>JADLZN010001241.1:0-657587 GCA_018155175.1 Sinocyclocheilus anophthalmus
GAAGCAGGAGCCTTAAGGTTCCTTTCAAAATTGTGCCTGATTCCTGCCTCTGTCCGCTGTCAGGGGAGCATTATATGAATAAACCACACTGATTTTGTCATTTTCCTAGCGAATGTGGCAGCATGTTCCCCAGCTAGACAGCTGTGACACATTTTCTGGCACTGTCCTGAAACACATCTCTAAAAAAACATCACATCTGCCTGTTCACTACCTGTTTGATTTTGTGCTGAGGACATCTGGTGTAATTATGCACACATTGTCCAGCCCTATTCGGACAGGACTGCCTTTTCTAGCTTAGACCTTTTCTGCTAACTTTCTGGGTACAGTAACAGTTGGTGGTTCAAGTACTGCTGACACATAAAAACTGAAAGAATTAAGGAGCGTCAGAACCAGAAAACTGATCAGAATGTTCAAAGATCCTATGTGTTCAGTGTGCAGCAAGGAAACAGACTTGAGTCATCAAATTCTGAAGAAAAAAAAAACAGTGAAGGAAGAGAAGAGAGGTGACATGAACTCTGAGGAGGGAAATGAAGGGTGGAGAGATGTTTCTCCATCTGCCTGAAAGCCATAAAGAGCTTCATTAACGCACGAGCTGCTGCATCCTCCTGAGAACACTCTGTCTCTCCCTCTCTTGCTTCCTGTCTCTCTTTGTGTCTGTCTCTCGCTCATTAATCTCAGATGTTGTGCAATGGAATGGTGTTCGCAGTCTGCAGATGGATTTAGCAGAGAGCACAAAAATATATCTGCCCCTAGACACACTCACTCACTCATACAGGCATGACAATGGGATGGAGCTCTGTTAACCCTCAGTATTGCAGTGGTCAAAGAAATAAGAAAAACATAGAGCTGGGTTAGTAAATGTGTGCATGATTGTGCGAGAGATTAGAGTGGGTTTTATGTGTTCCTAAATCCTTATTTAGCTCTGTAAAGAAACTCTTATTATATTTGATTAGATTTAAAGTTAATGAGGTTTTATAGGTTTTGTAGCATTTTAGTTTCAGTCAGTCCAAATCCACATTTCTACACAGTAAATCTGTAGTCAGCTTAGTTTTGGTATGATTTATCGATGCTGATTTTCTGTTTTTCATCTAGAAGGCAGGTACAGACACAATTACCCGTGAAGTAACTGACTGGCACTGTGTTTAATTAAACTCTTAACCTTTTAAATTCATTATAAAGGCATAATTGTGAAAGTCCTATTCAGTATTGTGCAGCGAGTGGTCCTGCCTATGATTTATATCAGGACCTTGAGCAAGTGAACAGTAGACCCTCTGTTATATATTGTGTGTTGTGTTCCTCTGCGGCTTTAAGATGTGTGGTGCGTTACATGGCGACATGATGACCCCAATGATCTGACCCCCGTGACCCTCATTTGACAGTCTTTGCACTGAACACGTGTTGAGCAACAGGTCCCAAATTAAGAGTGTGTAAAATCCTACGAGCACTCATATTTTTTTATTCATGTTCCTGTATCAGATATAAGTGAGTGTATGTCTGATTAGGTTCATTCTGCTGTATAAGAAAAACAGAGCCAGTACCTTCCCTCTAGTCCCTAAAAGTTAACTCTCTGCAAATTTTGGTATAAGGCAGGATATTTGTGTATGGCAGTTTGGGAAATTTTAGAAGTGTTTCAAATGTTGGGAGACATAGGAGACGATACAACAGGTGTAATTGTTTCACTACTTGTGAGGGCCAGATGTCTGAGAATGGCCTCATAAAAAGAGTAAAACCTCTTTAAACTGACTTGTTAGGAAGGCCCTCACCTCACCAAAAAAAAGTTCACAGGTTATGTGTTCAAATCTAAACATGGAAAAATGTCTATAAATGGTAGGGAAGGATTTGTTCTGGATTACAATTAAAGGTTTGAATGTAGTAAGTATAATTTCCCAACTAGCCTATATAAATCTGTGGGGGCCCCACAAGTATAGGTGTACATGTTCGACTGTGTCTGTGTATGTGGTGTCAGTATGTCACAAGGCATGATGTTTACCTGCAACTGCTCAGTGCTGCCTTGTGATCCAAAAATAGAGTTGTGAGAGTCTGGCAGCCTGTGTTTGTGTGTGAAAGAGAAACTAGACATTCATGTTAAGAGTGAAACTCTGACCCCTGCTGGCAAAAAGTAATGAGTGCCTCATTCAACAGCCTATAGTGACTGTTTATGTGAGATGTGATTACATTTGGTTTCAAAATAACACTGGCTAACTCTGTTATTCTTTTTTACAGGTACTGAGGGCACAGTTTGTAAACTGTGTGGGAGCGACGTTCAGCCTTTAGTTTGTGTGTGATGGAGGGCTTTCCTGTCCACTGATGCTGCAGCACTGCCCTGCAGTCATGTCTGCATGCAACACCTTCACTGAACATGTGTGGAAACCAGGGGAGTGCAAAAACTGCTTTAAGCCCAAGAGCCTACACCGGCCTCCAGAGCAAGCCAATGCTGCCAGTGAGAGCAAGACAAACATCAGTGCCAAACTCACAAACAGCCAGAGGAGCATTTCCTCATCTCGTGCAGGGCAGGTCCGCCCACCTGTTGCAAAGAAGCCTACTATTGCAGTAAAGCCTACTATGATGCTGCCATGCTCCCCAGCAGGGTTGGACTCAGAGGGAAATGTGCCAAGGCTTACAGAGGGAGCACAGGTCACTAAAAGTTCACCTTTCGCTGTCTGGAACCACAACAGCCTGAATAGCTCGAAACCCACAGGGACAAACAACAATCAAGGGGAGGATTTGGTCAGGCAAACAGAGGCATATGGTGCAATTTCCCTGCAGCCAACTAGCAGCAATAACAACGGACTGACGGATGTGCTAAAAGAGATTGCTGGCCTAGGACCTTCTCCAAGCTCAAGTAGAGATGACTTCTTTGGCCGGATCTGCAGTTCATACCAGCGCTCGTTAGAGAGGGGCCTTCCAGCATCAAGCTGTCTCCATGCTGGGAGTAGTGGTAGAGGAGCAATGAAACGTGTTTCCCTCAGTGACAGTGCAGAGGTCATCAGCTCTGAGGGAGGACGTTTCTGTTATCCAGAATTCTCCAGTGATGGTGACGATGAGGAGGATGAGAGTGGTGATGAAGATGACGACGATGGAGAGCATGACAGTTGGGATGAAAGCGATGAGGAGTTGCTAGCAATGGGGATACGGATGCGGGGTCAACCTCGGTTCGCCAATTTCCGTGCAGCCACACTGTCCCCAGTTCCCTTTGCTGTAGGGAAGAAGTGGAATACTGTGCCTCTACGCAACCGTTCACTGCAACGGTTCTGTGCAGTGGATTACGATGACAGTTACGATGAGATTCTGAACGGATACCCGTCCGTTGACTCAAATGGAGCTCCTGCTTTTCTGTCATACACCTCTGATCACCAGGGTAGTGGATCTCTGTCCACTTCTGAGTCCACCACCTCACCCGAGTCCTTGATTTCTCTGCCCGAAGAATCCTGCGCTGGCAGCAGTAGGGGCACTGGTGACCAGAGAAATAGTCTTCCTTTCCCACCTAGCAAAGAACCTTCAGCCAAAGGACTGAGTTCACCAAAACCCAATGAAACGCATAAAGCTGTTCTAGCCATCCGACTGGAAGAGCAAGACGACAGTAAGAGAGAGGGTGGGGCTCTCCCACAAGCTTTTCCAGGCCAGCCAATCACAATCAGCTTCAGCCCAACCGAGGAGCAGGCCAAGCCTTATCGAGTAGTGAATCTCGAGAAGACTCCTATCTGTAAGCCATATACGGTGGTGGATGTGTCTGCCTCTATGGCCACTAAAGATGAACACACTCACTCGAGTGAAAGCACTCCAAAGTCAAGTAGGCCCAATGTTGTGCTTTGCCCTTCCGCTGATCCCTGTCTTGTCTCACCCACCTTGCCTCAGTCCCCCAGATCTCCTGTTTCACTTGTGGCATCTCCATCCGTTTCATTGTCTCCGCTGATGCCTCAGTCTCCTACAAGTTCAGCCTCTGGAGGACCCAGTGGTTTCCGCACAAAACACGGCAGCATCCGTTACCAAGAAGTGTGGACGTCTTGCACCAGCCCTCGACAGAAGATCCCAAAAGTTGATTTAACAAGTGGCAGTGCCGCTCCAAGACTAATCAATCACAAATCAGCTCCCACATCTCCAACTGCAGGCTTTGGCTCAGCCCGCACAGTCCCAACTAAATCTCCTAACTTGTCTGAGATAAAATTTAACAGCTACAACAATGCCGGCATGCCCCCGTTTCCCATCATAATCCGCGATGAGCCTGCATATGCACGCAGCTCCAAAAAAGCAGTGAAAGTTCCCATAGTGATTAATCCCTGTGCATACGATAACTTAGCTGTTTACAAGAGTTTCCTGGGGCTCAATGGTGAGGTGCCACATTCCAAGCCTGGGGCCAGAAAGCGAGTGGCCAGCCACACATATGAGGAGATTGGATCTTCTGAAAGTTCCCAGCCCTCGCCGTCTGAGCAGACACCATCTCAGATGAACCACACAACAGATGTAACTGCTCCTGGGGATTTGAGGACCACCAAAGTATCCGGACAGACTATAAACGACGGCAAATCCAGGACTACGACAATTGTCTCCGTCCTTCCTGCAGGTAGCATGAGCCCTTGCCCTGCTGTTTTGGCACATAGCAGTCTGGATCGTATTCGTAACCCCAGCAGTGAGCAACCAGCAGAGGGCAGCAAAGATTGCCAGGTCACATCGAATGGAAGTTCAGGTCAGAGAGAGAAAGCAAGTGCTGTTCTGTCTCAAATTGTGGCCTCCATTCAGCCGCCGCCTTCTCCTCCAGACTCCCCTGCTGGCCAGAGTAAGACATGCAGTGCTGAGGAGCTTTACTCGTTGCCACCAGATGCTTCCAGAGATGCTCTTAACAGACCTAAATCACTCCACTGTTCTGCAGAACCTCAAAAAGACACACCACCTAAAGTCCTTCCCAAATCTCAGAGTGCCTCTGCTGCTGTACCACCCACAAGCCCCAAATCTGAACCTAGTCCCCCATTTCCCCCAGCCCGGTCTAGCTCCTCTCCTTACCACTCAAGCAACCTACTTCAGAGGCATTTCAGCAACTGGACCAGACCAGCTGGGGCCAAACCTAGTGACGGAGAGACCAGTCCTGGTGCGGAGGGCAGGCGTTCGACTGACGGTAACAAGCCAAAGCGCTGGATATCCTTCAAGAGTTTCTTCCGCCGGCGGAAGGACGAGGATGAACAGAAAGAGAAAATGGAACGAGAGAAGGAAAAAGGGAAGCTGCTGGGATTGGATGGGACTGTCATCACCGTACTGCCTCCTCCACCTGTACAGAGACAGCACTGGTTTTCAGAGTCCAAGACAGATGACCCACACCAGAAACCCACGATCATATTCAGCTACAAATCAGAGAGCATCACAGGTGGAGAGGAGGCAGAGCTTCGGGTTGAAGAACACAAAGAAGGTGTCACAGCAGAAGGTGGAGCTCCCAGTCTGTCAACTCCACCCAAGAGCAGAGCCAGTCTCCTCATTAGCAAAGTCATGAAGTAAGCTGTCTTTCTCTGTCAATCCCCCCTCTCTCTTTCTCACTCTCTCTCATAGCTTTTTAATGTAAAAACATATACTAAGGTCTTCCTCTGTCTTTATCTTGCTCTGTCTTAGTGTGTATTTTATTTTCCTTTATTTTCATCCCAGATGAAATGCAGAGTTTTTGACAAACCCTAGTGATAAATGTGTACCCCTAAGGGTAGCTTTTTGTAATGCCTGATCAAAAAGCTTTCACATTATCCTGTTGTAGCTAATAGCGTTTTATGCAGTCATAGTATGTCAAAATTGAAAATACAGAACAGCATATTTTTATAGTTTGTTTGGGTTCTACATAACCTATACCTAGGGCTGGGCGATATAGCTAAAAAAAAAAAAAATTTATTAACGATATAATGTTTCATATCATTTGGAATCTATAATTATTGACATTTTTTATAACCTTTTTTAAAACAAAGAGCAGGATTTTATTTTTTTTAACACATGTATTTTTAATTTACCCAATTTATAGGACACAAATGATTTTTGTTTTGTTTTAACAGTCAAAAACACAATTTAAACAAATATCCCTTTCTATTTTTTATATGCAGATTAAATAAGTCTTAAGGAAACTTTTGTCTTCCTAGGCCACAGAAGGGCGCAATGAGCAAAATAACCTCCTGCAGCGCATATGAATTAAATGGTATCAGTGCATAAATAACTGTCTATAAAAAACGTGCATAACGTCTGAATTAACATATATAAATCAAATATAATTTAATATATTGCATAAAAAATTATGAACAAAACAGCATCATGTATTTATGCATTGCTTAATACAAAGAGCCAAAGCGCCATTCACACAGATTGCATTTAAAAACATAAGAGATGCAGTGAAATGGAATAAACCTTCACAAATTTGTGTTTTCTAAAAGTTTAAACTTTTTAACTTTGCATGGCTTTCTATACAACTCTTGTGTGAGACGCGAGTGCAGCAGTCTTGTATTTGTCCGTCTAAAAAATGTGCTGAATATGCGTTTGTGTGAATGGCTTGGTTTCGGTTTTTACCTAATCAAGATCTTCTCCGCGTTGAGCTTCTATATTTGTCTAATATTTTTAATGAATAACGCAGCAGCGGCGTGTCTAGTGGGCTAGACTAACAAAACATTCAAATGCAATGTCACTTACATCATTATCACCGCATCTTCATGTGCCACTGATAAGGCCCCCGGACGCACACATAACATTCGATTGCACCATTTTTGCATTCAAATGCAAATTTTTATCTTAAATTCGACTAATATTCATTGCTTATCCACAATTCCTCATCCAGGCGGCACACCAATCATTTCAGCATCGTGTCGTGCTGTCTGCGTAATCAATCGCATGCTGGGCTGATATCGAACATTTTTTCTATCGTTATCAATGAGGGTGTACCGTCAATAAATACCGATACCGTTTTATCGCCAAGGCCTAACTATACCGGGTATGTAATTATAAAATTTAAATGTTTTTATAATGGTAAAAAATTCAGATTAGGGTTTAACATTATCAAACACAGAAAGAAAAAAGTTTAACTTAACTAGTTTTTTTAATAGAAATAGAATTTTTATTTTATTTTTTTATTGGAATAGCTAAATGGTAAAACTGCTTGATTAACAAGTTATGTTTGAATTTGTAATTGATGCTGCATACAAGTCATTTAATTATTATTTTTAGTAGCAATAGTAGTAGTATTAGTATAAAAAGTAGAATCAGTATTAGTTATCTTTTTTAACTAGGTGATTTCCTAACTACAATAAACCACTTCCTATTTAGTTAGTCATGCGTGTGTGTGATTTGCTGACGAAAAGGACCTTTGATCCTGATATGTCACAGTTGTAAGCTGATGAACAACCACAGGTAGATGTCTGTTAAGGGTTAATCATGTGGAGGAAGAAACATTCACACCAAATGTTACAACAGAGAGAGGAGGAGTAAGAAAAAGACAGAATCCAAGAGAGTTTTGTCTATTAAGTCTTTAAAAGCAAGGAATTCCTATTTCTGATTTGAACATTTACTGTCTCTGACCTTATCGAATGGGTGACTGTGTGAGCCAATATGGTGGGTAAGCATTACTTCCTCAAATTCCTTTAAACAGACCAACACTTTACTGAAGATCTCAGCTAGATATTCGTTCCAGTGTGTGTGTACGAGTGTGTTTGCAGTGTGTTATCTGCCTAAGAGAACGAGATACTTGACACATTGATTCAGGTTCTTCTAACAAGTTGAGGTATCCAACAAACTGAGATATCCAGATACTCTGTCATTTAAAAAACACCTTTTTGTGGTGATATCTTCCCTTGTGTGTTTACAAAAAATGTTTTGCACTGGTGTTTCATTGGAAGCATTAAGAATCTTATCTTTATTTTTAAGAACACCTTCCTTGTTATAGATTTTTGAGTGTGTCATAACTTAATGGAACAGAATGTTTTTATATGTCCAGACATGCTCTGCCTGCAGAAGATTCCTCCCATTTAGCGTTCCTGGATGGGTTATTTAGGAGAGTAATGCTGCGGTCACACTAAACTTTCAGCATGTGAAATTAGTTCGGACGGTGCTGCGAAAACAGGGCGGGAGCAGGATATGACATCACACACCAAGGTTTTCACAATACACACAACTCACTAGTCATAATTCTTTTCTATTTAAGTGTTTACAATCTATCACAAGTATAGTTAATCAAGTACACACACATACAAATCTCATGCAGTAAAAACATCGCATAAAATTACACGTTTCACTGTTCAAACGTACCATCCGCTCCTGTTTCTCTTGCCACCGCAAACCAAGCCGTTTCTCTTTTCATGTCATTTTTGTAATCTTTTAAAATTGTGTTTTATTAAGCAGTATGACGCGACACTGCTAAAATTAGCGATTCCTCCATTTCTGAGAGGTCACTTTGTGACGTTTTGATCTCCTATTGGAATCACGCATTCACGTGACACGAATTTGCAGGTCAGAGTTCAACAAAATTGAACTTTGCAACAAAAAGTCTAGTGTGACCGCGGCTTAAAGTTGGCACTGGGATATAGGGATGGTTCGGAATCTAATCAAAGGACAGTATTTTCTGTTTGATTAGTCAAGTATGGTTGGATCCCAACATGCTAATTAAAATTTAAACTTGAACTAAAGCACTATCACACAATTATTCATTATTAATCATTATTCATCTCATTATTTATTCACCCTGATGTCCTTCCAAACTCATATGACATCATGCCTTCTCACAAAAGTGGACATTTTGAAGTGTGATGTTGGCTTTCAGGCTTCAAAAAAGGCACCATGAAAGTATTATAGAAGTGGTCAGTAATATAGCTCTGGGTGAGAAAAGGATTATTCACTGATTTCTAACCTAAAAAGCAAGAATTAAAAAATTGAGGGTATGGGTTATTTTACAAAGCTAAATTTAGAGCTAACTCTCAAATTTTTTTTGACTGATATTTACTGATAATCTTAACTCAAGAACTGCTGCAAACTAATTTTGGAGTCATAGAGTTTTTGTGAACTAGATCAACTATTTTGTTAAAAAGATCTCCAATTCAGAATATCAACTAGGCTATCGTTTTGGTCTGTTTATCACATAAAGTTATTATATGGCTTCTTGTAATATTGTAATATACCACATGAGTCATATGGATTTCTTTTGATACTTTTATTGCGCTTTTGCATCCATTTTTTAAGCTTGAAAGCCCTAAATTCTCATTCATTGCATTTGCATGTAAAAGAGTGACCAGCACTGTTTGAAAATATCTTCTGTGTTCCACATGAAAAAAAAATTCAGTCGTATGGGTTTGGAACAAAACGAGGTGAGAAATTACAGAAGTTTACATTTTTGAGTGAACTGTCCCTTTAAAAAAGAGAAAGAGAGAGAATTAAGCTCTAAATTTAGCTTTGTAAAATAATCTGCATCCTCAGTTTCTAAATCCTTGCAGTTTAGGTTAGAAAACTTTGGGCTGGAATAATTCTCAACCCTTGTTTGTCTCTCTTTGATGCAGTCAGCTTCCAGTTCAGGATACTGAGATCTCCTCAGCCACCTCTCTTCCTGCTAAGCTGGAGCTGTCGCCCCTGTGCGAGCTGACTGCCTCCTGTCCACCCCCAGCATCGCCCACCTCAAACAGCAGCAGGCAGGCAGAGCGAGAGGAAGAGGGAATCACTTACACCATCTCACACTCTCCTACATCCAGCAGCTGCAGGGCCACGTACACCAACCTGGGTAAGTAAAACACACACGTTTGATGGGTCACTTTGTGTTTTTGTTTGGTCCATTTTTTTGGGGCCAGTGGTGTGAGGTTCTGACCTGATTCGGCTGGCTCATGCTGATATATTTAGGTAGTCATGGCCAGCAGCGTTGCAAGGCATTCTAGACCCATAAATAAGTCCTTCTCCCAATCTCTCATTTGAACCATTTAGCTGATTTAAGTCTCTCTGAAAGTTTCTGAGTGAAAGGAGGTATGGATTGTCCTGTCTCGTTTGGTTTTGCTCTTTTTTTTTTTTTTTTAAATTGCAGGAATTGTAGCACAGTGAGTTTAAGTATTTTGCTAGCAGGAAATGTAAATGCAGTCCCACACATTATATTATATACAGGGGGGTCCAAAATCTAGAGGACTAGTGACAACTAATTATTATTTTTATTTAATTATTAAATTAGTAATTATTGTAATATTATTTAAATTAATTAATTTACCATTCAATTCCTTAAATATCATAAAAAGTTTGTTTTAAAAGGGTTCAAAATTCATAAAGATTATGATTTTGAGTAGTTTAAATCTCAAAATCTTATAATGTGATCTCACTTTGGATTGGCACATGACAACTTCTCAGGTCAACAAAATTATAGTTATGTTATGGCTGCTTGCACCTGATTCAGATATATATCTGTATATATGTGTGTGTATTTTTAAGGGTTCACAAGAAAGCTTCCTAAAATATCGAGAATTTAAAATGCTTCAGACAATTTAAAAACGTTACAATGTACATAAAATATTAATGTTTGCAACCTGGCATAAAGATATAATATACTGTTAAGACTGGAAAAGATCAATCCAAAAATAATCTGCTAGTGTTTCAAAACTAATAATATTGGCAAATACCCTGCGAATAACGTCAAATAATATTTCAAACAGTGGTTGTTTCCTAAACTATGTAATGTTTTTCCACATGTGAGGTTTAATGAAATAGATGACAAATTGCATTAAAATTCTCCCATGCTGGCAGTAGTCGCTGTGTGGAAATCAGGGATTCAGTTTGTTGAGGACTTTAATGGCCACAGTTCTGAGAGACTGACAGATTATCAGACTTAGTTCGTCTATATTGAGCTGTGTGGCATCACACAGGATCTGAGAAAAAATAATGAATTTTCAGCTGTTCCAAGAGAGTATGGTTGCTGATGGCTACATCCTTCCCTTCTTATTATGTTGCAGAGTTGACCTCTGATATCTAACCATATAGCATTGCAATGGTGATGACTAAGGCTGATGAACCTCTGAACTGCGTAGCAGCATGGGTCTCCAAGGGGTTAAAGTATTGCCTCTAATTTTGTCCCGCTGACTCTTTGATCGTTTTATAGACGTGACCTACAAAAATCCCTGTCCTTGTGAATGGGCCTCAGAAGAAGCCCCAGTCTGAGATTATTGGGAGATTAAAGCAGATTAGTGAGGAATGTTAGATGAAGTTTCACACTGTTAAATAATTCCTAACTCGTATCCTACGTCCCTGTGGATGGACCATGTGTGAATTGCTTTAATACTGTTCATCCTGCAATTAGAGATAAAATAAAGGGGAACATGTAATGGAAATCCAATAAGGCACCAGTTATGTTCTGGTCAAAATTTCATGTGTTCCCTGAGCTGTTTCAGAGCCCTAATCCTCTCTGAAATTCCTCATCTCTCACTCTACAGGTCGGTCCAGGGCCAACATGATCCCTGTAAAACATCCCAGACATCCTAAAGCATCTGATGACACTTTAACCTCTGATCCAGAGGTCATCGAATCCACGACTAAATCCACCCCTCCACCCCTGCCTAAAAAGTCAGTCCCACGTGCCCAAACAGAGCCATCCGCTCTAGGTAGAGAACTCTCTGCCCCTCGACCCAAAGGAGAGGCCAGACCAGGCGGGACCAGTCTGAGTGTCGCCAATCCACTCTACGATCTCGAATCCACATGGGACACGGCCAGTCAGAGCTCCTCACTCAGCTCGGAGGCACGACATCCTGACGAATCTGGAGACTCCCTGGAGCGTCCCGTGGGTGGGCAGAGCCTGTCTTGCCTAACCAATAGCAGCTCCATGCAGGCATGCGACCTCCGAGGCTTTCGAAGTACAGAGAGTCTGACAGCCCAGACGCGAGGGGTTGGGAGACCTGCTAAAGCCCAGAAACAAGTGCCGTACAGAGGCATGGAGAGCTGGGAGGAAGTGGTTGGGAGGATCCGAGGCCTGCACACGGATACCCTTCGCAAGTTGGCAGCCAGATGTGAAGATCGATTTATGGCCGGACAAAAAGATCATCTACGCTTTGGAACAGACAGCTGGTCTCATTTCCGGCTGACTGCAGGAAAACCCTGCTGCGAGGCAGGAGATGCTGTGTACTACACAGCGTCTTTCGCTAAAGAACCTCTTACAAACTACGCCGTTAAGGTGAAAGTTCAATCTTACACATATTTATTGATGCATGTATATGGACAAGCTGATTTAGCTGTCTACATAAGTCAAGTAATGGTCACTTATGCAACTCACTATCATTGCTTCTTGCAAGAACACCAAGTGTGATTCGACTAACAGTTGATTCCAATAGAGTCTGATGGCAGCATGTTGCTAAGCTAATGGCTTGTTACTTAGTACAGACAGAGATTGTCACAGTGCATTATGAAATTATCCACAAAGGCTACATTCAGTGCTTTCTTGCCCATACTGAGATATCTATCTTACCAAGCTCTACTAATTATGCTGCCTTCAAGGCTTTTATCAATAATTCCTATTATCGTTGCTCATATCAATAAGGATTAAACCCCTTATCAACCTTAAAGTAACCCTCTGACTAAGAAGGGAAAGCATTACTCGTATTTTCCCAGCCTTTGTGTTGGCAGCATTCCTTTGATACTTCAAAATGTTGCCTAGGTAATCAGCTCAGACTTGCATGTATTTGCAGAGAATAACATTCTCTTTCTGTCTGATCTCAGATCTGTCGGGGTGTGGTGAAGGAGACTCAGCAGCAGTTTTTTCACAGCCTAGCAGTTCGGCAGAGTATCGCTGTTCACTTCAACATCCAGCAGGACTGTGGGCACTTCCTGGCAGACGTTCCGGCCCGCCTGCTGCCCTGGGAGCGAGAGGAGGATGGAGAGGACAAGCAAGGTGGTACGGAAGGAGGAGAAGAGGGAAAAGGAAAGGCGGGTAAGAGAGATGCGGCAGGTCCGGGCGGGAAACTCTGCAGCCGTGTTGTGGTGATCACTCGAGAGGTGCCGTTCCAAACGGTGGCAGATTTCGTACGGGAGGGTGTGGAGAGGCACGCGCGAAACCCTGAGCTGTACGAACGCCAGGTGTGTCTGCTGCTGCTGCAGCTGTGTATAGGACTAGAGCATATGAAACCCTACCACGTCACGCACTGTGACCTGCGGCTCGAGAACCTCCTCCTGGTGCACTGTCAGCCCGGGAACCCTTGGAACCTGGAGCTGCTGGAACCAAACAACAACGCTGCATCCGGACCTTCCTCCACCGCAGCTTCCGCTTGCCCTGCCCGCCTCATCATCAGCAACTTCTCTCAGGCCAAACTCAAGAATGTGGTGCTGGAACCCGCTTCGCTCCGAGACCAGTCCCGTCTGGCACCTGAGCTCCTCACTGCCACTCAATACCGCAAGTGCGACGAATTCCAGACTGGTATACTGATCTATGAGATGCTGCATCGACCGAACCCATTCGAGGAAAGTCCAGAGCTAAAGGAGAGGGAATACTGCAGCTCTGACTTGCCCCAGCTACCCCTGCGATCCCTGTACTCCAATGGCCTTCAACAGCTTGCCACGTTGCTACTCAATCCCAACCCTTCCGAGCGCATCCAGATGGCGGATGCCCGGGCGTGTTTGCAGTGTTTGCTGTGGGGCCCCCGAGAGGATCTGTTCAATTTGCTGAACCCCCCCTCCGGGACAGTCCAACGCCAAACCGTCCTGCAGAACTGGCTGGACCTGAAGCGAACGCTTATGATGATCAAGTTCGCTGAGCGTTCTTTGGACACTGGCTGCGGCGTGAGTCTGGAGGACTGGTTGTGCTGTCAGTATCTGGCCTTTGCCACCACCGAATCTCTCAGCAGAGTGATCAAGATCCTGCAGCAGCAGACAAGGACAGGAGGCGGTGGTGAATCTGAAGTTCGCGAGGCGCGACACCCGCCAATGCAATGAAGCTGGGACGTCTAGACATATGCGCTGTACAGACGTGTGATTTTTTTTGTTGTTGAGGAAACCGTTTGACTTTTTAGTGAATGTGTTTGGGTTTGGTTTACTTTTAATACCATGCAGAGAGTCCGAACGAACCGTTTACAGGAAGAAAAGTGACTAAGTGAAGTCATATTTAACTCCACAGATAATGGCACATTTATAGAGCTGCTTTTATAAACAAGTGAAACTGCATGACTTGTGTGTATGTGTGCGTGTGTTGTAGGTTTTCTCCCGGTGTGTTTAGTTACGCTTTTTATTCTGCTGTAGGGACTCATGTATATCAGCAGGAAACCACTGATCCGACATCAGCTGCATCATGATTTATGATTCCAGAAGCTCATGAAACAATTGGATAGCTATTATATAATCATCACATATTAGAGTTTGTGTGAGGGACGTCAAATTAAGGGTTCTCCAGTGGTTACGTTAAGTCACTGAAAAATGAATTTAAGTCTAACATGCCTACTTATCAGTGTCGTGTGTGTGTGTGTGTGTATATATATAGATTTATATTATATATATATAATTATATATATACAGTATATATATATGAGAGAGAGAGATTTATGGAAAGAGGCAAAAACGTCATCTTTCATCAGTCATTTCACTCAAATATGTTTTTATCAGATCCTGATATATCGTACAGATTAGTTCGAGAGTACATATTGGATATTTTTCTACCACAACAAGAGCACTGTAAAGTTTACCAAAGACTAAACACTCTGAACCACAAAGAACAAAACATATTTTTACATTTTGCATAGTCAAAGAGAAGATATTAATACTCTCCCTCTTATAGAAAGTGTCCTTATGTACCTAAAACAAATGCAGTTTGGTTCTTCAGCAGTACTTTGGCTCTCCAAAGTGCACAGGAGCATTTCCAATCAGAGGGATTGGCACCAAACTCGGTCTAATCAAACTAGAGTCACTCCAGATTCTGATCGTAGCGTTTACACTTGCAGTAAAGGCTCTGAACTGCTTTTGTGACATATCAGGATGAATATAACCCTGACCTTACCCGGATATCACTACGCGGATGTATGTGCAATCATTAAAAGCAAGTGTTAACATTTGTTACAGTATTTTAGACATATTTAACGCACTTGATATTCTCAGCATGCAATTATTCTTTATCTTCCTGTTCTTGTTCGGCACATAATGATGAGAATGCAAGCTTTGGGATCGACTCCCAGAGGGCGAGTCTTTGCGAGGATGTTTGATGTGTTTGTGGAGAAGCAGTGTAGTTGGAACACCACGGGGGACGGCACATTCTTCAGCATTTTGTCCTTGTTGTATGTAGTGTTATTTTGAGGCATGAGTGTGTGTTTCATGCAATGGCAATATAGATATGGACTTCAGAGTGAAGTGTGAGACACACACAAGGTGCATCCCAGTTTGCTTACTCATGCATACTACAGCTATGTACTTCAGTGATGATGGGAAAAATGCATACTTTTGAGTATGTAGTATGCTAGTATTGCAGTACATTATGTAATAAAATTAACACATTGTATGTAAACATTGACTTGTAGATACATTTATGATTATTCACTATTACAACAAAAAAGTTGATGAACTGTTACAAGCTCCGCCTCTTCTGTAGCACAAGGGTGTTGTGGGTAATATTGGCTCAAAATGCATCCACAGAAAGTACATACCATCCATCTTTAGATATAATATTTTTTTGACATACTATGATTTGCGTACTTTATAGTATGGATGGTATGCAAATTGGGATGCAGATATTGTCATCCGTTTCTATTTTTATTTCATTTACATATTCAAAAGAAAGGGATTTAATGATTGTTAGTGCTGAGAAAGGGTTCGAGTGAGGTCATAGCGTCTCTGTCAATCACAAACTAGGGCGGGACACGGTTTGCTCAATCGTCCATTTCCAAAGGACAGCAGTTACAGTTCATCTCATTCTAGGCTAGAAACAGGACTATGTTTTTTTTTTTAGTATGTGTTGTTGTGTGGGTGTGTAGTGTGAGGGTGTGTGTGTGTGAGAGGAAAAATCAAGTGTGCGTCAAGCTGAAGGTCTTGCGGGTCCACGTAGGCAATATGTGTATTGATATATTTGTATATATATTTGAGTGTAGTTTAAATTCATTTAGCATAGGGCACGATCTGTGTCAAGAGGAAAACTGAGAGCGAGTGAAAGTGCAGCAGATGTCTGTAATCTGGAGAGAGAGATCGGGTGTTTGGCTCATTCCACCCTCAATTAGCAGTTTCTTTCAACATTCAAGGAAATCATGTATTTATGGTCTTTCACAAATGTTTTTGCCAGTGATGATTTTACAAAATGCTTACCTAACAAATGCATTTCTCATTTAGCCTATACTTAACTGAGTTACTGCTAATAATAAAACTCTGATTATTTAAACGAGACGGTGGTTTGTGGTTTTAAAGAAGCACACTTTTTTTTTTTTAAACACTGCCTTTGAAGAATTGCACGATGGTATACACAAGGAAAACGGACATCAGACAAAGGGCTGGGTTATTTTTATGGTCCTCTAGAGGCGCACATAAACCACAACAAATATCATGCTATGCAAGATGGACACCACAAATGTGTGTTTTGTGCCTGATAGCGCCTGCTGTAGTCATTCCTGAGTCTCAGCCTTTTGCAGATTCGTACAGGCGAGTAAACAAGGACCCCACTTAGCCTTCAAACTAATTAGAAATAACGCAACCATAGAGGATGTTCAGCATTGATACAGCGTATATTTACCCAGTCCGCATCCCGGTTCATGGGATCTCTAGAGTTTTAAACCCTGTTACGTATTCAGCACCTACTGGCGTGAGAAAGGGAAAGTGGAACAGGATGATGTGTCGTTTTGTTCCGAACACGGTATGACAGGATTATTGTGATGTGAGTCAGTGGATAAAGCTGATAGTGCTCTGTGGTGTGTGTGTGTGTGTGTAAGCCTGTGTTGATTCACATGGGGACATTATGCTTCTGTTATTATGCACACGTGAAGCTGATTAGTGCACACAATCACTGCAGCCGAGGAACAGTACGCATATAGCTCGGATCAGTGCAGAGACCCTACCAAAAACTACAGTTGAGAAACCTTAATGACCTGTAATCTATACTAATATAGAGAAAAATCAATTTACAGTTATACTTGATTACATGCAAAACATTTAAATGTTATTAGAAATGTGATTACATGCATAATACATGATTATATATTTTTTATTTTTCATTCATTCAATGAAGTGATTAATAGTATTATTGTGATTTAAATTGTACATTCAAGAAAGTCAAGGCCTTTGATATGCATTTACTAAGTTCAAAGCTAACACCTTTTCATGCTAGGTTAATTTTATTTCCACAATAGTTCATCAAACATATGTAGTGTAAAAAAAAAACAGGATGTTTATGCCAGGGTTATTATTGTAAGCAAAACTATTTAAAAAATGTTGTTAATTGAAATAATGCTGAAATTAAATGAATTATAAATATCAGATGAAAACTTAATTTAAAGGAATGTGATTTTAAGCAGAAAACTAACATTATTACTAAAACTAATAATAAAAATGACCAGCACGAAACAAAATGAATAAAAAATGAACGGATTAAAATGAAAACTTCAAACATAAGAAAGCTCATTCAAACTATAAACGCTGTTTTATGCTTTAAAAAACAGTCATGTGACACCAAAGTGTACCATATTCATGGAATTTGCCATCTACAGAGATATAAACAACAGAAATACATTTACATAGGTATATATTAACTACAGAGCTACTCGGATACTGATTTACAGAAATAGTATTAACTTAAATTGTGTGTGCATGTCAGCAGAATGTGTAGTCTGGATGAGCTTCCATTTAAAGTTGCTCTGGACTCTGGAGTTGGGTCAGAAAGAGCCAGTCACAGCTCCTGAATTTAAGATCCCAGACTGTGTTCAAATACTGCGTGATACAAAGGTCAGAATATAACAAGAAACTCATCTAATGTACACTACCGGTCAAAAGTTTGGGATCAGAACGATTTGTAATGTTTTTTCCAGAATTCTTAGCTCATAAGAAATTTAATTGTTGAAATATATTATTAAGATGTAAAATAACAGTTTCTATTTGTAATAAACATTAAATCTAATGTATTCTTGTGAGTGCCAAGACTGAATTGTCACATTCATTCCTCTCAGTCTCGTGTCAATATACTTCAGAAATCATTGTCCTAATCTGCTGGATTTATTATCAGGCTGAAACTGTTTGGCTGCTAATCATTGTTTTGAACCCTAGTGATACTGTTTTTCAGGATCCTTTGATGAATAAAAAGTTAAAAAGAAGAGCATTTATTTAAAATAGAAATATTTCCTAACAATATACACTTCTGTTTGGGGTCAGTAAATTTTTATTCTGTCTTTTTTTGAAAGAAATTACAACTTTTATTCAAGCAAGGATGTGTTAAATTTTTAAGAAGCGATAGCAAAGATGTATATTGTTAGAAAATATTTATATTTTGAATAAATGCTGTTCTTTTTAACTTATCAAAGAATCCTGAAAAAGTATCGCAGTTTTCCAAAAACTATGTTGCAAGGGCACACCGTTTTCCCAACATTGATCATTCTAATAATAACTCAGCATATAGAATGATTTCTGAAGGATCATGTGAAAGTAGTGGCTGATGGAAACTCAGCTTTGCATCACAGAAATAAATAAAAATTTTAAATATATTAAAATAGAAAACATTATTTTAGAATTGTAATAATATTTTGCAATTTTACTGTTTTTACTGTATTTTTTGATTAAATAAATGCATCCTTGATGAGCATAAGAGACTTCTTTTAAAACATTTTAAAAATCTTACTGACCCCTAACTTTTGAACGGTAGTGTATATTATTATGTGTTTGCTTATATTCATCTTATACATTTGGAATTGTATGTACAGTATATGTATCTTTATATATAACAATCTTCACATGTTGTCCTGTTCTGCAGTATTCATTCACTCTGGAGAAAAAGATCATGGCTGAGTGGGAAGAACAGCAGTGGAAGAACAGGAAAGCCAAAAAAATGCCCCAGAGTGTGTGTTCCACCTGCCCGCCGTATTGGCTGATGTTCAGCAGCCCACAGCAGAGCCGCAGGGTGCACCTCAGAAGTGCAGAATTATGGGAACTGGGCCCACACCCCCGCAGTTTAAGCCTCAGTGCTGCTGACTCGCGTAAGCTCCGCCCACTACACTGTAGATCCATAGATCTTATTTATAGGTCTTATTTAGGAATACTGATGAGCTGATCTTGTGTTTTAGGGTGTACGTCCGTGGACGTCCGCAGGACTACAGGATGCTTCAGCAGATCTTCTGTGCGCTTTGAGTCAGGAAGAAAGGGATCTTCTTGAAGCTGTTACACAACATGGATACACACTGCACACTGCCATAGTAGCACTGCCAGGAAGACCCAAGAGTCCACATCAGGTAACACACACACACTACATGCAAAAAGACATATAAATATACACATTCTCTCTCTCCTTCTGTCTGGATCTTCTCCAGATTTTGAGTTACCTTATGTCATGTGACCGTCTGTGTCGGCTGGGTTATGAGAAGACTCAGGTGGAAGAAGCTTTGGAGATGTTCCAGAACTGTGAGACCAAGGTGAGACACCCTACCAATCAGCATCAAGGGCACAAAATGCCCCTCTAATCAGCATTTGGCACTCAAAACATTCAACCAATCAACATCCAGCACACGAAACATTCCTCAATCAGCATTTAGCGCTCTCCAAACACTCAACCAATCAGCATCCAGTGCAAAAAACACCTCTCAAATCAGCAACCAATTGGCATTTAATGGACAAAACATTCCTCAAATCAGCATTTAGCAAGCCAGACAATTAACCAGTCAGCATCCAGTGCCCAAAATGTCCCTCAAATCAGCATTTAGCACTCAAAACATTCAACCAATCAACATCCAGCACACGAAACATTCCTCAATCAGCATTTAGCGCTCCAAACACTCAACCAATCAGCATCCAGTGCAAAAAACACCTCTCAAATCAGCAACCAATTGGCATTTAATGGACAAAACATTCCTCAAATCAGCATTTAGCAAGCCAGACACTTAACCAGTCAGCATCCAGTGCCCAAAATGTCCCTCAAATCAGCATTTAGCACTCAAAACATTCAACCAATCAACATCCAGCACACGAAACATTCCTCAATCAGCATTTAGCGCTCTCCAAACACTCGACCAATCAGCATCCAGTGCAAAAAACACCTCTCAAATCAGCAACCAATTGGCATTTAATGGACAAAACATTCCTCAAATCAGCATTTAGCAAGCCAGACAATTAACCAGTCAGCATCCAGTGCCCAAAATGTCCCTCAAATCAGCATTTAGCACTAAACATCCCTCACAAAACACACGTCCCTGCACAAAACAAACTGTCCATTTAGAATTTAGCACTAAAAACACGCATCCAATCAACATTTAGCACATTAAATACACCAACCTGATCTATTGTAACTGTATTGATGTTTCTGTGTTTCTCTCAGGCTTCAGAGTTCCTGTTTCTGCTGGCTCAGTTCTGTGAGATGGGTTTCCAGCAGAGCACCATTAAAGAAGTTTTACTGGTGCATGAGAACCATAAAGAGAAAGCCCAGGAGGAGCTTATGACCCGCAGCGGCTAAGAACACACAAAAGATCCTCAGCTATGTGAACAAATGAATCGCCACCTCCATGAGTGAAATAATCCTCAACTCCATGAGTAAATGTATAAATGAATCCTCAGCTATATGAGCATATGAATCAGTCTTAATCTCTATTAATGCATTAATGAATCTCTATCTTCAGCTCCATAAATTAATGTATAAATACTTACAAATCCTTCAGAATGAATGAATCCTTTGGAGCTTTAATACTCCAGTCTCTCATGGTGAAGAGGTCTTGTTTGTTGATTCATTTCATTGTAATCATTATTATATTGATACCGTATGATTAACTGTAGGTCTGACTTCATGACAAAGATTAATAGTTGATGACAGAACCATAGATCAAAATTCATCATGAGGATGATTAATCATCTAGTAAAAGTTAAAATTTGAAAAGAGCTAGGGACCGTTTTAATGCCTTTAATTAAACACTGATGTGATATTTGTTATGCATCAGTTGTTTAGTTTCAGGACTGTTTTCCTAATGTTTGAAATGTAATAAGAGGTGCTGATTTTGCATAAACATTGTCAAACAGTAGCCTGCTATCACCAATTATTAATCTCACAATAACAGAACAATAAATAAACCTCTGATCTGATTGCTATATTTCTGTTTCCCTGATGCTGTCTTTCTTATTTTATTTATTTACAATACATATTTATCTATTAAAGATTTTATTAAAAAATAATCTCAAAAAGAAACTGATCACATGCTAGTGAAAAGTGCTATATGAGCAAATATAAAATACATTATATTTTTTAATGTAAATTTATCAAGGCAAATAGTCCCTTTTAAACTTATAGTTTTCTGTAAGTTTAAAAGGGACTATTTTCCTTGATAAATTTACATTAAAAAAATATAACAAAGCAGTAATCAATTTGATTACATTCTGTTCTGCTGATTAATGGTTCCGAACTAAACGTAAAGACTCGTTCCATTCCTCAGCACAAGCCAGTTAATCCGGTCAATCAGCTGGCTTGAATTGTCAGCCAATCAGTGTGCTTGAATAGTGCCAAGCATGTCCGTCAGCCTATCAGCGAGCAGGGTGTAGTTGCATAGCTTGGTCTCGGCCAATCAAAGACTAGAGGCGTTTTAGTGCGGCGTTTGAATTTTTTAGCCAGAAGTTACAAGGCTAGCGTCGGCTAGATCGTGAAATAAAGCGTGAAATAAAGTTCAGAAGTAGCACTTAACGATTGTGTAAGTCTCATCGGAGATCTGCGGCGGAAGGACAGGATGAGGAAGAGGTAAGAAACAAGAGAGATTTTGGAAGTGTAAAGATTTGTTTATGTATAGATTAGTGTATGTATTGTGCTAATGCTAGCTTCAGGTTTTCGATGCTAATGTTTTAGTAAAAATAGTTTTTAGGTTAAAAATGGTCGATATTTTCGTGATTTGGTTATTTTTTAAAGATGGATTTAGCATTAGCACGCAAGTTGTGAAAATACTGCTATTTATAAACATCGCCAAGCTTTTTTCCAGAATATCAATGATAATCAATGAATTCTGCTATTAATGGAAACTATCGTGGTTTTATTATTGAACAATACACACAGCAATCAGTGATGCTGCACATTTATTGCTCATTTAGTAATAAACATATGACTTATATTTGTCAATATGAAGTATAATTGTCAATAATGCTGTTGATTTGATTATTAATTCATAAGACAAATACTAAAAAGGCAAGCTCATTTTATTATACTGTTTAATAATATACAACACCGTCTGACATCTGAATCTTTAAAGGATAACAGAACATGTGCATGTATTCATTAAATATGAATGTGTGTAATTTCAGTGAGATCCACGCTGCAGAGTCTGTATCATGTCTGAACAAGGCTCTCAATGAGCTGAAGGACATCTGGGAGGAGATAGGAATCCCGGAGGACCAGAGGCTGCAGCGCACCGACGCCGTTCACATGCACATCAAGGTCAGTTCAGGTCATCTGTGTTTCTCATTGACTGGAGATTCGTGGAGACACCGGTTCAATGTGAAATCTTTGCCATTGCAGAAACTGCTGGACATGATGATCGCAGAGGAGGAGGGCTTGAAGAAACGCTTGCTGAGCAGTATCGAAACATGCAGAAAAGAGGTGGCCAGCCTGTGTAATGAACTTCAGGTGCAGGAGTATCAGGTGAGTCACTCTGCTCCAAGTCATTTTTGGATAATGGCATAGTAGCAGCCTGTGCACTCTAAATTCTGGATGTTTTGTAAAGCCGGCCAATCAGATTGGCGATTTTGTGTGCTCGGCAGGAGGAAGACGGTCTTACGATGCTGCAGTTGGAGAAGGATCTCCGCACACAGGTCAAAATGATGGTAAAAGAGAAAAGTGCTCGTCAGAGCGAGCTGAAATCTCTGATTCAGCAGGATCAAGATCTGTGTGACATCCTGTGTGATCCTGACCTCTTCCCCATCCATCCCGAACGAGTGCCGTCAGAACAGCAGCTGCAGGACTACAGACAACACATCAACACCCGCAACCAGGAGAAGGTAAAACACACTTGCAGAGCTGCCTGTTTTTTTTTGTCTTTTGTTTTTTAGTATGTGAAATAGTATTGACATACTAAGGTGACTATATTGGAAATGTATGCGGTTTTTAAATTTTCCAATAATTCAATAATCTAGTCATATTAAAGTCACAGTTTATATGTACATTACCAGTCAGAAGTCTGGAATAATATTTTCTTTTATGTTTTTGAAAGCGGTTTCTTATGCTTACCAAGACTGCATTTATTTGATCAAAATAAAATTACTCAAAATTACTCCAGTCTTCAGTGTCACATGATCCTTCAGAAATCATTCTAATATGCTGATTTGGTGCTCAAGAAACATTTTTTCTTATTCCCAATGTTGAAAACGGTTGTGCTGCCTATTTTATTTATTTATTTATTTATTTTTTGTACCCGTGATAGACCACAATTCAAATGTTTGGGTAAATTAAGATTTAAAAATTTATATTTCTATTCATCAAAGACTTATGTAAAGAATTACTTAACAGTAATAACTGTTAAGCTGAGCAGCAATAATTGAGCTACAAATCAGCATATTAGAGTGATTTCTGAAGGATCATGTGACACTGAAGACTGGAGTAATCACAGAAATGAATTACATTTTAAAATAGAAAACTGTTATTTTAAATTGTAACAATATTTCACAGTATTACTGTTTTATTGTATTTTTGATCAAATAAATGCAGCCTTGCTAAGCATGAGACTTTTTTCAAAAACATTAATAAATCTTAATTGTTCCAGAGTTTTGACAGTTGGTATATCCTGCATTCTTAAATGAATAGTGTGGTAGTTTGCTTCTCTGCATATGAAAGTATATCCAGATTGGTTACAGCAAGTGTGCTTGTGTGTGTTCACAGGAGCGTCGTCATGCCGAGTTTGTGGAAATGAAGCGTCAGATCACAGTGTTGATGGAGGATTTGGAACAGCATCCTGACACCTCCTTTGAGAAAGACGCTGTGTGTGAAGATGAAGACGCTTTCTGCCTTTCTGTGGAAAACCTCAGCTCACTGAAAGTGTTACTGCACCAGGTACACACACACACACACTTCACACAGTTCTTTTTAGCTGTTGGTTGAAACCCAAATGCTGTCAACTAAAATGAGAAGCACAGCTGGAGGATCTTGGACACCTTAAACCATTAAATTGAAATGAGCCCTTTCACAGTATGATTTATTTACTTACATATTTAGCAAGCATGCATTAAATTGATTAAAAGTAACAGCCATTTATAATGTTCAAAAAAAACTCTAATTAAAATAAATGCTGTTTTTTCAAACTCTGTTCAATCCTGAAATTATGTATCATCATTTCCAAAAATAATAAGTAGCGCAGTTGTTTTCAACATTGGTAATAAGAAATGTTTCTTCAGCACCAAATCAGTATATTAGAATGATTTCTGAAGGATCATGTGACACTGAAGACTGAAAATTCAGCTCTGCATCATGGTATCATTATACCAACAATAATTTTTGATGTCAGTGTTTTGTTTTTCAGCAGGTGACAAGTCACTGGCTAATGGTGTGTGTGTTGTATTTCAGCTGGACAGCCGTAAAGTTGAAAGTGAAGCGCTGTGTGTGTCCATCCGTGGTCGTATTGCAGAGCTGTGGGAGATGTTGCAGATTCCTGAGGAAGAAAGACAGAGAGAGAGTCTCATGCAGAACACCCACACTAGCACAAAGAGCAGATTGAATGCAGTAAGTACACTCACCTGTCACTAAAGTAGGTCATGTTGTTTCTGCTGGAATTATAAACCATTCCTCACGCTGTCTTTCTCACTGTGTCACAGCTGCAGGCAGCGCTTCAGCGATTGGAGGAGCTGAAAAAGAAAAGCATTGAGCGTGTTATTCACACAATCCGATCGGAGATTGTCAAGTTTTGGGAGAAATGTTATTACAGCCCGGAGCAGAGACAAGCCTTCACTCCCTACCACAGTGGTATGCTAATGGCTAGTTTCTTGGCTAAATCCCAATTCGCATACTTCAGAGTGCAAAAAGTACCAACTGTGCCGGTGGTGGGAAAGTACAGAAAACTTGACTTTAGAATGTAGTTTTTGAAGGTGTTATTAAAGGAATAGTTTTCACAAAAAAAGGGAGATTTGCTGAAAATGTACTCGCCCTCAGGCTATCCAAGATGTAGATGAGTTTGTTGCTTGATCAGAATAGTTTTGGAGAAATGTAGCATTCCATCACTTGCTCACCAATGGATCCTCTGCAGTGAATTGGGGCCTCAATCCCAACCAGCTGATAAACTCCAAGTATCCACACCATTCCTCATGAACATCTTGTGACGTGAAAAGCTGCATGTTTGTAGGAGACAAATTCATCATTAAGGCATTTTAACTTGAAACTGTCGCTTCTGGACAAAAAATATGAGTCCATAATGCATAATACACTTCCTCCAGTGAAAAAGTCCATCCCCTGTTGTCTTCTCATATCAAAATCTGACATGTTTTTTTGGAGCTATTTTGGACACTTTTTACTTGTATACTTAGCATGATCTGTGCATATTTCTCTTCTGATTCAGACAAGACTACTTTTTTCACTGGAGGAAGCAATATTATAAATGGAGGACTTGTATTTTAGCCAGAAACAACAGTTTAAAGTTAAAGAATGTCTTGATGGATTTGTTTGTTACAAACACAGCTTTTCACTTCACAAGATGTTAATTGATGGACTGGAGTCATGTGGATTATTGTGATGTTTATCAGCTGTTTGGACTCTCATTCTGACGGCACCCATTCACTGCAGAGGATCCATTGCTGAGCAAGTGATGGAATGCTACATTTCTCCAAATCTGATGAAACTTGGATGGCCTGAGGGTGAATATATTTTAAGCAATTTTTCATAATTGGGTAAACTACTTCTTTAAAATTTCATGTTGATACTGCATTGTATTCATGCATACAGTTCTGTAGCAAAAGGGTTTGTGGATAATATCAGCCCAAAAAACATGGATGCATGCTTCAAAAATCCAGAAATAGTATGCAGTTTGTGCATCTAGACAATGAGACCTAGTCTTAATCTAGCATATTGATTAAATTAGTTGGTTTTATGCAACTTGGAATTGAGCGATAGTGTTTAAAATGCGTTAGGTACACAAAGATTTGTTGACGTTTGATTTTATTTTGTGCTGTTAGATGATCTGGATGAGGAGGTGTTGCGTGAACATGAGCTGGAGTTGGAACGACTGAAGCAGGATTATGCCGAGCACAGCGAGCTGTATGACGCCGTCTCCACCTGGAGCAGCAACTGGACTCTTTATCAGGAACTGGAGGTGTTAAATCATAGGAGATCAGCTGAAAACATTCAAAACAAACATATTACAGTTTTTTTTTTTAATTGCTTAGACACTAAAAGTGGTACTTGAGGCCCACTCAGTGAAACCATCCACTCATACACCTAATCTTTAGTCCAAGTTTGCAAAACTACAAGCACATTACTTGCTTTTAACTCAGTTTGCTATTGTCAAACAAACTTTTTGCAAACCTCTAAAAACACAGTTCTTTACATTACACACATCATTCAAAACTAACAGCTCTTTTGTTTCATTTGGGAAACACTGCCGTTTAAATGCCACACTCATTTACTGATGACCTACACCCAGAGATCATGTGTTGAAAACACTTAGACATCATTTGTTATGTATGACAAACTCCTGTGCACTCCACTGCACTCTGAACAAGCAAAAGACACACGAGAGTAGTGTTTCACATTCTTCACATCTGTGTGTAGTTTGGCGTGTATGTGGTTAATTTATTTTATGTTTGTGTGTAGAGTTACTAGGCACAAATATCATTTTTAGAACAATTAAAATAGTTTTAAAGTGTTTGCTTTTGGAAGAGATGTGTGATGTTTTGAGAAATGGAGCCATGGTTTCAAAACCCGTGTGTAAGCATTTTTTTTAAACCGTAAAGATGTTTGTGAAAATCGGTCTAATTATGGTTGGTCTTCTTTCTTTTCTCCAGAAACTAGCCACAGACCCCTCTCGCTTTAACAACAGAGGGGGAAACCTGCTGAAGGAGGAGAAACAGAGAGTCGACCTGCAGAAGAGTTTACCGAAGGTTTGAGCCGCTCTTTAAACGAACTCTGAAGTTTGATTGACTGGAATGGCTTGTACGCTCATGTTTGTTTTGTCTTGATTGGCCAGCTGGAGAAGAGTCTGAAGGCTCAGATTGACCAATGGGAAGCGACGCACTGTAAAGAGTTTCATGTGACCGGCAGAGCCGTTTCCTGCATATTGAAGACCAGTGGAATCGACACCATATGGAGAAAGAGAGAGAAAAACAGGAAAGGGTATGAACACTGTTTTTCTTGAAATTACTGCTTCGGACTTAAATTTTATTTCGAATATTAGTTTCTGACATGAGGTTTGTACTGTGCAGCAAATGAAGAAAATGAAGCAGACGGAGGAAGATCTGCTGTACGGCACCATCATCAGAACCCCAACCAAGAGAAGACTCGCTGGAACCCCGACACCTGGAAAAACACGCAAGGTACTCACTGCATACGTGTACTAACTGTCGACCAATATGATTTTACCAATGCTCTGATGCCAGTATCAATTGCAGGGATGCTAATACCAATAAAATAAATAACTAAATCTATTGCAGTGTCATTTTATAATCATAGCAGATGTACACTACACTAAGGCCTGGTTTCACAGACAGGGTTTAGGTTAAACCAGGATTAGGCCATAGTTCAATTAGGACATCTAAATATCTTTTATAAACATGCCTTAGTAAATAACATTACTCGTGTGCATCTTGAGATAAAACAATGGCACAGACGTATTTTAAGATCAGTCAGTGCAAGTTTCTCTCAGTTAAAACTGCCCAGACATGCATTTTAGGCTAGCATTCTTGTCTGTTAAACCGGGAGTAAATGTACCCGAAATTGCTGTTTTGCATTTATACTTTTCTAAAAGAAATTTTTTTTTTTAATAATTGTATATACATTTAATGTTATTACACAAACATATATTAAACAAAATTATATACATTTAAAAATTTATTTATTATTATTTATTTTTACTGACATCCACCTCTAACATGTGTAGCTCCACCCCAAACACGACTCTCCGGTCCATATGTCCCGCCCTTCGTTGAACCCGCACCTTTTCCGCCCGCAAGGTGATTTATGCTGTTTAAACCTGTTATTATATATTAATTTCTATTCTAATCATTTACAACTCTGCTAGTTGTGTGCACGGACCCCTGCCCGTGGCCGAACCCCTCGTGGTCTGGAGAGGAACAAGGAGAATATCGCCCATCTGAGCGGAGCTTTGCGCACGATGGCCGCCAGCCCTCAAATAAATTACTCCATTACATCCGTGGCCTCCTCCTACTCCGAGTTTGCGGTACGTTCATTATCCTGCAGTCTAGACGCACAGGCAGCAGACGTAATCAAGTGACCCCCGTGTGCTTATTCTGCCTTCTGTTATAGAAGGACTCTGAATCCACTGCAGCGTCCAGGTCTGTATATCTAAAAACGTTCACTGTCCATCGCACTAACACACACTCTTCTCGTCTAACCCGACTAACGGAGGAGGGTCTGTGTTTGTGTGCGCGCGCGCTTTCAGCTTCTAACAGTGAAATGAGCACTTGGAGACAAACACAACAACTAAAATACAATCTGCTGTTTTTAAAGACCCTATGAAATCATAATTGGAGGTGTGTGACATTAAAAAGTGGTGAAATGGCAAACTGACGTTTGTCAGATTGTTTCAATGAGGCTTTAATGATATGAAATTAGTTTTTCTGTCAGTATTGGTCTCCTGGATCCACAGATTTGCTGGGCAGATTGGTGAATTGTTTATCTGCTGTAAACAAGCTATCACTGATGTTCTTTTAACTATTTAAGCTTAGAGAAAAGATGAACCTTGCAGAGCGGTTTAGTTCACGCAAAAATGAAAACTCTCCCTCAAGGTGTTCCAAACTGAACACCTGCTGGTAGCCATTGACTTCCAAAGTATTTTTTTTTCCCCATATTATTTAAGTCAGTGGCTACCAGCAACATTCTTCAAGATATCTTGTGTTCAACAGAAGAAGGAAATTCATATAGGTTTGGAATAGGATAGTGCAATATATCGCAAATGTACATATCGCAATATGCATATTGCTACGGCTTGCAATATTTGGGGCCAAGAACAAAAGACAAAGAGAAAATCACTCACTGCTCTTAGCTAAATAACTTTTGTAGCTTAAATAAGAATCAGTGCATAATGAATTCATCTCGTAAATGTTAAAATAGCTGGGTTTATTGTAATGGCTAGAGGGTAACAAGAAAACAGGCATACCGGGAAGTCCAGCGGGTTACATAAGTTTGATTATTAGAGAGGATAACTAGGCGATTGATCTACTAGGTGGTCTCAACAAAAGGATGACTACACATGTATGATCTAGTTTAGATGGAGGGAGGTTCATGTGCCGGACGCAGGGTTATCCTACACCTACTCCTAGAAGAAATGCACTAGAATGGTGACCGGCAAAAATAAAGAAAACAAAAAAAAAAAAAAAAAAAAAAAAAAACCTACCAAAACACATTATCGATTAGTGGCTTGTTGTCGGCACTACTCACTTCATCAGGAACTCTGTAGCTGGTGACCAATGAAAGCCTCATTCAGGGTGTAGTCATAGTGCCATTGGGTGAATTCTATAATATACAACATACTACATATACATTGTTATCAAATCAGGAGTGTAGTATTATAGATGTGTCTTATTGTATATATATGACACAAGATATTTATAGAAGTTCACAGAACTGACTCGGCAACAGCTGTTGCATTATCATATCGTATATCGCATTTTTCTTCAATATCGCACAGCCTTAGTTTGGAAAATGATTAATTATTGCTCGTTTTTTGAGTGACCTGTCCCTTTAAGACTGGTAAAAGATGCGTAAACATGAAGGGTTGTGGACTGTCTAATGGTAATATGACTTCATATTTGTGTCTACAGCGGGAGCTCTCAAATGCCTCTAAATCCAGCGTCAAGGCTGGAGTTCTGAACTCTACCATCACACACTGAACTCCGTGGATCAAAGATGGACTGATGGGCATCAATGCAGACAAAAAAAAGCTTTTATGGAAATACTGAATGTGTGAATCATTTAGAATTTGTTGAAGAATTGTAAATATTTTAGCTCTGCTTTTTACTCTTTTTCTCTTGGCTTGTTTTTTATTTTTGTATTTAATTTTCCTTTTATGAGTTTTAAACAAGTGATTCTGTCTTTGAGCTTGACTTCACCTGCAGTTTTTATGAAAACTCCATTAACACCGATCTTAGGCCTCTGAGATGGATTTTTTTTTTTTTTACTCTAAAATCACGTTGGCATTTAGATGCATTTCAGATTTTTTTTCTCTAATTGCACAGCACACTAAGTTTGTTTATTTAGCGTCACTGATATTGCTGCTACTCTGGTGGTTGGCATCCTGTAAATAAATGTTTGTTTTCATGGGGACATTTTGTACTTTGGAAGTGATTTATTTATTAGGATGGATGAGGATGAACGCTGGGTGAATATTAAATTTATTTCTATTTATTTATAGTATTATTCAAAGTGTGTACCTGAACAATAAACTTAAACGGCTGTTGAGCTGAAGATACACCGTAAAAATTAAAATAGGAGTTTTTGATCCCTTGTATCTGACCAATCCGAGACATCTCTGAGTTTAGTTTGTAGAAAGGCGCTATATAAAATAAACTTATACTATTATTATAACTTATGAAACGCTACCATTTTATTTTTTACGTAAATGTGCGAGACTTCCGGTGTCGGGCAGTGCAAATTTGATCGTTTACTGCACCTTGTTGAAAACAAAATTCATTTTTGGACACTTGGGGGCGTGAGATAATCGGGTACTATGATAGTACCATGTTTTTTTTGGACAAGTACCATGGTATTATTTGAGGGAGGCATCTAACTTATCTATCTATCGTTTTATCCGTGTTAGCTAAATCACAATTAAAACTTTTTTTGCCAACAAAATGCCAATATCATATAAAATGAAGGTTAGAGTCCTAAAACAATGTTCCCAGGACTAATATTTGTTTATATAAATATCAAGTTTATTTTAAATATTCAACTGCAGTATGTGTTAGAATAATGTTTTTGATATTTTTGATAGTGTGACACTTTTGCTGTCTTGGCTTGTTTTGATGTTTGAATATAATCGGCTGTTTAATTTCAGGTTAGCTGTGACAATTTACCCCATTTAGTGCCGCTATTGGGGCATGTTGTCACAAAAGCACAAAGCTTTTATTGAATTATTGTTCGATAAGTTGTATCTTTTTAATTGGTAATAACGGTGGAAATGTTCAAAAGCATGTTGTAGCCAACACTTCGTGTGCCTAAATCAACCCTGAGAAATATTTAGTGTGACAACTAGCCTCTTTTCGCCTGTGTGTGTGCGTGCGTGTGTGTGTGTGTGTTAGTGCTGAAGTTGCATTGCAGGGGTGGGACTCCTGCATTCAGATCTTCATCATGCGCAGAGGAAAACCCAGACTCACTTCAGATCGGATCTAAACCCTAAACACGCGCGCGCGTCAGAAGCGGTCGGGTCCTGCACGTGCATCTGATGCTGTAATGCGCGTTAATTGCTGGATGAAAGTGTGCGCGAGCAGGAGAGGGAGAAACAGACACTGTTGAAGAAGGTAAGAGCACACGCAAGCGCTCATGATCTCGTGTTTATGAGCACTCCTATTTCACGTGCATATGCTTGAAGTGTCGCGAGTCTATCCTGTATTATGACTGTATCTGCACATTATCTCATACAGTAATTTATTAGTATTTGATGTATTTCAGACACATGCGCTGCAGAATTATTGTTATGCGTTTTCTCCTTGTTGGTTTTGGTTCGATATGGAAGTGCTGATGCAGTGCGCGTGCCCGCGGCTCGGGTGGTTGTCATGGTGATCGTGATGGACCCTCCTCTGATGATGGAGGGGGGGCATTAATTTAACACCCAAGGGTCACATAAAACACTGCGGCCCCCCGTACAACAGCTGAGGAATTGTGTTAGTTTGTGTATTTTGGGAGTTTGTGTGCACTTTATGTTGCGAGTCGGTTTTGTGTGTGTGATGGGTTGTGTGTGTTGTTTTGGTTGGGTTGTAACCCAAAAACCCTCCCGTGTGTGTGTGTGTGTGTGTGTGTGTGTGTTGTTTTGGTTGGGTTGTAACCCAAAAACCCTCCCGAGGTGTGTGTGGGTGTGGTGTGTGTGTGGGGGTGTGTGTGTGTTTGGGTGTGGGGTTGTATAGGCCCAAAAACCCTTCCCGTGTGTGTGTGTGTGTGTGTGTGGGTGCGTGTGTGTTGTTTTGGTTGGGTTGTAACCCAAAAACCCTCCCGTTGGTGTGTGTGTGTGGTGTGGTGTGTGTGTGAGAGTGTGTTGTTGGGTTGGGTTGTAACCCAAAAACCCTCCTGTGTGTGTGTGTGTGTGTGTGCGTGTGTGTTGTTTGGTTGGGTTGAACCCAAAAAAACCTCCTGTGTGTGTGTGTGTGTTGATGGGTTGTGTGTGTGGTTTTGTTGAGTTGTAACCCAAAAACCCTCCAGTGTGTGTGTGTGTGGTGAGGTGTTGTGTGTGTTGTTTTGGTTGGTTGTAACCAAAAACCCTCCGTGTGTGTGTGGTGTGGTGTGTTGTGATGGTTGTGTGTGTTGTTTGGTGAGTTGTTTAACCAAAACCCTTCCGTGTGTGGTGTGATGGGTTGTGTGTGTTGTTTTGGTGGGTTGTAACCCAAAAACCCTCTGTGTGTGTGTGTGTGTGTGTGTGTGTGTGTGGTGTGTGTGTGTGTGGGATGGGTTGTGTGTGTTGTTTTGGTGGGTGGTAAACCCAAAAAAACACTCCTGTGTCTGTGTGTGTGTGTGTGGGGTGTGTGTGTGTGTGTTGTGTGTGGGTGTGTGTGCGTGTGTGTGGGTTTTTTGGTTGGGTGAAACCAAACCATCCGTGGTGGTGTGTGTGTGAGATGGGTTGTGGTGTTGTGTTGGTTGAGTTGGAACCTCAAAAAACCTCCCGTGTGGTGTGGGGTGTGTGTGGTTGTGAATGGGTTGGTTGTGTGTTTGTTTTTGGTTGGGTTGTAACCCAAAAAACCCTCCGTGTGTGTGTGTGTGTGTGTGTGTGGGTGGGTTGTGTGTGTTTTGGTTGAGTTGTACCCAAAAACCCTCCCGTGGTGTGTGTGTGTGTGTGTGTGGGTGTGTGGTGTGGGTTGTGTTGTGTGTGTTGTTTTGGTTGGGTTGTAACCCAAAAACCCTCCCGTGTGTGTGTGTGTGTGTGTGTGTGTGTTTGCGCGGCGGCTGGTCTTTCTCCAGAAAGGTTTCCTCCTGCAGGCAGCATCTCTCGTCGCTTGTGTTTCAGTGAAAGTGTTATTACGAGTCATTCTGGAGATTAAAAGCACGCTTGATTTATTAGCGTTCGCTCGCTTCAGTCCTGCGTGAGAGTAGCTGACAGTGCAGACTTGAGCCCCTCCGTCCGCTTCTGATCACGGCCACTGTTTTCTCCGCTCTGAATGCAGCGCTGTCCGCTGGAAAACAATCATATCTGAATGATTAGCGCTCCAGGACCGTTTAAAGCGTCTTGATGAGCTCCGTCACGCGGCCGCGGACGCTCGGTTCGGGGCTCAGGGGGATTCCAGCGCTTGTTGGTGGAGGGGCTTTTAGAAGAAAATCGATTTGTTTTCAAGGTTTTTAGAATCAGCTTCTTTTTCCAGTGTATTAACTTTGAGTTTAGGGTTTCATAGAAGATACAGATCTTTAAAGGGATATTTCATCAAAAATAAAATTGCCATTATTTTCTGTGAATTTCTTTTCTTCCATAGTAGGCCTACACAAAGTGAGACTTTATGCAAAATATCCTCTTTTTTCCATAAAAAAGTGAATGGTTTAAACTGAAACTAAATGCTTATTTTAAATTGGTCTTTGGTTGTCACTAGTAATTATTATTTACCTATTAATTCTGTTTATTATATACTTATTAAAAAAGGAATTTTCTTTAATTAGGCACAAAGTCAAGGCGATATACACACACACACATATATATTATTCAATTATATTCAATAATAAATAGGATTAAATAAAAAATATAAATGTTATAAATATAGTATCAATAATATAAATAGTATGTAGTATATTTAAAATAGTATTAAATAATAATATTAAAAAATTGGTGTTTTTTTAAAATTGAAAGGCTGAAAAATGAATGACAATGAAGACTGAACTATTAAAATGAAAAATATGTAATAAATACTAGAATATGTATATAAAAACATTAAAATAACTGCATGGAGGGTGAGTAAATAAAATGAACAGCACTTTACATTTTTGACTGAACTAACCCTTTAAAAACATGTTTTAAGTTCAAAAAAAGTCAAACACAACACATTACAGTATATCTATATATATAATTATTGGCGTTGGCAACTAATTGAAATAAGATTAAGTTGAAGGATGAAAATAGGCTAAATAAAAAAATCAAACAAAAATAATAAAAATAACACTTAAAAATGGCACTTAACAAAATTAAATCTTAAACTAAAATTAAAATGAAAACTAAAAATATAAAAAATAATAAATAAAGCTCATCAATAAAACGAATAATATTAAAATAAAGAATACTAAAATAACTGCAGGAGGGTGAGTAAATAATGACAGAACTTTCATTTTTGGCTGAAATATCCCTTTAAAACTAGACCTGATGTCTGTTGGATAAAGACTTTAACTTCTACACAACCTCTTCAATCTTATTTCACTAATGAGAATCCATCCTTGCTCTTCTACATGACCTTAAAGGAAACAAACCAAAACCAACTGACGAAAAGCAGGCTTGGGATTTCTGTTCCGCGATTCATTGTTTATCAAGATGATGGTTTACAGCTCAAGTCATTGCGCCATTTGGGAAATTATTTTGGGATATTGGCTTCAGCGTCCAGACGGTATCACTGATCCAAGAGTGTGTGTGTGTCCATCTGTGCTCCTGTAGTCATTACAGACTGAGCGTGGGCCGTTACACAGAGCTGCTGCTGATATTCCTGACAGCGCCTTCAACACATATTCATTTCACAGCAGACATGTGAAACCCATAATGCCCCGAGTCAGCGCTCATAACCCTGCGGCTGTGAACACGTGAGCGCTGTGAGCGCATCTTAGAAGCTTTAATTGGCCCGTTGTCATAACCTTCTACAGAAGTCTTCTCTCTGCTCCCGCTGCTTCCTTCATCTGATTACCCACAAGTCTCGGCGTGACTCCAGCATACACGCCTCTCACTTTCTCTCTCTCTTTAGACCTAACTACACTTTTTTCCTGTCTCAAGTGTCTTTCTCAGGTTTGAAAAATCGCATTGTTTATGACTTATGCCAAAAATACCAACTGCAGTTCACTTCATATAATAAAAATGTGGATCTATATATATATAATATATACTATATATATATATATATATATATATATATATCTCTATATCTATATACCCAAGATGAGTTGCGATGGTTTCCACTAAAAATTTGAGATTTTTGTTTACCAAATGTATTTTAATGTGTTAAATTAAATTGTTCATCATAAATGCCTGGATAGAGTTTAATAAAAATAGGTAGTATTAGTAGCAAATATATTAATATACACTAATTTATAGTAATGTTATTCTTAAATATTAATAACAATAATATTAAATATATAAATTAAGAATATAATAAATATGATATAAAATCATTTACAACATCATACACCATGGCAGCACAGCATTTTTACCATGTATTTATTTTTACCATGGTAATACCATAGTACTTTGCATATTTTCTGTGGTAATACTACATGTGCCATGTGGACATGTGCCATGAAAGTACCATGTTTTCTGGCCTTTTTTGGATGTACTATGACGCTACTGTGGTATTTTACGATATGTGCAACGGTATAAATGGTATCTTGTAACACCCTTGGGAGAAAATGACCATGAATATGTATAATCAGAAGTCTAGAGTATCATGGTCTTATCATCAAAGTCCATCACTTTACCATGGTACAACCACGGTATGTTATTTATAAGGGGCTGTTTGAAGTAGGTCATATACATTTATTGTGGTTTGTATTAACAGTAACTGTTGTAACAATGGTTGGTTAGTGTGGTAAATCTACGAGGAAGTGTTTAAGAGTGTGTTGCGCTGTGTGTTTCAGGTGGCATTATGTCTTTGCAGGGTCAGGATATTTCTGAATATCATCTGAGCGGTGAGCAGTCATCCTTCATACACCTCTTGATTTCATAGGCATCCATCTAAGAGAGTTTCTGGGTGTGTTGGTGTGTGTGTGGGTGTGTGATGAGTGTGTGTGTGTAGTGTGTGTGTGTGTGTGTGTGTGTGTACAGTGGTGTTAAATCCCCTGGCTGGGAGGTGTGTTTGTTTGTGTTAGGGTTCCTGGTTCTGTTTGCTGTGGTTATAGGAATCGGGAAATTATATAAATCTGGCGCTCCCGCAATCCATATCGTACCCAAACTTCAATACCGCTACCGCGGAGAAATATGGTCCCCCACTCGAGATAAGGACAGAAGGTAATCAAAACACATTTTGTAGTAAGGTAAGCAGGGGTGTTCAAACTGGCACGGATCGGGGTCCACGGAAAATTGAGAAGCAGTAAAAAATTACAAATAAATATTGTAAATTATTCATATATAATTAAAAAATCTAGATGAGTTTTGTGGGAGTATATATTATTATAAATATATATAAACTTAAATAGGAAGATATTAAATTTATAACATATATAATATATAGACCTTATAATATGAACTTTAGATTATTAAAACCAGATATGTTAATTAAACCACTGTTTGCTAATTAAGTTTAGTGGGGTTCAAATGGTGAAAGTTTGGGCTCATAAAATAGAAGGAAAAAATATTTATTTTAACAGTAGTTAAAATCAAAACTAATATATAATAAACAACATACATTATTTAAATTAATAATGACAAAATAATAAAATATAATTTATAATTTAAACATAAAAATGGTCTGATACAATCATATATACAATTTACAACTATAAGTATTATACTAATTTCGAAATTTGTGTAATGACAAATAAAAGATAATCTTTTAATTTTGTAAACAAAATACTGTGTTTATTATATGACGCTTGCCGGTTTCCATGCAGAGGGTTGCATCTTCCAACCAGCGGAGGGCTTCTTCTGCGAGCCGAAAGCCCAGCCTCCAGCTGTTGGACACTCCAGATGGTCTTCGGGATCTGGGAACGCTGGAGTTGATGAGCCGAGAGCTGGATCCGAGCGGAGGCACCCTGAACCGCTCCATGTCCTCTGAATCGCTGTGTTCCATATCTTCCGTGGCTCAAACCTTCGGGCACGACTTCACGGTGGGACAGCTGGAGGTGACGCTGGAGCTGGACACTCGAGCTTTGCTTCTGCTCGTCTCACTGCACCAGGGTAAAGACCTGCTGGAGAAGGAAGAGGAGAGCTTCCTGGGCTGCTACATCACCGTCACGCTGGTTCCTCAGCAGATCAGCCTGGGGGCCACGCAGGTATCAAACCATAGGACTAATGTCTTGTTATGAAAAATATAGATTTCTCTTCCCCCTTTGATATTAAGGATTAATAGATGAATTTAATGAATTTACAGATGAAAATTATACATATTGATGTCACATCCATGAACACATTAATATTTAAAAGTCTCTATGTAGTGTTCAGCAACTTTATCAGTGTTGTTTTACTTATATACAATTACAGTACAATTAGCTTTTATTTTCATATGTTCAGTTTTAATCTTAATATTGATGTCAAAACCATGAATACATTAATATATCAAAGTCTATTCAGTGTTTAGCAACAATATCAGTGTTGTTTTATTTTATTCCTAATACTGTTATAGTGCTAATTAATATTTTGAATTTGCTTTTATTTTTATATTTTCAGTTTTAATCTTTATGAGTTTCAGTTTTATGTACGTTTGTTGTTTTGGTTTGATTATTTTTCTATATTTTTATTTTTATTTAGGCTTAGTAATTTTAGTACTTCCAACATCAACTTATTTTCTTTCAGTTAGTTACCAAGGCAACATTTCTCATTTTAATGTAAGGTTTTTAAATTTCATTTTTTTAAGTTTAGGTTTTTTAATGTAAATTTATATTTTATTTTATTTCTACTTTATTTAAATGAACAAAAATGATTTTTAATGGTTTTAGTTTTAGTTAACAATAACAAAACTGTCTTATATGAATAGAGGTCAGCCAATCAGAACAGAGTTCATATAAATACATAATTTTTTTAATTTACAAAAATTTTAAGGATCTTTAAAAGGATGTAACATAAATTAAAATAAAATGAAATGGCCATATAAACACATCCTTTCTTCTTTGATCCCTAGCTGGCGCTTGGTTCGGATCGTTTCCGCAGACCGTACGCTGCTGTGGGTGCTAATGGTTGCCGGATTTCATTTACAAGATGTTTCCATCCCTGGGGGTTCATGGCCATGGACCTGGCCTCATCGAGGTTGATTACTATCATCAGTAATAGTGAAACATCTCTGTCTGTCATTGTCTTCTGCAGGTCCAGAGAAATGCCTTCACCGTGGTGTTTGACGAGCGCTTCTCTATTCCATTGGATTCAGTGAATCTGGAGGAGAACAGTCTACGATTTTCCACCTTTGGTGTGGATTCAGATGAACGGAACATCAGTGCTGGAGTGGCAGAACTCAAACTGTCGGATCTGGACCTGACGTTCCGGCCGTTTAACGCCTGGCTCTACCTGCAGGACATCAACAAGGTACATCACACCTGAACGCTCCATTCTGAGAGACAATGTAAAAGTCAGTAAAAAAGTGTGTTCTCTTCTACAGTGTCCTCACTATACGCAGCAATAGGAAGTCCAGTTCTTGATGAATCATTTTGTTCAGTTCACAGAAGCCGTTCAAAAAATGGATTCACTTATTTTGATGAAACTGGTTTTATGTTTCTCCTCAGGCTGTGGATGCTGTCGGCGAGATCCTGTTGTCTCTCAGTTATTTGCCGACTGCAGAACGTCTCACCGTGGTCATTGCCAAAGCCAAGAACCTGGTCTGGACTAACGGAAAGACCACAGCAGGTGTGAAGCTGAGCTAGATGCTCCTGAAACAATATTTGTATCCACTGATTATCGGTTAGAGTTAGTATTAGGGATAAAACTATTGGAATTGGAAGGTTGTTCCAGAAATAGAATCCAGGAACATCTCCTACTTTGGAAAATATAATGTGTGAAAACCATATACTGAATTTTGTCTGTTTCCGTGTGAACAGATCCGTTTGTGAAGGTGTACCTGCTCCAGGACGGCAGGAAGATCAGTAAAAAGAAGACATCCGTAAAAAGAGATGATACTAATCCAATCTTCAATGAGGCTATGATCTTCTCAGTGCCAGCCATCGTCCTGCAGGTGACAACTATCTATCTATCTATCTATCTAACTATCTATCTATCTATCTATCTATCTATCTATCTATCTATCTGTCTGTCTGTCTGTCATCTATCTGTCTGTATCTGGCTGTCTGATATATCTATCTATCTGTCTGTCTGTCTGTCTCTATCTATCTATCTGTCTGTCTCTATCTATCTATCTATCTATATATCTGTCTGTCTGTCTGTCTCTATCTATCTATCTATCTATCTGTCTGTCTGTCTATCTGTCTATCTATCTATATATCTGTCTGTCTGTCTGTCTCTATCTATCTATCTATCTGTCTGTCTATATATCTGTCTGTCTGTCTGTCATCTATCTAATCTATCTATCTATCTATCTATCTATTGTCTGTATGTCTGTCTGCCTGTCTATATATTGTATGTCTGTCTGTCTGTCTGTCCGTCCGTCCGTCCTTCTATCTGTCTGTCTGTCTGTCTGTTTTCTATCTGTCTGTCTGTCTGTCTATCATCTATCTGTCTGTCTGTGATCTATCTATCTGTCTGTCTATCATCTATCTATCTATCTATCTATCTATATCTATCTGTCCCTGTCTGTCTCTCATCTATCTGTCTATCTATCTATCTATCTATCTATATATCATCTGGCTATCATCTGATTCTATCGAGCGATCGATCGATCTGTCTGTCTGTCTGTCTGTCTTGTCTGTCTGTCTGTCTGTCTGTTGTCATATCTGTACGTTCGTCTGTCCTCTATCTGTCTGTAGGTCTGTCTGTCTATCTATCTACTGTATCTATATATCTGTCTGTCTGTCTGAATATCTGTCTACCTGTCTGTCTGTCTATCTATCTATCTATATCTATCTATCTATCTATCTGTCAGTCTATCTATCTATCTATCTGTCTGTATGTCTGTCTGTCTGTCTCTATTCTATCTACTGTATCTATATATCTGTCTGTCTGTCTGTCTGTCTATCTGCCTGTCTATCTCCATCTGTCTGTCTATCTATCTATCTACATCTATCTATCTATCTATCTATCTATCTATCTATCTATCTATCTATCTGTCTATCTGTCTATCTGCTGTCATCTCCATCTGTCTGGTCTGACTGGCCTGTCTATCCATCTGTCTGTATATCTCTAATCTATATATAATATCTCGATCTATATATCTGATCATCTATATATCACTGTCTATCTGTCTGTCTGTCTGTCTGTCTGTCTGTCTGTCTGTCTGTGTGTCTATCGTCAGTGTTTGTAAGGTTTATTGGTGTTTTTCAGGATCTCTCTCTGAGAGTGACAGTTGCTGAGACCACAGAAGATGGTCGTGGTGAAAACGTGGGTCATGTGATCATCGGACCAGAGGCCAGTGGAATGGGAATAACTCACTGGAACCAGATGCTGGCGACTCTGCGGAAACCGGTTTCGATGTGGCACCTGCTCCGGAGGACCTAGGTCCTTGAGTCCTTACCCCTGACCTCTGACTCCTGTGTGCATGGTGCCTACTGTCTAACTGTCCTAACAGTAAAGACAATGAATATGAAGAGAAAATTTTTGTGTCTCAGCTGCCCTGAGGATGGATGGAACTGTAATGAGAGAAAGAGAGAGGGAAATCGGCGGCTCAGGATGTCTCATCTGTAAGGGCCTTTGAAATCCAGGTTTTCTTATCCAGGTTAACTTCATTTCTACATATGATAACAGGGTGGCTGGTTGTGTGCTGCAGCCTTTGGGTGGAGTGTAAAGTGTGACAGAAATTGTAGCCACATTCTGTCGTACTAAAAAGTCAAGCACAAAAAAGGAAAAACAAATGATTTTTTTGGGCCATAAATTATTGTTATTATTATTGGAAGTTTGAATAATCTTTTTTTTTTTTCTTATTTTTCTCTGCTTAAACACATTAAAATAAGATATATAAGGTTTAACAACAACCTTGGGACTTTCTGTCCTTTTTCTCAGGCAAGTGCAATGACACTTATTAGCCTAATAGTGGCGCCATTGAGCCACATCACTTATTATAAGATATTTGTGTAAATCTAATCAAAGTACCACATGTATTCATTTATTTATTTTGGCTAATGCATTTTACCACTAGGGGGCGTGCAAGTACTTTATAAAATCAGTGTTGGGGAAGTTGCTAAAAACAGTAGTCTTTTAATAATTACCTCTTATGTTTTGTATAGCAATGTGATTGCTAGTTACTCTGATCAGTAATAACATTACGCATTAATTAATCCAATCATTCATTTCTAAAATCCAAACTTAAACAGATTAATTTTATGTGGCCAATTTGTCAAGTTTAGATTGCAGTTAAGCACGTTATTTATTAATATATTTATTTAGCCAGGGCATAAATTTGAATTACTTTGGATTTATAACATGCATATTACAGTACAATGTATTTCTCATTTCACAAGAGAGCCACTCTTTTCTGCCATTCAGCATGTCAAAATGAAAGAAAGAGCTTTTTGATCAATAGTATATTTGTTGTTGAACCTTAAATATAGTTGTTAAATTAGCCTTAGTACATTAAAATCATATATGTATCATATAAGTAACTTAAAAAATGTTACTGGATTACTGAAAAATAAAGAGTAATCCCTTGCTTTATTTCATCACAGGAACATGCACTTTGTAGTTTTGTACTTTGTAATGCATTACCCCAACACTGCATAAAATACACGCATTCATATCAAACTGGAATATGTATAAATGAATATATATTTCCTTTCATAGTTTTCTTCGGCACGAAAGAAAATCTAAAAATGTTTGAACTGCCACAATAATTAAATATTTTGATGACAGAATGTAAAAACGTAATACCAAAATATGTGAATCACATCCTAAACACCTAAAATTTTGTAGAATGAATATCAGATTTGAGCTTCTTGCAGTCATTAGATTTGATAAGGTGCTGCAAATGCTGTGATTTGTTTTTACTACTAACAATATTTTAAGCTTGTCACCATTAAACTTCATTCTGTGCCAAATTCACCCTAATAGAAGCAATATTCTCATTTGCCGTGTACATCTAATGTTGGTGAACTTTAAAAGATTTAAAGAATGATCAAACGTAGCTTTACAATGCATGCACATGTAATGTAGGACATATTGCAATCAAATAAATTGTTTAAATTAAAATGCTTTACGTGGTTTGTTTCATATGAAGTCAATTGTTGTTTTCGTGTGTGAGATGTGAGAGAAAAGTAAATTAGTGATTTCAAATATGAAATTTAATCGTAAGCTTGGTGAACAGTTTTGGAGATTTTGATGTTTCCCATCATCAATATAACAGTGGCCAGCACAATCTATCTCATCTATGGCTTTAATATAATTTTTTAAATATAGAATTATGCAATAAGAAATTAAACCATTTTATAACAATGTGATTTTTTTAATTAAAGTATTTGACAAAACATTCAGGCATGTTTTAGGTGAAATCTAAAGAGATTAAATAAAAATGACAAATGCATACAACAAAATTTCAAAACTTAACATTTAAATGAAAAACAAAAAAATAAAGCTAAAACAATTCAAAATATTAAAGAACAAAAAGGTATAAGAGTATAATAATGATTCGAACATAACACTAAGCCAAACACCAAAAAAATCATATATATAGTGGGGCAAAAAAGTATTTAGTCAGCCACAACTTGTGCAAGTTCTCCACGTAAAAAGCTGAGAGCGGCCTTGTAAATTTTCATCTAGGTATAACTCAACTATGAGAGACAAAATGAGAAAAAAAAATTCCAGAAAATCACATTTTAGGATTTTTAAAGAATTAATTGGTAAGTTCCTCGGTAAAATAAGTATTTGGTCACTTACAAACAAGCAAGATTTCTGGCTCTCACAGAACTGTAACTTCTTCTTTAAGAGGCTCCTCTGTCTCCACTCGTTACCTGTATTAATGGCATCAGTTTGAACTCGTTATCGTATAAAAGACATCTGTCCACAACCTCAAACAGTCACCCTCCAAACTCCCCCATGGCCAAGACCAAAGAGCTGTCAAAGGACACCAAAAAACAAAATTGTAGACCTGCACCAGGTTGGGAAGACTGAATCTGCAATAGGTAAGCAGCTTGGTGTGAAGGAATCAACTGTGGGAGCAATTATTAGAAAATGGAAGACAGACAAGACCACTGATAATCTCCCTCGATCTGGGGCTCTACGCAAGATCTCACACCGTGGGGTCAAAATAATCACAAGAACTGTGAGCAAAATCCCAGAACCACACGGGGGGACCTAGTGAATGACCTGCAGAGAGCTGGGACCAAAGTAACAAAGGCTACCATCAGTAACACACTGCGCCGCCAGGGACTCAAATCCTGCAGTGCCAGACGTGTCCCCATGCTTAAGCCAGTACATGTCCAGGCCAGTCTGAAGTTTGCTAGAGAGCATTTGGATGATCCAGAAGAGGATTGGGAGAAAGTCATATGGTCAGATGAAACCAAAATAGAACTTCAAAATAGAACTTTTTGGTAAAAACTCAACTTGTTGTGTTTGGAGGAGGAAGAATGCTGAGTTGCATCCAAAGAACTCCATACCTACTGTGAAGCATGGGGGTAGAAACGTTATGCTTTGGGGCTGTTTTTCTGCAAAGGGACCAGGACGACTGCAAGGGCATTGAAGATGAAACGTGGCTGGGTCTTTCAGCATGACAATGATCCCAAACACACCGCCCGGGCAACGAAGGAGTGGCTTCGTAAGAAGCATTTCAAGGTCCTGGAGCGGCCTAGCCCGTCTCCAGATCTCAACCCCATAGAAAATCTTTGGAGGAGTTGAAAATCAGTGTGCCCAGAGACAGCAAAAAAAAAAAAACCCCAAAACATTACTGATCTAGAGGAGATCTGCATGGAGGAATAGGCCAAAATACCATCAACAGTGTGTGAAAACCTTGTGAAGAAAACGTTTGACCTCTGTCATTGCCAACAAAGGTATATAACAAAGTATTGAGATGAAATTGTGTTATTGACCAAAGACTTATTTTCCACCATAATTTGCAAAAAAAAATTCTTTAAAAATTCTACAATGTGATTTTCTGGAATTTTTTTCTCATTTTGTCTCTCATAGTTGAGGTATACCTATGATGAAAATTACAACCCTCTCTCATCTTTTTAAGTGGGAGAAATTTCACAATTGGTGGCTGACTAAATACTTATACTTGTACTTATATATACTGTATATGTACATACCCATTTATAAATTCAATATATATATATTATTTCATTTCCATTTAGTTTGTTGAAGTATTAATATAACTCCAATTAAATACAACTAAAAACTTAAAAAGACCTATACAGACAAAATAAATTCAAACATAATGTAACTAAAACTAAAATAAATAACAAATAATACAAATCAAATGACAGTAGTTTATCAGTAATCCTAAAAAATAACACTGCCAAACGCACATGCTAAAAAACAACAACTTACAACAAATGGCCAAGCAAGCGCAGACACTGACAAGATACGCGATACAGAACGAGACCAAACGCGCTATCAGCACGTCTCCACACAGTAAACTATGGAAAAATCTATTGTTATTTAAACAATTTGGCTTCATTCAGTCTGTTCTTGGTCCCACCAGCTATATTTCAATTAGTAAGGTTCTTCCATTGATATTATTTCTGAAAATAAGGAGTTAGATGATGTCTTAAACTTTATTTGTATGATGGGTAAATACCATACCCACAAAGCTAGATACCTTCAATTTAAACCCAGCTGCAAAATTTTTGCTTCTGATCTACATTTCTTATTATCAACACTTCAAAAATGCTCTTCTAATAAAAAGCTCTGAAGACATCAATGGGTTTTAAGTAAATTGTAATTTGTTAATTTTTTTCCCTCTCTCCTCTGTATTCCCCCATATGTTCTTTGTTCTGTATTATTTGTTTCTTTTGTATTGAATTATATTTATGCAATTAAAAAATGTAGAAAGAAATGAAAGAAAATCAAACACCATTTTGTTCATATATATATAAATATATATATGAACGATTTTTTTCATATCTAATTATATATATATCTATATATAGTATTCTATAGATATATATGAAAAAAAAATCGATATATATATATATAATTGTCACTTAATGTTAATACCGTTATATCAACAATATGGTTGATAGAAAGAATAGAATGAGCTTCTATCAAACCACGTAAAGGAAAAGTGGAGAGCAATGACTGCCAATTCAACATTCTTATCATTGTACAAACAAAACAACCTGCAATGAGGTAACGATGACATTCCCAACCATTGTGACTGGTCCATCGAGTACAGCGCTGAGAAAAGTAACATGCATCACGTGACCAGGTGAATACTTTACATCTGAATATTAACAGAACAAAATACACACTGCTGAGTTAAAAGCATAGACTGTATAAAATAAATAATTATTATGTAAAGCCATCGTGCTTGACCAATAAGAGACAACGGGTCACATATCCCCGCACATTTAGGTTTCTTTTATTCTAGTTCTGCAAGGTGTTGCCAAGTCCGCTGTTTTCCGGCGGAGCTGGGTTACTTTAACACTGTTGCCGACGGTTGAAGCGACCCCAATAACGTGATATTTAGCCTCTGGAATGCGAATGTACCCTGCATAAAACGTGTATTTTACCCCTCGGGGGCCGGACCCCGATTGGACTAGTTTTGGGCTGATTTTGAGTCGCAATTGCGCGGGATATGTTGTGAATACCTGGCAACCCTGTCTGTCAGTAGGTTGGTGAACACTGTGGCCAATAGATAACAGTTGGGTGGTGATCACGTGAAGGTTCAAGTGCAAAGAGCAGACTGTTACCAACCTTAATAAATAACAACCCTTTAGGCAGAACCCGAGCTCCGTGGTGTGGGTCCGCAGAAGTTTGTATCGTGTTTAGTGTTTCACTGCAGAGCTGAATAATGGCAGACAGAGATAAGGCGACGGATCAGATGAAACTGTGGAAGGACGGTCGCGGCTCTCAGGTCTGCTGCAGAATTTATCATTTGGATATTATATTCGGTTAAATATGAGTTTGTGCGCTTTAAATAGTTTTAAACCGTTTAATTTAATGATTTATTGCGCTGTGAGGAATTGTGCCAAAGGTCGCAGGATTTGTAACGCACCAACACGAAAGTATTTGCTGATATCTTCGTGTTTTAATGTGTAAAACGTCTCTAAATAACACTGAAGTGTTGCGTTGCTTTAAAAAAAAATATATATATTTATGTACAATTGCACAATACACTAGTCAGATGCTGGATTGCGTTGTGAAAACTGCATCCCCTACGGTCTTATTTATGTGCGTGGTTGGTTGTTTTGAATCTGTAATGGTTCGCGAGTCAAAATGTACAGAATTAAGCACAAAAACAGATAAGGTTTATTACATAATTTCAGGTGAAATGTATTCGTTGTTGAAGTGGGTCCACAACATAGTTAAACGGCGGAAGACGGTCGAGACCCCGCCCCGTCCCACTCCTCTCTAAAGCGATTGGTCAATAACATGATTGACACCTCGCTCAGCGAATCACATTTTTATAAAGCCTGTTACGTTGTGAGAAGCCTTATAGGCCCCTCTCCCTTTATGTATTTAACGAGGACACGACAGATAATAACCTTACTTCTGCTACAGTTAAACTTTAGCAAGATAAATAACTATTATAGTTGTTTAATCACTATTTTCAGGCCAAATGCCTATAGAATCATATTTGTTTTGCCAGTATAGCTGTATAAAATTAGTTTACATCAGTGTCACACTTTAAAGATGTCAAATTAGTTTGAAATCAATGCAAGTTTAATAAAAAAAATTTAATTATAATGTTGAATATAATGCACTCGTGCAATATAAGAAATAGATTCAATATTTAAATTAAAATATTACTAATAGTATGACATGATTTCAAAGGATTTACTATTGAATAATTATTTATTATGCTGAGTTCAGTGAATAAAATGAATTGGTTTGTTTATTTGTTATTTTAATTAGATTTTGTGTTGCTATTCGGTCTCATTTTGTTTTATTTTCCCAGCGGCCAGATGTCCTGACCACTGGAGCTGGAGTCCCGGTAGGGGACAAGTTAAACTCAATGACGGCGGGTCCGCATGGGCCACTGCTGGTCCAGGATGTGGTTTTTACTGATGAAATGGCCCACTTTGACAGAGAGCGGATACCAGAGAGAGTCGTGCACGCAAAAGGAGCAGGTTTGATTTTTAAAAAAATGTTTTTGAAAGTCTCTTATGCCCACCAAAGCTGCAGTAATATTGTGAAATATTATTGTAATTTAAAATGGATGCTTTCTGTTGTAATATATTTTAACATGCGTTTTATTCCTGTGATGCAAAGCTGAATTTTCAGCACCATTCCTCCAGTCTTCAGTGTCACATGATCCTTCAGAAATCATTCTGAAATGCTGATGTTGTGCTCAAGAAACATTTATTATTATTAACATCAATGTTGAAAAAAATGTTTTTGTGGAAACTGTGATACGTTTTTTCAAGATTCTTTGATGAATAGAAAATTCAGAAGAACAGCATTTATATGAAATATAAATATTTCATGTTTCAAAATATTAATGTTTCATTTTGATTAGTTCAATGTGTCCTTGCTGAATAAAAGTATCAATTTCTTAAAGGGGTCATATGATGCTTTTTTAAAGATCATTATTTGGTGTATTTGGTGTAACAGAATATGTTGACATGCTTTAATGTTCAAAAAACACATTATTTTTCAAATACTGTACGTATTGTAGTTCCTCGATGCCCCGCCTTTCTCAAACGCTTCGTTTTCTACAAAGTCCCGCCTTCCGACAAGCGCAGTCTGCTCTGATTGGCCAGCTGACCCAGTGCATTGTGATTGGCCGAACACCGCAAGCACTCGTCGGAAATGTAACGCCCCTTACCATAATCGCGAGCTTCATCTTTCAAAATAAATGTAAAGACAGTAAATAATGTCATTAGTTTTACCATCAGTTCAAGCCCGAAAGGGGAACAGACACAGTAATGATGCAGTACACAAGCTGCGGTTTAGACAGCTGACTCTACGGAGGGATTCTGTCTCTCTCTCTCCTCTCCTCTCCTCTCTTCTCTCCTCACACACACACACACACGCACACACACAAGATGCGCAAAACTCCACATTTGAACAGTCAATAGCAAATACTTAAACTAATAACAAAACAGTAGCTGATTCAGAATCGCCAGATTGTCATAGCAAAGTCAGAATGACCTCCTCTCCTAGGTTCACGAAACGGTCGTCCATAAAATGCATTGCTGTTCTGTTGTAAGTAATCTTAAAGATTCCTAAATGCATCTACTTTCGGAAGGCCAAATAAAGTGCTTTTGCTTTCGCCTAGAAACACACAGCGTCTCCCTGACATGGCTGCTTCAACACTAACTGTGTTACTGAAACCACACCTTCTTTCTTCGAGTGAACATTTGGGCGGCATTATGCAAATATTCCCACATAGTGAGGTAGGTATGTGGGGGCGTGTTAGAACGAGCCGTTTTAGGGGGCGTGGCAGAGTCTTAACTTTGATAAAGAATATCTCTTTGGTTTTGAGACTTTAGTCTTTGCAACTTTACGGATTTTCTTTATGCACCAAGAGCTTGTAACGACTTTCCAAAGAGAAAGGAAAACTTGAAATATGACCCCTTTAAGAAAAAATCTTGCTGAAATCCATGACTGTGCCGCGATTTGATTGGACAGACCATATTAGTGCACATGAGAGCTGTGTTCTGATTGAATAAACAATAGTGGGACACTTTAGAGTTTGTATTTGATTGGAAGGAGGGTATGAACTTCAAACTAAATCTTTTCTCTGTCTCTTCACAGGAGCGTTTGGCTACTTCGAAGTGACCCATGACATCACACGCTATTGCAAAGCCAAAGTGTTCGAACATGTGGGAAAGACGACACCCATCGCTGTTCGTTTTTCCACTGTGGGTATGTTTCTGTATGGATATTATAACATTTCTAGTGGAGTCTGTACTCCGTATGGATCTATTGTTTTGTTGGAATTAATGCTTTCGTAACCGAAGTCATGACGCTCAGGTCTCTGAAACAAAGGTTTTGTAAGAGGGTAAAGAGCACATGCAGAAACTATGTGACAGGAACATGCTCTCGCTTACCTACAAAAAGTATAAAGCACCCCCTTTGCACCTTCATAAATGTGTATTTGTTTGTTTATAGCTGGTGAGTCTGGGTCAGCAGATACTGTCCGAGATCCTCGAGGTTTTGCAGTGAAGTTCTACACCGATGAGGGCAACTGGGATCTTACAGGAAACAACACCCCCATCTTTTTTATCAGGGATGCGCTTCTGGTGAGAAACACAATCCGTACGCAGTCCATGGTGTGACATCAAGAGCCTCGTCCCAGTATTAACAGTAGACGTGTGTCGACTGTGTTTGTAGTTTCCGTCCTTCATCCACTCTCAGAAGCGGAATCCGCAGACTCACGTGAAGGATCCGGATATGGTTTGGGATTTCTGGAGTTTACGTCCTGAATCATTGCATCAGGTACAGCTGCAGAAGTTGCTCACTTTTGCGTTTTCTCATTCCTGTAGAATGTCTCGCTCATGTCGATGTATGCATATGTACAGGTGTCTTTTCTGTTCAGCGATCGGGGAATTCCGGATGGCTACCGTCATATGAACGGATATGGATCGCACGCCTTCAAACTGCTCAATGCTCAGGGTCAGTCGGTGTACTGCAAGTTCCACAACAAGGTACTTACTGTTGTTTGTGTACAAAATCTACAGCTCAAAGTGACAAAATCACAGCCAAACAGAACAGATTTGATGTTTAATTGGGGCCAAAAATATTACAACAGTATTAATTTCATATCATTAATGGAGAAAGAAATGCATTCCAAATGTTTTAGACCTCAATGTAAACATAACTTTTTGTTTCCAAGAAGACTTCACCTTTTAATTTAGGGCCCCATTAAATCCATTTCAGTTTATCCCAAATTTGGTGTTTTTCATTTTATTTTTTTTCTGAATTCTGTGTTTTAATATGTTTAAAGGAGAGCTGTTATGCCCCTTTTTGCAATATGTAATGTAAGTCTCAGGTGTCCCCAGAATGTGTCTTTGAATTTCAGCTCAAAATACCCCACGTATCATTTATTATATCATTTTGAAAATGCTTATTTTGAGTGGAAGCAGAAACACGTTTTTTTTCGGGCCTGTCTCTTTAAATGCAAATGAGCTGCTGCTCCCCGCCCCCTTTTCCAGATAGCCTTTACAAGCTCATAATCTTCTAAAACTCTTTTTGGTTCTGATTATCATGTTTGTATTCCGCCTGAAATCAATGGGGGGGAGGAGCATGCTTTAAAACCATATTATTTAAACTTCTGATATAAGGTTTTCTGAGAGCACACATCTGAAGCACACGTACAGAAAGCGGCCACCACACAGCATGTAGGTACTAAACTAAGTTCTCATTCGCACACAAGTTTACGTAAAAAAAACACATGAGTTTCAAAAAACAGTCGGTTATGTCTGTGAAGGCAAACAGCTGGAAATAAATCGCTTTTTTATTTTAGATCTGTGTGGCAGCAGCATAATATATAGTAAATAAATCAATAGATCCACTGCTGTCTTGTCTCCTCTGAGGTTGGGACTCTAAATATTGTTCTGTGCTTGTCTGTGCAGCCAAAGGTAGAACAGTTAGCATGTTTTGCTCAAAGTTTCGCCCTTGGCATTAGAACTAGTACACCGTTGTAGCTTGCGAAAACACAATAACGGTGCTGTGGGTGGAAACTTACAAATTAAGGGGCGATAATATTATAATGAGATCCCTTTGCCACGTCACTAAGGGAGCGAAATCAGACGCGCTCGTTTTCTCAGACGCTTGCAGAAAATTCTTCCCAAAACAAAGTTACTGGGTTAATCTTTTTCACGTTGGTTGGTAGATGCACCGGGGGCCTGATTATAGCACTTCAAACCTGGAAAAGTCAGATTTTCATGATATGTCACCTTTAATACAAATGTATCATCAAAAATCATCTATTGAAAGAATTCATAAAACAATTTAATCAAGAATTTAAAATGTAATCAATTTAAATTATAATTAATTTACAAAAAAAAAAAAACTGCACAACAACTTGTATACTGTATGAATAAAGGCATGGCTGTAAAGTGTTTAGGTTGTATGATATTCTTTAGTAATAATAATAGTCAATGTCATGTTTTAGTTCATTTTATTATCACTCTTTCTTGTCTTTCAGACTGATCAGGGCATTAAGAATTTGACCGTTCAAGAGGCTGATCGTCTGGCTTCCTCCGACCCGGATTTCTCCATCAGAGATCTCTACAATGCCATCTCCAACGGCAACTTCCCATCCTGGACTTTCTACATCCAAGTCATGACCTTTGAGCAGGCGGAGAACTGGAAGTGGAATCCGTTTGATTTGACTAAGGTATCCGCATCCCAGAATGCACCTCAAGACACTATGCTAAACTAGTGGTTCTCAACCTCTTTGACTTCAAGGCTCCCTTTGTCCAAAACAATATTTGAAGGCCCTCCTATTTGGGCTGATATGTACCTCTAGTACACAAAAAAATAAAACAATGGCAAAAGCACTCAAAATGATTAAAACATATATAAAACAAATAAAAAAATCTATAATAGTATCTCAGTTATTCTAGAATAACACTGTTTCTGATGTAGTAAAATGTCAGTTTAATGTTGTTTGTCTTTTTTTTTTTTTTTTAGGCATTTTAGTTACTACAACATTAATTTAAAAACAACATAACTTATATGTACGTATAAGTATTAAAAATATTTCAATATGTTTTATGTACTTAATGGGACCTTCATGGAAGTTTGCTGAGGCCCCCTTATGGGCCCGGGCCTCCTGGTTGAGAACCACTGCACTACACTAATGTCTGGCATTGGTCACTACACAATTCCTATTCTTCCATTTGTGTTCTTTTATAGTTTTGATGAAATAACTCGTTCTTCATAACAAAGAATGAGATGTAGGTGTGCCCATCCCAATGACTGGCTCTGTATCTTTCAGGTTTGGCCCCATAAAGACTTCCCTCTGATTCCTGTGGGACGCCTCGTGTTGAACCGAAACCCTGTCAACTATTTCGCTGAGGTCGAGCAGCTGGCGTTTGATCCCAGTAACATGCCTCCCGGTGTTGAGCCCAGCCCGGACAAGATGCTGCAGGTATGTTTGTACTAATGTGTCTCACAACTTATTAAGCAACCTACCCAGACACATTTCATAGGTTCGTTTGCACAAGCTTAAAATGCACAAAAGGATGCTTGTTCACTATTTTGTGCTTGAGCAAGGCACTTAAGCTCTGCGTACTTGTAATAAGCGTCCTGTAAATCACTTTGGATTAAACTGTCAGTGACTTATAACTAATTGCAAGAACGTTGCTAAATACTGTAATTGCTCAATTTTGTCGCCACAGGGGCGTCTATTCTCTTATCCAGACACACATAGACATCGGCTTGGAGCGAATTACCTCCAACTGCCTGTCAACTGCCCCTACCGCACCCGCGTGGCAAACTACCAGAGAGACGGACCCATGTGCATGTACGACAACCAGGGTGAGTGACACACACTCCAAACACGGCAGAACAAAAAATGGGATGTCAAATGCTTTGTTTGGTTTTGAGTTAGAGATGGTATTAGTCTCTTAAAAGTGAGTCAGATGAACAATGCAACATCTGTCTGGAATGCCTGATGTGACCCAAACTTGCATTTCATTGTTCGTTGAATTTTGTGGCAAAACAACAGCAGTTCATCTCCTGTCCTGCAGGGGGGGCTCCTAACTACTTCCCCAACAGCTTCAGTGCTCCTGAGACCCAGCCACGCTTCATCGAGTCCAAGTGTAAAGTGTCTCCTGATGTGGCCCGATACAACAGCGCAGACGATGACAATGTGGCCCAGGTTTGTTGGTGAACGTGTGTGCATCTGTGTATGGATAATCACAAGTATGGTGAGTTCTAATCCTGCTCTGATGCATTCTGCAGGTGCGCACGTTTTTCACGGAGGTGTTGAACGAAGCCGAGCGAGAGCATCTGTGTCAGAACATGGCCGGCCACCTGAAAGGAACTCAACTGTTTATTCAGAAACGCATGGTATGATGTTTTGTTTTTGGTCCTGTGAGATTTTTCACTCTCGTAAATCTCATGACAGCTAGTCAAACTTCTCATTAGCAGTTTTTCAGGAATATATAAACATGCCTAGAAAAAAACCCATTTGTTTCTGAATGATTCAGATGGATTTTTGTGATTTTTGCAGGTGCAAAACCTGATGGCCGTTCACCCCGATTACGGCACTCGCGTTCAAAGACTCCTGGATAAATACAACGCTGAAGGGAAAAAGGTAGAAAACATTCTATCAGTCTCACACACATTCATGTACACGGAAAAAATTAAGAAAAAATTTTGCTTAGAAATTGCAAGTAAATTGTACAATTAATTACAAAGAAATGACAAGTACAATAAATAGACTAAACACTAAAATAGACTTTTCTTGGAAAATGTACTCCAATAATCTATTATTTACAGTTTTGAAGATTGAAGTTAATTTAGTGCGTGTCAAAATGGTTATAGTTCATTATTAAGTTTAATTATTATAACTATGAGTAAAACCATAAAAATGTTACTTGAAATAGTTAACTCAATGAAATTTAAAAAGCTGAAATAAAACATTATAATAGTATGTTTAAAAAAATACTGTACAAACACAAATACTGTACACAACAAAATTAAACTAAAACGAAAATGTAAATGAATTATATAAAAATAAAATACAAATTCAGAATATTACAAAAATTATAATAGCATTTCAATGGTACTAAAATTATATGAAAGCTTATTTTGGGCAAAAGGGCACAATTCTGACTTTTTTTTTTCTCTCTCTGAATTTTTAGTTTATCTTGCAATTCTATTTTTCCCCTTCATTTTTAGACACCTGACCTTTAGACATGCAGAATTTTGAGGAAAAAAGTCAGAATTGCAAGATAAAAAGTCACAATTCTGACTTTTTTTTTCTGTGGTGGAAATAAACTTTATTTTATAATTATTTTCTCTGTCTTCTTTATCTCTCCAGAACACTATTCATGTTTATACACGTAGTGGACCATCCGCTGTGGCCGCAGCTTCTAAGATGTGATTTCAAAGTGCCGCCTCTCTGCAAACACACACACACACACACATTCATTCTCTTATAGAGTGTGATATAGAGTCATGATGTTTAATTCATTCCATGTGTACTGTAGAAATAGACATCATATCTAATATGGCCAATTCACAACACAAGTGGTATTAGCAAATGCAGCACTGATTCCTTAATCATGATTAATGCCGTCAAACCAAATGGAGGCCTTGGATTCATATGCAAGTTTGAGATAATCCTAAACTATCAGCCTGTTTCAGTATACTTCTGCATTTTGATTGTGTGCGAAATGTAGCAAATAATACTTTGAGAATGAACAACATGTGTGTTTAACATTAATATCGTGTGAGCCTTTTGATTGTTTTTTTTATTTTTTATTTTTTTATATCTTGGCTACTAATGCCCTAAAGAGAAATGAACTCTTTCCGTCCCTTTTGCCTTAACTGAATAGAATTCAGTTCGGATAATGCGAATGTAACATCTTTTGACATTTTGTAATTAATAAATCTGAATATTTGATTCATTTTAGAAATTGTCTTTTTCTTTAAAAAATGTGTCCCCTTTGTTTCTCATTTTTTAAAAGCCTGAATTTTCAGGAAATTCACATTGCCATACCTTTTAAATTTGTCTTCTTGCAAGTGTGAGATTTGAAAGCTATGATGGAGGTCAAAGTTTTTAAAATAAGTTAGTATATTCTAAATTTTAGTTTGTTCCTCCCATAAGAGTGGACAAACTGCATGACTTTGGAAGACTGCTTCCACAGTAGGGGGCACCATTTTCTAACACAGGAACCCCAGACCCTAATATTTTGTAACAGGACACAGTGGTGACCAAAATGAATGTAACTTGAATGATTTTTTTTAATGTACAGCTGTAGCGCACATGCTTCCTAAACATTTGAGCTTTGGTGCTCCGACAAGGATGCAGGTTCGAGTACAGCTTGCGTCCCATCCACATTTCTATACTCTAAAAACTCTTCTCTGTAGTTTCCAGTCTAAAGAAAAGGGTGGAAAACTCTTAAATACCCCTAAAACATCTAGTAGCGTAACATTTTTAACCCAGTAAGAAGTTTAAAGTTTTCTTAATTATTTTTTTTAGGCGTTTATATTTATTTAGAATTCTTTAATAACAGTCTGTTAAAACTATAATTATGCGTTTTTTGACAAACCTAGAGATTTTGTTGAAATGGTTCCATGTATAGAAGCAGCACCCTGCCCTGATCTCTCTAGCGACAACCACATAATGAATGACCTCTCTCTCCACGGCGCTCTGTCTCTGACTCCACCTATCTACAGTGTTGTATAAGTAGTATCCTGATCTTTCTCCTGAGTAATTCCTCTTCAGATTCTCCCAGGAGTTTCGACCCCTGACCTCCAAGGATGGATAACGCCACATACAGCTACATGAACGACTGCACTCCGCTCACTAACTGTAAGTCCGGCCGTAAGGTTGGCGGCTCCACGGTGGTCAACATGAGCCATGCGGGCAAGAAGCCACCAAACGACTACCTGATCTGGTCGCTCTGTAACACTCTTTACGTCAACTTCTGCTGCCTGGGATTCATGGCTCTGATCTACTCCATCAAGGTGAGCTCAAACACCAATGTCTTGGAGTTTTTCTCTTGAATATCTTCGCCTGTTTGTGGCTTTCAAACCTCTTCAGAAATATTCCTGGATGTCACATGATGGACCATCAAGGTTCTAAATAGAACCAAAACGGGTTTTACAGTCCAACAGAAGAACGTCTAGGTGTTAAAAAAATCATTATCTTTTTGATGCTTTAAAGAGTCTAGAAACCAAAAAGCACCTAAGGAACTAACAATACAACATAAAGAACTTTTTGATCTCCAAAGAACCATAAAGCAACTCAAGAACCCTACAGAGATTAGATGCACCGTCTTAAACATAAAGGTTCCAAAAGAGGAATTTTGCAGCGGTGCCAGAGAGAACCATCTTTGGTTTACCAAAGCACCTTTCAGTGAACAGTTCCTAAAGGAACAATTTTTTTTGATAGTGCGAAGAACATTTTAGTAAACTTTTTCCACTATAAAGAAACTTTTGTGTAAATGGAAAGGTTCCATGAATGTTCACGAAACCATTGATGTGATAAAGAACCTTTATTTTTAAAAGAGCAGTTAAGTAGAGAAGGCAAGAAGGATCTTTGCTGGACCTAATGCAAGGAACCACTGAAGAACCTTGATTGTAAAAACACGACTGTCCGAGACTCATTTCCATTTTGCGTCTGTCTGTTTCCAGGCTCGAGATCAGAAGACCTTGGGCGACATGCGTGCAGCACAGGAATGCTCAGACAAAGCGAAGTGGTACAACATTCTGGCATCGGGCTGGAATCTCTTGATTCCTCTGCTGCTGTTGGGTCTGCTGGTCCTGCTCGTGGTTCATCTGGGCAGCTCAGAGGGAACGTTTGATTTCTTCGGTGAAGACGGATTCCAGAGCTTCATGAAGCTCTTCAGCAGGTAGACCGAGCGACTCAAACAATCCCACCACCAAAAGCTCCTGCAAACCTTCTGGACTGTTCACCCTCTCTCCACTTTACCAGCACCATTTCTTCAGCTGTGTGGTGAATTTGATGAGTTTTTTATTTTTCATAATTAATGTCAGTGTACTGTATATTAACTCATATCTACGCAGTTCTATTTTGTGAAGTAAATTGGCTCAACTGTATTTAATAAAATATTTAATGTCCTCAATATTTTTCCACATGAGTCTCTTTGAACAGATTTCTGTCACCTGTGGGATAAAATAATTACAGTGGTCACGTTAGCGATGTTGCCGTGGAATTTAGCGTGCACAAAAGTCTATTATTAATAGTATCGGCTTTAACCTTCTTTTCCCAGCTGAGAAATCATTTTACTGGTCTCCCGGTCTGGTCAGGCTAATCTTTTTGCCAGTTTTGGCTCCTTTAAAGCTGGAACGCAATCTTAAACCAGCTTGGCCTGGGTAGGAGACCAGCCTAAATCATGTAAACCTGGTTTAAGCTGTTTTTTTTCTTTTCAGCTGGGAAGTTAATTGGTTATGAGGAGCAGGTTAACATGACTTCTGTGCTGCGAGGCTGAAGGGATGCTGTGGTTTAGTTCTCGTGTCTCTGTAATGTTCGGCTGTGCCGCCTGTGCTTACAGCGGCGGACCCTCCCAGCTCTACTGGTATTTTTATCATTTAAATGACAGAGCTGTTTGCCAGCCTTCTCTCCCCTTCTATTTCGGTCAGTATACAGAGTGGACACAGATGTGGAGGGACTCGATTAAAGAGCAGTTAACACACACACACACACACACTCATGTAGACCTTCTGCCTTTGAGCCGGAGTCTATTTCTTGTGTGTGTGGATTGCTGATTCTTCATTTGAACTATCAATTAAATCTCAGAGGTCTTTGATATTCACATGCAGATTTAATATTACATCTGTAAAAAATATGGCTTTGTCATGCTATAATTCTTTTAATTAATAAACAGGCATTTTGGGGTGAATCTCATAAAACATATCTAGAACATGTCCGGGTAATTTAATGCCAAATTTAAAAGAAAATAAAAATATTAAATTTATGATAATTAAGCAAATTTGTCCTCAGTTCTCATTGCCGTAATTTTGCCCCAAAAAGAAAAAAAGAAAAAAAAAAGAAAAAAGAGAAAAAATGTCCGTGATATTGTGTAAAGCAGCAAAATAGTAATAAAGTATTAATATCTGAGAGTATATAGTATTAGTAGTGCTTCATTTAATTTTAATTTATACTGGATGAGTGATGGGAGGTTTTTTTTTTTAATGAGAGTTTAGAGGAAAATGTACTGAAGTGCCATGAAAAAATGTTGTAATATTCATAATATTAGTATTGCGCTATCACTAGTCCTAAAAGTTACATATGCCCAGTATTTTTTATATCATACATGCTATATGATCACAAGCAACTCATGTGCAAAAGAAAAGTTTTATATATATTCAAAATAAATTTGAAAGAAAAATGAATCTATATATACCGTGGGCGAAGTATTCAGACCCCCTTAAATGTTCACTCTTTGTTATATTGCAGCCATTTGCTAAAATCATTTAAGTTTTTTTTTTTTTTCCTCATTAATGTACACAAGCACCCCATATTGACAGAAAAACACAGAAGTGTTGACATTTTTGCAGATTTATTAAAAAGAAAAACTGAAATATCACATGTCCTAAGTATTCAGACCCTTTGCTGTGACACTCAAATATTTAACTCAGGTGCTGTCCATTTCTTCTGATCATCCTTGAGATGGTTCTAAACCTTCATTTGAGTCCAGCTGTGTTTGATTATACTGATTGGACTTTTTTAGGAAAGCCACACACCTGTCTATATGACCTTACAGCTCACAGTGCATGTCAGATTAAATGAGAATCATGAGGTCAAAGGAAATGCCTGAAGAGCTCAGAGACAGAATTGTGGCAAGCACAGATCTGGCCAAGGTTACAAAAAAATTCTGCTGCACTTAGGTTCCTAAGAGCACAGTGGCCTCCTTAATCCTTAAATGGAAGACGTTTGGGTTGACCAGAACCCTTCCTAGAGCTGGCTTTCCGGCCAAACTGAGCTATCGGGGGAGAAGAGCCTTGGTGAGAGAGGTAAAGAAGAACCCAAAGATCACTGTGGCTGAGCTCCAAGAGATGCAGTCGGGAGATGGGAGAAATTTGTAGAAAGTCAACCATCACTGCAGCCCTCCACCAGTCGGGTCTTTATGGCAGAGTTGCCCGACGGAAGCCTCTCCTCAGTGCAAAACACATGAAAGCCCTCATGGAGTTTGCTAAAAAAACCCTTAAGGACTCCAAGATGGTGAGAATAAGATTCTCTGGTCTGATGAGACCAAGATAGAACTTTTTGGCCTTAATTCTAAGTGGTATGTGTGGAGAAAACCAGGCACTGCTCATCACCTGTCCAATACAGTCCCAACAGTGAAGCATGGTGGTGCAGCATCATGCTGTGGGGGTGTTTTTCCAGCTGCAGGGACAGGACGACTGGTTGCAATCGAGGGAAAGATGAGGCCAAGTACAGGGATATCCTGGACGGAAACCTTCTCCAGAGTGATCAGGACCTTAGACTGGGCCGAAGGTTTACCTTCCAGTAAGACAATGACCCTAAGCACACAGCTCAAATAACGAAGGAGTGGCTTCACAACAAATCTGTGACTGTTCTTGAATGGCCCAGCCAGAGCCTTGACTTAAACCCAATTGAGCATCTCTGAGAGACCTAAAAATGGCTGTCCACCAACGTTACCATCCCCCCCGCTCCAACCTGACAGAAGGGAGGATCGGCGAGGATGATGGCAGATGGATCACAATCCCTGTGTGAAAAACTTTTGCAGTCTTCCCAAAAAGACTCATGGCTGTATTAGATCAAAAGGGTGCTTCTACTAAATACTGAGCAAAGTTTCTGAATACTTAGGACCATGTGATATTCAGTTTTTCTTTTTTAATAAATCTGCCAAAATGTCAACAATTCTGTGTTTTTTCTGTCAATATGGGGTGCTGTGTGTGCATTAATGAGAAAAAAAAATTTACTTTTTGATTTTAGCAAATGGCTGCAATATAACAAAGAGTGAAAAATTTAAGGGGGTCTGAATACTTTCCGTACCCACTGTGTATATATATATATATATGCTCCTAAAAATCTCTCTCTCTCTGTGCTTAAAAAAAAAAACTCTATATGCAAAGTAAACATTATATAAAAAGGTAACATTCATAATATCACGTTTTTTCATGTTTTATTTTTTGGAAAGTATGCAATATGATGTGAGCATGTTTGTTGATTTTGCACAGCGTTAGCAGTACAGTATATTTTTATCAGACTTTTAAGATATGTCTGTAGAATTGCCGGGATGAAACTATGATTTTAGGCCTCTCACATCCGCTGAACATGCACCTGCACTGATATCAAGTTGCTGTTTTGGTTCACATGGCCTTCAACATGTTCTTTGAACATGTTCATAAAAACTAGGCAAATGCACTGAATAATCACTCTGTGACTCAATTAAAATATGTTTTGACTTAAGACTAGTTGGCCGTCTTTCCAGGGAGAGAAAGAGAGGAGAACACCTGCATTAAGATCATTGGTTAAAAACTACAAAAGTGTAAACTAAAAGTGAGGTTCTCAGCTTTGTTGTCTCCAGCCAAAGTCTAATGTTGGCATCTGAAACTCCACGACTTCAGTGTTTCTAGCAGTTTTGTAACGCAAACATGCATGCTAATATGTCCAAATCCAAAAGCGAAAGATTTGCTGCTCGTGAGCATTCATTTAGACACTTTTATCTGAGGCTATTTACAGGCACAGTTCCCATGCATCAGCCCCGGGTTAGTTACTTTGCTCCAGGACAGCAGTGATAAGCTCTTGTGCGAAACTCGTATTGTTCTGAAACAGATGTTCTTGTATCGAGTGATTACAGCTTCTGCTTTCTGCTTTTTCTTCACTCGAGTTTCAGTAGGATTCTTCTGCTTTCAGCTCCCGTGGTTTGAGCACAACCACATTAGGGAGGACCACACACATAAACACCCACAAACTGAAATGACCCGCTGCAGCAGCAGACGTCTATATGCAGCCGGTCTGAGAGAACTGAGGGATAGTCTTGCCCTTCCGCATGGTTTGGGGCTCTATAATGATGCTCGGTAGTTTCTGGGTGGCTTTCAGCTCCCACCCAGTTTTAATAACAGGTAAGACATCGGACTTGATATGTTTGTTATCAGTTAGTACAGATCAAGGACTTAACTCGCACTAAACAGCAGCTCTCTGCTACTTAAAGCTGTAGATAGTTAACGTTATCCTTCATTAAAAAGGTTCGTTTCAGGTAATAATGATACTGGAATATTTTATGTTCATGCACAAAACATGCATCTTGCATCCAAGTCGCTTCTATAAAAGGAACAAAACACCTACCAAATAAATGTGAATTATATACAATATAAATATCCACTTATATTTATATTTCGGTGTCGCCCTCTATTGGTCATCTACATGTGCGAATAAATGGCCCGGAGTTCTTTAGTCTCCTCTTACAAAAAATTAAAATAAAAAAGTTTCCAGAAAGATATTTCCCCCCCCCCCCCCCCCTAGACATGTGCTAGGGAATTAATATATGGTATTCTAAATTGTAATACAATGAATGTAAATACCACCATGCGCCATAGTATTTAGTAAGCATCAGCAGATGGCGCTATAGGGTAATTTACAGAAGTCTCCTCAGATACTACAAACCACAAACATTTTTTGTGAAAATAGGCTATATAATATTGTGAAAAAATTCTTACTTTTTATTAAATGAAATGTGTGTAAAAACAATTTACCTTCTCAAAACCTCAAATATAATAGATATTCTCTTTTTAAGCCTGAATAAACAGAGACTCAAGACTTTTTACAGTTTGTAAACACGGTAACTGGGCTACTACACAGAAAACATTTCTGTGCATAATGTTTGTACAACTTTATTTAATTCTGTTCGATTTTATTTAATCATGCAGGTCACCGAAGAACCAGGGATATTATAGTTAATTGAAATAACGTAAATGTTAACTGAAATGAAGCTTAAACTTAAGTACTAACTAATTAACAGAAATCAATAAAACACTATATTGACATTTAAAAAAATGACAAAAACACCACAAAATTACTGAAACTTTAAGACTGAAGTGAGAACAAAAAATATATAGCCTAACTCATAATATTAACAGAAACTATTAGTGATACTAAAATAAAAATGAATTACACCAGCTTGTCAAACTCAGTTCCTCGAGGGCCGGAGCCCTGCAGAGTTTAGATTCAACCCTAATTAAACACACCTGATCCAACCAATCAAGTCCTTCAGGCTTATTTGAAAACTACAAGGTTTCTGTGTTAGAGCAGGGTTGGAACAAAACTCTGCAGGGCTCCGGCCCTCCAGGAATTGAGTTTGACACCCCTGAATTACACAGACAAGAGTTTTCCCAAGGAAGAGTCATTCGGTCAGCTGGTGCTTGATCTGCTTGATCACGTGTGTCAACATTCTGTCATCACTGATCGGCTGGATTTGATGTGCTTGAGTGAGTGGTGTGTCAGCTGGTGATCTACACCCTCGGCTGACCCCTCCCTCTGCTGGATGTGGTTGGCCAGCTGGTGTCCATGGAGACGCAGCTGTGGAGTGGGTGAGAAAGACTGGAGACCCCAGCACTCACGAGGAACGACATCTGCCCTGTCATTTCACTCTGTCCTCAGATCTAGGTATGGTTCATATACACAAGCACTTTTCATGAGTACAGTACATTTTGGTGTCATATGATGTTTCATGTTTTAATGCAGAATTTTCATGCTTTTGTTTGTGAGACTGATTAGATTAACCAAGAAAAAAGTGCCTGTATCCCTTTGTAAAATGTTAATTTTGGCCAGTCCCATATTGGACGTCCTTCTCGGTATTATCTAACAATCTAAAGGAATAGTTCACCCCAAAATGAAAGTTTGCTGAATATTTACTCACCCTCAGGCCATCCAAGATGTAGATGAGTTTGTTTCTTCATCAGATTTGGAGAAATGTAGCATTCTATCACTTGCTCACCAATGGATCCTCTGCAGTGAATGGGTGCCGTCAGAAGGAGAGTCCAAACAGCTGATAAACATCACAATAACCCACTAGTGAAGTAATCCTCACAGTCCATCAAGTATTGTCTTGTGAAGCCAAAATCTGTGCGTTTGTAAGAAACAAATCCATCCATTAATTTTTAATAACTTTCGGCTAAGTCAAATTTTTTTTTTTTTTTGAAAATTATGTTTTTATTGGTTTTCTTTATACATAACGAAACATACCAGTACAAATAAAAGTAATACATAAATACACTTTTGGGGGGTTTTAAAACCCCAAAAAACAAAAAACCCCCAAAAAAGTAATTATCATAAATAATAATAATAATGGTAGAAATGACACTTAAATGCACAACAGGGTAGCCAAGTCACACTTCAAAGGATGGCTGATACTAGATCCATGCCTGAAGTAACAATCTGAATAAAATTCTCCCACATGTCAACATCCATGTGATTTCCATTTTTTCATATGATACATTCTCTATCATAGATTCAATCCACATTTTAAGTGAAGGACATTGAATATCTTTCCAGAATCTAAGTATCAGTCGTACTGCCGTGATTACACCGACAGTAACCAGGGAAAACTCGTTATTTTTAATCTGAGGAATCTCCGATTTATCTCCTAAAAGACAAATCCTTGATGAAAATGGAAGGTTAAATCCCAAACATCTTCCAAGATATTTCAACACAGTTTCCCGAAAAGGTTGAATCGTTGAACATTGCCAGAGAGCATGAATGTATGTGCCAGTTTCTTGTTTACATTTCCAGCATTTATTATCAATCAGATCGGCTAAATCTTCTATATTGTTTTCTTCAGTAAAAAGTAGCCTCATCTGAATCAGGAGAGGAATATGCACAGATCAAGCACCGTTTACAGCGGAAACAGTTCTAGACAAATATGTTGGTGGATTTTGATGTAAGAGGGCAGGGGATAGACTTTTTCACTGGAAGAAGCATAGACTCATATTTTAGCCAGAAGTGACGGTTTAAAGTTAAAACACCTTGATGGATTTGTTTCTTACAAACCATGTAGCTTTTCTCTTCACAAGATGGTCTGGAGTCGTGTGGATTTCTTGTGGATTATTGTGATGTAATTCTTTAAATTGGCATGCCCAGGAAATAATATTATCTGTACTCTTTCTACAGCATAGCGTGAAAATAAGGAAATAATTCATAGTACTGACTGCATTCCTCAAGCTCATTCAACTTATTCTACGAAAACATGATCAAACAAATATATAATTCTTCAATTTATGGCAATTATTAACAACTACAAACCAAAATTCTGTTCCGAAGTAGTTTAATTTAGGTTAAATTTGCAACCCTATAACTTGCAATCTTGTATTTCATTTTGTTAAAATACAATGCTGTTTAAATGATGTTTGATGTGCATTTCTCCCACATTTACAATAGTGCATGACTGATGTAGACTTTTAGTTTCAGACCATTATGTTTGGTCCCCCAATCGTGACTTACATCCTTGTATGTGCCTATATAGAAAACCACATCAGTTATAAATGGAGTCAGACGGTCCTTCTTGTTACTACACTGGTTCTTTTATCTGGTGTTTCTTTTATCTTGTTTGTACAGGTAAGTCTTTTGTAGTTTAAGTGCTTTGTCAATTTTAGGAGAGCTTTGAAATTGTACGTTTGAAGAGACTGGTCTGGGATTATAGGAACTCTGAGAAAAACGAGATTTGTACAAATAATAAGAGTGTAAAGCTACAATGGGCGCATCTTGAACGCAGCTGTATTCTGTCCGAGAGTGAAGATGGGCTCTGTGTCATACAGATGTTAAACACGCATGAATATTCAGCAGATCACCGGCGGGTCTCTGTGTTTGTATGCAGCACGCGCTCCAGTAGGTGTTTCGCAGGGGGCCGCAAGAGTTGTGGGAGGAGCGCGCGGGTCACAGAGCTTTAATTCGGCCTCATTTGCAGGTCAAAGAGATGGCACACTCTCATCCTTTCTTTTCATCTCTCCCGCTCGTTTTCCAGTTGCTTTTGTTCTGCCTATGTGGTCTTGAAAACATTCAGTCCCCTTCCCCTCCCCGCCTGCATTTTCTTTCTTTTAGTTGTGCTTGCAAAGGCAATTTGAACAAACCTCTAATCCTGGTATTAGGCTGATGTTGACGAGGTTTGGGCTGCGGACAGTAATGATACCTCAAATCGTGTGGTTTGTGCTATTACACTCTTAAAAATAAAGGTGCTTCTAAAGGTTCTTCAAGCGATGCCATAGAAGAACCATTTTTGGTTCCACAAAGAACCATTCAGTCAAAGAACATCTCTTTCTTACCTTTTTATAATCTGAAGAACCTTCTTTCGCCACAAAGAACCTTTTGTGAAACAGCAAGGTTCTTCAGATGTTAAAGGTTCTTTATGGAACCATGTAGACAAAAAGGTTCTTCTATGGCATCGTGAAGCACCTTTATTTTTAAGAGTGTACCTTAGTTTAAAATGATGTTGCCATTAAGTTCTAATGTGAAAAATGGTCAATATATTAACAATTATTCCAAGATTTATGTATTTTTATAATCGAAATGTTTGCAAACATGTTTTTTTTGTGTGTTAACATTGTTTTAATTGATTATCGGTGTGCTCAATTTCTCTTCCCATTCTTTTTGTCCTTAAACACACACACACACACACACACACACGCACACACACACACACAAAATCCAGTTCCTCAATGACACTGTCCTTGGAGAAGTGACATCATTTTGGTAGGAAAAACTCACAAAAATATGTGCATCACATATTCCATCTTATTATTATCAGGGTTATTACGTAACTATGTAAAAGTAAAATTAAAACCAGTGGGAAAAATTTTTTTTGTTGCCAAGACAACATTTTTCATTTTAATTTAGTTTAACTTGTACTAAATTAACTAAAAGTAAAACTTAATAAAAACAATAAAGAGAAAAAAAATCTAGTAAAAATAAGACACACAGGAAAATTACTAAAACTTCAGCTTAACGTCAAATAAAAATATGAATATTAATAAAAACTATAATTATACCTCAATACTACATTAACAGTTATAATAGGATATAATAATTATATTAAATGTTTCTCACATTCATTTCTATAATGTAAAATTAGTTGAGACCCTTAAGCAATGACCAACTTTAGTTTTTTTGTGTGCGTTTTACAAGAAAATACAAGTCTTCTTAAAAATTGCATGTTTATTTCTCCTTATCTTTTTTTTTTTTTTTTTTTTCCAGTGTGCTTTTACATATTTTTCATACTTTTGTGTTATCACTTTAAAGTTTCTGTTCCTGAGGTTAACCAGAAAATATCATTCATTTTAATTACAAAGCTCAAATTTGATTACGTAACAAGAATTACCCAAATCATACTGTTATGCTGGATGTGTGCGCTTACTGTGAAGCTACAAGACGTTTGGTGATAGTTCTGGTAAGACCCCAGTCCACACAGTGCATGTATGCTTATAAAGGTGTTGAGAACAATAGCCTGTTATTTTATATTATATCTTTACCAGGCTGGAAAAAACACAAAGTGGATGAGACACAACATAAGTTTATAGTACACATTTATTAAAGGAACTTCTTTGCAATGACAAATATGGCTCAGGAATGTGATTTTGCTCAAGGAAAAAAAAAAAGCTACATTTTCTACCACAAAGAGAAAAAACAATAAATAAATAACTTTGGTCATTACAAAACATATACATGCTGATATATATATTACACAACAATAAATAGGTTTACTTGTCCTGACTTTAATTTAAAGTTACTTTTCAGTTGTACACTGTAAAGAGCGACCAGAGCTGCTCCTATACGGTTAAACCACACAAACAGCAGTGAATAAATTCCAGAATCACATAAGAATAAATTCCAGAATCACATAAGAATAAATTCCAGAATCACATAAGAATAAATTCCAGAATCACATAAGAATAAATTCCAGAATCACATAAGAATAAATTCCAGAATCACATAAGAACGTGAGTCAGACTCGGAGACGTCATTACTTCCGGCGTTTTCCCGCCACCGCTCCGTGACTCACACACTAGTGCGATTTTTTCCCCCCCAGAGGACGTGTTTTTACTCCATGTTTCTGCTTTCCTTATGGACCCGGTCCATTTTCTTTCGCTTTCCATAAAAGTCTACAAGAGAAGAAATTCACAACATTGAAAACATGAACACTGTATGATAATATGTTACGTTATATGACTAGTATTATTGCTTACCTGTAATGCGCATGTCTGCGAGGCTCTCCGTCTGGACGCGAGCGACTGTCTTGCGAGATAACTTTCTCCGGTTACACTTGTTTGGCTGGTTCTTTTGGTTCAGAACTATCACTGAAGGACCCCCACATTTTGGGGGAACTTGTGTGATATTTTGTGTCGTGGGAAAGTCCACCAAAGGCCTCTTTGGCAGGGCAGTGCTCTCTCTGTAAAGCCCCGGACAGTCCTCCGCTCGACTTTCCTCCCATTTTAAATCCCCATCCAGCGGCCGCCCTTCGCCGAAATTGAAGTTCCACCTCAGCTGATCTCGTTCGGATATTTCGCGAAGTTTGGAAGACAAGTCTCGCTTCAGCTCGTCGTGATCCACAGGTCCGAACAGATTTCGGCACGTTTCCGTGCGCTTCGCTGGCGGGAGGGTCTCTGTGCTCCTCTGAGGAGCGGGTTTCCTTCGGGTCAGTCTTTCCCCGGCGACGGCGGACATCGTCGATAGTGCAGAATAAAACGAGCCAAATGGGTGTGAGGGCAAAAAAAGTCAGTGTGAATTACAACACACGTCGTTATAAATGGTAAAGCTCCAGATCTGGCCGTGATTTCTTTAATCTCGTCAGATTTAAAGTCCTGCGCCTCAGCGGTGTGAAACCGCACGCTCCTCTCCTATTGGTCAACATCCTCAACTCCTGTGGTTTTGTTGCTAGACCCGCCTCTACTCGCCTGTGATTGGCTAGACCCGCATGTAGTCAGATGTGATTGGTTGTGTACCTTGCTGCCATACGCGTTTCTTTTAAATGTATAATTTTAGCGCCCCCCCCCTCCAGCCACACATTGCACCACCTGAAGTGAAATACATTAAAATAACAGTCGAATTAAACAGTATTTATAATCCATCAAATAGCTATCAAAAAGTGTTAAATCAGATGCTATTTCTAAAGAATATGTGTAGTCTGTCATATACAGAGCCATATACAAAATTAATTGGACAGTTTGATTGGAATAAAAGTAAAACACAATAAAAACATTCTAGTCAAGTAACTTTTACTTCGATTTTTAAAATGTTTTCATAAAAATGTATCATATTTAATTTTTAACACGTTCTTCACTGACACTGTTTCGTCTTTGTTAAACAAGTAACTTCACTATAAATTACTTTATGATGATATTCGTATAAATTATTTACATTTTGAAGCAACGTGTTTATTTCACGCTTTTAAAGACATAATAATTTATATTTTTGCCATGGATTTAATATTTAATATTAAAATATTGGACAAGAAAAAAACTATAAAATACATTGTTTAAAGGATTTAAAAGGGGAAAAACTAAATCAGTGCTTTTTTAGTATATACATTTATATTATTATGAAATTAGAAACTTATGATAAAATGATAAAAGTATACATTTTTCAGTTCAGTGTTAATGTGACCTTTATTAATTTATGTTATCATGAAATCAGAAACTTAAAATAAAATTATAAAAGTATAAACTTTCCAGTTCAGTGTTAATGTGAGCTTCGCATAACAAAAAGAAAAGGGTTGAAAATCTTGTATAAAAATCAACCCCTGAGTCTCGAGTCCGTAGTTTAAATATAAAAACAAGAGAAATGATTCGTTTCTGTTGAGTAGTTGCACTTTGTGTTTGTGAATAGTGCAACAGCGCCCCCTTTTGAGCACAGTGTAGTAGTACGTTAAACAAACTTTGAGGCAAATCTAAATAAGATCAGATAAGAAGTTAACGACCTTGTTAATTGTTGGCTTCAGTCATCATATTTATAGTCTGTAACCTGTATGTCTAGTGGACAAATGAGACTCCTGAAACAAATACATACAAATATCCAGAATTTTCCCGGTGCATCCTTGCTCATCAACAAGAGACATCCTCCTGGGACCCAGGCACAGACTTTTGTCCTCTGTAGAGGACATTATATTTTAGTCATTTCTCTGAGACCATACATGCCACAAGGATGTTCTGGATGTTTTTAAGAACACATCGTTTTGAGATATGAAACGTTGGAGCCTTGATCTAAAACACTCCGTCCTTGGGCTTAAAAATGGCCTGATTTATACTATATGCATCGTGTCATTGGCTACAGAAATTGTATCAATTCTCTCCTTGCTGCCATGAAAAATATTTTACGTAATTGGAATGTTGATAAAATCATCCATCCGCTTAAAGGTTGGAATAAGATATTTTGAACTGATCCTGGACATCTTACTATGTATTAATAAAACACAGGCCTGGTTTATAAAGTTGGATACTATCTGGCGATATGAAACCTCTCTTCACCCTAATATACAAGGATAGTAATTGTGTAACTGTCTGGACAATTTAAAAAACCTTTTGCTATCATTTTTTCCCCCTTCTTTCCAAATCCTTTGTATATGGGGAGGTCTGTTTTTGTCCATTAATTGAGCTATGGGTTTTTTTCTCTTGTTTGGGCAATGCATTGTGATTGTATTACGGAAATTCAATAAAAAAATATATATATATACTGTGGTGAGTATCCCGAGTTCAGATTAGCGTCGCCCTGGAAATGCCCCTGCCACACTGATCACCGACGCACAACACCTGTGCGCGATGAGTGGCGCACCTGGAGCTCGTTCCCGCTGACCATAAAAGCCAGGAGAAGAGGCACCAGAGGGAGGCACCCGGCTCCAGGCGGGCCATACGATTGTTCCCTTATCACAGACTTGAGGGCACCCAGGAGCAGGGATCTGCACCACGGCCTTCACCCCACGAGCACCATGCTGAGATGGGCACCGAGCACCATTCATCAGAGCATGTGTGATCAGTGTGTGGGCAATAAATCACCCTCCGCGGCTCTTTCGATCAGTACTGAGTCTGTGTTCTCATTCACCCCGTGACATATGGTGGAGAATGCGGGCAGAAGAGGTGAATTGAGACACAGACGGGTACCGCTAGGTGGCCTTAACGATATCTGTGCTTCTTTTAGGAGAAACCGCTCTCTTCCCCCGGACATATGGAAGAGGTCATCTGCCGCCTAATGGAGCTCTCGGCCTGCCAGCAGCAGTTTACAGAGCGACTGGCCGCCCGGCAGGAGTATACTGACCGGGTCGTGGAACAACTACAGGCCAGTGTGGCGGGGCGCCTGCCCCTCCCGGAAGCACCAATACCTCGTCCGGTTGACCGAGAACAACGACATCGAGGCTTACCTCCACACGTTTGAGGTCATCGCAGCCCGGGAGGGGTGGGTCCAGGAAGAATGGGCTCGCATCATCGCCCCCTTCCTCAACGGAGAAGCGCAGCGGGCCTACTATGCCCTGAGGCATCACGGAATGAAAAGTATGACGAGCTCAAAGCCGAAATCCTAGCCTGGGTGGGCCTATCGCCCATGGGGGCGGTGCAACAGTTCTATCAATGGACCTATGATGAACGGCAGTCAGTGAGAGCGCAAGCCGCGCAACTGGTCCGATTGACTCACCTGTGGCTTCTCGTGGGGTCTCCAACCCCGGATCAGGTGGTTGAGAAAGTACTCATCGACCGACTGCTACGGGCCCTGCCCCACCCTCTGAGGCGCCCGGTCAGTATGCGAAACCCCCAGGAAGTCCACAGTCTGGTAGAGGCGGTCGAGCAGGCGGTGGCAACGAACGCCCGCGAGGCAGGGGAGAAAGCGGGCCTGGCGCCCCGCAGGGTGATAGAGCGGCGTCCGCTCGAAGGTGCACCACGACCAGGCAGCAGACCGGCAGTCCCCGACTTTGCGGATGAACCAATGCCCACAGAACTTCCGGCCCCGACGGCCCGGGCCTGGATGGCAGGGTGTTTCCTGCACCAGGACGGACTCTCCCCGGGCCCCAGCAGGATGGTAAAACTGGAATGGAAACCCGTACAGGCCTTCTTGGACTCCGGCAGTTCAGTCACACTCGTGCAACCGTCCCTGGTACGACCAAGGCCCGAACAGAAATCCAAGTTGCCGCTGACGTGTGTGCACGTAGACACCCGCTATGTACCGGCCCGTACAGTGCGGATTTCAGCGGAGCCCGGGACCCCCCCCTTTTTTTTTTGCCATCGAGGTGGGCATTGGACGGATCTACCGTACCTCTGCTCCTGGGACGGATGGCCGTGGGGTTTTCCAGAAGCTCCTAATCGATCAGACGCCACGAGTACCACCAGGAAGGCCACGGCGACACCGTCAGGGAACCTCCCACCCCAGGTCCGGTATACATAGCGACAGACAGCGAGAGGAGTGGGGGGGGTCAGCCCTAACTGCATTGTCTATCTCGATGCATACCAAGTGCGCCGCATCGATGAGGTAGACAGGCTCCCGGGGCCTCACCCCCTCCCTCACTTTGTGATACGTAATGGTCTGCTGTACTGTGTCGCCCACAGGCGGGGGAGGACAAATTCCTCCTGGTAGTACCTACCACCAAGACGGAGACGGTCATGAAGCTGGCACACGGCCACCCAATGGCGGAACACCTAGGAGCCAACAACACCGTCCAACACATCCGGGACCGTTTCCACTGGCCCGGGCTAGAGACGGAAGTAAAAAGGGTTCTGCCATAGCTGTCCCACCTGCCAGCAGACATCTCCGTGCCGCCCTCCCCCCAGCCCACTCATTCCACTACCCGTCATCGATGTGCCCATCGAGCGGATCGGGATGGATCTGGTGGAACCGCTGCCGAAGTCTGCCCGGGGACACGAGCACATCCTGGTCATCATGGACTATGCCACCCGGTACCCGGAAGCCATCCCACTTCGAGCGGCCAAAGCCAAGAACATTGCCCGAGAACTATTACTGCTGGCCAGCCGAGTCGGGATCCCAAAGGAAATCCTGACTGACCAGAGTACCCCCTTCATGTCCCGGGTCATGGCGGACCTCTGTCACCTCCTCAAGGTGCAACAACTGAGGACGTCGGTCTACCACCCGCAGACGGATGGCCTGGTGGAGCGGTTCAACCAGACGCTCAAGTGGATGCTGAAGCGGGTGGTGGCCGAGGTTGGGCGTGACTGGGACCTCATGATCCTGTACATTGTCTTTGGAGTCCGGGAAGTACCACAGGACTCCACAGGCTTCACCCCCTTCGAACAGCTTTTTGGGAGACAGCCCAGGGGCCTTCTAGATGTGGCTCGGGAAGCCTGGGAGAACCAGCCCACCCCCCTTCGTAGCCTCGTCGAGCAAGTGCGGGAGATGAGAGAAAGGATAGACCGGGTCATGCCGTTGGTTAAGGAACATCTCGTGACCGCCCAGCGCCCAGCAACGGTTGTACGACCGGCCCGCCCAGGCCCGGTAGTTCCAGCCGGGCGATCGAGTGGTGGTACTGGTCCCGACAGCTGCGTGCAAGTTTCTGGCGACCTGGCAGGGTCCCTACACCGTAGTGGAACGGATGGGACCGGTGACGTACCGGGTGCGGCAACCGGGCCGCCGACAGACGGAGCAAATCTACCACGTCAACTTGATCAAAAAGTGGGTTCCCCGGCCCGAGCAACTCACCGCGCTAGCCCATACCGGGCCCCCAGTACTGGACATGGAACCGCAGCTGTCAGCAACCCAGAAAACGGAGCTCGAGGCCCTGGTCAGTCAGTTCCGGGATGTGTTCAGTGAAACCCCGGGTAGAACTACCGTCATCGAGCACAAGGTCCGCACACCACCAGGAGTCGTCATCCGGCAGTGGCCCTACCGGATACCGGAAGCTCGCCAGCCGGCTATAGAGGAGGAAGTCAAGAACATGCTCCAACTCGGAATCATCGAGCCCTCCCATAGCCCCTGGGCCAGCCCAATAGTGATGGTTCCAAAGCCAGACAACACCCTCCATTTCTGTAACGACTTCAGGAAGCTTAATCAAGTCTCCGCCTTCGACGGATATCCCATGCCACGGGTGGATGAGCTCCTGGACCGGCTGAGCAAGGCTCGCTACATCAGCACCTTAGAAACTCACCAAAGGCTACTGGCAGGTGCCCCTGTCCCCTGAGTCCCGGGAGAAGACAGCCTTTAGCACTCCCAATGGCCACTGGCATTACCGGGTGCTACCCTTCGGCCTACACGGGGCGCCCGCCACGTTCCAGCGGTTGATGGACATCTTGCTCTGGCCCCACCAAGCCTACACCACGGCTTACCTGGATGATGTCGTTATACACTCAGAGGGCTGGGAGACTCACCTGGAGCGTCTAAGGAGGGTGTTGACGGAGCTCCGGTGGGCTGGCCTAACGGCCAACCCCAAGAAGTGCCACCTCAGCCTCACCGAAGCAAAATACCTGGGGTACAAAATTGGAAAAGGGCTCATCATGCCCCAGGACAAAAAAGTCGAGGCGGTAAAGGAGTTCCCGCGTCCCGCCAACAATACCCAGGTGCGGGCCTTTTTGGGGTTGTTTTTTTTTTTTTTTGGGGAGGCTACTACGATGTTCATTCCGAATTTCCTCTATGCATGCTCCCTGTCAGACCTGACCAAGGAAGGGCAGCCGGAGAACGTAGGACTGGACGCACGCGACCGACCACGCTTCCAGGCCCTCAAGACGGCCCTGAGTCCTCCCCGCGTCCTGCATGCCCCAGACTTCGGCTTCCCCTTCACCCTATATACGGACGCCTCCGGCACCGGTTTAGGAGCAGTCCTCTCCCAGCTCCGGGATGGAGAGGAACACCCCATCGTCTACATCAGCCGGAAACTCTCCCCGCGGAGACCAGGTACGCCACCCTGGAGAAAGAGGCCCTGGCCATAAAGTGGGCAGTCCTGGAGTTAAAATATTACCTGTGGGGCCGCCGGTTCACCCTCGTCACTGACCATGCGCCCTGCAGTGGATGTCCCGGGCGAAGGACACAAACACCCGGGTGACACAGTGGTTCCTCGCACTCCAGGACTTCTGCTTCCAAGTACAACATCGGGCCTGGGCCGATCACGGGAATGCGGACGGTCTCTCCCAGGGCTGGTCCGGTTGGGCAGGTCTGGCAGGTAACAGAAAATCCCCCCCCGTAATACCCCCACAACGAGGTGTGTGTTTCCCCACAGGACCAGGGCGACGCCTAGGGGGGGGGAATGTGGCGAGTATCCCGAGGCCAGATTAGCGTCGCCCTGGAAACGCCGCTGCTCCACTGATCACCGACGCACAACAACTGTGCGTGATGAGTGGCGCACCTGGAGATCGTTCCCGCTGGCCATAAAAGCCAGGAGAATAGACACCAGCGGGAAGGCACGCCAGAGCTCTAGGCGACATTAATGCTTGTTTCTGATTTTTCACAGACTCCGAAGGCACCCTGGGATAGGGATCTGCACCACGGCACTTCACCCCACAAGCACCAGTGTGAGACGGGCACCGAGCACCAGTCATCAAGGCCACGTGTGATCAGTGTGTGGGCAAATAAATCACCCTCCGGGGCTCTTTCGACCAGTACTGAGTCTGTGTTCTCATTCACCCCGCGACAATATACAGTATATATACAGTATATATATAAAAAAACGATTATTGACAGAATGATCAAAATTAGCGCTCTTAAGGAAATATGATAATTTTGGGGAAACGCAATAAGTCAATAGGGAAAGAAATATATCAATATTCCCATGAAATATGAGATATTCATATGAAAATGTCGCCAAGTTATTGCTCCCATTACAACACTTCTTTTTCATTGGTTCATGAAAACCATTTCATGGTTTGCCCCAAGAACAATATGCAAATGAGATGCAATGTGTACAGTAGATGCATTGAGTGGAAATACCAATTTATGGACATTTTACTCACATATTCCATAAAGTACAGTATATATCAAATCATTCTGTTATGTCATAACATTGAGAATCATCCTTGTACAAAGTTTGGCTAAAAATAGCCTGAAACCTAAAAACTGGTGAAAAAAAATAAAACTGTTTTTGCCTATACATGCCTTTCGTGTCTTTTTTTTTTTTTGAATAACTTAGTCTTGGCGTCCTCTACAAAGGACATAGAATAAAATATGAATAAAATATCGTTTTTCAAAAAAAAAAATTCTCCATTTGTTTCTTATGCTCCAACCAATGTAATGACATAAAAAAACACTTTTTTTCTGGTTCTCAGGAGGTTATGAGAGAGAGTTAAGGCTTAGTAATAGTACAGGTTAACACTTACAATTATAAATAAGGGAACTGTGTTCTACTGAGAACCACTGGCATGTTTAGACTAAGTGCTGTATTTGTGCTGACTGCTTTCTGAGAAGGCTTTTAGTGTTGTAAACACCATTACTACACTAAGCAGGAGATGTGTTTTGCATAAACAGACTGCTTACATAATGTATAGATATGATCATAGTCTTGCCTATTAGTTCCTGGTTTAATGTACTTTCCTCATACAAGGCACTGGTGTCTCAGAATGTTTCCTGTGATCATGTGATGGAAATTTCTTATGATTATATAAACCTTTACATCACACCACATAATCCGTCATCCTGTATGCAAACCTGTAAAGACACGTTTGTTAGTCTTTATTTGAAAGATTGTTTGTGCACTCATGTTTAATGAACTTAGTGTATAATATATATTATAATATTGTTATATAAAGTATAATATGGTAGTATAATTAGTGTGTTTGTGGTAGTGGCAGCGCATGCTGCATTGGGAAGGTTACTTTGGAAATTTAATAAATTACAGATTACAAGTTATATTTAAAATGTAATAAGTAGTGTAAAAAATTCAATTACTTTATTAAAGTAATGTAACTGATTACTTTTCTAAATTTCTAACAAATGTTTTCAAATGTTAATCATTTTCAAACATTTATAGCAGGCAGGGTTAACATTACAGTGATTACTGTCAGACTTTCAGAATCCTTCATCACTTGAATTAAGATTATAATAATTTAATTTGAAAACACAGCCACCACAGAATCAGACTTTAGCACCTAGTTTTACTTTGAGATCTTTTAGAGGTTAAATAAAGATGTAAAATCACAAGGTATAGTTTAATAGTTATGCTACTGTGCTTGAAATCAAATCTTTGCATAGCTATGACAGAAAACACTGGCATCTAACAATGCCTTGGAAAAAACAGCTAATCTTAAAAAAATAAAGCATACACAAACCCAAATAGGAAATAAAACAGTTATCAAATAAGCATGTGTCCTATTCTGTGTCCTCAGCTCCTGAAACTTTGGTGTCTCATATTTTAGAGCAGTCAATACAATTTGGGAAAGAAAATTGTATTGAAAATAAAAATTCGAATCTAAAATGTAGTAATGTAATCTAGTTACTCGATAAGATAGCAAGGCTTTGCTAACTACAGCCGTGTTGAGGCAGACATTCCAAGTAATGGAGTTACGTAATCAGATTACTTTTTTCACGTAACTAGTAAAGTAATGCATTACTTTTTAAGAGAATATCTGAGTTACTTTTTCAAATAAGTAACGCAAGTTAATTTTTTTTCCAATGTATTGATTGTCAGCTCTCCTGTGCCCATGCTGAGAGAAATCAGAAGATGTTACTGTAGTTCTAAAATAAATATGAATATGCATCAATTCATCTCACTCACAAAAACAACACAGATTCAGTATTCCTCAAAATGAATAAAAATAATGCAACTCAGAATATGACGCAAACCTGCAATAATTAAATGTTAAACAACACAAAAATACTTTATGTATTTAATCCCATTCTATAAAACAATGTCTTTGCTTCTGACCTTCGATGATCCAGTTCCACCGTACTAATAAGCACAAATTACTCTAGACACTTTGTGTGTCTTTTTTTTTTTTTTTTTTTTGTTTTATTGCTGACGTGTGTTGAAAGGCTCTTCTGCATTCTACGGTACGGACGTAAATGTACTTTTCCTTCAGCCTGAGGCGCATTCATTTTTCTTTTGGTGTGAAAAGGCTTTTATATTTGCCAAAAAATATAACTTGTTTATTTTCAAAACAAACAAGCAAGCCCTGTCCAGATTTAAAAAGTAGCGCAAAAGTAACGTAACACATTAATTTCCATAAAAAAGTAACTAAGTAATGCAATAAGTTACTTTTTTAGGGCGTAACGCAATATTGTAACGCATTACTTTTAAAAGTAACTTTCCCCAACACTGCCTACAGCTATATCATATCACGTTACATAATTAAATGCATATAAATAAATAATAAATACATAATGATGTGTTCATAACTGATTGTGGATGCAGAACAGAGAGGCTTTTTTTAATTGCTTAATGTACATAACAAGACAGGGAACAACCAACAATGCAAGACACTTCCATTGAGACAAACACAGAGTTTACATTAAAGAAGAAGAAGAAGAAGAAGAAAAAAAAAATAAAATATATAACTAATATATATATATATATAAAACGTAAACACAAGGAGCAGGATGAAAACAAAGGTGTAGTCGATGTAGACATTATAAAGAAAAAATATACCAAAGTAATAAATAATTTGACAAAGAGAAGCATAACTTTTCAGATTTTCTGTTATGTTTGTTTGATACAGTGCACATGGTTTGATGACCAAAAACTCAAATTTGTGACGCCGCCTGTGGGATGAGCGGAAATGACGTCATGCCGCGCGACCTTAATATGGTTATAGTGTTGTGCTGTGCGTGAGAGGTGCGCGTGCGTCCGCCGCAGTCTGTGAAATCGTTTTATTGGTCCTCGGAGGATGGTGCGTTCATACATGAAGCTCGAAGAGGTCATTTTCCTGCCGGTTTTCAAAAGCTCGCGTCCATGAGCGACTGCTGACCCGGTTGTTGCGCTCGCGCTCCGTTACCGGCCAGTGGCGAGACGCGCACGAGCTCCTGCGGCTCGCCGTGATTTGTGTTTTTTTATTTACAGTTTAAGTCTCCGCACTGATGCGCTGTTTTAGTCAGTTCAGGTGAGTTTTCAGGTTAGTTAGCGAGTTATTCTGGGTTAGTTAGTTCAGGTTTAAATCTCAGCGCAAGTGAGTTGGGTTCTGGTTAGTGAGTGGGTGTGTTAGTCAGGATTAGTTTGGCTGTAAACCACAGCAGGGGCATGTTGGGTTAGGGCTCAGGTCTGTTGGGTTTAGTTCAGTCAGACTTGCCAGGTGTGTTGAGTTACAGATAGTTCAGCTGTCAGCTAGGTTTAGTTCAGTTTGAAATCACAGGTGTTTGGTCAAATTTAGGTTGGAAGTCATATGTGTGTTGTGTTAGGGTGAGTTTGGTTCGTGTGTGTTGGGTTTCGATAGTTGTCGGTGTGTTGGGTTTAGTTCAGGTTCAGGTTAAGCTCTGCCGTGATGGCTAAAGGCGAGTGGAAGAGGTCGGGCGCTGATGATCTCCCGTTAACCGGCCGCTCTGAGTGTGAAGTGTTCGATGATGGAACCAATACATTCTTCTGGTGAGTTCACATCTCTCATCTTACCATAATAGATGATTATGTTTATTAGCTGATTGTGCTCTTTGATTTAATTGTCTTAATTTATTATCACTTTTTAACAATTTAACACATACTTGCTGAATGAAAGCATTCATTTCTTTCAAAGAAAAAAATCTTACTGACCCCAAACATTTAAACGGTAGTGTATATTGTTACAAAAGATTTCTATTTTGAATAAATGCTGTTCTTTTTAGTTTTTTCTGCATCAAAGAATCCTAAAAAAAGTATCACGGCTTCTAAAAAAATTTGGTAACACTTTACTTGAAGGGGTGTGCATAAGACTGACATGACACCTTCATAATCATGACATGACAATGCAGGAGTACGAAGGAGGTTTTATGCGGTTTTGCCAAGGTCCATTGTTAATGCAAAATTGACAGTATTGACCTAACCCTAACCAACCCTACTACCCTTACCCCAAAACCATAGCCCATAAACAAAGACATCTCCAAACGTGTCATCTGTGCATAAAAATTTACATAAGTGAGCGAATGACCTTAGGTGACAGTTGTCTAAACATGCAAAAAACCTCCTTTACTCATGACATGTGTCATGTATGATTATGAAAGGTGTAGGTCAGTTTCTTTATGCCCACCCTTCAAGTAAGTGTACCAAAAAATTTCCAATATTGATAAATTAGCGTTTTAGAATGATTTCTGAAGGATCATGTGACACTGAAGACTGGAGGAATGATGCTGAAAATTCAGCTTTGCATCAAAAATAAATTATATTTTAAAGTATATTAAAATAGAAAAAATGTTATCATTATAATAATTTACAATGTTACTGTTTTTTTCTCTCTCTCTGTATTTCTGATCAAATAAATGCAGCCATAATGAGCAGATGAGACGTCTTTAAAAAACAATACAAATCTTACTGATCCCAAACTTTTGAGTGTGTGTGTGTGTGTGGTGTGTGTGTGTTGTGGTGGTGGTGTGAGAGGAGAGAGGAGAGATGTCCATAGACTGTTCCGTAGGATTACGCTTTGCTCGGCTTTTCTCTCTTCTGCAACCTCAGCAGAAATGATACTCGATCAATTAAATGCTTTAAGATGGTGCTGTGGACGAGACTCTTTCACTCCCAGGCTTTTATACACAGAACTATAGAAGTTCCCTAGTGTTCCCATGGTTTTCTTATAGAAGAAAACCATGACAGATCAATTTATATTTTTGATATGTTCATTATCACATTAGTTTAAATCTGGACCCTTCTCTCTAGGTTAGTTATAATATACACAGACTGTATAGAGTCAAAAACTGGCCAAGGCTATTGGCCAAAGAATGACATTTGATAGATTTCATAATATACAAAAGAATCCCAAATTACTTTAATACTAATATTATATGGTTTTTTTTGTATCTAATTTAATATTATTAAATTAATAAATAACCAGTAACAGTTATACACTGTTGCATGATTGTCTTGTTTGGGCACTGTTTCAGCCAATATCAGAACTTATTTTGTATTATTTTAATTTAACGAGTAATTAATCAGATTAACACTATAAACAAATTATGATTATTTGTTGTGATAATAATAATAATAATAATAGAAATCCAATAGTACTAATGCAACATTTTTATATTATAACAAATATTTAGAACCAATTTGTGTTTTTTTTTTCCTGATTTGGATGCAAAAAACTGAAATGGCGGAAAGATGTGCATTAATTTTTACTTTGTTTTGGATGTTAATAACCATCTTCAGAAATGTTTTGTTTTATTTCTGATTTTAATGCAATAACTTAATCAGATACAATATAAAAATGAAGAATATGAATATGAATACATAATTGTAGTAATCCAATATAATTATTCTGAATTGTTCGCTTTAATTGTTTTTCTTTGGTTTAGGCTGTCTGAGTGTAAAGCCTAAAGGGATAGATCACACAAAATGAAAATCATTTTGAAAATGTCTTTTTTTTTTTTTTTTTGGGCTTGATTTACATTTGGGGTGAAAGATCCCTTGAATGCTATGCTTTCTCACTAAAAGGCTTTAAAAGTTCTATCTGTACATTTTGAAGGGGTCCTATTATGCTTTTTCACTGTTTTAATTTTAGTTAGTGTGTATGTTTGGGCATAAAAAAGATCTAGAAAGTTACAATTCTCAAAGTCCACTCCAAAGAGAGATAGTTTTTTTTTTTTTTAATCCCTTTTCAAGAACTACAACGAAAGGCTCGTTTGGACTACAGTGTTGGTTTCCGGGCTTTGTGATGTGAAGAAGAGCTGCTGTGCTGTAGTGTCAAGTTTTCGGTATGTCTAAAAGCAGTCGCACACTGGACAAGAAGCGCAGCGCCTCATCTAGAACAATTCTTACAAGAAGTACAACATGACGTAGCTGGGCACCGTGGACAAACGCCGAACGGCGCCGCCGGTGTGCCTAAACTCATAGAAAATAAAGTATTTGAATTTTAAAGACATGGCGTGACGCGACACACGCTGAGCTTCTTGTTCATGTGTGACGCTCAAACACGGTATTTTTTTTTTTTTTACCTCCGTGCCCAAACGTCTTTGTTTGGGCTTCCGAAAGCGGATGATGTCAGGAAACAGTGGTTGCAATTTATTTTTAACTCTGTTCCTGAGCAAATTTGCTATGGTGTGCTGCGAATTTTACTGAGGACAGCTTCCACAACATGAGGGAGTAGTACAGTGCCTGATTCACCAAAAGCTTTTGTTGAAAGACGTAGCAAGGGGGCGTGGCAGTACTGAAACATCGTTTAAGCTGTTCGCCAATCACAACACACTGGAACAGCTAACCAATCACAACACATTATCTTTTTCGGAAGGTGGACCTTCATCAAAACCGGAACTAATCGAGCCGTTTGTGCCAGGCTGGGAGAAAGGTACTTTAATAATGTAAATGATGTGAAAAATAATGCGTTTTTTGAACCACTATGCATGAGAGCTTGTTCTAGTACACCGCCAAAACAAAATCAAGACTTTGTAAAAGATCTTAATAGGACCCCTTTAAAACTGTCGTCTACTCCTCTTTTTTTAATTTATTTTTTTTAGTTAACACACAATTGTTGAGATTTAACATTTGACCTCTTAATGGTCAAAAGTGCCCTGAAATCAGTTCCAAGAGATGGATTTGCTGTAGTAAACTACTGTACTGAGGTCTCCTCCCTCCCCTGTGTGTGTGTGTGTGCTGCGGTGTGGCTGTGTTTATGATCAGACTGTATACCAGCTCAACAGGTTTTAAATGTGGAAAAAAACAAACCAGACTTCTGTCAGTAACGTTTGAATGCAAGCTTTGTACTCTTGTTTCATCTTTCTCTCTGCAGGAGGGCACATACTCTGACAGTGCTGTTCATCCTGACATGTGCTCTAGTTTATGTGACACTATTGGAGGAGACACCACATGACACAGCGTACAACACTAAAAGGTATGGCCTGCATGTAGTCAGCGTGTCCTGTCCTTTATCTTTAGCATTGAGACCAGAATGCAGTTCACAGTGCCATTGACTAAGGCGCGTTAGGGCCTTTCGCACCGCTTTAGTTCCAGAACTAAATGTACGGTACTAAAGTACTGGGACGATTTTGCGCGAACTATTTCCCAGTACCATTTAAAGGGTTGCATTCGCACCGACAGACTGTGTACTAGGAACCGGTCGACAGCGACGTCATTTGTGTGCAGCGTTCAACAACAGAAACAAAGAAGAACAACATTAACAACAGGAGGATAGAGGACGCTGTGATCGGAGCTGTGTTTTTGTTGTCTCGCGGGTTTCACAATAATGGACATGGAAAGTCGACATATACGTAAAGCGATTGAAAGGACGACTAAGAATCTCCAACGACAACTGGCAGTGCTACATTTGCTACAAGTGCCTGCACTTCAGCGTCCGTCCATCTATCGCTGTTCTCCATACTTGCGAAATAAGTTGACAATGTTTACACAGGGTTTTAAATCATGGCGGGTGAGGGCGTTTTCATACGCGTTTGGCCAATCAATGTCTACTTGCATCACGATTAGTACCAGTTGTGCTGGTTAGACCCTGCTCCGGAGTAGGAGCTAATTTGGTTCTCGAAAAAGGCAGTCCGGTACTAAAATTGCACCCAGTTCCGGCGGTGTGAAAATGCCAAAAAGTGGGTAGTCCACAGTTAGTTCTGGTACTATGAAAAGGTTCCCGTGGTGCGAAAGGCCCTATTGTTACCTCCTGAGCAGAAGCTAAAGTGGTCTGATGTGGACAGAAATGACACATGGCTATAGCTGGGAGGGCCTTGGCTTAGTGTCGTGCTTTCTATTGGCTAACAGGATTATGTGTGACATCTGCTGCTGATCAAAAAGTCCAGGTCACAGACAGACCCACTGTGCTTAAAAGCATTTGAACTTTATCAGAAGGAAGAGCAGCTAGTATTTCAGTAAGAAGGCAATGTGTAGTTTTATTAGAGGTGCTTGCAAGTTTTGAACCAACCCCTAATTATTTAAACTAGACAACCACCTGAAACACCTAAATGGCAATCTATAAAACAAGAACTCAGAAAAGAGGTGGGTTTTAATTTTCATAAACTGATTTCCTGGTGGAAAAACTACATTACCCATGATTCAGCAGCGACTCCCCACCAATCAGAGAACTGTGACAAACAAATTTATATATAAAGGGATAGTTCACCCAAAAATGAAAATGCTGTCGTTTACTCATCCTCAAGTTGTTTCAAACCTGTACGAGGTTTATTTGTTCTGTCGAGCACAAAAGAAGATATTTTGAAGAATGTGGGTAACCAAAGAGTTGCCGGTAGCCATTGACCTCCATAATATATTTTTTATATACTTGAGGGTGGGCAGCGTCCTAGAAACACCATAGCATCTTGTCAGCGAATTTTGCACATAAAGAACCACTCACATTTTCTCCAGTGTTTGTTGTTATTTTGTGTATATTTTGTCTTTTTCAGAGGAATTGTGGCCAGTATTCTGGTGTTCCTTTGTTTCGGAGTAACACAAGCTAAAGATGGTCCCTTCACACGTCCTCACCCAGGTCAGTAACCTCTATTCATAGATGATTTAACCTTAACCCAGGTTTCACATCACCTTCATGTTGACTTTGAGATGCTATAATTGTGAGCTCTCATAGTACTGTTGAGGTGGAGTAGCTAAAAGTAGTGACTTAAACACGTTTCAGTAGTGTGACAGTCACTCAGCTGTTTTAAGAATAGCATAGCTTTTCCAGTAACATGCTTTGCAACAACGAGCAGTGCAATGTAACTAAACAAATACATCATTGTTTTTCACATTGCATTACAATTGAGCGAGCTGATGCAATCATCACACAGTCTTGTAAAAGGACCCTGCAAGTCATGTCGAGAAGACTTGATTCATTTGTCTTTATCTCAATGAATCAGTTCATAAAAATGATTCACCAAGTCATTTGAGTCACTCAATAGTGTTCCCAGAAGTCTGTACATGGCATTTTATGTTTTCTTTTTGTGTTTCAGTATAAAGTTAAATAATTAAACTGCAGTTTATCCCTATTTTAGAATTGATTATGTAGATTAGGAGTTTTTAAAAGTGATATTTACTGTAAATTTTGGCTGCACATTTAATTAAAGAAATTAAAACTAAATAAATATTAAATATTAATATTGTCATTTTACACTGTATAATACAGTTATTTTATTTTTTATTTTATTTACTCAGGAGCATATTTAGTAAAATTTTACCAGAAAAGATTATAGATTTTTTTTATCATGTATTTAAAATTGTATCTGTAGTAAGTATATCTGTGTTTGTTTGGTTTTATTTTGTGTTTGTAACTCTTGTATTATTCCAACTCAGTTTTTGTTGTGAAGATAGCTTTAGATGCTGACATGGCAATAAAAATCAATAATCAAATCAAAATATTGATATATAATCACACTTTTTGGACAAGTTGTGCTGTTCTACAAACAAGATTTTTTTTTTTTTGTGCAGCCCAAATTCGTATTTTAAATTGCAGTCACAATTTTTATTGGGAAAATGTCAATGTGCATTTTGCAGCCCTACTGTAAATTTGTATTCAAGTTTGATGCCTTCACTGCAAATCTTAATTGTTTGTGTGCCTAAGAAATATAGCTTTTGTAGTTAGCGGCTACTTATAAATTTGTTATGAAACTAACTAGGTGTGCTCCGATCAGGATTTTTGAGACCAATCACCGATCGCCGATCACAGAAAGCAATATCTACCGATACTGATCTTTTTAAAGCCTTCTTTTTATCATTTATAACTATTTATAGTGATACTTCAATCAGGATTTTTAGACATTTATTCAGGGCCTGAATTTCATTTTTGAAAATGGGGGAAATTCCCTCTTAGGTGACTCTTGTGAGAGGGGAAGCAGCTTTCACACAGGAGTCCGCTACTGATCCGTGGCTGTTAACCACAAACACAACATTTATTCCAACATTATAATCATTCAATTATTTTGATTTCAAATCCAAACATTGTCACTGAAAATGCTTTTTCAGCATTGCAAATCTTTTTTTACACAGTAAAGTAATACAATCCTTCACAGACATGTTTAAACAATAAATATAAGCAACACATCATTCAATGCTTTTTACTTTTGCATTTAATTCTAGATTTATATATTAAGTTGCTCAAGCAAGTGGCAAAACATTTAAACTACTTTTCTTACATTATCACAAACTTACCATTGACAGAAATAGTCAGCTCTGCCTTTCCTTTTGCATTGAAATCTTTATTACAAGCATTCCTGCGGTTCATAAAGAACTTTGTTTTCCTACCTCCACGAGTGCATCTATTAATGCCTTGTTTATCTAAAAGTGCTTTTCATTAAAATTACCAACAAGCCATATGTGTTGACGAAAGACCCACCAAGATACTTTTTAATGCTTTCTGGTGCAATGTCAATTCATGTTCATATTTACTGCAAACAATGCGCTGTCACTTTAATTCAGCGTGTGCAGCACAGCAAAAATAAAATAGACTCGGTGCGGGAACGATCTCTGCACTGCTGCAGACGCAACACTACTGGAACGCACTGACGTGTGCAGTGTGAAGCTTTAAATCCGTAACATGGTGCGGAAAAAAAATACGCACCACATACCATACTGCAAACCGAGTAATGTGAGACTGGGCATGATGTGTGTGAGAGCGCACGATATACAGGAGTGCAAGCTTAGAGCGAGAATGGTTAAACACTGCAAAGAATTAAAAGTAATGCAAACACTTTACTTGTATAAACTTTAGTGACGATGTGACACTGACGCGATATAGACAGACGCAATGTGTGGTCATTTGTGTATTTTGAGAGAGAAAGAGAGAGAGCGTGCGGTGATTCACTCACGCTGTTTGTGAAATTACGTCTCACACAAGGTTTTCAAATTACTTTGCAAGTTATTTAATGAAGAAATATGAAGGTGAGTACCTCACCTTCAGCATTATAATTATTTCACCCGTGCCGGACAGAGACTGAGACGGTGCCGCTGCATGTCGTGCCAAACCTCTCACGGCAGCGTCATCAGCTTGAGATCGGCCTTTTAGAGATCGCCGATCAATCATCCCAACGTGATTATCGGCCGATAATGATCGGTAGCCGATCAATCGGAGCACCCCTAAAACTAACTATTCAAAGGTGTAGCTTGACTGTAGTTTGTTTAAATTATGAGTAGAATGAGTAGATTGAAGTAGCATTCTGAGAGACTGTTTAAAACAGTTTCAACATTGAGTAACAATGAGTATACTGTTATAGCAACAGTAACTCGCATCTCCTTCAAAAAATGGACGAGCTGGAATGGGGCTTTCAACACATCACTCACTGAAACCTGAAAGATGCTTGAAGGACTCCTCCTCCGGTCATTCAGGCCTCTCAAAGGCACGAAATAACTGACGAATGTAGACACAAATTGTAAGTTGGGCTACCGGTTACAGTGAATGATGTTAAATTTCAATCCCAGTTAAGTATGCAAGGTTGTTTTAAAAGAGAAGAGCGTCTGGGGACTCCAACATAGAGAGAAGTAGATGCAAACAAATGGTTGCAGTCATAGTCAAAAGGGCTTCACAATCTTAATCTCACATCCTTAATTCAAGCATGTTAACTGAAAAAAAAAAAGGTGTTTAAGTTCCTTTTTTGCATTTTGACCAAATGCTTTGTGAATGTTATGTTTGTGGTGGCTCTCTTCCACCCTTATTACCTATGACTGAGGTGGCCTTGAGCAAGGCACCTAACCCCCCATTGCTCCTGGGTGCCACATTAAAAATGGCTGCCCTGCTGTGTGTGTGTGTGTGTGTGTGTGTGTGTGTGGTGTGTTGTGACTAACTCACTGCTGTGTGTTTGCGCACTTTGGATGGGATAAATGCAGAGCACATATTTCGAATATAGGTTACCATACTTGGCTTCACGTCACTTTAATTAATTATGATGGCTCACAGAAACCCTAAAATAGCTTGAATAATTGCTAGATTTGTTATGTTGTTAAAATAAAAATTTTAAATAGTTATAAAATACATAGTCTATAATTGTATTTATTTATTTAGAGATTTATTTATAATTTGGACTATTTTGAGTTTGCCAAGAAAATAATATTTCTGATGATATGGCAAAATAATCATATAAACATAAATAATCAACACACCCCAATAATCCAAATGCAGATGAATTGTAATAGTTCAGGTATCATACAGACAACAAACATTTCAATCATCCAACATAAATCCCAAAAATTCTCCTTGTATAAGATTTATAATTTTAGTTATTTATATATTAGTGCATTAGTATTTTTTAGTACTTTTGTGTTTTTATATGACGGATAATGTTTATGGGTACCTGTTTGTCTTCGCAGCATACTGGCGTTTCTGGCTGTGCGTTTCTGTTGTGTATGAACTCTTCCTCATCTTCATCCTGTTTCAGGTTTGCTATCAGCCACAATGACACAACTTTACATATGTTTTGTCCATATTGTGTCATATTCCAAATTTGGACTTTTCTTTCAGACAGTGCATGATGGCAGGCAGTTTATGAAGTACATTGACCCTAAACTGGGTGTCCCTCTTCCTGAAAGAGATTATGGTGGAAACTGTCTTATTTATGACCCTGGTCACCCTGCTGACCCCTTCCACAATATCTGGGTATGCATTAAACATTATCAACATTAATAAACAATATTGACACTGATAATACAGAGATGCAAGTGTTACAGAAGGTTGCACATACATCTAGTCACTTAGGCTAGTCAAATATCCATCTGATCTGTCATCACAACTTTATTATGCAAATAGCTGTATGTTAAAGATAATGTACAGTCATTCGTATTTCACAGAATAAACTCTGTAATGATAATGTCCATCTGACTGTACATTATCCTGTTCTTACATGGTTACTTGATAAATAAATAAATAGACATTAAATATTTATTTAAATTGAAATATTATAATGTGAGAAGAGGGTGTGGTGTGATAAGAGAAACATAAAACAGCTGTTTAGGAACAACATGAAATAGCATTTACCTTCTTTAATCTGGTGTATTTCCAAAACAAACAGAATCTTTTTTTTTTTTATTAGGAAAACTGTTCTTATTTAAAATGACATGCATGATCAATTGATAAGGCCAGTTAAATTTATTGAAATAAATAGGAAACTTTTGAATTGTATGTAGTTTTTAATACTTGAGTTTGATTTTGCAGCAGGAATAATAGTTTTTATTAGTATTATTATTATTATTATTATTATTATATTATTTTCCCAACAGGACAAAATGGATGGATTTGTTCCTGCCCATTTTCTTGGCTGGTACATTAAGGTTGGTCAACATCTGATGTAACTCATTGAATATCTGAATCTATCAGCAAGCATTTGATTTGTTCTGCCCAAGTGTATGATTGGGTTTGGCAAATTAATGCACTACCACACGTATAAAAAGCAGCAAACAGCCTCAAAAATTGAATTAGAAACTATTAGTCATGTGTTTGTGTCTCTTGTGTGTCAGACGCTGATGATCAGGGACTGGTGGATGTGTATGATCATCAGCGTGATGTTTGAGTTCCTGGAGTACAGCCTTGAACACCAGCTGCCCAACTTCTCAGAGTGCTGGTGGGACCATGTGAGTAAAACACACCAAATACACCCTGTGATTCATGCATCATCCTGTTTTAAAGAGATCAGATAGAACATGTCCTCATGAAATGACTCTCTCCTGCTGTAGTGGATCATGGATGTGTTGTTGTGTAACGGTTTGGGCATTTACTGTGGCATGAAGACTCTTGGTTGGCTCTCCATGAAACCCTATCAATGGCAGGGATTGTGGAACATCCCAACATACAAGTAAAAACACAGTAAACCTCTGAAATGATGTGTCTGCAGGCCAGACACACTAAATTGTCATGACATTCATGTAATTTTGTGTTTCAGGGGGAAAATTAAGCGTATTGCCTTCCAGTTTACCCCATATAGCTGGGTGAAGTTTGAATGGCGTCCTGCATCTAATCTGCGAAGATGGCTGGCGGTGCTGGGTATTATTTTCATGGTGAGTTACATGACCAGCTCATGTAATCACTGTACAATGATTTTGAATGAAAAATTATGCCTTTTTCTCGTGCTTTTTTGCAGTTCTTGTTGGCGGAGCTGAATACGTTTTATCTGAAGTTTGTGTTGTGGATGCCTCCTGAACATTATCTGGTGCTTTTGCGGCTCATCTTCTTTGTGAACGTGGGTGGAGTGGCCATGCGAGAGATCTACGACTTCATGGATGATCCGTAAGTACAATCTAGTGCTTTTCCAAATCCTAATGAGCTGTCTCAACTGTTATCTATGTAGGCTGCTGCCTTCTAAGGCAGCATTTCTCAGTGGGGCAGTACTGCTCCCCCAGTAGGCTTTAAGTGAACATCGGGGGAGCTTGAAGCAATATTTTTGATAGCAGTCGTTTAAGTGTTCTTAAGGGGGCATATGTTTAAGGCGAGTTTACACCAAAGATTCACGACAAGATGAGCTTAAACATTGTAATTTACTTGCTAATGAATATGGTTTGCAACATTCTAACAATGTGTCTATACTGAATGCATTAAAGCGAACATTTCAAATTAATTTGTTGTGTTGCCTTATAGTAAGTGCATGGAGTACTTCAGAAATAAAACCGGGCATCCATGTATTACGTGTTTGCTATTGGCGACTCTGCACAAAGGGACCTGGATAATGGATAGAAGGGTGGAAAGGTTGAGAACCACTGTTCTTAGGCAGTATCCTAGCTTAAAGGAGTAGTTCACCAAAAAATGAAAATGTATTCACCCTCAGGTGATCCAAGATGTAGATGAGTTTTTCTTCATCTGAACAGATTTAAAACAAATTTAGCATTACATCACTTAAGCCTTATTCGGACGGTTATTTTTTCTCATGTGGATATCTGTAAAATTCAATTTAAATGTCACCTCAGCGATAAAACTCCTGGGTTCGGATGGAGATTTATTCACAGTGGAGACACGAGTTCTGTGATCTTACAAACCCGGGAACGCACTGCTGACGTGGTCAGTCACATGGTTGTCTGCTGTAAATAAAATGTTGTATGCTTGGAATAATGAGAATAAATTCATATTTAATAATATCCTATTAATTATTAGATTTATTTAAATCTCTTGTTTAAAAATGTGAAAATAGACACGCTACAGTTGAAATGGTTTTCTGTCTTGTATTTTATCTCTTAAAATTATGGATGTCATTAATGTGGAGATAAGTTAATGCAACCTCTTATTTACGTAAGATAAACATAAAGCTGCTTGTTTTATATTTTTATGTATATAATTGTATACAGTATAATACATATTTTAAAATTGTATTGCAGACCTGATGCTGCCATAATAATGACCCATTTCAAATGTTTACGTGCTTCTCTTTTTTTTCTTTTTGTGGTGGAGCAGTTATGAAATATTGTTCTTGTATACTTTCCATCATTTGAGTAATAAATATGCATGCAAAATACAGCGTAGTGCAACAGTTACCAAGTTACCGTTCGGCAGTGGTCAAAAACTATTTAAACAGTGAATTTTGAATTGATTTCTTCTTGTAAACTCGCATATGAATTCGGACAGCAATTAAATTACCCCACGACCTTGGTGTTTGTCAAAAACAGTAGGTAATTCAACCATGGATTTTTACACGTGTGGTGGGAGAAAAACACACTTCTGCCATTACCACCGACTAACCCCTGTAAATGTTGAAAATAGCTTTCGCACCCATGAGAAACAATTACCATCCAAATCAGGCTTTACTAACCAATGGATCCTTTGCAGTGAATGGGTACTGTCAGAATGAGAGTACAAACATGCTGGGATATGCTTATGAGGCCTAAAATATGACCTAGTTAGGCAGCTCACTTGGAACAGGGTTTTTTTCCCCCTGTGCTGCCGTGCCTTCTTTTCTGAGTTTTTTTTTCAGTAAGTAAATCTAATGAATCATTTGAATTTTAGGAAATTCTATAAAAAGTTGGGCCAGCAAGCATGGATTGTGGCGACCATTACTGTTACGGAGTTTCTGATCGTGGTCAAATATGATCCGAACACCATTATGCTGCCAATTCCCTTCTTCATCACACAGTGCTGGACACTCGGAATCGTCCTCATCTTCTTTTGGACCTTGTGGCGGTTCTTCGTCCGGTAACCTGCAAATCAGCTCTGTCAACATAATTACAGATAGCAATATAAAATGCTGATTTAGTAAATTATTATTAATAAAGGAATGTTACGCAAAATATAATTTTTGACCTTTTATCAGAAGATAAATCATATCCAAATAGTAAAAATATATAATCAAAATAAATGATGAAGGTTCTGTTCAGAATGGAACACTAGCGTACTAATTACTTGTAGACTTGCCCAATATATGCTATTTTGCTTTTACTATTTTTAAGAATAATATGTGTAACAGTGGGCAATATTGTTCTTGTCAATCAACCTCACCACTAATCATTTTTCAAAACATTTTAAGAGAAAAAGTTAAAATTCAAAAAATTGACTACAGTACAGATACATTGTATACAAACTATATATAACCTGCAGCGCACAATACTGGATCTATACTGCACACGGTATCCAATTTTTCAGTAAGCCTAAATATGAATTTTTATTATGAATGTTTTATTACATTTTTGTTTAATTTTATAATTTTTATTTATTTATATATAAACACATACTCTATATAATCGGCAGCATATAATACTGCATTTACACTGTGTATGTATGCATGTATTTATAATTAGAACTGATCAGAAGTCCTGACTAACATGTTTAATGACAGCGCGGGGGGGTAGGATTGTGGGTGGCTACCAAGTCTTCTGCATTGACAGTGACATCACACTCCGATACAAAGAAACATGCCGGCGCCGACAGGAAGGGTCTTCCGAGCAGGACAGAGTCCCTGGACACGCCGACGGCAGCAATTTGGCCACATCAGGGCGTAGTAAACTAAACGGCAGTATGGACACAGTCCGACACAGGAAGTCATGAATCCATCCTTGCACACACAAATAGCCATGCGCTGCACATCGCATCTGGACACATGTTTGTGTTTATAATCTTGTACAGATCATGCCAACGCTCATGGTGTCTGTCGAGCAGCACCCAGACACTTTCTCTACTCACAGAGAGGGTTGTTGTATATTTTAAGAAAAATATGTCTTTGTAGCTGTTACATAGGTGAGGCGTTTAGGGTTTGGGGGTCCACTTTCCCTCTGGTTTTGGGTTTAGTGATCGGTGCTATGCAGGAATACACATTTCGATGCAGAACACTATGCAGTGAACTTACAGTAGAGGAAGTGCACATACAGCCATTTATGAATAAAACCATTCTTTTAAAGTTACATTTAGCAGGTAGGAACACAGGAAAGAGTTCCAAAACATCCTGCATGAACTATAACACTATTTAAAAAGCTATAAGAATGTAATTATTTAATCTGCTGTGTCCTTCTGCTATGCTTAGGATGCTAAAGGAAGTTAGCGTGCCTGTTACACAAGCACCTCACACACGGACATTTCTTCGGACCTGTTTAACACGGGTCAGTGCCGTGACTGGACCAAAATCGAAGAACTTTACTTTCCATTTGCATGCGTGAATGTGTGCGTGAGACCATAATGGCCAAAACATTCATCATGCTGATGCTGTTTTTATTTCTGCAGGGAAACCACATACTGAAACTTAGTGTTTTGGGTTTGATAAATAATAATAATAAAAAAAAAAAATCAGGAAGTCATCCCAAAGTTTATGTTGTAAGTGTATTGGGCTGTTCGTGTATCTGGTCACAGTGAGTGGGTTGTTTGCTGTTGTGTTGTGGTAGTGCATCCAAATAAGGCCTGATCTGATGTATCAAACGCCATTATAATCTTACTGTGAATGTAAAGATCTAGCACTAGTTCGACTTAAGCGCCAATGCCTGAGCTGTTACTGTTTCGTATCATGTTACTGAAGATGTTTAGGGACTAGTTTTGATTTAACTGTAAGGGGAAAGTTAAAATCTCACTATGTTCTCATACAAATGATCAGGATTATGTCTTTCTGAAGTCTTTGCGGGACCATTTGATGATCTGTCTGCCTCTGCTTATAGTGGTTCATGTAAACATGTTACATAGAAATGAACAACTGAGTACATATTTTATAATGTTTTCAATAAATAAAAAGGAGTTCTTCCTCTTTAATGGTCTTTTTAATTTATGCCATTAATGTTTCATTCATACTGGCTGTTTCTGAGAAAATCCATATGTAAGGTGAAGTATATGAAAAGTAATGGAGCTTATTTGATTCCAAGCATAAGCAGATTTGATTTCAGGTAAGTGTTGTTGTTGTTGTTCAGTTTTTGTTCGTTTCAAACTATATTTTCTAGTGAAACGTAGGATTCATGTAAGAATTTGAATGTACCCAATTTAATCAAGTTCAAATTTATTTATTTAGATTCTTTAGTCACTAAGAATTACATTATTATTATTATTATTTTAGTTTTCGATTGTTTCATAGTTCGCACGAAAAATGCAAGATTCCGGTAAGAAATCTCTAGTTCTGTTTCTTTCTTAAATCGCTTTTTTTCTCCCTTTTTTAAAAATTTGGTTTTAGGTACCCTAAGTCACCCACATTGTAAAAAAAAAAAAAAAATTGTTGACATTTTATTTGTTGCTGTCCATAACCATATTTATATACAAAACGTTTTATGTAGCGCCAAACTACAGTTCCCGGCGCACCCTGCCTGTATTCAGATAGTAGTCCAGAAGCTGCTTTGTAGTCCGGAAGTGTTGCCTTCACTGTTTTGGGGTTGTAGAGCACGAATGGGGTAACGTTTAGCTCGAGTTCTAATCCAGTGACCGATAGCGAATAAATCGGATCCGGGCGCTGGTCGCTTCTGCTCTTTGCAAGTTTATTGGTCTCAAGAAATAAAGCACGCCAGGATGGCAGATGAAGGATTGATGAAGTGGACAGTTATTGTGCTCACATGTCAACATAAAGACAGTGTTTATGCCTTCAAGAGAGGTGAGTTCATGATTTATTCACATCCTGTGTCTGTGCTGATTTATTAGAAAGAGCGTTCATCTACGTTAACGTTCTTTAATTGTTGTTTTTATTGAATCCATTTGGGCTTGCTTGAAACGTCATGAAACCTGAAATAATGTGTTTAAATATATATATATATCTAATACAACATTACAAACAATTACTGTGAATTACTCTGGGTTGTTTTCAAAGGGTTTGGCTCAGACGGTGTGCGCTGCACTCTCAGACACTTGCATTCTCAGACACTTGCACTCTCAGACTTGCACTCTCAGACACATGCACTCTCAGACACATGCACTCTCAGACACTTGCACTCTCACACTTGCACTCTCAGACACTTGCACTCTCAGACACATGCACTCTCACACACATGCACTCTCAGACTTGCACATCCTCAGACACAGCCTCTCAGACACTTGCACTCCCATACACTTGCACTCTCAGACTTGGCACTCTCGAGACTTGCACTCTCGACACTCACTCGCAGACACGCACTCTCAGACACATCACTCTCAGACCCAGCACTCTCAAGACCCGTTGCAACTCTCAGGACTTGCACTCTCATCCACAACATGCACTCGCAGACCCCCCTTGCACTCTCAGACTTGTACTCTCAGACTTGTACTCTCAGACTTGTACTCTCAGACTTGTACTCTCAGACTTGCATTCTCAGACTTTCACTCTCAGACACTTGCACTCTCAGACACTTGCACTCTCAGACACATGCACTCTCAGACACTTGCACTCTCAGACACATGCACTCTCAGACACTTGCACTCTCAGACACATGCACTCTCAGACACTTGCACTCTGACACATGCACTCTCAGACACTTGCACTCTCAGACACATGCACTCTCAGACACTAGCACTCTCAGACACTTGCACTCTCAAGACACTTGCACTCTCAGACTCTTGCACTCTCAGACACTTGCACTCTCAACTCTCAGACACCTGCACTCTCAGACACATGCACTCTCAGACACATGCACTCTCAGACACACGCACTCTCACACACTTGCACTCTCAGACTTGCACTCTCAGAAGTGCACTATCAGACACTTGCACTCTCAGACACGTGCACTCTCAGACTTGCACTCTCAGACTTTCACTCTCAGACTTGCACTCTCAGACACATGCACTCTCAGACACTTGCACTCTCAGACACATGCACTCTCAGACACATGCACTCTCAGACACTTGCACTCTGACACATGCACTCTCAGACACATGCACTCTCAGACACTTGCACTCTCAGACACATGCACTCTGACACATGCACTCTCAGACACATGCACTCTCAGACACTTGCACTCTCAGACACTTGCACTCTCAGACACTTGCACTATCAGACACTTGCACTCTCAGAAGTGCACTCTCAGACACTTGCACTCTCACACATGCACTCTCAGACCTGCACTCTCAGACACTTGCACTCTCATACTTGCACTCTCAGACTTGCACTCTCTGACACTTGCACTCTCAGACACTTGCAATTTCAGACACTTGCACTCTCAGACACTTTCACTCTCAGAAACTTGCACTCTCAGACACTTGCACTCCCAGACACTTGCACTCTCCGGACACATGCACTCTCATACACTTGCACTCTCAGACACTTGCACTCTCATGCACTCTCAGACACTTGCACTCTCAGACACTTGCCCTCTCAGACACTTGCACTCTCAGACACACACTCTCAGACACTTGCACTCTCAGACACTTGCAACTCTTAGACACTTGCACTCTCAGACACTTGCGCTCTCAGGCTTGCACTCTCAGACTTGCATTCTCAGACCTGCATTCTCAGACCTGCACTCTCAGACTTGCACTCTCAGACACTTGCACTTCCGCTAGCGACGTCACTTGCAGTCTTTTTTTTTTTATTTTGTTCTATTTATTTATTCTTTTTGTTTGAATCTCTCAACATTTTACAACAGTAGCCAGGTGGTGAAGACAAGAAAAAATAAACTAAATTACAATGTCACTTGCAATCGCCACTTGCACTCTCCGATACCTGCGACGTCACTTGCAATCGACACAAATCGTGCGTGTTGCCAATGGAGACAAGAAGTTGTGGTGGTGATTAAACGATTAAAACTTATTTTGTACCGTAACGTACAGGGTCCTGCAAACCATCTGTAGGAGAAAAAGACAAGCCCCGCAAATCCGTGGCCACAGAACAGCAGAATATGAACGCAATGCGCAAAGTCTCTCGTTAAGCGTTTTCCTCCTGTAGAAAAACATAAACACTTAACATGGCTTAATGTATTAAGATGCTATTAAAATATCAAATTAAATATACAATTTATTAATATAATGAATATGTATATAGTATTTTCCTCCCACACTGCAAAACGTGGCATAATGGACTAAGATGATAAAGGCCAAACTCAATATGCTCCTCTATATTATTAATATACATAACTAATATGTACAGGCAAGCAGGTGAGCCTAGAATAAACGCAACACGCACAGTTTCGTTTTAAGCGTTTTTCCATATAGAATAAACTGTCTACAGCTCTTTTATATCATTGTCTTTGTCCATTAAGCTACATTACGTGTTTTATTTATAATGATTTTCTATGGGAGGAAAATTGAGAGTTGATCCTTTTAAAATCACTTAATGCATTTCATAATGCACGTTCATATTTGCTGTTCTGTATATACTTTGAGTCAACAGCAAGACATATAGGCTACTGAATTGTCTTTATCATCCGTTATTATGCCACATTAAGCGTTTTGCTGTATGGGAGGACAAGTGAAAGTTTGCGCATTGTGTTCATAGCCATCTGCTTGCCTTGTAGTACATTAAATAATAACTGTATATCGAATTTGATCTTTTAATAGTACTATCTTAATACATTAAGCCATTTTAAGTGTTTGTTTTTCTACAGGAGGAAAACGCTTAACGAGAGACTTTGTGCATTGCGTTCATATTCTGCTGTTCTGTCTGAGAGTGCAAGTCTGAGAATGCAAGTGCAAGGTTGCAGCCAGACCCTTCTCAAGTGCAAGGTTGCAGCCAGACCCTTCTCGTTGTTTTGGACATTGTATCGTGGTTCTACCCTCTTGAAAGTATCTTGGATTAAGTGTCAAGGGTACATGAATTTAGGTGCTATTGTATATACTAAAGAACCATAATATTTCCATCTGATGCCATCAAAGTACCATGGGACCACCACAGTACTTAATTGTATAGGGGTCTACCTTACATTAACAGATCTCCAGACCAGATGCAGGTAAATCTCATGGAGGTTTGTGTGTGTTTCAGAGCTGGAGGTGCGTCAGAAGCGTGGTGTTCTCCCAGCGGATGCCCTGCTGCTGACCGTTCCTGACCCTCACGCCCGGCTGGGCAGCGGTGGGGCCACACTGAACGCCCTGCTGGTGGCTGCAGAGCACCTGAGTGCCAGAGCCGGATACAGCGTGAGCTTCACTTTACAATAGAGGGCTCTGTGTGTGTGCAGATGGTTGAAGGTTTGGAGAGGAATCCTAAAGGATGTGTTCAGGATTGCCAAAGGAATTTCTTAAGCCTAAAGGACCCAAATGGGAAAAATAAAGATCCTTAAAAATGTATACTACCGGTCAAAAGTTTGGAATACTTTTTTTAGAATATCTTTGAAAGAAGTCTCTTATGCTCACCAAGGCTGCATTTATTTGGTCAAAAATACAATAAATAAATCATTAATATTGTGAAATATTATTACAATTTAAAAGAACTGTTCTCTATGTTAATATTTTTAAAAATCTAATTTATTCCTGTGATGACAAAGCTGAATTTTCAGCATCATTAATCCAGTCTTCAGTGTCACATGATCCTTCAGAAATCATTCTAATATGCTGATTTGCTGCTCAATTGAAAATTTTTTATGGTTTAGTGTTTTTGTTACTGTTATTATATTTATAAATATTAGTAAATTGTGGAAACTGTGATACTCTTTTAATGATTCTTTGAGTAGTAAGTTCAATGAACAACATAAAAAAAGAAAAGAAAATATTTGTAACATTATAAATGTCTTTACTGTCACTTTTAATCAATTTAGATCATACTTGCTGAATAAAAGTATTATCATTTTTTTTTATGATTTCTGAGGGATCATGTGACACTAAATACTGGAATAATGGCTACTGAAAATTCAGCTTTGCCATCACAGAAATAAATTACTGTTCAAAAGATGTTAAACTAGTAAAATGGTTATTTTGAATTATGATAATATTTTACTATATTACTGTTTTTACTGTAGTTTTGCTCAAATAAATGCAGCCTTAGTCAGCAAAGTCTTAATTTGTATTGTCCCATTAGTATGGTTTAGGGGATTGTTTCCAGATTATGATTTTCTATTAGCAATACTGTATACATCTTTTAGCAGTTTATACTAGGAAATAAATAATATATTGTAAATAAAATATTGCTTATTCAGCACTGTAATATTTCGGTGTTCATGATAAATGACCACAATACAGTTTTCTCTTTACTTGAGTTCATAAGGATCTTCCTCTAAAACACACTTGAACTCCCTTAAATGTGTGTTTTTGTGTTTAGGTGGTGAACGCAGATGTTCTGGATGAAGCTCACATTCTCATCCTTCACACGGTCTGTAATAAAAAAAAAAACCCATCTTAGATGAAAATGATTCTCAAACATGTGCTAATAGGTGTATGTGTGTTTTCAGGGCAGAGATTTCCCATGGGACGCCTGCAGCAGGGCTTTCTGCTGGGTGCCTGTACAGAGATCAGATGATGTAGAAGGAGCTGTTTGCAGTTTAGACCTGCTGTTGGACTGTTTGTCCACAAAGGTGAGCAGAACACACAGTTATTCACACATAAATGTTCATGAATTCACACACCACTCTCTATATATATATGTAATACAATGAGGTTAGAGCATTATTATCCAAATACACATTTAGTGAAACATCCTGTTGTTTCAGATTTGCGCGGGTTCTCCGCCTGGCGTTTGGGTGTGTGGCACTGATATGATCCTGAATATTCCAGCACGACAACGTGAGCTAATATTTATGCAATCACACATCTAATGCACAAACAAAACATCTCAAAAGCATTTGCCTTGTTTTTTATGTATCAAAATCAGCAGTTTGCCACTTCAAAAACACTTTTTTAATCTTTAAATTTTTTCTTTACAGTGATTTCATGGGACGGGTTCTCTGGGGTTCGGGTTGTGGCGTTGCCAGGTGACATTAGTTTTGCTGTTAATCATGGCATCTATCTCACTGATGCAGAGGTGCGTTATTGAAAATTAGGGTGATTTTTTAAATTTTTTTATTATGCATTTGCATATCACTTTTAGAATTTGTAATTCTTGCTTTTACAGTCCAGAGTATGTAATATTATCTATAAGGGCTCAAAGGAGAAAATCAGCTGTGCTGCACTTCCTGATGGGAAAGTACCTCTGGTATGAATTTGTTTGTTGCAATATATGTATATACCAACAAAGTATATATTTACTATGTTTAAAGATGCATTGAATGTTTTGATTAAATGTTTTTGGGATGCTTCCTAAAAGTGTCTCTGTGGTGTTCAGGTGTCCGGCCCGGTGTTTTTCTCTAGGACTGTTGCAGAGAAACTCCTACAGACTCATGTTTCGTCACCATTGGACGGCTGTACGTATCTTGGCATGGATTCGGGAGCTCCACCGCTTGAGGTAAAATCACACACAACATAGTTCTTTTTCTCCGGCTGGTCTCTCCCTCTTATTTTTCTTGCTCTCTCTTGCAGATCTCTCTCTTTTTGGATATTCTGGTGTGCCTTTGCTCTCACCTGACAGAGCAGGAATTCATCAATGGAGAGAGAACAGGCTGCACTTCACCCTCCGGACCTCAGGGGGCAGTAGTGAGGAGCGGCCGCGCTGTACTGTGGAGGACTCTCAGGGGCCCCTCCATCTCTATGTGTACACTTTCACTATTATTTGCCTCTATTTTATTTAAAAAAACATTTGTACGAAAGTAAATAGGTTTCTAAATGTGTGTGCATGTGAGAAACTAATGGTGTGTACACACCAAAAGCGAAATATTCTCATCAAGTTACTTGCTCTAGATTACTCGCGGGATGTTTTTCATGTCACTTGCGCGAATAAAAACATTGTGCAATGAGGAGTGTCTTCACGCACATCAACAACAACAACAACAACAACATTTCTTTCTGCCGTTTTTTCTGTCATCAACCATGTTGGAGATAGCTACTATTGCTGCTGTACCTGTTGTGGACATGTCAAACCGGACGTGTCAATAAGCTCTTCGCTGATTGGCTTGCACGACAACGCATCATGCGAATTTCCCGCTCAAGTTGAAATTTTTCAAGTTGTGTGGAAGACGCGATTGAGGTCAATATCGCACGTTTGCGGCAATCGTGGCACAATTCGCATCATTCACATTGCTCAATGCGAATATGCGTTTATTTGAGTCTTTGCATTGATTTTGTATGTAATTTGTTTGTGCAAATAATTAAATTCAGGTTTTGTGTGCACACACCATAAGTCTGTTTGGGAATGAAATACTAGCCTACTGAATACTGCATGGTATATATTGGATACTGCATACTATTTAAAAAAAAATTGTGAAACTATGCATTCAATTATGCATACAGTTTATATGCAATGTACACTTTTATACTTTTTAAATGCTATGTGCACTTTTGTATTCTTTATATACTATATGCAGTATTTGGTTGAATGTAGGCTACCTGGGTTTTCCATGCATACTGAAAATCTGTATGCTTCCTGCAGAATGCATACTGTACATTGCAGAAGTAGTAAGTATAGAGTAGTATGTTATTCTGAACATAACCTTTGTCTGTTTCCAGTGTATATTCAGGATGGTCGCTATGATTATTTGACTCAGTCAGGTCGAGAACATGTCATTCGTCTGACAGAAACTGGAACACAGACAATGATTCTCGCTCATATTCAGGTGGGAAATTCATATTCAGGTGGGATTTTTTCAAATTAAAGTCTGTTATTTCAACTTTTCTTATGCAATATAATTTCCTTTTCTTTAAAGGATGTGAAGTCTGTGGCAGAAGGCAGCAGAGTGATTAATAGCGTGCTGGAAGGAGAAGTTCATGTATCAACAGGAGCTGTTGTACAGCACTGCCACCTACAGGTCTGGAGAGTTAAATTATCTCAGACTATTAACTATCTAAAGATATGAAATCAAAACGGACCCCATTTATTTTTTGACCACAATTTTTGTCACTATGAAATGTGACATTACTGAAGTGAAATGGGTTGTGAATAGTTCATGTTCACTTTAAGTCAATCTTATAAGTAAAAATCAAGGATGTGATCTTTTTGTATTTGTACAGATTTTCATATTTTCCAACCTGAAACGTATTAACCACATTTACTGCTGTATTGTAAAATAAAATTATTTTTATTATGAATATCTAATTAGTGTTTTTATTTTACAGTACAGTAGTATTATTGCAATAGTTTTTCAATTACAGGGTCCAGTCCAGGTGCATTCTGGGTGCCTGCTGTCAGGGCTTGATTTGACCTCATCATCCTGCATCCAACGTCTACCCCTGTCTAGTGACATCATCATTCAGGGTCATCGAGTGATGCTGGGAGAGTTAAAGTTAACAGTGTACACAGCTTTTGGAGCCCATGACAATTTAGAGGTGAGTTTAGAGCCCCTTCCTTACATTTGCATTTTTAATTATTCATTCAGCAGACACTTTTATCTAAAGCAACTTATGAAAGGGAAACAATATAAATAAGAAAATGTTTGCTAATTTTTTATATTTTATATGCTATTTTCCACCCAGGCCTACACTGATGATGTCAATGCATCATTCCTTAATCAAAAATGGAGTGATTTTTATAGTCGGACTGGAATACAGTAAGAAACTTCTACGTTCATACATCACATAATCAGACTTTTGACTAAAGATTTGCTCTATTTTAAAGATTATTGTATCCAAGAGCCACCTGCTTTTACAGGAAGAGGCTGCCTAAGTGACTTCACGGTTAATTTTTTGCATGTTTTGCTTAGATTGAGACTGTCATAGTTTCATGTAGTGTGTCTAACATATATATGTGTGTGTTAAAGGCCTCAGTACCTTTGGGGACCTGAGAGGACTGAGTCATGCTGTCTGCTGGACGCCCGATTGTTCCCAGTGTTCATGCCACGTTCAGGACCCGTTGGACTAGAGGGTGTTTGTTGGCTCCTGGGTGGCCCTGGTGGGCTGGACAGCTGGAGGGAAGCCTGGAGACTCTCGCTCAGGGATATTCTCATCCTGACGGACCAGCAGACGGAGCTGCACTGGAGAGAAGAGCTGTTCTTCAATGTGGGCCGAAGAAGAGCCGTGGACGCTCTAGAAGGCCACACAGATCTCAGTCTACTGCCGTTCTTCAGAGCAGCAGCGCTGGCCGGCCAGCAGGAGGAGCTACTGCAGGTGCTGGACTCAGGTGAGGAGCAAAAGATGAGGAATGGTTTGCATATGTTGACTTTTGAGGATACTGATGGTTTGGCTGTTGTCTCAGTGGCTGCAGGCAGCAGTGGGGATCTGGGAGTAGCTGCACGCTGTCTCGCCTGTATCGCTGATGTCCTTGGCTGTCTGGCTGGTGAGGGTAAAGGTGGTTTGCGCAGTGGACCAGCGGCGAATCCATCATGGGCCCCTGCTTTTAAGCTTCTAGAGGATGGAAACTTACCTGCAGGTGTCCAAGAACTTGCCAATCAAAGAAAGCACTGGCTCTGCAGGTCAGAACTTAAAAAAATGCATAAATTTGAGAGCTGTAAAGTGAGAATTTCTGATTTGTCATCGTTGTCTAAAGACCAGATTTGTTGGTGAGAGCCGCCAGGCATTATGAGGGGGCGGGACAGATACTGCTGCGGAAGGCAGTGATGTCAGCACGTGAGTTTGTGTTCATTGGTCAAGGAGAGATGCTGCCCATGGGCGAGTGGCAGGAAGTGGAGTGTCCTGCTCGACTAGATCTGTCAGGTGAGAACAGCACTCTTCATTTCAGCTGATCAGAGAGTTCTGTGTTTCTGTGCGTTCAGAGTTTAACTGAAATAAATTGCACTTCAGTTCTTGAATTTAAACGAAATTTAGAATTGCAATTCAAAAGTGACAGCAATTCAGAATTGCTCAAAAGTGACAGTAAAGACATTTATAACAAAAGATTTCTATTTCAAATAAATGCTGTTCTTTTAAAGGGGTCATATGATGCGATTTCAAGTTTTACTTTCTCTTTGGAGTGTTACAAGCTGATTGTGCATAGATAAGATCCCTGAAGTTGCAAAGACTAAAGTCTCAAAACCAAACAGATATTCTTTACTAAAGTTAAGACTCTGCCACGCCCCCCTAAAACGGCTCGTTCTAACACGTCCCCACATTTCTACGCCACAATGTGGGAAGATTTGCATAACAACGCCAAAATGTTCACGCAAAGAAAGAAGGCGGGGTCTTCAGTAATCGCAGTTAGTGTTGAAGCAGCATGTCAAGGAGATGCTGTGTGTTTCAGTGTTAAAGCAAAAGCACTTTATTTGGCCTTAGGAACGTAGAATGCATTTAGAATCTTTAAGATCACTTACAAACAGAACAGCAATGCATTTTATGGACGACTGTTTCGTGAACCTATGAGAGGAGGTAATTCTGACTTTGCTATGACAATCTGGCACTTCTGAATCAGTATGTTTGTATTAGTTTAAGTAGTTGATATTGACTGTTCAAAATGCGAGAGAGAGAGCTTGAGAGAGAGAGAGAGAGACGCGCGAGGGTGGGGGGTGGTCACATCCAGTCGAGTCAGCTGTCTTAACCGCCCCCCCCCCCCCCCCCCCCCCCCCCCCCCCCCCCCCTGGCTTTGTAAGCACACATACCAGATTCATCACTGTGTCTGTCACGCGACTCTGTTCCCCTTTAAGGCTCTGTCTTTACATTTTTGAAAGATGAAGCTCGCGATTTATGGTCGGGGCGTTACATTTCGACGAGTGCTTGCGGTGTTCAGCCAAACACAATGCACTGGGTCAGCTGGCCAATCAGAGCAGAATGCGCTTGTCGGAAGGAGGGACTTTGTAGAAACCGAAGCATTTGAGAGAGGCGGGGCATAAAGGACCTACAATAATGTACAGTATTTGAAAAATAATGTTTTTTTTTAACATTAAAAGCATGGCAACATAATCTGTTACACCAAATAATGATCTTAAAAAAGCATCAATGACCCTTTGAGCTTTCTATTCATCAAAGTATTCTGAAAAAAAAGTATCACGGTTTGCATAAAAACAATAAGCAGCACAACAGTTTTCAGCACTGATAACCAATAAATGTTCTTGATTATCAATCAAGTCGACATTTATAATGTTACAAAAAGTAATGATCCTGAAAATTCAGCTTTAAATTTATAGGAATAAATTATATTTTAAAATATATTCAAATAGAAAAGTTATTTAAAATTGTAATTATATTTTACAATATTACTGTTTTACTGTTTACTGAATTTTGATTAAACAAATGCAGCATGGTGACATAAGAGACTTCTTTCAAAAACATTTTAAAAAAATCTACCTGACCCCAAACCTTTGAACGATAGTGCAGAGGTATTTAGCTTATATATTTAATTCTATTTAATAAATGATCTTTTATGGACTAGAATTGATACATTCTTCATTTTCAGAATTGCAATTCAGTTAATTCCTTGTCCCATATCAAACCAAAGCTTTAAGACAGAACTGTTTAGATTTTCTTGGGTCTTCCACAATGTGTGCTGAAAGTGTGTGTTTGAATACGTCATCAGGTGGCTGGAGTGACACTCCTCCTATTGCGTTTGAACATGGTGGACTGGTAATCAATGTGGCCATCAAGGTGGATGGAAAACGGCCGATTGGAGCTCGAGTTCGACGTGTTCCAGAGCCTCATCTGCTGTTGGTCAGTACCAGCGGTGAAGCGGCCTGCAGCATCTCCACAGAAACACTCTGTGAGGATCTTACTGACCTGGAAGACTATTGCCAGCCTCACGCTCCAGGTGAGAGAACATACTGTGATGGGCACACAACTGACATTCTATGTGATGTAACACAGTTTTTGTTTTTGCAAATGTTTCTATGTAGAACATAAATGTACAATTATGTGTCAATATGTTAAGCGTGAAGTTGTGTGTTTGTGTTGTAGGTGCCTTGCTAAAAGCCGTGTGTGTGTGCAGTGAGCTGGTGTGTGTATCGTCTCCTGTCTCTCTGAAAGAGCAGTTGTTAAAGCACTGGGGCGGCGGACTGGAGATCCACAGCTGGTCTTCTTTGCCACATGGTTCTGGTCTTGGTAAGTAAACTACTTTTGATTGAATATGACTGAATCTGATACACGAATGTGTCAAGTTGTTTGGATTAACACATAAAATATCTCCTGTGCAAATAGTAAAAAAAAATGTGCACAAGAAAGAACAGAAGAAGTATCAGTAATGTATAATGGCATCTAGATAATGTATTAATTATATATGTACATATAATAATACTAATACTAATTAATAACTTAAAAATAAAAAAACAGTAATATATAAATGGATTATATTAAAGGTTTGTACAAAATAAGCTAGGTATTTACATACAAAATAATGTTAATCATTAATGTAACTATAACAATTATAATTAGCATGACATGTAAATTATTTAAGACTATATTAGAGTTTTACAATAATATGATGATGATAATAATGAATAATTATTATACTAGGGAAATAATGTTATTATTGTATAACAAATCTATAATAATCTATTTTTGTTTATTTTATATAATATTTGTTATGTAATAATATATAATAAAAGTAATGTATAAATCATTTATTTTATGCATTAAATAAAAATAAAACCAAGTTAAAAATATTCATATATATAATAAAATGTTATGAAATTGTTATTATTTTGATATTAAATATTTTTAGGTATATCTAATATCATTAGTATAATATATATATTTAGTTTAACTTTATTATATTTGATTTTTATTTGACAAAATAATTGTTATAACGAAATGTTATAATCATTTTTCTACTGTATTTCAATTATTTAAATCTTTTTCATTTTAATAGATTATGTTGGATGAATAAGTTGATAAAAAGTTTAAGTATGTTAATCACACAAATTCAATATATATTTTTACATTCAATTGTAAAATAAATTAATTAAAAGTATATGTGTGTGTATGTGTTTCAAGGCACCAGCAGTATTCTGGCAGGTGCAGCTCTTGCTGCAGTGTACAGATGCACGGGACGGAGCTTCGACACAACCTCTCTCATTCATGATGTTCTTTACCTGGAGCAGATACTCACCACCGGTACGAGAGATGCTTTTATTCTCATAATAGGCTGAATCGCTTCCTTTTTAGAGAAATATAGAGTTTTACTGGGCTTGAAACTCTACCAAGCTTATAATGTTTTTTAACAAACTGAATTTGAAGGGATTTTCTATCTTTGTTGCGGTGTTTCAGGTGGAGGATGGCAGGACCAGGTTGGCGGGCTGTTTGGAGGAGTGAAACTGGCCCGATCTGCAGCTCAGTTACCGCTGAGAGTGGAAGTAGAACAGCTCTCTCTGACTCAAGACTTCCTGTCTGTCCTGCAGCAGCATCTTCTTCTGGTTTACACTGGAAAGACGCGTTTAGCACGGAACCTGCTGCAGGTACGAGCGGCTGATGGTGACGGTCAGACTTCATGAACGCTGTGTTGTGTTTTCACTGGATCACTGTGTGTGTGCAGGATGTGGTGAGGAGCTGGTATGCACGTTTACCCTCCATCATACAGAACGCAGAGCAGCTGGTGACCAATGCAGAGGAGTGTGCTGAAGCCTGCAGAGAGGGTGAGACCCACACACGCAAGGGGTTGAACGACTTCTGATTTTTTGAAGTCGACTTTTATGTGATGAAAGTCGAGTCGAAGTCGACTAGTCGCTGATGACGTTATTAATGAACAAATAAGTCTGGAGCTGTTGACAAACACCTTGTACACAGCTATGGCATATGACACAGCACTGCCCACATGGCTGTTGCTCCTATAACAGCTCTTTTATCAGTTCTTTTGTCTTTGGGTCATTATATTTCTCACAGATTTATGCTCATTCTAAATCAGATACAGATAAAGTAGCACAGTAAAGATTACATTAATATGAATGCATGAGAGCGATTGCGTGTGTGAATGAATTCTACCTGGCAGCGTCTCTCTACTAGTAGTGAAGCTGTGGAATTTAGTTATTAAGAAATATATGCTTGAACTTTTCAATTTCAACGCTATTTTATTGAGAAATCACAGAACAGAGTTGACCATACATATCCTGTTGCGAATGATTCTGTGCGCGTGATGTACGCGCTACTGTCTGTAGCCTATGTGTGTGCACGTTACAGTGCAGCAGCGCATTAGATTAGAACGGCGATTAACGTACCTGTACAATAAGCTGTTTAAAATGTGCATTCTCCCGTTCAATTTCGAGCATCCAGTAATATAATCACACGTCTTGTGGAGCACTTTCAGAGTATGCATTTATTTGTCATTTTAACTGTTTGGAAACTGAGCGTAAATGTGGAAGTCCCTCAAAGATTTCTTATCCTGTTGCGCCCTCTATAGGACCAGCGACTAGTCGACGTCAAGCTTAAAGCGTCATGGCAGAGCATTGAAGTCGATTAGTCGGTGCAACCCCTAACACACCAACACACACACATATTTAAACCTGATTTTGATTGACTCTTTTGTTTTGTTTCTCTCAGGATCTCTCGTCAGATTGGGGGAGTGTATGGACACATACTGGCAGCAGAAGAAGCTGATGGCTCCAGGCTGTGAGCCGGCGGCAGTGAGATCCATGATGAACGCACTTCAGCCGCTGAGTTTAGGACAGAGTCTGGCAGGAGCAGGAGGAGGAGGATTCCTGTTCTTACTCACCCGTGAGCCGCAGCAGAAGGAAGCAGTGAGAGAGATTCTCACAAACATACAGGTGAGTCAGAGAAACTGGTTCAGCAACTACAGTATGAGAACGTTTGAAGAAGAATGGTTGTGTTTAACCCTTTCTAAACTGACATATATCTATATAGGCCTGGACAATAAAACGATAACAATTAAATTTTTTCTCAATTAAAAAAAAGTTGAATCGCTCCACACGGAGCATTTATCCGAAGTTGAAACGGCAGCACAGCGCGAGTTCACTAGAGCAGATGCGTATAAGACTCTGTCGCGCGAGCACTAAACAGTGCTGTGAGATCCAGTGTGAAGTGCTTGAATTCAGCGAAGAACATAAATGACTCTGTGATTTAAACTAGTTTAAAGCCAGATGAAACAGCGCTGATAAAAAGGAGAAACACTGTGAGAAACGATACAGTCAGAAGGCTTTTCAATCTACAAATCGCCATCATTTACCATAGATTTACTGTAGTAACACTAACTTCACCATGGTATTGTGGCAGAAATGTGGGATATCGAATTATATTATTAATGATCTAATGCAGACATGTATTAAATGTGTTAAAGGAGTATTAGAATATACAGTAATTAGTGTTTTTTGTGATTAAGCTATAGCGTTTGTGCATTTAAATGTATTTAGACTACCGTTCAGCAAATGCCTAAAACAATATATTAAAGATATTTATTTGTTGGGAAAAAGACTGAAAAAATCATAAGGAATGCAAAAACGTGAAAAGTGTCATGTTCTGACCATAAAGAGTAGTTTAAAACCACCATTAATGGTCTGGTTTCTACAACTTTCACTTAGGTGCAAAAATCTGCATTAAAACTTGACAAGAATATAAAAATATGTGGGTGTGGTTATACTATAGCATTATATATAGCAATATACTGTAATATTCTATAGCAAAAAAATGGTTTTTAACATCTTTGCAAATTTATTAAAATAAAAAACTTAAATGATTCCATTGCATAAGTATTCATATTATCTGGGACAGTTGAAATTTAGCTCAGGAGCATTCATATTGCTTGTAGATGTTACTACAATTTGAGTGAAGTTAACCTGTGGCAAATTAATTTGAATGGGCATGATTTGGAAAGGCACAAGCACCTTAATAAAAGGTCTAACAGCTGATAATGCATATCAGAGAAAAAACCAAGCCCTGAGGTCAAAAGAAATGCCTGTAGACCTCAGAAACAAGTTTGTGTCAAGCCACACATCTGGGGAAGAGTTCAGAAAAAACAAAAAAAATTATGCGTCATTGACGGGTCACAGAAGATGTAGTCTCTGTCCCTTAATGAAGAAGTTGAAACAAACAAGGACTCTTCTAGAGTTGCCTCTGGCCCAAAATGAGAACTGATGGAGAGAGTAGGGCTTGGTTAGTGTGGTGACCAAGAAACCTGATGGTCACTCTACTTGACGCTCCATGATCATTTGTGAAGATAGGAGAACTCACAGAAGGAAAACATCACTGCAACACTCCACCGATCTGGGCTTTATGGCTGTGTGGCAAGACTCAATCCTCTCTTCAGTGAAGATGCATGAAAACACACTTGGAATTTGCACCTAAAGGACCCTCAGACTCTGATAAACAGGATTCTCTGGGCTGATGAACCTCAATTCCAAGCATTATGTTTGAAGGAAACCAGGCACTGCTCATCACCTGCAGAGTACCATCCCAAAAGTAAAGTGTGCTGGTAGCAGCCTCATGCTGTGGGGCTGTTTTTCAGCGACAGGGACTGAGGGACTCGTCAGAGTAGAAGAAAAGCTCAATGCACCAAAATATTGAGATATAATGAAAACCCAGTCCAGAGCATTCAGAACCTCAGACTGAGCAGAAGGTTCACCTTCCAACAGGACAATGACCCTAAGCACACAGCAAGAGTGGCGTATAGACAACTCTGTGAATGTCCTTGAATGGCCCAGCCAGAGCCGGGATGACCCCAGGTCAGGAAATATTTCTGAAGAAATCTGAAAATGTGCATCTGCCCCATCCAACCTGAAAGAGCTTGAGAGGTGAAGAGATGAGGACAAGGATGGCAGATAATTGCAAAATGCTGATGAGAAAAGCTTGTCGCATCAAACAAAAAAGACTTGAGACTGTAAAGGTGCTTCAGCTAAATATTTAGTTGAATACTTATTGCAATGTAATTATTTCAGTTTTTTATTTTTAATAAATTACGAAGTTGACAATTCTGTTTTTGCTTTGTCAATATGGTGCATGGAGTGTAGATTGATGTGGAAAAAAAAAAAAACAGTAATTCAAAGCAGTTTAACATAAGGCAGCAACAAAACAAAATGTGAAAAAAATTAAGGGGTATGAATACTTTCGCAAGGCACTGTATATTATATATACAGTGGGTACGGAAAGTATTCAGACCCCCTTAAATTTTTCACTCTTTGTTATATTGCAGCCATTTGCTAAAATCATTTAAGTTATTTTTTTTTCCTCATTAATGTACACACAGCACCCCATATTGACAGAAAAACACAGAATTGTTGACATTTTTAAAGATATATTAAAAAAGAAAACCTGAAATATCACATGGTCCTAAATATTCAGACCCTTTGCTCAGTATTTAGTAGAAGTACCTTTTTGATCTAATACAGCCATGAGTCTTGAAAGATGCAACAAGTTTTTCACACCCGGATTTGGGGATCCTCTGCCATTCCTACTTGCAGATCCTCTCCAGTTCTGTCAAGTTGGATGGTAAACGTTGGTGGACAGCCATTTTTAGGTCTCTCCAGAGATGCTCAATTGGGTTTAAGTCAGGGCTCTGGCTGGGCCATTCAAGAACAGTCACAGAGTTGTTGTGAAGCCACTCCTTCGTTATTTTAGCTGTGTGGTTAGGGTCATTGTCTTGTTGGAAGGTAAACATTCGGCCCAGTCTGAGATCCTGAGCACTCTAGAGAAGGTTTTCATCCAGGATATCCCAGTACTTGGCCACATTCATCTTTCCCTCAATTGCAACCAGTAGTCCTGTCCCTGCAGCTGAAAAACACCCCCACAGCATGATGCTGCCACCACCATGCTTCACTGTTGGGACTATATTGTACAGGTGATGAGCAGTGCCTGGTTTCCTCCACACATACCGCTTAGAATTAAGGCCAAAAAGTTCTAGCTTGGTCTCATCAGACCAGAGAATCGTTATTCTCACCATCTTGGAGTCTCCATGCGGACTTTCATGTGTCTTGCACAAAGGAGAGGCTTCCGTCGGGCCACTCTGCATAAAGCCCCGACTGGTGGAGGGCTGCAGTGATGGTTGGACTTTCTACAACTTTCTCCCATCTCCCTGACTGCATCTCTGGAAGCTCAGCTACAGTGATCTTTGGGTTCTTCTTTACCTCTATCACCAAGGCTCTTCTCCCCCGATAGTCAGTTTGGCCGGACGGCCAGCACTAGGAACGGTTCTGGTCGTCCCAAACATCTTCCATTTAAGGATTATGGAGGACACTGTGCTCTTAGGAACCTTAAGTGTAGCAGAATTTTTTTTGTAACCTTGGCTAGATCTGTGCCTTGTCACAATTCTGTCTCTGAGCTCTTCAAGGCAGTTCCTTTGACCTCATGATTCACATTTGCACAGACATGTACTGTGAGCTGTAAGGTCTTACATAGACAGGAGTGTGGCTTTCCTAATCAAGTCCAATCAGTATAATCAAACACAGCTGGACTCAAATGAAGGTGTAGAACCATCTCAAGGATGATCAGAAGAAATGGACAGCACCTGAGTTAAATATATGAGTGCCACAGCAAAGGGTCTGAATACTTAGGACCAAAGTATTTGCAGTTTTCTTTTTAATAAATTGACAAAAATGTCAACAATTTTGTTTTTTTCTGTCAATATGGGGTGCTGTGTTTACATTAATGAGGAAAAAAACTTAACTTGAATGCTTTTAGCAAATGGCTGCAATATAACAACAGAGTGAAAAAATTTAAGGGGGTCTGAATACTTTCCGTACCCACTGTATATATATATATATTTAACTTTTTAATATATGTGACCCTGGACCACAAAACCAGTCATAAGTCGCACAGGCATGTTTGTAGCAATAGCCAATAGAACATTATATGGGTCAAAATTATCGATTTTTTTCTTTTATGCCAAAAATCATAATGATATTAAGTAAATATCATGTTCCATGAAGATATTTTGTAATTTTCCTACCTTAAATATATCGAAAAATGTATTATCATTAGTAATATACGTTGCTAAGGACTTCATTTGGACAACTTTATAGGCGATTTTCTCAATATTTAGTTTTTTTTTTTGCACTCTCAGATTCCAAAATTTTCAAATATTTGTATCTCTGCCAAATATGATCCTATCCTAACAAAACATACATCAATGGAAAGTTCGTTTATTCAGCTGATGTATAAATCTCAATTTTAAAAAAATTGACCCTTTTTTTTTGTGGTCCAGGGTCACATAAATAACTTTTAACTTAAACACTATTAAAAACAGAAAAACAAATGGGTAAAGTAAATTGCATGTTATGAATATTGTTGGTCCTGCTGATGTTTTGACAGGGCATTGGTTCCTTCAGTGTTCATTCAGTGGAGCTGAATCATTCAGAAGAGCTCTGAATATCCTGAACAACAGCAGACGACATAAATCTGAGTGACTTATAAATAACAATGAAACTGATATTATTTCTGTAAATATAACAATGCATTTAATACATTTTAACAGTTGTCAATCTTGGAGAATTATAAATAAAATATATTTTTTAACTGAAATATATAAAAAAAACTGACTTTTAGACTAACCGGAGAAGTATAGAATACTAAGTGGCTAATAAATAACAATTAAACTAATATTATTTCTGTAAATGTATCATTTATTAATATTTATTTTTATATGCATTTCTTCCTTCAGTTTTAATAGTTTTTAATCTAAAAATGTGGGAATTTTAAAAAATTGTATCTGAAAATTGCACAATACACAAAATTGAACAACACCTTTGTACTAAATGTAAGAAACTATTATTTTCAGGAAGTGGCCATGTTGTACCTTTGCATCTTATACTTGTGTTTTTGTAACAATGTACAGTAAGTACTTTGAAGATTAAATAATGATATAACATCTGTCCACTTCCAGTTGTTAAAGAGCTGTCTACAAATGGGTATGTTCTTATAAAAATTTTTCGTTAAAATTATGTTTACACATAATATGTACATACTGTATATATAATATGCTTCTTATTTCTAAACGAGACCCTACAGTCTTTGGTCCAAAGTGTACAAAGAGTCTATTTGATCAAGTTCAGTAAGTTAATTATTTACTAAGGAGGCACTGTAGTTTTAGGTCAATTGTATCTGAAGGTATTTTATGACTGAACTTTGACTTAAAGATATCAGATGGATTTCAACTTAAGTTAATAGCTTGTTTCGTAGAGCTAACATAACCTTGAACATCAGCTTTAGAAAAAAATGTATCCAGTTATTTTAATTTTACTTGAACTTCAAGTGATGGAGAGATTGGTTTACATGTTGGAAGTAAACTGAAAGTAAAGACTGCTAGACTGTTGGTGGAACTAAATGTACTGTGAAACTCAGAAAGATGGACTTCGGTAAGCATTTGTTCTTTCAAAAATAATAGCATTTTCACTCATAGTAAACTATTTTAATTAAGCAGTTTAATCTCCATATCAGGTAAGGCTACCTGTAAAGGTAAGGCTTTTAATTTTTGTCCCCCAAGAATTACAGTCATGTGTTCTTTGAATTTCCACGAGTGCAGTGATGCGTAATTGCACGCCGTTTCCATTTCCAGGTGTGTGCGTGCACACAAGAAAAATATTTAGCATATTAATTGATTTAGAAGGCCAGTAGTACGTGTTAAATATATTTTTATGAATAACTATAATTACTTAAAAGACATCAAACTGTATGCAGAGATGGGCACAAATAAACAAAAATGTATTTAAAATGAAAATACAAAATACCTTAGTTTAAATTTATAAAAATAAATACAAAATACTGTGTAGAATACATGTATCAAATACAATACTTTGCATTTTGAAAATACACAAAATATATTCAAAATGAGGTATTGGATGTATTAGACTGAAATCTGGACCTTGTCTCAATGCAAAGAACATTTTGCAACTGCTTAGAAACATTTTTTTAAATGCCTCTTTCTTCCCTTCCCCTGCCCAGTAGGAAATAAAGAGTTTTTTTGTTGTTTTTTTACGATAGCTTGTAAACTCGCTAATGATAGTTAGACTAGCTCATAGCTGGCTGCTGACTAGTGATTTATTCACTGTTGATACTCATTGTATTGACTGGCGAGAAGTATCCTAACTACCTTAATATTTTATTGGAAATTAAATAACAGTTGGCAGCAATTGTTTTTTTGCAAGTAGAATCAACCACCACATCCTCTCCTTACTTCCAGAAATTTTGGAATCCAAGAATCAATTCCAAACTAATATTTCCGATTCTTATTGCTTATTGAGTTGTGTGACAGAGATCATGTGTGATTACAAGAGACTGTTTTCAGCAATGTCACTACAAATACTGAAACTTAAACTGGCAATTAAAAGTTACTTTTAGTTATGAAATTTACAAGTTGTGGAAATTATCATTTATTGTGGTGTCTCAATGTTGCCTCATAACAAGAAGGTCTCTGGTTCGAGTCTCAGACTGAACCAGAAGGCCTTTCTGTGTGGAGTTTGCATGTTCACCCTGTGTTAGTGTGGATTTCCTCTAGGTACTCCGGTTTCCCCCATGCACATTTCAACGCCATGCAGGTGAACTTAAAACACACTAAATTCACCAATGTGTGAGAGCCATGTGATGGACTGGCCATCTGTCCAGGGTGTTTCCCTACCTTTGGCTCGAGACACTGGGACAGACTCCAGCATCCTCACAGCCCTTCATATGACAAGCGGTTTGGAAAATAGATGGATGGATATTTCATTTCTCATAAAGTCATTGTTTTTATTCCATTGTGCTACATTTAGTGCAAAAAGATTAACAAATTTCTACTGAACTGATTCTATAAATTATAATTAATAAACAATAAATAACATCTGTTAGATAAAGAATGTAATTTTCAAATATATAAACCTAACTAAAATAACAGTTACGTCACTGCTGCTGTGTGAACAAGTGATGTCTGGATTAGCTCAATATTAGCACTGCTATTGAACTGAATGAGGAATTGACTTCAAACTTTGAAATTGACTCTTAATTCTTAACACTTGGAATTGGAAAAAAAAAAAAATTTAAATACCAAACTTAAATGTATTCAAAAACAAATTACATTTAAGTTTTTTCAAAGTATTCAAATATCTTAAATACATGTATCTGGAATACTGCCCATCCCTGGTTTTACATAACCTAATCTGTTATTCAAGTTTTATGTGCTGATCACTGAAAATTATCAAAAATAATAAATAAAAGTTACTATGGATTATAATTAGCACTGTTTTAAAAACTGAACTCCATTCATAAATGATACTTTTGTATTATAAATGATATTCAGTTTTCAAGCAAACTCATTATTACTGTGAACAATTAAAAACACTCGTTGCCTTCTCTAGTGCAGCTCAACCAGGGCTGCGTTCAGCCCCGAGAAAATGGTGCAAAACGTCTTTAACCCGGAAACCGGTGATGGAGTTGAAACACTGTTCTGATGATGATACGTGTTTAATACTGCAAAATACACTCAATGTTACAGTCACTGCCCTTGCCCTCCAGAATAAAAGAGAACATCCAATCAAAGGAAGGGATTTGTGGAAACTGTGGTTCCTAATTATTGTTATCCAACTTTTGCCTCGCATTTCAGGATGAAAAGACACATTTTTCAGGTGAAGGATAATCCACTTCTTACCTCCAAGACTGTGTTATGATCTATATGACCTTATTATTTTGATTGTGAGTATTAGGCTTATCATTATTGCTGATCGCTGTTGTTGTGCTATGTTATTGTAATATTTACCATTATATAATCAGAGGGGTATATAAAAGTTTATGAAAGTGTCACTCCATAGTAAAATAGCAAAATATATAAATATGTATAGTATTTTTGTTACATTAATCAGTGTCTAGCACACCTTCCTAAGGAAAGGATATGGACCAGAAGACATTGCAATTACTAAATGATATTTAGACAGACTCAAAGAAGTTCCAGATCTATACTTGTGCCCTTATTATTTCAGTTATTTTGCCTTTAATGTAAATAAACGTGCAAAAAATATTCTTGCTCTTGTGAATTTATTTGGGTGTTAATTACATTGTGCGAGCTGTCTCTTTATACCGCGTGGTTTATATACATGTTGTTGCTGATTGGGCTGACATTTTTGACACCCAGCAAACAAGAGAAAACGTATTTCAAACCCCATTGCACACCGTTTCCAGGAAACATGTTGTTCAAACCGGAAACCGTTGCAAAACGTTGCGCACTGGTTTGAGCTTGAACTTGCCCCAGGTCTCGTCCCATTCGTCGATATTTGTGATATCAAATCCCGGAAAATATGTGTTGTAGTCCAAACGAGTCGTTCGTTGTAGTTTTTGAAAAGTGATTTCTGTTAAGTAAAATATCTCCTTTTGAAGTGGACTTTGAGCTTTGTAACTTTGCAGATATTTTTTATGCTCAAACAGCAACATTACAGACTAACTGAAGTTGAAAAAGTGAAAAAGCATAATAGGACCCCTTATAAGATTTTATAAAGTACCTGAGTAAAGAGCGCTATTACAGATTCTCAATATAACATCATTTTGGATCAGTGTGTTTTATTCTCTGTTTAGGTGATGCCCAACATCTCTCAGAGCTGAGGATTGTGTTAATGGGGTATAGAGCTGCTGGTAAGAGTTCAGCAGGAAACACTATCCTGGGCAGAGAGGAGTTTGACTTGAAGAGATCTGCTCAGTGTGTGAGGAGACATGGAGAAGTAGCAGACAGACACATCACTGTCATTGAAGCTCCAGGATGGTGGAGGAATTACACTGTGAAAAGTGTGGGCATAGATTATGAATTTGTGGGTATGTATTGCAAAACTGAGAGAGATTAATCTTGTGTTAATTACCTGCATCTCTGCTATTCTATTTTATTAAAGAGAGGGGAATCTTTAAGTTTAACTAATTACAAGTTAACGACACTGCCACATCGGTACTACTGATAATTGTCACATAACTTTTCAAGTTTCTGTGCTGTGCGTCTCTTTGTGTGCTCAGAGACAGAGCGTAGGAAAAACATGGATCTTGTTTGTCATTTTACCCTGTTGTTTGATATTTATTTGCTTGGTCAACATATTTGTGTGTCTTGATGTAATAGCATGTAAGGAGCTTTGTCTTGAAATAATTTCAATAATTTGCTTAAGTGATATGGGACTGTAATGTGGTGAACAGACCGGGACCTACTTTTATAGCTGTACGTTTATTGAAAAATAATTGCACCCAATCAAAATCAAGCATTAAACAGCACCGTGGTATAAAGTGTTGTAAATTATATGTTATGTGTAATGCTAAATAAATAATGCTATAGATTGTGAAATGAATTTATTGTATTATTTATATTATAACATTATAACTCACATTGGGTAGGTTTTGTGCTGCTTGCAGTGCCTGTATACAAAAAGTTAAAGCTACCTATATTATATTATTATATCTTTTTTTGAACATCACAATGTAACAATAAGACTTGAAATAAGATTTTAATTATTATTAAAACACAGATTTGTGAGTTGTTTTTTAGAACAATATACAGTTTTTAGAACAAAAATGAAAACTGAGATAAATATAAAAAACACACGAGGGAGGGCCAAACAACCTTACAAGAAGAGAAGTAAACTAGTAGCCTACAAGTGAATGCAAAGTCTGAAAATTTCAAATATCAACAATGAATGATTATATGAAATGTCTTTTTATAGCTATTTCAATGGCAATATTCACATCAATATCAATAGATCAATAGTTTTTACATCAAAAGTGTTCATGTATATTTTCACCCTTCCAAGAGGGTACACTTATATGCTTTACAGTAATATTTCATTTGGACAAACAGGCAGCATACATGTGAGATATATAATGCAGCTAATGATAATAATAATAATATGAAAGTAAAAATGTATAGACATTTAAAGAAATAAATCATTTACTAATAACAACAATAATAACTATTCTTCTTCTTCCTACTATCATTAGTGGAGAAGGGGAGAGAGGTATCCTTAAATGAACCGAGCCTGTCATATTTACATGTTCTGTTCAACTAAAAGTAGAATTGGTTGGAAACCAGTTACAAGTTTAGGACAGAGTCTGGCAGGAGCAGGACAGGCGCGGCTCATCTATATGGGCAGGTGGGGCAGAGGCAGAGCAGAGGTGTACCAACCAAATATTCATTAACGGTCATGAGACCCCGAGCCAACAGCCGACCAAATTGGCACGTAAATTTGTGGTGAAAATTTGTACTGGAGCAGGAGCAGGAGCAGGAGGAGGAGGAGTCCTTGTCTTACTCACCCGTGAGTCGCAGCAGAAGGAAGCAGTGAGAGAGATTCTCACAAAACATAACAGTGAGGTCAGGAGAAACTTCTTCAACTGCTAGAACAAGAACATAAAGAAGAATGATTGTGTTTAATGTAGCGGAACACTGGATGCACCAAAGGATCAACCTCGAATAAGGACAAACACCAGTAATGCCTTTTCTTGGGGGTTTACTGCAAGCTGAAATGGGGTACGTGTTACAAAAACAATTCATTTCTGTTCTGGTTTCACAATATCTCTTCAGAATGTTTCACACATTGACCATGTTAAGGGTGTTTTATTTACAGTAACTGTTAAGTTAATATTGTTCCCATCAATAAGATTTACCCAAAGGAGAACCTTTTATATAGATAATAGGATTTATGAACACTGAAAATAATTAAAAACAAAATGAACACAATCAAACTAATACCTGCAAGAATGAAATGGGACGTGGTACCACAACCAATCATCTGGTTCTGGTTTCACAATCTGCAAATACATCATTTAGTTAGTACATTGTCCCATTTTACTAATATTCAGGCGACTTACAATACCAAAGTAACAACTCAGTTTCCGTTCCTTCTCTTTAACACATATAACATGCTTTGAGTCATGAACTACATTACCCAAAATGCACCGCCAATTACTGGCGCGCATTTCACTTTGTGCAGCAAGGAATTAACCACTCGTGTCATCAAAATGTAATGAAATGAAACTCAGATTAACATTAACAAACACCATCATACTCATGAGAATAAACACAGGACATAAACTGATATTTCAGATGTTGTACCATTCATGAAAATACGACACAATCGCAGGTTTAAAGCGATACAGTTTATGCAAGTATTAAACATGTACAACCTCTAATTTTACACACAACAGGGTCAACAACAGTATTACCAAAATATTTTGTTCTGATTTCACTGTAACTTCTATTTAATATGCTCTAGGAACATGTTTGAGTTGTCCATTAACAGAGACACATACCTCTCTTCAGAATGTTTCACACAAGACTGAAGAGTGCAGCACCAGGGGAATATACCACTGATCGAAGAGAGGGGTATACCACATCAGCAACACAAAAGAACATGACACATTCTTCTAAACAAACACATGCAGTACAAGAAAGTAGTGTGATTATAATGTTCGATAAACACCAAGATTAAATGCGGTGTAATAAATCCATTCCATTCTGCAATCATTTTATATATACTCCCAACCACTCCCTCATAATGAAACGATGGATCATCCCTTACCCAGTCTTTCTGCACTTGGTTTTTCTTAACCAAAGTAACAAACAAAGTTTGATGAATTATAACAATTTCACACCATTACATTCACCCTGCCCAATTTCATCAAACTTTACAGAACAAAGAAGAAGTTATGAAAGGGGACACCTTTTTCCTTACATGACCTTAAAACCATGACGTGAAGTCGTCTGTGAAGACTGCAGATTTAAACTGCCAGGTAGATAAATGCCCATATACATATATCCACAGATCAGTTAAATGTTATTCCCCTTTCTTCTTTTTTTACACTTTTCTTACAAACTGTATTTAACATCCTCTTTTAACTGCATTATGTCCCTTCTTGTAAGATTATATATCACATTATATTTCAACAAAGGTAGACAGCATCTGCATCAAAGCAGTAAGAGTCTCTTTTTTTCCAGGTTCAGCCATCAACAAACTCATGGATTCAATCAATCTCCTTACTGGCTTCACCATTCTACCAGACCTTGTATGCAAGGTACCACCCTTCAATTTTTCACTGTTATCTTCCTCCCTAGTGTCAATCTCATCAACACTTTCAGGACTATTCTCACTAGAGCGATGCCTTAAACAGTCATGTGAGCCATTAATACAGCTTAGGGTGCTGTCTGATGCAATTGTGTTGCGCACTGGATCTTCCAACTGATTGTGTTCACTCCACTGTTCATCTGGGTCTCCAGTGTCAGTTTTATTCTCAAAATCATCAAAAAAATCAGTAGATGGATCTTGACTACACACAGGATCTTGCCTGGGTTCGCTTTGTGCATCCACTCTCGAGACTTCATAGGGTTGAATCTCTGGGCCCTTGGTCTGAAGCACCCAAGCAGCTGTCCTCTGGTCATCATAGTCCTCATCGGCATACGCAGGTGCTCCTTTTTCTGGCCATCCTATGTCTGATCTGTCATTTGAGAAGGTTGAAAGTACAGTCGATTCTGCATTATCCTGGCCGATTGGAAGGAAATTCACAGGCAGTATGAAGTTCCTATGAACTACTTTGTTCTTCTTTGTGACAGGATCCTCAACTCTGTAAACATGCACATTAGGATCTTTCCATGTGATTACATAGACAGTTGAATCCCACAGGTCCGCTAATTTTCCTCTTGCTCGTTCCCTACGATTGGCCAACAGAACCTTGTCTCCAATCTCCAAGGCAACACCTTTGACTCGTTTGTTGTACTGTTCAGCTTGCTTCCTCTGAGCCGGTGTTGTGCTGCTTTGAGCAATCCTGATAGCTTCCTTTAGGTCTTTCCGGAATGAATTGACGTAGTCATCATAATCCACCACTTCATTGTCTCTCAGCACACTCCCAAACATGATGTCCACTGGCAGTCTTGGGACTCTGCCAAACATGAGGTAGAATGGGGCAAAGCCAGTAGTCTCATGCATTGTGCAGTTATATGCAAAAGTTAATTTTGTATCATCTGGGGCCAGTGCGCTTTTGCTTTAGCGGGGAGAGAGCGAATCATGTTGCCAAGAGTTCTGTTGAACCTTTCTGTTTGGCCATTTCCCATAGGGTGGTAGGGGGTGGTGTGAGATTTCCTTACTCCTGATACTTCCAGCAGCTCAGATATAAGTCTACTCTCAAAATTCGCTCCTTGGTCAGAGTGGATCCTGCAAGGAAATCCATACACACAGAAGAATTGGTTCCAGAGTTTTTGAGCCACAACTTTTGCTGTCTGATTAGGACAAGGGAACGCATGTGCCAATTTGGTAAAATGGTCTGTGAGAACGAGTACATCCACGTTGTCTCCGTTTCTCCCCTCAGCAGACCAAAAATCAATACACACTAGTTCCAATGGTTCACTAGTTTTGACTGATTCCAAAGGTGCCCTGGCATCTGGCTCGGGCGTCTTGCTGAGGACGCATCGTTTGCAGTGTGTCACATACTTTCTCACCTCGCTGTCCATGCCACTCCAGAAAAATCGTTGACGGACTAGATGGAGGGTTCTACTCTGGCCCTGATGGCCTACATCATCATGAGTGCCCCTTAAGACTGTTGACTTCAGAGAGCTAGGCACTACAAGCTGATACCTTCTCTTTCCAACTTTATCTTTAGATCTCCTATAAAGGACTCCATCTCTTATCTCCAACTTTTCCCAATGCTTCAACATACGGAGCACCTGAGCCGTCTCGTGAACCTTCTCTCTCCGTGAGGGCCGTCTTTTTCTCTCAAGGAAGTAGATCACCCGTACCACCACATCATCTTCTCTTTGCTTCTTTCTTATTTCCGCAACAGTAAACGCTGGAAGGGTGGACAGACCACATGACATATGGCTTGAGTATTGGGACAACTGGGCTATGCGCACTGGTAAGGTGGAATCCCAGTCTAGGCTGGACTCTATAATGGCTTTCACCTCCTCCATTCCCACTTCTTGTCTGACTCTACATTCATTCCCGCCATTATGTTGCTCTTGAGAATTGACAGATAGCTTGAATGCATTCTGGACAGATTCGAGGCTCATGTGATTTGCTTTATTGCCTGGTTCAGTTATTCTAATCCCTTTTGCAAACGGCTCACGACTCAGGAGGTCTGCCGGGATGTTCTGTGACCCTGGAATGTACTTAAGATCAAAGTCAAAAGGCGCTAACTTTGAGACCCACCGTTGCTCGCAAGCGTCTAGCTTGGGTTTGGTCATGATGTATGTTAATGGGTTATTATCAGTTAGTACTGTGAAGCGAGCCCCCTTTAACCAATGAGTAAACTTATCACACACCGCCCATTTAAGTGCAAAGAATTCTAACCGATGTGCTGGGTACCTGGCTTGAGAGCGGGACAAGGATTTGCTTGCAAATGCAACTGGTCTTGGTTTGAGCTCACCATCAACTATCTGACTTAGAACTGCACCCAAACCATCCATTGAGGCATCAGTAAATAAGAGAAATGGCTTATCAAAGTCAGGGTGAGCCAAAACTATGGTGGTGCTAATAACCTTCTTAAGCTCCTCCATTGACATTTCACAATCTGATGTCCAGTCTTCTGGCCTGAGGCGTCTGTATGGCTTGGCACTGACCTTTGCACCTCTGCGCTTAACCCTCTGCCCCGCCGTTAGCTGGAATAATGGTTTTGCCAGACGTGAAAAATTCTCAATAAAGTGTGAATAATAATTGGCCATGCCTAGAAAAGATTTGACCTTGGTGTAGGAAGGTGTTTTCCCATCTTCTTCCATTAGATCTTTTTTTGTGATCTCATTAATTGCAGAAACTTTTGCAGGATCCGCAGCAATGCCTTCTGCTGTGACTATATGGCCTAAGAATTTGACAGATTTCCTTAGGAAGTAGCACTTCTTTGGGGCTAGCTTCAGATTATGTTCCTTCAAGCGTGAAAATACCAGCTCAAGACGAGCCAGGGCTTCTTGTTCACTCTTGCCAAAAACCAAGAGGTCATCCAAATAACACAGGAGTGACATGTAATTTTGATCCCCAAATATTGAGGTCATCATTCTAGCAAATGTAGCTGGGCTATTACACAACCCTTGGGCCATTCGATTGTACTCATAAAGCCCTACAGGTGTAGTACACGCTGTGTATTTGCGATCGCCTTCGTGTATGGGTATATTATAGAACCCAGATGTAAGATCCATGGTACTGAAATAGCAATTGCCACCTAAGGCAGCAAGGGCATCAGCCTGATGAGGAAGGGGATAAGCATCTTTTTCAGTTCTCTGATTCAGCCATCTGAAATCCGTACAAATTCTCAGTTCACCAGAAGGTTTCCAGACTAATACAAGTGGAGAAGCCCACTCGCTGCTGGACTTACTAATGATCCCTTTCTCCTCCATCTCATCAAGTGTCTGCTTAAGTTTCTGAAATTGTGATGGTGGAACTCTCCTGTATGGTAACCTGAAGGGTTTCTCGTCCTTCATTCTAATCCGATGTACTACATCCCTCACTTCACCACAGTCAAGTCTATCCCGGGAGAAAATTGATTCGTATTTAACAACAAGGCTGGCCATTTTTTCCTTCCATTCTTCAGACACGTCACACGACTGGATGTCTATTTGATGTAGGCCTAAATCGTGAAGCTTTCCTGAGTATTCAGACCCAACCATTGGCTCCTCTGCTGCATTGACGACACATGTGCATTGAATCACTTCTGAATCATCTTCATTGCTACAAGTTATTTCTAGATCTTCTAATGCTAGGCAAGGGTAAACATGTGCCACTTTGGTATTTCGTTTAAGTGTGAGAGGGCGATCTAGTAAATTGACTACCTTCATTGGAATCCATTTGTCTCCCCATAAGGGACACACTGTACGAGCAATTAGTACATTTCTTGGTGCAGACTTAGACGTCGTGGGCTCTACAACAACAGTGCTGCCAATGGATAAGGGTACTTGCTCTTTCAATTTCCCCCATACCAGGTGCTCATGTCGCGGGGCCAAAGTAATACATTGATTTAGAATTACTGTACCCACTCTTTTAGGTATTTCCTTGCCTTGCCACCGATCTACATTGGCTAACAGGTTCATCAAGAGTCCTTCTGAATCATCTGTGGCAGGTTGAGAAAGGTTGTCCCAATACCACTGTGTTTTTTTCAGATGTTGCATCACATGCTTTATGGCATTTGACCCAACAATCATGTCGTCCACTTGGCCAAGTACTACAAGCACAGGCACTGCCATTTTGCATTTGAAGAGGTCAATATTTAATTCATATTCACATTTGGGTGGTGTCTGCTTTCCCCCACACCCGACAAGTATTATCTTAGAGGGTTTACTTGATTCTCTTTGTAGGACCCCTTCATTGATTAGCTTGCATTCGGCTAATTCACTTAAGGTGCAGGCCATAGACCCACTATCTATTAAAGCTTTAAGCTCAACAGAACCCTGTACTAGTATTGGTGCATAAAAGAGACTGTCGTTGCTGACGACTTTCTGATACACAACGTTACAACTGCTAGTGGGCCTCTCTGCTTGGGATTGACTATCAAAGATTGTGGCTTTTGGGGGAGTTATTGCTTTGCCCACACTGACCCCCTCCTGGTATGGGCATTCTAGTTTAAATTGTGACTTGGCCCAGAAGGAGTGGGTTTTCTTACTGTGCCTGGTTTCCTCTCCGAACACTCAAACACCATGTGGCCAGGTTTGTTGACTTTTTTGTGACAAACTGAAACACAGGCATCAGCTAAAGCAGTGTTGTGGATTGTGTTGTTCATGTGTAGTGTGACCCTGCTCGTTACACACCTTGCATGGGAAATCATTAGGGAGGGCAGATGTTGATGGTCGATTGTTCCCTCTCCCTCGGCTCTTCTCTTGAGTGGAAAGGGGGAAAGCCGAGTAAAGCAGTTTTAGAGCTTCTCTAGAAGGCAAACACCACTCTCTCCATGTGAATGAGCACGGTTAGAGGATTGGGGAACTGGGGGGAGAAAGGGGAAAGAAAAAAAACAGACTTTTGAGGCATACACCACGCACCAGACATGTCTCCCTCTTCAACCTTGGCTACATGCTGAGCTCTGCTAGATTTTGTTGAAAGTTTGTCCCTGTGATAACTATCAACCATTTCTTGAACTTCCCCAACAGTCCATTTCTCAACTGGTTTACTCCGAAAAGCAGTGTGGAGGGCTGGTTCGGGACAGTGTTTTACAAACATCATAGCTGCTTCATGACCTGGATCTTCAACCCTCTTCCCTTGTCTCTGCAAACACTCATTGGCAAGATCAATGGTTTTATTAAGTCTTATCCAGTAGTCAAGGCTGCTCTCCAATTCTCTTGGCAACGTTGAATAAAAATCAGCTAGAGGGGTTGTTGTAGAAATAGACTCTCCAAAGTGCTGTCTGAGAATATCATAGATAACATCAGGGTCTCTGCTTATGTTCACTAATGGGCTATTGCGAATCCCGATTCGGACGATATCCTTAGCCCGTCCAAGTAGCCTGTCCATCATCTCTGCACCACGTTCAGACACACTACACCCTTTATGTAAGTAAATTGATCCTTTCTTGCCATTGCAGTCATATGTACACGTCTGAGCCATCAGCGGAAAGAAAAAAAAAACAAAAAAAAGAAAAAAAAGGTGGTTCTTGTAGTTCTGGCTCTAAGAATAGATTTTACTTGACCAGCATGAGATTGATCTGCCATGTGGTGCTTGGACTGGGAGGGGTCCCATTGTGGGTTAATCAATTGCATTAGCTTGACAGCGTTTTAGACTCTGAGAGGCCTTGGACTTGCACAACTGAGGCTACTTGTGCTCCTATTGCACGAACTAGTTGTTTGAATAGATCTACTAGGGTTGGTTTAATCCCAGGTTGCACTTTGGGGACTGGGGCTGGGGCCGGGGTCAGCTTCCAAGCAGGCGCCGGGCAGCTTCGTCTGTTGTTGCCTACGCCATCACCCTGGGCTGTGTATTGCTAAAGGGAATGTAGAAAGATAGACCACCCTGCCTGTGTTCGATCATAATAACAGGCGGCTTCCACCGTACTATCCCTGTGATCTATTCCCCCAGCTGGTGTTGGGGGGGTCGTTGGGCTCATTATAACCTGGAGGGGTGGGGTGGCCTCAGATAACCTGTGTTTTTGGACAACCTATGACTATCCAACACTGTTCACCATTGCCAATATCACACTTCAGCAGTTTACACACCCTGCATGTCTGATCACTTTTCGAAAATTCAAAACCTTAATGGACCTTTGTTACAGTTTCTGTTCTAGGAGGGTGTTTTGGCTCTGTTTCTTGGTACTTTGCTTTGTGTTGCACAGTGTCTAATTTTTCTCCTTTGGGTTGAGTTGATTCACAACTTTATCACTTCTTCTTGATTTAGGTTAACAGAGTTCGGGCCCTTGGAATCATGGTTGGAAACAGGTGTCCCGGGTTGTCTGCAGCCGGTGCTCGTTGATCAGGGGGGTCACCATGGGCACCCATATGTTAGCGGAACACTGGATTTGCACCAAAGGATAAACCTGCTAAGGACAAACACAGTTAATGCACTTTTGGGTGGTGTACTGCAGAATGAAATGGGACCATAGTGTTACAACACAATCATATGTTTGGTTTCACATATCTCTCTTCAGAATGTTTCACACAGACTCATGTTACAGGTTGTTTTCTTTACAGTAACTGTAATTTAATAATTGTTCCACTCAATATAATGCATTACACCAAAGGCACATTTTTATATAGAATTAATATGATTTATGAACACTGAAAATTAATAAAACAAAATGAACACAATAACTCATACCTGCAAGCATGAAATGGGACAGTGTTACAATTCATACCTGCAAGCATGAAATGGGACAGTGTTACAACAACAATCATCTGTTCTGGTTTCACAATCTGCAAATACATCATTTAGTTAGTACATTGTCCCATTTTACTAATATTCAGGCGACTTACAATATTAAAGTAACAACTCAGTTTCTGTTTCTTCTCTTTAACACATATAACATGCTTTGAGTCATGAACTACATTACCCAAAATGCACCGCCAATTACTGGCGCGCATTTCACTTTGTGCAGCAAGGAATTAACTACTTGTGTCATCAAAATGTAATGAAATGAAACTCAGATTAACATTAACAAGCACCATCATACTCATGAGAATAAACACAGGACATAAACTGATATTTCAGATGTTGTACCATTCATGAAAGTACGACACAATCGCAGGTTTAAAGCGATACAGTTTATGCAAGTATTAAACGTGTACAACCTCTAATTTTACACATAACAGGATCAACAAATATTTTGTTCTGATTTCATTGTAACTTCTATTTAATATGCTCTAGGAACATGTTTGAGTTGTTCATTAACAGAGACACATACCTCTCTTCAGAATGTTTCACACAGACTGAAGAGTGCAGCACCAGGGGAATATACCATTGATCGAAGAGAGGGGTATACCACATCAGCAACACAAAAGAACATGACACATTCTTCTAAACAAACACATGCAGTACAAGAAAGTAGTGTGATTATAATGTTCGATAAACACCAAGATTAAATGCGGTGTAATAAATCCATTCCATTCTGCAATCATTTTATATATACTCCCAACCACTCCCTCATAATGAAACGATGGATCATCCCTTACCCCTTACCCAGTCTTTCTGCACTTGGTTTTTCTTAACCAAAGTAACAAACAAAGTTTGATTTGATGAATTATAACAATTTCACACCATTACATTAACCCTTTCTAAACTGACTAATTGTCACTGAATTATTCAATACCTATGCAATTTAAACTAAACAGGACTAGTTGCTGAAAAGCCTGTGTGTGTTTAGTGTCCTAAACTGATTTACCTAAACTTTTATGTAACCACAAGTAAAAACAACTGGTGAAAGTAAAATGTGTTTTATGGATGGTGTTGGTCCTGTCATTGTATTTTGACAGTGCATTGGTTCCTTTAGGAGCTGGATGGGATCTCAATAATTCAGGAGAGCTTTGAACATCCTACAACAGATGACATAAATCTGAGTGCCTTATAAATCACAATTAAACAGATATTATCTCTGTAAATGTAACAGTATGTTTCTTTCATATGTTTTAACGTATGTCAATCCTAAAAAAATTATGTATTAAATTTGAAAATGCTCAGTGACATTTAGGTCTTATATTATCTCTCCTCCGTACTAAATGTGAAAAGAAAAGAAAAGTTGGTGGCTGTGTTAAACTCAGACCTTTGCATCTTTTGTTAGTTTTTTGGCTGTAAAACAAAAGTACTTAAATGAAGATTAAATCATTTCTGTCCCCTTCCCTGAGCTGGATTATCATAAGGGCTAGGCAGGGCTGAAGCCAAAGGACCCGATCAAGGAGGCTGATCATAATTAGCTGTGGAGGAAAGGAAACACATAGATGGACTGGTCATCAGGACCACCAGGTTATCCAGGCCTGCCACTTTCTACTGTGAATTGTTCTATTTCTATATAATGTAATTTTATTATGATAGAATTATGAGTGTGTTTAGAGTAGGGTTACTTTATGAAGTAACAATCTGAAAAACTTGCATTTAATATTTAAAATCAAGCTACTGTCACTTTAAAAATCTGCAAATGAAGATAACCTTAAACATCAGCTTTACACCTATTAACACGCCCCATGTTTGTCAGTGTTCTGAAGTACCAGGAAGTGAGTCCTGTCCAACACACTTTGAAAGTACACTGCAAATGAAAGCGACTATACTGCTGGTGGAACTATTTACTTTGGAGCTCTAACTGTGATAAGAATATGTCAAGTAAAATGGATTTTGGTAAGCTTTTCACTCAGAAGGCTATTTTTTATGAAATTATAAATGTTTTCAGCATGCTTAAAGTTCCTGTGAGATACTCTTACTGCTTTCACTTTCACATTCGTCTATACAAATGAGACATTTTAATCTGTTTTTATTCCACTTAGTGCTTTTTAATAACTTTTTTTGTATAAATTTGAGCAGTCACATTTATTTTTTGTTGCTTTATTTGCACCTGCTTTTCAGGTGTGTACACATATGTATTCCTTGATTTAGATCCTCAGTTGTACATTTTAAATAATTAAATTAATTTTAAAGAATATAATTTTTGAAAACATTATTCTGGAGCAATATAGTCTTGCATTATCGGTGTTCTGTCATCTGTAATGTTTTATGTGCAGATCAATGAAATTAAGCAATTCCCCATAATCCATAAAAAAATCTCTAATAAATTCATAATTATCATCCACTGATCATTTTTGTTTAACTCTGATTTGAGAGCCAAATTCATGTGGGATATTTTTTTAATGAGTAGTTTGACATTGCACGGGTGTCATTTCTTACAGGTCACACGCATCTCTCAGAGCTGAGGATTGTGTTAATGGGGTATAAAGATGCTGGTAAGAGTTCAGCAGGAAACACCATCCTGGGCAGAGAGGAGTTTGACTTGAAGAGATCTGCTCAGTGTGTGAGGAGACATGGAGAAGTAGCAGACAGACACATCTCTGTCATTGAAGCTCCAGGATGGTGGAGGAATTACACTGTAGAGTTCAGCTCTGAGTTACTGAAACAGGAGATTTTGCTCAGTGTGTCTCTGTGTCCTCCAGGACCACACGCTGTACTACTGATCATACGTGTGGGCACTAGATTTAAAGAGACTGAGAGAAAAGCAGTGCTGGGGCATCTGGATCTTCTCGGTGAGAGAGTCTGGAGTCACACTATAGTGCTGTTCACCTGTGGAGACTCTCTGTTAGACACATCTATAGAGCAGCACGTTGAGAGTGAAGGGCAGGATCTCCAGTGGCTGGTGGACAAATGTGGGAACAGGTATCATGTTCTCAACAATCAGAACAGGAGTGACCACACTCAGATCAAGGAGCTGCTGGAGAAGATTGAGGAGACAGTGACACAAAACACGGCTGCCATTTGAATGACAGAAGATTTTACAAAGAGGTGAATGAAAGACGAGCAGAGAGCAGAGGACGAGAGAGCAAAAGAACGATCTTATGAAGAGGATGCACAAAAGCAGAGATGATGCGTACAAGATCTCGAGGGGATCGCGTCCACAGGATAATGCAAAGTATGACAACGGAAATCTTAGTAAATTCATGGATATTTAGTCACGCCGTAAAGCAACAATCAAGAAATTCTATAGTACTGTCCCATAAGATGGAGATTAAAAACAGTCACAATGATGGACCCTCACAAGCTCGGTTCATGAAGAATATAAGCACTTTCTTTTTTTAATCAGTCCTCATAGGTCGTGACTTTCAAAATGCCAATAATCTTTTACGTGTCCTAATGAACATTGTATTATTTCCGTGGTGAGGACGCTGTAGAAAGGTTTGACACTGTTTATCGGCTTTGGGTAAAGTTTGCTTACACAGTTAATTTGGATCACGATTCAGGAGCCGATAAGCAGATAAGATCACCCTTCAGCTTTGTGTGAGGCTCAAAATCTCGGAGAAAAATAGTAAATAAGCATGGGAGAGTAACCATCACCATTTAGTGAGTATTCTTTTTTGTTGTGGTTGGTATTTTATCGATGTATCTTAGTAACAATGTATTAAAACATATATTTTTTAAATGTTACATTTTCCCTTTTAGGTGGCATTGTCTTTCTCTAAATTGTACTTGAGGGAACCTTGTTTCAATATATTTTGGGGATTGAGAAGTTCTGCTGATTTTTACTATGGTTTGATTGGTGAAGAAGACATGGGCTTCTTTACTGTAGCACACAAATTTATGTTTGTTTTCTTCCGCAAGAGGAAATGGCTGCAAAACCTTTAACACGTTGCTGGTTAAGCAATTTATTCTGCAACAAGTGTAAATAACCGGACAACACCCATCTGAGTTAAAAAATAGTTCTGTTAGGACCAATATCATCAAAGGTGATGACATTAGCATTGCAGTTTGGATGGTGGTATAGTTCTTTCGTCGGACAAGAACTCCCTCCTATCCATGCAGGCCTATAAGAAGGCGGGCCACAGCTAATAAACCCCCCTAGGGTTAAAAAGAACCTATAATGAATGTGTAACAGTATCATTAATGTTCTAATGACATAAATTAATGTCACAAATAAATCAAGAATGTGACTGTCGATTTTGATCCGAAAGTTACAAGACCTTATTGGTGGACTGAGAGGAGGAGCGGGGGTGGTAGGAGGCTAATTAGATCCTGAGCAATTTGATAAATCTGCTAATAATACCGGAATGGTTCTTATAATATGGAATATTGTTTTTGCTCAAGAAAATAACAACACAAAAATAGTGTGAAATCCAGAAGATATTAAGAAAAAAAACGTTTAATAAAATGTTCAAAGATGTATATTTAATGAGTTTTTTTTTAAAATACACTATTTTGTAAACGGAGCCAAAAATGACAATTTGCACCGGAGAGTTGTAGCCAAATTAGAGGGGTAACATACTATTTACACAGAGATTGGTAGTTGTTAGTGAAAACCAGTTGATTTTAAGAATGTTTTTATATGCAGTCTTCTGTTCTTTTTCCCCGCGGTTTTTACACTGGCCTGTAAACTCAGGATGTTTAAATAATCTTCCTATCGTTTAGATTTTGGTTTACCCAAAAAAACTTTTCTTGTGGTATATTTAATTTTTTGAAGGCACTATAAGGTTTCATTTTACAGAGAATACAGGGTTTAATGTGGATCCATAAGACCATTGTTAAAGTGTCACAACTTCATTGGTCAAAAACAAATGTGAGACTGAATACAGTGATAATGTTTTCTTTAAAGAGTAATGTCTAAAAGCAAAAGTAATGTTGAAAAACTAGAAATGTATCTTATGTCCCCTATCAAAGCAATTGCATAGAAATACAGTTAAACTCACCACTCCAAGTATGTGCTAAAAAATTTATTTTTCCAGGTTGTGTGCGCTGGAAATCGAGAGCAGCATTAAATATATCTTTGGAAATCTAATTTTTTTTAAGGACCGCTCGGTTCAGTCCAGAGCTATGGGGTTCCCAAGCAAAATTCATGTTCCAATTTGACTCAATGTACAGTGGTTGATAAACCAAATGTGGGGTTCACTTTGATACAGATGGATATTACTGTATTTAAAGGGGGTGTTGAATAAACTTCAACAATTTGGACATTGAGTCGCATTGGGATTCCCATATCTCTGGGACTGAACCATATAGGGCCTTAAAAATGAAGACTCCAAAAGAAAAGTTTATTAAGATGTCTCTATGCATTGCTTTGATGGAAGGAAACGAGATTACATTCTAGTGTCAACATATTTGTCTTCAAACAATCCTTTTTAAAGAAAAACAACATGTACCAAAGAAGAAATGTGGTTGCGAGCCAAAATCTTGTGAGTTACAAATGGCAAACCTTGTGTGAAAAAAGAACACAGGAGCGGTGTCCCATTTTTTTAACTGTGCCCGGCATATAATACAAAACAGGTGTTGGTATCCAATATAGAAGGCAAATTATTTTATACTAGACCTAACAATCTCTGTAAAAAATAATAATCAAATGCTGCAATCTTTCTAAAGTAATTTTTACCACCCTACTTTGGGCTCCAAATCTCAGGTTAAAATGGGCATATTTGACCCCCTTTACAAAATAGTGAATTACTCAGTACATATACAGTACATCCATGATATTTAATATTTTGGCTTTCATCACTATTTATGTTTGTCTTTCTTCAGGAAAAATATGAACAAAATCAAAAATTTGAGCCGGGGAAATTTCTGAAATTTGGTTGATTTGACACGGAATGACCCTTTTTGAATGACATTCAGTCCATACATTTGGGGTCAGCGTAAGTGTACAGAAATATGAATCTTTGTCTTAATTACTGATTTCCAGCTTTTATTTCCAGTATGTGACTTGAAAGTATATTGATTTGTGTCCAGTACTTTAAACTAACTTTTTTATTACCATATTATTGAAACTTATACAGTTTTATAATACAATTTAGGTCATTAGATTTTTTTGTGGTTCCTTTTCCACAGATAATATCATTGTAGCATTTTAATATATTAAATGATTACATGTCAGAAAGTGCCACTGTGTTGTTCTAAACAATAACTTTCTCAGTGTTTTTTTTGTTGTTTGTTTGTTTGTTGTTTTGTTTTTTTTTGCAGTGAGTGGAGATGAGCGGTTGATACTTAATGTCTGGTTGAGAAGCTTTTGCTTAACAGTTCAAACTGATCAGAAGCGAAGAGGACAGCAGTAAAGACCCGTGAAGTGATCTGTACATTGCCTTTTCAGCCGCACAATGACATTAATTTAAACTGTTGAAAACACAACGGTCACTTTATCAGCATAAATATGACTTAGATTATAGCCTATATGTGAATAAAAATGGTCAGCGCAAACATAACAAAAATTTACACCTTTAAAAATTTCTATTAGCTATCTTAATAATCTTATGTTTTTCAAAAAAATAATAACTTGTTGAAACAAAAATTACGTATGATGACCGAACTCAAATTTTAAGGTAAGATTTAAGTGAATTAAAAAAAAAAAATTATGGGATACTGTAAGTATATATAATACATTTATATTTTAAATGTTTTAAATTCACAAATATAATGTTTTATTTAAATACAAAACTTTTATGTTACTAGCGCTTATTTTTTTTTTACTGGAATCCAATAGTGTCTAGTATCTTTTTAAATTTCACTGTAACTAGTAACTATTAGACACGCATTCCTGGTTACGTCCCTGAAGTGACAAATCAATGATATGGAAGAATGAATGCATGCATGAAAAATCTTCATTAACTCTCATTAGTGTTACAGCGTTAGGTACATATGTAAGTTTTACTAACTATTTTGTAGTTCTTACAAAAACCTTATAAATGGCTTTCCAAACTATATCCTTTAATGCTTTATTATGTATCTGTAAAAGCTTTGAGACCACTCCTGAATAATGAAATATATATGTAATTTAAATTTAACAGTCCTTGTTTGCTGAAAGGCTGTGTTAAGTCTGCTAAATCTGATTACCAACTAATATTTGGTTGATGTATTTGTTTTAAGACTCTTGGGGTATAGGAACAATATGAGTAATTGGTGATTTTTTTTCTATTAAATAAACAGAATAATTATTTAAAAACTCGTTGTACGTTCTCAGGATTCCATTGAAATTAGATATATATTTAATGATATGAAACTGTTCAGTGAGGGAATGTGCAGGTACTGAGGGAATCTGAAAGGAGGCATGTATTTAAATTGTAAATTGTAAGGAGGCATGTATCCTTGTATTCTTGAAATAGACTAGAATTGAATTGTTTTTCCACATTGTACTAAAATTTTCATTAATCATGTCAGTGTGGGATGTCAGACTTTATTTAAAACTGCTGACAAGAATCTCTTAAACTTTAATTTATCCTCTATTTAAAACAGAAAAACACAAATGGTAAAAGTAACATGTACTTTATGAATAGTGTTGGTCCTGCTGTTTTCACAGGGCATTGAAGGCCAATAGCAATGATATTTAGGCCACAGTCAATGTACTAAATGTAAAAGAAAATGTTATTTACATGTCGTACTCTTTTTACTTATTACTGGCTTTATAACAGTACTTGAAGATTAAATGAAGGTTAAACAATTAAATAGCTTTTATCCTGATTAAGAATTATTTCTATGAGGCATATTTTTTAGGAAGACCTTTCATTATTATAGTAAAAATTATCAAATCTGTGTTTTGGCGTTTAGGCATAATAATGTGTGTCAACCGCAGGACTCGATTACACACCTCCAACAAAAGTGTGTGTATGTATAATATGATAATATTGTATAAATTGCTTATTTCTTAATGAGAATATTTAGTCGTACTTTAGGTCCTAAGTGTATGTGAGGATATTTTATCAAGTTCAGTAAGTCAATTACTTCATAACGAGATATTGTAGTCCAGGGTTCTGTGTGTATGTGAGACTATTTTATCATTGAGCTTTGACTTCATGATAACTGGTTTACACATTGTTTTTTTAGTGCTGTCAAATCTAATTTTGGATGCGATTAATCACAATTAATCTATTTAACAGCACTCGTTTTAATGTTTTAATTAAAATGCTGTCAATTTATTTTTTGCAAAAATTGCAAATAGCTTGTTTTGAGTGATAAGATAACATTGAACATCAGCATTAGAGCCAAATATACAGAATTATTTTTACTTCCAGTATTTATTTATTTATTTCCAGTATTTTCTGATACTCTGCAATAATGCGCCTGCACAAAAGATAGTTTTTTCAAATTGATTTAGAAGGCCAGGTCGCCTATACAAGTTTGTTATAAAGCCCCAAGTTTTTTATGAATATAAAAAAATAATGGATTACAATTACAAATACATCTATGATGCTGATATCCTTGCATTTATTCATAATGTGGTTTTGAAAAAGAAAACAGATGTAAACAATAATGTACATTACGCCCCGCGCCTAGGGGTGCTTGGTAGTAAATGAAATTATAATCTCTTAACAGGGCATAACAAAACTGGGTTGTGGTAATGGAATCCCAAGTATGAATCTCTCCGGTAGATAATCAAACAGATACACGATGTTAGTCAGAAAAAAATGATTACAGATTTATTTCAAACAAACCAATGTGAATAAAGAGAGCATCTGTCTCCAGGGATGTCGGCAAAGGCCAAATATAAAACAACAAAACCGATTAGAAAGTGAAAAAATGGATTATAATGAATAAATAACCTAATCGAATAACAAAATAAAAACACATTTTACTTCCCTAACTGCCTAATGCAAAACAGAACCCAAACAAGATACCAAAACAAATCGGCAGGACACCCCTTTGCTCAACGTTCTTATTACACAAGATTGAAAATGAATGAACGTGATCAACAGATTTTACACTACACTTGAATGTAACAAATTTGATCATCGGCCGGAGAAGGGATCCAGGATCTCTCAACCCAACCGCGTCTGAACCAACAATGAGCTCCCCGTTTTGGAATGCGGCAGCCCCTTCTAAGGTTGTTATGTTTACACCACCCAGAGCGGAGCTACAAGGGCCCCTTCCCGCCTCCCCCTCTTGGCCCTCAGCACATTACTAATCAATTGTAATAGCCGCTATTTCACATCATATAGCAACCGACTGGTTAAAACGTCACACCAAAAAACCGTCCAAAAACAGATACAAGTGTGGCCTGAGAGCAAACCAAAACGGAAGGGTCGTCAAAAGAAGTACTTCAAGGACTGTGGTCACCCAATGACTTGAATATGTTTAAGCAGGCTTTAGCCACATTATGCAAATAAACACAAGACCTCCAAGAGTACTCAGGAGAGCTGTCTCGGCCTACACACAACAGGTGTATGATGATTTGTAACAGAACAAAGACCATCACTATACGGGCAAACAAGAATCGTGGATGAAGGGGGAGAGTATGTATCAGACTCCTGGAGACGCGGAACGCTGCCTTCAGAGCTCGAGGTGAGGTGGGCTTGAAGACAGCTAGGGCTAACCTTTCCCGCGGCATCAGGAAGGCTAAAAGTCAGTATTCCAGGAGGATAGCCCATCGTTTCAGGGACAGCAGAGACACTCGGAGCCTGTGGCAGGGAATACAGACCATTACGAACTACAAGCCCCCACCACGCACCTGTGACAACACCATCTCCCTGCTGAACGAGCTGACCGTCTTCTTCGCTCGCTTTGAGGCACAAAACAGCCACCCACTGCACAGAAGGACTCAACCTCTCCCGTGACCAGGTGATGCCGCTGTCCCCGGACAGCGTGAGGAGAACCCTCAGCAGGATCAACGCACGCAAAACTCCGGGTCCTGACAACATTCCTGAGCGTGTACTGAGAGACTGTGCAGTGGAACACACCGATGTCTTCACAGACATTTTCAAAAATTCACTAGTTCAGACTTGGTTGTCCACACAGGCTTCAAAGCTACCCATCATGCCAGTCCCGAAGAGCCGTTCTCATACGCTCAAAGGACTACCGTCAAGTTGCACTTACTCGGCTGATTCATAAGTGCTTTTGAAGGTTAGATCATTGGCAAAACAATCAAGTCGGTCCTTCCCTCCCCCCCTCCCTGGAACCCTCTCCAGTTTGCATATCGGGGTCTTATAACGCTAGGACGATGAGCCATTCGCCATGACCTACACTCAGCACTCACACACTGGACAAAAAAATATTTCATTCGTCAGAATACTGTTCTAGACTTCAGGTTCCGCATTCAACACAAATCATCCCCAAAAAGCTGCATTCCACAATTGGTCCAGCTGGGGCTCACACCTTGGCTGTGCAACTGGCCTGTTGGATTCCTGAATGGAAGACATCAGGCAGTACCAGGTCAGCAGCAAACACAGCCAGCATCATCAACAGTGAACCCTGGGGTTCCCCCAAAGGATGTGTGCTGAAGCACCTCCTCTTTGGTCACTTTAAATCAGACTGAATAAGCTCTTTTGCACTACAATCTACGGTGTGATTTACTTAATGGTTGCATCTATCTGCCATGTGCCTTTGTGCTGCTTATTATCTTTTTGTACATGTCCTTATTTGTATAGTGTATTTTATATAATGGAATTTTCTGTATTTATGGTTCTACGTTGTTGTAATCGTTGACAACAAAGATCGGAGAGTGAGTAACGCAAATTTCAATTCTCTTATGGAGTGGATTGTACATTGTGGGAAGAAAGCATTGACAATAACGCAGACTTGAATTTGGACTAAGAGAACCCACCTCGTCTCAAACCACCAATGCGTCTCACACCCATCCAGCACACATTCTATCAGAAATCAGACAGAAAACAAGAGAGGGAGGGAGAAGGCACAGCGCGCGCACACACACCACACACACAACCGGCAAATACAAAGAAAAACCAGGTCGAAAACATTATCATGAAGGTTTGATTTTTTTTATTTTACAAATGATAATAGTTACGCATAAAAACACATCAATGGTGTGCCCTTTCAAAGGGAGCTCTGACCTGTGTAGGTGGTTAAGTTCTATGAGGAACACCATCAGGTGAATGTGTTCTGAGCAGCCCCATGTGTAGAATATAATACATTTATAGGACCTTGGTGGTTTAGTTTGTAGTAATGTTTTACATGTTGTTAAATATATTGAATCTCAGGAACATTTTTTTTTTCAATTGTGATTTTTGATTTTTAAATGCATCAGATGTTAATTACAAAGTGTTTAATACCTGCTTTGAGTTAACAATTTTACATTTAAATGGATTTACACTTAAAATATAAATGAAAAATGTTTTTCAGTCTTTAAACAACTGAAAAATTGGAGTACCTTAAGTCTTAGTTTCTTGATATATACTGTATATTGATTAGCCCCCTTAACTTGAACTAGCTCATTATCAGGTATAATAAAAATGGAATCAAACGAAATCAGCATTTGCAGTCACTAAATTACAACCAGATATTTAAAACTTTGTAGAGAGGCAAGACTCAAGAATGATACAAGAATGCATATTTATATACTGTATACACTCATTTTTGCAATAACACATAATACAACATAAAAAAGACCCCCTTTTCCATCAGTTGCTCCATGGACAGAAAGGCTGTAGGCTTCAACTCCTGAGACAGATAAATAAAAAATAAAAAAAAGAGAGAGAGAGAGAGAGGGAGAATTAAATAAGAAAAATTTGCTTTAACATGTTTAACTCTGTAATTTATATTTCTGATTTAACACGTATGCACTGTTTGGGTTGTAGAGAGAGAGAGAACCAAACAGAATATTCATGTTACTGACATCTAACTCCAAATTTTAGTATATAAGAGCAAAACCCACAAACTGAATGTTCTCTCTTCTTTCCTCAGTTTTTTGTCAGTCCGGTAACACTTTCTATGAAGCCTGTTATTGTAATACATTATAAGGGTTTTCTTAAGGAATTATAATTAATGCATAAAGCATTACAAAAAAGCTTAATAATATGTTGTATCATAAATAATCATAACTTTTATAATACTTACGCATTTGTGGTTATAACATTTAAGAGTATGATTACGTATAACACACAACGAATACCATAATAAATCCACTTAATTTATAATGGATTATCTTGACATAGTTTATTTAAGATAACTACATCTTGTGAGTGGTTAGGAGTGGTTGAGTGTTTTTGAGTGTTTCCTGTGAGGTTAATATTAAGTTTGTTGTGAGCTAGTTTAAGACCAGTTGTAACACTTTCAAATGAAAAAATGCAACGTGTATTTTTATTAGATAACATTTTATTTTGACGGTCCCCTTTAGTCTATTGACTATAAACAACTTTTCAACTACATGTCAACTAACTCTCATTAAAGCATTTGTAGACTGTAAGGTTAGGGTTAGTAGAATAAGTTGACATACTTGCAAAGTTACTTATAGTGAGTAGAAGATCGTTGGGGAAACCACAAAACAAGTGGGGGAGATTATTAGCAGGGACAGTTACAATACTTAAACTGCTAGTGACAAGTAGTCAAGAGTATATCAACGTTGGTCTAAAGGCTACAGCAAATAATCAAATTTGATAGTACCAATACAAATAGTTTCAAGAAATGTGTACACATCATTCTGATTGATATCGATCTTATGGCGTTTGAGAAAAATTTATTTAGTATTTATAAGTGGTCTTTGTCTGCATTAAGTACAGTGAAGTTACTTCACAAAGCAGACAACGAGCACTTAATAACAATAAGACCACATTAAAGCATTTAGGAATGTTTTCATGAAGACTTTGTATATGTTATTTTATAGTAAAAACACAAATAAGATGTACTAAGGTATGGATGCAAAATCTGCAGATCTTAAACATATTGAGAACAATAATAATTAGAAATATGACGGAGAATATAAAGATTCCATTGTAATTAGATGTGGATGCAATGTGTTCATTGGTGTTATAAATAATCATAAACTTAACACAAAGTACAGTATAAATACATTGAAAACTGTTCTAACGTTATTTTGACATGAAACAACATATTATAGTTTTTTTATAATGCATTACGCATTCATTATCATTTCTTAAGAATACACTTATAATGTATTATAAATACAGGCTTCATGGAAAGTGTAACCGTCAATCCTTCTATTAAAATCTTCCACTTCACTGAAATAGTTATCAGAGAACAATCACTGTTGGGTTAACAGAAATATCAGTAACAAAATGTGCGCTGCACTGGCATTGTGCAAAAATAATTCATATTCTACTCTGACCTTTAATGATAATCCGGACCAGAAAGGAAGAGCTGCTCAGCCTCCTGCAATGAGAAACTCCGGAGGACAGACAGGGCATATATGATGGCCTATGAAAAAAAAGTTAATTTAAGTATACTATTATAGCACCACTGAACAGCAAGACATTATACATTGCTCCATACACGAGTAGCACCAGCATGCAGTTTATACAATAGATTTTGTAAGTGCAGGAGCAGGACACTCACAAACACATTACATGGTCAGGCATACCTCTGCACTTCATCTGTGAAGCTCAGTTGTGTTGGTGTCCTATGCAGCACTCCTCTCAGATAGGCAAACAGGACAGTTGTTCCTCACTGTCGAGGTAGACAGGCACTCAGGAAGAGGTTAGCTTATGAGACCACTTGGAGGGCTTACGATTTGGGAGTACATCCTATGGGAAAACCCTGGTTGCAAAAAACAGTTCATATAGGGAAGAGTCAATACAAATTTTTGTCAAGAAGTAGAATATAAACAACGAACTTATGGCAGCATAGTTAAAAGATATTGTTAATGTTATTCCTAATTAAGACCCCTGGTGAACCTTTACTATGAGTTTGTTTCTAATGATGATTAAATGTGAACATTGTTTAAGTACCACTAAATGCTCCTCAGATCCCTGTAACTTTACAATGAAGTCCAGCGGTCTCTTTATTTCATGTATGATGTCTTGACAGGACCAGTCACACTCTTCCTGTGATGTGACATCTGTTCCCTCACAACCACACAAAAACAAACCACGAAGCAATTACATACTTAACAGTAGCTGATTCAGAAGCGTTAGATTGTCATAGCAAAGTCGGAATTGCCCCCTTTTTTTTTTTAAATAGCCTTTGTGCACAGCCAGCCTTGTACTCTTCTAGGTTAAAAAAAACTGTCACCCATAAAATACGTTGCACAAATTCGAACATCTAGGTCATGCTGTTCTGTTGTAAATAAATCTTAAACAATGATTCCTAATTGCATCTACTTCCGGAAGGCAAAATAAAGTGCTTTTGCTTTCGCACTGAAAAACAGCGTCTCCCTGACATGGCTGCATAAACAATACTGCTGTTCCTGAAACCACGCCACCTTTCTTTACGTGCACAATTGGGCAGCATTATGCTAATATTTCCAAATAGTGACATATACATGTGGGGGCATGTTAGCCCGAGATGACGATTTTAGGTAGGGAGCGGATGACTCTGTTTAACTTTTAGAACGGTGATGCTCTTGATGCTGCACGGACTTTAGTTCTTTGCAACTTACAGATCTCTTTTGTTGCCAGCCCAGAGAGCTTGTACCACTCCAAAAGAAGTAAAGGAAAAAATTTGAAATCGGCATAATATGTACCCCTTTAACTTTTTTTTCCCGTAGCGTTTTTTCAATATTTTACAGTTAAAATTACACTCATTTTAGGCAGAGTATTTACATTAAGTGTAAAGAGCAAAAAAAAAGTTTTTCTTTGTATTGAATAAATAGTAGTTTGATGTTATTTAGGGGAAATAGTGGCAGATAGAATTTGCACCTCAAAGTTTTGTATGTAGTACAGAATAAAAGTTTATTTATTCAAATCATAAATGTATGCTGCCTCATTGGGATCTAATGTGTCCCTATTCCTAAAGTCCACCCTTAACTTTAACCACATTGAACCTGCTGATCAGCAAAGATGTCATCGAATGTTAAGGAAGGAAGCCACGATATTCAGCATGATAGCAATATGAGCTGCACACGTCTCGGTCGATGTGTCAGTCTGTCCGATCAGCGTAGGGACACCACATGTTAAACCGCATTCTCACTGCCAGCGACTTGTTGTTCGTCTCTTTGTTGTGGGGTAGTGGGTTTAGAGCAGTACGTACAGAGATCTCTAAGTGGGATAATGGTTTTGTTTATAAAAGAATATAAATGAAATCATATACAGGTGCATCTCAATAAATTAGAATGTCATGAAAGTTCATTTATTTCAGTAATTCAACTCAAATTGTGAAACTCGTGTATTAAATAAATTCAATGCACACAGACTGAAAAGTAGTTTAAGTCTTTGGTTCTTTTTTAATTGTGATGATTTTGGCTCACATTTAACTAAAACCCATCAATTCACTATCTCAACCAATTAGAACATTTCATAAGACAATAAAAAAACATTTTTAGTGAATTATTGACCTTCTGGAAAGTATGTTCATTAACTGTACATGTACTCAATACATGGTAGGGGCTCATTTTGCTTTAATTGCTGCCTCAATTCGGTGGGACGTTGGAGACCATGGAGGTGATTAGTTTGTGGCACTGCTGAGGTGGTATGGAAGCCCAGGTTTCTTTAACAGTGGCCTTCAGCTCATCTGCATTTTTTGGTCTCTTGTTTCTCATTTTCCTCTTGACAATACCCCATAGATTCTCTATGGGGTTTCAGGTCAGGCGAGTTTGCAGGCCAGTCAAGCACACCAACACCATGGTCCTTTAACCAACTTTTGGTGCTTTTGGCAGTGTGGGCAGGTGCCAATCCTGCTGGAAAATGAAATCAGCAACTTCAAAAAGCTGGTCAGCAGAAGGGGAGCATGAAGTGCTCCAAAATTTCTTGTTAAATGGGTGCAGTGACGTTGGTTTTAAAAAAACATAATGGACCAACACCAGCAGAAGCCATTGCACCCCAAATCATCACAGACTGTGGAAACTTAACACTGGACTTCAAGCAACTTGGGCTATGAGCTTCTCCACCCTTCCTCCAGACTTCAGGACCTTGGTTTCCAAATGAAATAAAAAAACTTGCTCTCATCTGAAAAGAGAAATTTGGACCACTGGGCAACAGTCCAATACTTCTTCTCCTTAGCCCAGGTAAGACAACTCTGACACTGTCTGTGGTTCAGGAGTGGCTTAACAAAATGAATACGAAAACTGTAGCCATATTCCTTGACACGTCTGTGTGTGGTGCTCTTGATGCCTTGACCCAAGTCTCAGTCCAGTTACTGGGAAGGTTCACTCAAAATTTTGAACGATTTGCTTGGACAATCCCCTTTTTCAAAGGCTGCGGTTCTCTCGGTTGAGATTTGTGCCGCTTTTTCTTCCACACTTTTTTCCGTCCACTCAACATTCTGTTAACAATGCTTGGAGTACAACAACTCTGTGAACAAGACCATGCTTCTTGTGGGCAAATGAATGTTTGTGGCAGGCCCTCCTGGGAAGGGTTTGTTTAAATGATTGTTTGGGGGCAACGTCAGATCAGCAGTCTTCCCCATGGTTTTGTAGCCTAGTGAACCAAACTGAGATACAATTTTGAAGGCTCATGAAACCTTTGCAGGTGTTTTGAGTTTGATTAGCTGATTGGCATGTCACCATATTCTAATTTGTTGAAAATTGGTGGGTTTTTGTTAAATGTGAGACAAAACATCACAATTAAAAGAACCAAAGACTTAACTACTTCAGTCTTGTGTGCATGTAATATTTAATACACGAGTTTCACAATGTGAGTTCAATTACTGAAATAAATGAAATTTTCCAAGACATTCTAATTTATTGAGATGCACCTGTATATTGAAAGTGTTAAATGCCAGAATTTTGTTCTATAGAAATTGTAAATCTTTTTCTGATTTCATTTTATTTTCCCCAGTGAGTGGAGGATTGAAATGGCTTGATAAGAGCTCGCAGTCAGATAGGTCTGTGGGAAGTTCTGCTTACAGTTCATTCAGATCACGATCAGGAGCAGACAGCAGTTCAGTTTTTAGCTCATCACGCTCAAAGGTCTCATCTCACAGCTCAGGATTCGGGTCTTTGCAGTCCATCTCTGAATCCGTGGAACATTCAGGAACCAAAAGAGCACATGGAAAGCCCAAGATCTCAAAGCTTTTCCCAAGAATATTACAGAAGCGTGACAAGCATGAAGAAGACACTAAGAAAACTTGAATGATAACAAATTAATGAATGAGAAATTGTGTCTTTATAATGTTGACATTTATAGTTTCAACATTATAATAGTTAATGATAACTATTACTAAATGTATAAGGTTTATGCAATTGTTTTAACCTTAAAGTGATGTTGAAGTTAATTGTATCTCACAATGGCAGAGTTTGTGTTAACATTGCAGTTTTTTTTATTATAAATTTGTGTTTATTTTTTAACTTTCTTAATAAATGCTTTCATTTTTAATCCCAGATTTATGTACATATACACAGATGCACAGAATCACTGTTCCAATGCTTTGCTGTCTACTGTTGGCAAATGGCTGCTATTTGTGATTTGAAGCTTCTAATGCAGCATCCTAAACATCAAGAAGTGCTCCGCAAGAGATCTGCATAAATGACTCGACCAATGCTTACAGTTATTTCCAATGTGAAGTTACTGGGTCCCTCTAATAAAGCACAAAAATATATAGAACAAGAATTGAGTTTTGTTTTATAATCAGATCTATAGTTATATTTAAAATCAGAATTTCATTGTAATGCATTCTGGGATTGCATTTCTTGTGAAGGATACATGTTCACTGCCATGTTCACAAGGATACATGTTCAATTTGGTCAAAAGGAGAAATCTTACAAGACTGCATAATTTTGCTGCTGACTGTTTGGAATATGAATCATATTGGGGAGTGTGATGATGTCTAAATGCTGTCTCGGTAGGCAGTTCAAACCATGCCTTCATCTTCTCCACTGTACTACTTCAGGAAAATGTACAGGTTTTTGCCAAATGAAGGTGACACGATCTGCTGCTCAGTTACCGCTGAGAGTGGAAGTAGAACAGCTACTTCCACTCAAGACTTCTTGTCTGTCCTGCAGCAGCATCTTCTTCTGGTTTACACTGGAAAGACGCGTTTAGCACGGGACCTGCTGCAGGTACGAGCGGCTGATGGAGACGGTCAGACTTCATGAACGCTGTGTTGTGTTTTCACTGGATCACTGTGTGTGTGTAGGATGTGGTGAGGAGCTGGTATGCACGTTTACCCTCCATCGTACAGAACGCAGAGCAGCTGGTGACCAATGCAAAGGAGTGTGTTGAAGCCTGCAGAGAGGGTGAGACACACACACAAGGATGATATTTTAAAAATTAAGGTTTAAAAACTAGAATTGTTCCACCATATTGCACAAAATCAAAGTAGCATTAATCAGTTTAGTGTCCGATATCAGCCTGCATGTCCCTTAACACTTAATTTAACCACTGGTAAGAACATAAATGGTTAAAGTAAAATGTATGTTATGAATATTGTTGGTCCTGCTGATGTTTTGACAGGGCATTGGTTCCTTCAGTGTTCATTCAGTGGAGCTGGATATGGATGGGATCTCAGTCATTCAGAAGAGCTCTGAACATCCTGAACAACAGCAGACGACATAAATCTGAGTGCCGTAACTGATATTATTTCAGACAAGTTATTTTTAGGACATGGCTCTGTACTCAGACCTTTCGTTAAATTTTTTTTGGGCTGTATAACAAAAGTACTCAGATGAAGATTAATTATGAAATAATTTCTTCCTACATCCTACAGTTTAGAATAACTTCTGTTATGTTTATTGTATATGATGGCTCTTCATTATGAGTATTAAGATGGAAGTTTAGGGTTGCCTCAAGAAATAATTTTAATCGTTAACAAAAGCTACTGTCACTTTAAAAGAAAAACAACCTATCTTGTATGCCTAAAGTAACATACCACTGAACGTCACCTTGACCCGCCCCTTGCGCGTCTGAAACGCTTGTACGTATTGAAAGTAAAGTGAAAGTTAAAAGCTGGTGGAACTACAGTTACTCAAAACTGCGACTGAGATCATGTCAAGTAAAATGGACTTCGGTAAGCATAATTCTTTTGCAAAAATTAATCGCCTTTTTCATAATAAAAATAATAAATACACTTTTTCTCAGGGGTGTTAATTGCGGATTTTAAGACATATGCTACATTATTAAATTAGTTGTAGATCTTTGTAAATACTAACACACACAAAACGAATAATAGGCCTGCAATGAGTTCGCTATAGACTAGGCCTACATTATTCGCTCTAATTCGTTCAACCGGTCTTCTCAAACGGACCGCAAGAGAGATATTCATTTTTGAGGGTTATACTAAAGGCCTCGCCGTGTGTCTTGTATATTTTTAATACTGATTATAATTGATAGGCTCTCAAAATGCGCGTTTATGCTTTTCCTGGGGCTCTAGAGAGATGCTTACTCGCATGAATGTAGGCTACATAGGAGTTCAAAGGCCGAGGTCAAGATATAATAAATAATATTTTTGCTTTATTTCTCGCCGTCCCTTACCGTATGCCTTCAGCAAACTTGGAATGGGATTTTATGACATGTACACGTTTTCAGTGAATTGCGTGTGTTAAATATTTCAATTAATTTTGAATGAATAATTAAAAACGCGTTGTTGGCAGTTCAGCTTCGCTTAGTTTGTTTTATGTAATCTATCTTTTTTGTGTACCATTCAAATAACTAACTACATAAGTAAAATTAAAGGTATTAACCATGTATAGCCCATTTTTTCTGAGTTGACGGCTTAAATCCATTCATGAGGTATATATTTGTATTATAAACGATGTTAATTAAATAGCATAGTTTTATCTTAGCATTCTTGTTATTATTAAATGCACAGGAAACATGATGATTAGTGTGCTTTATTCTGTATGTTGCAGGTGATGCCCAACATCTCTCAGAGCTGAGGATTGTGTTAATGGGGTATAGAGCTGCTGGTAAGAGTTCAGCAGGAAACACTATCCTGGGCAGAGAGGAGTTTGACTTAAAGAGATCTGCTCAGTGTGTGAGGAGACATGGAGAAGTAGCAGACAGACACATCACTGTCATTGAAGCTCCAGGATGGTGGAGGAATTACACTGTAGAGTACTGTCCTGAGTTACTGAAACAGGAGATTCTGCTCAGTGTGTCTCTGTGTCCTCCAGGACCACACGCTGTACTACTGATCATACGTGTGGACTACATGTTTAAAGAGACTGAGAGAAAAGCAGTGCAGGGGTATCTGGATCTTCTCGGTGAGAGAGTCTGGAGTCACACTATAGTGCTGTTCACTCATGGAGACTCTCTGTTAGACACATCTATAGAGCACCGCATTGAGAGTGAAGGGCAGGATCTCCAGTGGCTGCTGGACAAATGTGGGAACAGGTATCATGTTCTCAACAATCAGAACAGGAGTGACCACACTCAGATCAAGGAGCTGCTGGAGAAGATTGAGGAGACAGTGGCACAAAACAACGGCTGCCATTTGGAAATAGACAGAAAGAATTCAGAAGTCATAAGCAAGGGATCTTCAAGAGGAAGCTTTGAAAATGCAACATATATGAGTAAGTAAATTCTTCTTGATGGATACTTGATGGATAATTTATTTACAGTTTGAAGATGCAAGATAAAAGCAGTGGAGAAATTGTATTGACATTTATGCATTTTCCAGACACATTTATCTAAAGTGTCTTACATTTTAGTCAAAGTTTACAGTATGAATTAAACCCATCATCTTGGTTTTTCCATCCCACACTCTACCAGCACTGGCACACAGATGACCTTTTTTTCTTTTTGGCAGAGCAATTAAGTGTCTTGTGTTTTCTGTAAAACTATGGTGTTACCAAAGTTAGTGCAATAGTGCTGCAGTTTCCGTTTCTTATTCCCTGAACCATTTTTAGCATTTTCATAGGGAACAGCCACAAGTAATGAAAAGTCTTCATTGGTTTTACAATATTTCCAATAAGTGGAGAGAATTTTTGTGTGGTTTTCCTATTTTTGATTTTCAGTAAACTTAGTATGAGACATTTTCCATTTGGATCTGCTATTATTATTTTCTAGTGGGTGTTGGAGAGAGCCCTTCCTTCAGTCCACTCACAAAACAAAAGAAAAGATCACAATCCACACGTCTCTCTGAGCCTGTAAGAAAATTTCACAGCATTGGAGTTCCACCATCCAGTTAGTATCTTTGATCTATTCAACCGTCTGTCATATATCCAGTTGCCTGTCATATACACCACTTTTAATGATCCATTCACACATTTCCATTGGATAAAATCAAGTTCCTACATGATGATTTTCTACCTTTTGTCTAGTGAGTGTTGAAGGGAATACAGTAACTGAAATATTTAACAGACGCCACTCAACTGAGCCCACAACAGCATCACACAGCAGGAAAGTTGGACCATCCAGTGAGTATCTTTTTGTTAAAAGAGTTTGATCTTGAAATTTATAATAAAAAAATATTTATACATACATTTATACATATTCAGTTTGTTCGGGCCTATTTTATTATCTTTTGATGTGGTGTTGAACATTATGACAGCTGTCAAAAATCAAACAACTTTTAGTTTATGTACTTAATAGCATTAAAATGATGTTTAACCTGACATTCTGAAATGAGCTAGGTTAAGATAATGAATGAACTGGGAAAATAATTTTAAGTATCATTTTAAGTGTGTACAGTATGTGGCCAAAGATAAACTGTTTTTATAGCCTATAAATTCTGGAAAAAAGGAAGTTTAGCACAGGTTAGATCAACGATGACTAGAAACAGTCAAGAGTCACCTCTAAAATTGAAATGAGTCAGATGATAGGGAAAGATCTCAGATATATAATATATGGTGCTAGAATCGTGTTAGCCTGTGTTCTAGCACATTTTAAAAATATTTCTTCTGCTTGTATATTTTTCCCCAATGAATTTAGTTAAGAGGTCTCAGGTAAACTCTGCACAACTAGAAGCAGACAGCAGGTTTGGGTCATCATGCTCCATAGTCTCCACTGGCAGCTCAGGATATGGATCTTCATGCTCCTTTCCTCAATCTGTGGAACAGTCAGAACACAAATGGACAAATAGTGCATATAATATTTCAGAACTTTCAGACAAACAAGATGAGTGTGAAGATATGAACTTATAAGAAATAATGTATGCAAATGACTGTTTATATAGCCATCCATTCTCCAAGCTGCATGTTCTATGTAGAGATTCAGGAGCCTGTCCCAGCAGCTCAGGCCGTAGACAGGGAAACACTCTGGATGGATGGCCAGTTGTTTACATATCTTAATCTATAAAATATTAATATTGTACACTGTAAAAACTGGGATTCAGTAATCCAGTACCATTATATTTAACTGTTCTTTCGCATAAATTTGCGTTAACAAACATTTAAAAAAAAATATCTGGTATAAAATACCTTTTGTTCTCTTTAATCTGTTGCTAGTCAGTTTGTTGATTGTAACATTTGTAACACAAACCAAGAATATGAGTAAATCAGTGTTTTTTCTTTTCTTATGAGGATTTAAATGAGCTCTATTTTTCTTTGCTCTCCACAAAGCACATTTTTAACAAATTAATTCCAATTGACTTGTTACATTAATTCCAAAAAACTATTTTTAACTATTTGCAGTTATTTTCACTGATTTACTTGTTACTCTTATTTCAAAATTATATTTATAATCGATATACACTGTGTATATGTATGTGTATATATATATTTTAATACTGTATTATAATGTTTGAATGCCTTAAAGAAATATTAAAAGAAAAAAAATTCAGTACATTTTTTTAATAGCATTTGATTTCATATTTCAAATGGCAATGACAAAGTTTTTACATCCAAATACTGCACACACAAATATTTAAGTTTTATAAAGATCAAGAAAAGTGCTCCTGTCCATTTTCAACCTTACAAGAACCCCTATAAATATGCTTTACAGCAATATATTATTGGCAAACACTATTATAAAGGCAGCAGACCCATTTGAGCTATATGACCTAATTGAGGTCCTTAACACCAACACATTTTAGCCCCAAAACACACACCAGCAAATACAGTGCAAGCCGTTTAACGTTTCTAAAATTCATCTCATAAGTGAAATCCTTAACAGTGATACAGGAAGTGTAAACAAACATCCCAGAAAATGTGACCACAAATACAATCCAAGGCTTTATTTCAAAGCAGATTGATCCGGTCTGCTCTGCAGGTTCCATGAAGATGTCACTGGTGTGTTTTTAAACTGGTGTCAGGAAGTTCAGGTTGAGGCTGCTGGGGATCTGGATGGTCTCGAGGGCTACAGGTGAAGGGTTGAAGGGGAAAGTGACTGGGAAAATGATCTTTGCGTCCATCAGTAACTGAGAAGACTCCTTACGATCCTTTAATAAAGTCTAGAGAGGATGGAGAAGTGTTTTACTATGTAAATCGAACAATATCTGACTTAAAATACATTTAAAAACATTGAGAAATGACTCACCTGTACAGACTTTATGAATGATATAGACACTCTCTCCTCAAACTCATTCACTGGTGTGTACAAGCGGAGGATTTTCACAATCTGTCACAAACAGACACAGAACATCAGAACTGAACTCAAGGTTTCATCAGAGACTCCATTCAGATCTCGCACACGCACACACCTGTTCAGTGGTGAGAGCCGTGCACATAGTACAGATGGCCCCTGCGTCGTCCTGGCTCTTCTTTTTGATCTGCAGAAGCTGAGCTGCCTGAATCAGAGGCTCCAGAGACTCACGCGCTCCACTGCCCTGAAGATCTTTATCCAGCAACCACTCCTCCAGCTGACATACATTATACCTTATATAAAGAAAAAACTAATTGTAATTAAAATAAATACATGCATATATATATTTTCAATGTTCTATATAACAAAAAATTTACAAAAAAAAAAAGAAAAATACTAATTCACTGGTATGTGTGTGTGTGCGCATATATATATATATATATACACACACACACACACACACACACACACACACACACACAGTGGACGCGAAAGTTTGGGAACCTTGCAGAATCTGTGAAAATGCGGATCATTTTAACAAAATAAGACAGATCATACAAAATGCATGTTATTTTTTGTTTAGTACTGTCCTGAGTAAGATATTTTACATAAAAGATGTTTACATTTAGTCCACAAGAAAAAAAAATAGCTGAAATTATTAAAATAACCCCATTCAAAAGTTTGGGAACCCTTGGTTCTTAATACTGTGTGTGGTTACCTGGATGATCTACCACTGTTTTTTGTTTTGTGAGGGTTGTTCATGAGTCCCTTGTTTGTTCTGAACAGTTCAACTGAGCACCGTTCCTCAGAAAAATCCTCCATGTCCTGCAGATTCTTCAGTTTTCCAGCATCTTTTGCATATTTGAACCCTTTCCAGCAGTGACTGTATGATTTTGAGATCCATCTTTTCACACTGAGGACAATTGAGGGACTCAAACACAACTATTAAAAAAGGTTCAAACATTCACTGATGCTCCAGAAGGAAACACGATGCATTAAGAGATGAATTTGAAGATCAAGGTAAATTAAAATTATATTTCAGCAAAATAAGAAAAAAATATTCATCCTGTTCAAAAGTTTTCACCCCCTGGCTCTTAATGCATCGTTTTTCCTTCTGGAGCGTCAGTGAATGTTTGAACCTTTTTTAAATGGGGTTACTTGAATAATTTCTGCTATTTTTTTGTCTTGTGGGTTATATGTAAACAGCTTTTATGTAAAATATCTTACTCGGGACAGGACTAAATAAAAAATAACATGCAATTTGGCACAAAAAAGAATGGTAAGCAACAAAAAAAAAAACCCAAAGTCTTATTTTGTTAACATTATTCACATTTTCACAGATTCTTCAAGGGGTTCCCAAACTTTCGCATGCCACTATATATATACACATAATTTTGTATTAAAAAAAATAATTACATTTAGCATTTCAATGGTGTATATCTTCATTTCATGCTTTTTTAATTTTTATACAGTTAGAATACAAAATTATTTGAACATAATTTGAGTGAAATGAAACCATGCAAAATTAATGAAAAACTTCCTAAAATAAATAAATTACATTTCTTAATATTTGCAAAAAAATGTAATTTCTATGTTATGCCAGCATGATTGGTTTGTTAAATCATTCATTAAATTTTAGAGAAGTAAAATGTTTAAAACTTAATTACATAAAAGTAAAGTTAATTACCTGTAACGTTTTATTATACACATAAAATTATGAATGAACTTTTTTTTTCCAACCCATTTGCTTTCCACTCCACTTTTAGACACGCACTCGTGAAATTCCCTAAGCACTTCCCCTCGGGGGAATCCCCACTGCCATTCTGAAGTGTGTTCCACTTCGTGAAGTGAACGAGGGAATTATATATGGACAGACCCTCGACCCCTCGATTATGACCGAGGGAGCGAGTGGTCTAATGGATTACATAACTCCCATAATTCTGTGGGCGCGGCGGGTGGGTGGGGCGGGGAACGATCATATTTTTGTCCTCTTCGGGTTCTGTCGAGGGGTCTATGGTGGCAAGGCATTTGGTGATTGGTTGTCAGACAGCCAATCAGATTTAGCATCCTCATCTCTGATGTCTGAATTATGGCATATTGTACGCTGGGTTGTGTTGAGCCAAGCTGAGCTTTGGCATTTAAGAGCACTGAGGGCGGCATGCACGGGAGCTAGTGAAACGTTGCACGCGCAAAGGAGGTCTGCACACATCCAAAAACTTACTTTAAATGCAAAATTGATTTCCGTGCACTCGAAATACTTTTTTCTTTGCGAAATGAACATTTTCTCCACAAAACTCAGATCTTGCGCATGCAAAACGCACTTTTGCGCGCTCAAAATATGATCTTTCGCGCGCAGAATTGTGGCAGAGATCCAAGCCTATACGAGTCTGCTTCATATGCACACTTCATGCCACTCCATAGACCACAATGCACCACGATTGTGACGTCATCACAGATCGCGTTTAATTTATCCCCACCCCAAAACCACTCTATAAAATATAAATGATTCTAATTATAACATCCCAAGCATACCTATATACATATAGAATTCTGTACCAAACAAAGGAGGAAAATGTAAACAATAAACCAACTCCATAGCAGATTCTAAGTGATCAAGGGCTTAGGTCCTAGGATGTTCCAATTCAGCCCATTCCAACGGTTCTGCCAGTAGTGGGCACTCATGCAACATAATCAATGACGTACACCCGAGTAAACGAGACGGAGGGAAGTTGGCCAGTGAAGGGCATAACAAAAAAATGAACTGGAACGCAGCCCCAGACTATCCGTAGGTCTAGTGGCCTTTAGTGGTCAGTACCTGATCTGCAGGCCTTTACTCCAGGAGCACATGTCCTTGCGGAGCAGTAAGTTGTTGAGTGTAACAGAGCAGATGACGTAGAACTGCTGTTTGATGACCTGTCGGACCAGCTCGGTGTCGTTGCCGTGCTGAAGCAGCGTGTAATAGAACACATCCAGCTGCTTCAGAATGGACTCCAGCGAGTGAGAGCCCTCCTCCTGGAAACTGGGTGTGCGCTTCCTCATTCCTGTGGGCTTCACACCCATCACACCTTGAATGGTCTCCTGCTCCAACATGGCTGGAGCTGCCGTGAGGAAAAGAGGGAATGCTCAAGCAGAGAGCATAAAATAAACATTGAAATCTTTATGATCAGAGTATGGAGAGTTACCAATTTTGGGGTGTAAAATGTTTTCTATGACCCTGATGAGCTGCTGGTAGATCTGAATGGCCAGATCACTCAGAACCTGCCGGTACTCAGACAGGTCAAAGTTTGTCAGACAGTGTTCGTTCTGCCGAGGCGTGTTGTGCTTTGCGTATGCCTAAAAAAAGGTCAGGAAGAAATAAAATATTAGGCCAGCATTCATAGAGTAAAAAATTCAAAATAGTAGTAATAATAAAAACATTAACATTCATGTGTACAGACATGCAGAAATGTTGTTTCAAACGTTTCTCTCTACTCTCAACATTTGCAGCTAGCTTCTTCAGAAAGCTATTTTTTTTATCAGATTCTTCTAATTCAGCATCCAAGGAACATTGAATAATTGAACTGAAATTTACAAGCGACACTGTGCCACACAAAAAGTGATGGCTAATGCATACAGTTAATTTCTAATAGTCTGGTGTTAGCATCTTGCTAAGCTAATTACTACCTCTAGCACAAAAGAACATTAAAACATAAAAATAACTATATTATATTATATAAATATTAGATAAGATAAATTTTAAAGGGGTCATATTATGCGATTTCAATTTTTTCCTTTCTCTTTGAAGTGTTACAAACTATTGGTGCATAAAGAAGATCTGTAAATCTGCAAAGACTAAAGTCTCAAATCCAACGATATTCTTTATCAAGTTTAAGACTCTGCCACGCCCCCTTAAAACGGCTTGTTCTAACACGCCCCCTCATATCTACATCACTATGTGGAAATAATTGCATAATGCGCCCAAATGTGCACGCATAGAAAGAAGGCGTGGTTTCAGTAACCTTAGTTAGTGTTGAAGCAGCATGTCAGGGAAACGCTGTGTGTTTTAGTGCGAAAGCAAAAGCACTTTATTTGGCTTCCGAAAGTAGATGCATTTAGGAAATCTTTAAGATCACTTACAACAGAAAAGCAATGCATTTTATGTGGAACAGGGCCGTGAAATTCGTGCACCTAAGAAAGGAGAGAAAATCAATGAGTCTAGACAGTGTTGCTACAGGACACAGATGACGGTGGAGCCATCGGGAAAGATGGAAGAAAGGAGAAGGAAACAAACACCAAAACGTGCGCAAAACTCTGCGCATTTCTCGAACTAGCTGCTAAGTATAGCTATACGTATTGTTATTAGCTTAAGTCTTGCTATGACTTTTCAAATGCAGATTTTGCGCAGCGTCTGTGGGTGTTTGTGTGCATTATTTACTGTCTTTCTTTATTTGAAAAGATGCGCTCGCGATTATGGTAAGGGGAATTACATTTCCGACGCGTGCTTGTGGTGTTCGACCAATCACAATGCACTGGGTCAGTTGGCCAAACAGAGCAGACTGCGCTTGTCGGAAGGAGGGACTTTGTAGAAAACTACGTGTTTGAGAGAGGCGGGGCATAGAGGACCTACAATAATGTACAGTATTTGAAAAATTATGTTTTTTTTGAACATTAAAGCATGTCAACATATTATGTTACACCAAATACACAAAATAATGATTTAAAAAAAGCATCATATGACCCCTTTAATTTTTTCCACAGAAATATCAAATACTTACGTAGGCATAATTTGTCTATGAAACTAATAGCCATCGTTTGAGCATAAAATTGTAGATCTTAAAAGGTTTTAAGATAATAAGAAACATGAATACAGAAGAAAAAAAATAGAATTTATATTGATCAAATTTACATAGTGTATTCAAAATAAGAAAGCACCCCAAAAAAAAATCTGTAATACATGAATGAGTGTGTGTGTGTGTGTGTGTGTATAAAAATAATAGTAAGAATTTCCCACTACAATTTATTGATTTCTGGGATTGCATTTCTTGTGAAGGATACGTTTCACTCACTTATTTGGTCAGGACGAGATATTTAATAAATGCTGCTGACTTTTTGGAGTGTAATAATGACGTCTACAATGCTGTCTATGTAGACAGAACACTAGGGTTCGAAACGCAGCAAACAACCTACCTTCTCTCCACTGTACTGCCTCAGGCAATGTAAGAAGCGACAAGTGTTTGCCAACCAGAAGGAAACGGTTTCAAAATCTCCTCGTTTCTGTACAGATAGCAAGTTATTACGTAATTACCACAGCATGTTTTGTCAGATGTTTAAATCGAAATAATCTGGACATTTTTCATGCAAAAATGGTTCACTCTTATCTCAATGGATTTGTATTCCAACATATTCTGACTGAGAGTCTTTCACCTTCAGTACGTTCTTGATGGTGTTGATGGAGGAGTTCAGCAGGGTGGAGACCCGCTGGTCATCGTTGGCGTAGTCGGCGTGTCGCAGACACATGAAGAGAATGTAAGCAGGCAGACCTGTGACCAAATTCACCGACACACCTTGGGGTTTGAGCTCTGTGGATAAATACATTCAAAATGACTGAAAATCACTCTTTTCAATGGAATATACTGCCTAAAGCAAAAAAATTCAACGTCCATTTGTTTCTCTTTGTTCCAAAGAAAGTATCTATAAACATTTGTATTGTTTCGTTTCTCTGCTGATATTCTACATGTTTATGATGTTCAGATCACCTGTGATGAGTATCTTGAACAGTTTGCTCTCGTCTTCTCTCCTGTACTCCAGCATGCCCTGGAAATCCCTCTCTTTGCGAACGATACTGACCATGCGTCCGCTCTCGCCAACTATGTTCTCTGGAGAGGACTGCTCAATATGAACACCTGCTGCCACCACCAAAATATTCATATTTTCCATATAAAAATAATCATGGGATGCCACTCCAACAGAAATTCATGTGACAATTTGTCTACAAAACTAACTGAAAGCATTTAATCATAAAACTTTTAGACAGTTTTTTTAGACAACAAACATGAATCCAGTGTCCAAACTTGACTGATATTATTAATATCTTGTTTTCAAAAATGAGAAATCATTACCCTCAGCCTCCCCAAACTTTTTCATGTAGATTTTCAGGTGTTTCTTTAGTTTGCGGATCATTTTGTCCTGTTTCCCCATCTGCTCCAAGAGGTCCTATAATTTACAGAAATCATTGTAATGCAGAATAATATTTACTGTCATATATTACTATGTATATTTGTTAGTGTATGCATACCATATTTTGTTGTGTGAGGCGACTGATCTCGTGCTGCAGGCTGGCTTGTATTAGAGCGTCATGCGGAAGCTCCAAGCTGTTCGACAGCATCTGCTGCTGATGATCAAGCTCCGCCCTTAACTGCTGAAGCTCCGCCCTCAAACCCTCCACCTCCTTCTCGTGGGACTGTCCCTGAGTTTGCAACTGTGACACTAGAATCCTGCAAAGAGATATTAAAATGTTACTCAAAAGATATGCACTTAACCAGTGTTATTTTAGTATTATTGATACACTATTAGTTTTTCTCAATATTTTGAATAATTTTTTTTTTTTTTTTTACAGTTTTCATCTCAATTTTAGTTACAATTTTTGTAATTCTGTGTTTTTGTCATTTTTATTAGTCTATATAGATTTAATTAAGTTTTAGAAAAACGTTGCCTCAGGAACTAGCATCCTATTTTACTTAATGGGTCAATTTAGTCCCTTTGTTTACCAATTTAAAAAGACACTTTAATAAAAAAAAAGATGTTTTGGATGGTGTGTGTCAGTTAGTGTTCGTGAGAAAGAGTGTCTTTGTATATTAGTTCTATTTTATTTCACCTGTTAGTTTCCTTCAGGCTCTCATAAGCCATCCAGAGTTCTCCATCCTCATTGAGCTCATGAAGGTCCAACCTGGGAGATCTGTGAGAGAAAGAGTCATAAATGACTTCCATTATAAGGAAACATGCATGTTACAGCGTGAACATGGGTCTGAGGACTGTAAATACAAATTTATGAAATATAATAGCTGATATACCTGCTTGAGTCACCTGAATCTCCTTCGGTTCCTGTTTCCTGAAAAAAAAAAAAATTACTGCCAGACTGATTATGTGTGTGTGCGGTGTTATATTTTATTAATTATAATTTATGTCACATTATTTTGAAGATTTTCACCTATGGAATGTCAAATGGCTGCAAAAAGTTTGCACACTACCTTATGTTTAAATGCCTCGTGGTTGACCAGCTGAGATCGCAAGATGAGCACTTCCTCCTTTCGCATTTCAAGCTCTTCTGTGGTGGAGTTGAGCTGTTCGAGGAGCACGTTATATGCCTGACCTCCAGGGGACGCCAACTTTGACCCTGACCCCTTACTGAGGGACTGACGGAGCTCCTGCAGATCTTTCTTGAGCTTCTTATTGTCGTCCCTCCGCTCCTGACGACTGTTATCCGATCAGACACACACACACATATATATATTTCTTTGAATGCATGAAAGGCAAACCAAAAATTTTATTTAGTGAGCAAAAGTGTGTTTTTGGTACCTTCAGAGCTTCATAGTCTCTCTCAGCCCCTAACACTCTCTGACAATCTTCCAGTTCCTGAAAACACAGAGAAAGAACATGCATGACTTCCAGTACATTATAACAGCCTAGCTGTTTTGGTTCTTACTTTAGTTTGTTCCAGTTGCAGCTGGTCTTCTTTGGTGTCCATCTCACTCTGCAGGTCCATCTTCTCCTTCTCCAGCTCAGCGACTCTCCTCTGAAGCTTCAGCAGCAGGGACACATCAGCTGCCGTCTGGCCAGCATCCTAGACACATCAAAACACAACCATCATATCCTATCATAACAGAAAATCTAGAAGAAATTCAGAAATCAAACTGCTTTTGGAAACGGACCTCTCTTTCCAACGAGCTGACCTCTGACCCTGTGAGCACAGAGCTATGGACGCTCTCTGATTGGCTGCTGCTGTAGCCAGAGTCGGCTCTGTTATGATCATGTTTGGAGAGCTCCTTGTTAGAAAGATTGGTAACACAAAATGTTACAATATTAAAAATGTGAAAAATGCCATTGAATTAGAAAGTGATATGAAAAATCTTCCTTATTACAGCCACCTCTTTTTCTGATCTCAGATCAGCGCAGTGCTCCTCCAGTTTTAGGTGCTCAGACAGAACAACACTGTTGTGGTAAAACAGTGAGAAGCTCTAATCAACATACCGAAAAACAAAAATAATACTGTGCTTGCAGGGGTTCTGTGGCCTCCTGATGGGTAACAGTAACTCTGATTCCAAAACTCTCAAACCAAATCCAGTTTAAGACAATACAGATGACAACTGCTACATGACTTTCTTGGTATGCAAATCCAGTTTTGTACATGGTTTACCAAACAGATTCACCAGTCAAGTAACTACCAGTCAGATGAATGACAATGCTCCCTTTGACAATTACAGACCTTTTTGCCCAAGCCCTCACCAACTACAATAGTATTACTAGGTAAAAGGTCAGAGCTTTCCTGAGCCAAGCCAAAACGACATGCTCCACCTTTTATCTGCTGCTCCTGTTCCTGGATCAGTCTGTTCATCTCATCTTTCTCACTCTTCAGCAGTGTGTTCTTCTCATTCAGCTCAGCAACCATCTGCAGATCGCAGTTAAGTTCGGTAAATTTAAAAAAATGTTTTTAATGTTAAGGAACTCTCTTATGCCCATCAAAGCTACATTTATTTGATCCAAAATACAATAAAAACAGTAATACTGGAAAATATTATTACAATTTAAAATAACGGCTTTCTATTTTAATATATGTAAATCATGTAATATTGTTTATAGATAAAATGTCATTCCTACGATGATACAGCTGATTTGGTGCTGCGAATTTTGTTGTGGAAACGGATCATTTTTTGCAGGATTCTTGGATGAGAAATGTCCAAAAGAAACCATTTATTTTGAAAAAAGCAACTATTTTTTAACTGTCCTTTGATCACTTAATGGTCCTTGCGAATAAAATAATATTTCTTTTGTAATTTTATATCTATAAATATAGATAGACAGATATAGACAGATAGACACAGACAGATAGACAGTCTTAGACCAGACCGATTAGACAGACTGATAGATCTGACGGACAGATTAGACAGATATAGACACAGACAACATGACATATATAGATAGCCGGATAGATATGTTCCTAAATAAAGATATTAAATTCTAAAAAAAATTTTTACCTATTTTTTTTTTGTCTACATAGAAAAAAGTATATACCTTTTAAGAAAATAAATGAATATTACCTCTTTGTTCTTCTCCAGCTCCTGACGGACCAGTTCCAGCTCCTCCTGTAAGGATGTCACCAGGTCTCCACGGTGACGGGACTCCTCTTCCGCCTCTTGAAGAGTCTTGAGCTGCACGTGCAACTTCTCCAACTCAGTGGCACTGTGGCTCTCCATTTGCCTTGTTTGCTCAGAAAGCTCTCGGTTGTCTTTATGCTAAAGATAAAATACAAACATATTGTAAATCAAACATGGATCCCTCCTTAGATATCAAGATAGATGTAGATAAAACAGATGAAGGATACCTGCTCATCCAGTTTCCTCTGCAGCTGCATGATCTTGTTCTCCATGCCGACGTTGAGCTTCTTGTAGTGCTCGACTGATCTGGCTTCAATCTTGAGTTTCTTGAGCTCACGACGGGCCAGCATCCTGCGCACACAACACTGCAGATACACCACAGCCCTCTTGATGCGACGAAAACGCCAGCGGGCCAGGAAGCCACGCACCCAGCGCTGGATCAGTAAAGCCTTGTGCTCACACACCAACTATGCAAGAAAACATCACAACAAGCTCTACAACAGTTGCTTTCATCTCCAATCCAACATTAAAGCATTTGCAACCCATGTTACTGGGTTTAACATTTAAATGAATGAGAATTAGCATCTCTCTGTACTAAGAAATAGCTGTTACTCATTCCTGAAAGCCTCATTCTTATTTCCCCTTGCATGTTTTTAAATTTGTGATTACAAGCCTAGATCTTTGTCTGTGTACCCGTTTGTACTCCAGTCTGGCAGTATAGCCGCGCAGTAACCTCTGAATGAGAACCGTTGCGGCCCTCTGTCGCAGGAACTGTCGTCGGGCTGCCCACATGCGCGTGTACTTCTGAAAGATCACTGCGGCCCGCGTCCTTCTCAGTGTCTTGCACAAGCTAAACGAGGGTAGATCAAATACACTGTTAGTTTAGTTTCCAATTAGTAATTCACTCATAATTCATCTCAATTTACGCTTGACTTATTTCGCAATGCAAATCTAAAACATTTGTGAGTGTGACGCACCATCGAGCCTGGTGTCCTCTCGTGTATCTCTGCAAGGTAATGGCTGCCTGGCGAATACGCAGGTATTTCTTTCGGGCGAGCCAGCAACGGATGGTTTTTTGGATGTGGATGCAGGCTGCACGGAGTTTGTCAGCCCTCAGCTTTTCCAGGTAAGCCACCTGTCCAGCCCGGAAAAAGATCTTTGTTTTTCCGAACTGGTATTTATCTTTGTTCTGCAGAGGGGGAACAAAGTAACATTAGACCGTTTAAAAACATCTCAATCCTACCAAAGCTGGTTTGTACGTGTCTGTGCATGGCCATGCTGGTTTAGAGGGCTTGTGGGCACTTTTTGGCTGGGAGATTGGCTTAAACCAGCTTAGACCATCTTAAACCAGCCTAGGTAGTTCTTTTTTGCAGGACACATGCATTTTGCATAGAGAAAGAACAGAGTTGTGTTAATGTTTACAAAGAGAAGTGTGATACCTGCACAAGCCGTTCTAGAACACTCTGGCAGGTCAACTTCCTGTCTGAGAGGAATTCTTTCTGCCTCATTAGAACACGATAACGACTGAAGAACTCTTGATAAGTCCACCTGACCAGAGGGAGGTAAAGATGCATTAAAACACGAACAGATCCCAAATCAGGTCGGCCATTTAGAGCTGGGTTAACGGAACTAAATTTTTGCTAAAGTGGTTTTAAACTTGAATAGAATAAGTTTAATAAGGGTCTTTATTGATAAACGAACGTCAGTTCAAAAACTTTTGATTGGTGCTTTTGAGTATCACTTCTGATTGGTTCCCTTCAATTGGTCACAGCCAATCAGATTCCACGCAGAAGGGAGACTAGTAAGACATGTCATCATGAATTAGCACCTGGAAGGGAAGCCTGCAGATGAGATACGAATGGTCTCAAGGACTCCACACGCTCTGAGCTGCTGGACGGCTCGATGGGGGTCCAACCTAGAGCCAGAAAGAGAAGAAACTAAAGTGACCTATATTACATAATGGTGGATTATCTCTGAACTCAGTTTACTGACATGAAGGGGGCTTTAACGTCATTTGGCTTGATGCAGCGCACATAGTGAGGGGTGGTGGCGTTCAGCGTGTCCATGAGCAGGTGCAGAGAGTTCCGGAACTTAAAACAGGAGGAACAAAAGCATCAGACAAATGACACTGTGATTTTCTGTGAAGAGATTTGGGTGGATAATATCGGTTTCAATAGAGCACAATAGCGACCGCCTACTTTTCCCACATTTTTCAGCAGCCTTGGTTCTGGAAACATTTTTATTATTTATGGCAAAATAGTATATGAAAATTGGGGGAAAAGACAAAAGGTAGACCATGCAATTAATATCTTTTATGAGACAATTATTGTTGTTATTATTATTAATAATTTAAGCTCAACTACCATGAAAAATTCCATGATGCATTGTGAATGAAATAATGGAATCAAGTGCAACAAAACTAAATAAAACTACTGATTTATAGTCATTGAATTAAGAACAAAACAATGCTTTCCAAAGTTTGGGGTTGATAAGACTTTTTAATGTTTTTTAAAAAGTCTCTCATGCTCATCAAGGCTGCATTAATTTGATAAAAAATAAAGTAAAAACAGTAATATTGCAAAACTGTATTATTAATTTAAATAATGTTTTCTATTTGAATTTTTTTACAATTATTTTAATAATATTATATTATTATTAATATAATATGGCTGATTGTTGCTCAAATTATTTTTATTTTTTTATTTATTATAAATGTTGATTATAGTGATACATTTGTTCAGGATTCTTTTATTTACAAAGTTCAAAAGAACAGCATTTATCTGAAATCTAACTTTTTTGTAATAATGCAAAAAGTCTGTTGCGTGCACAGGATCAATTTAATGCACCCTTGCTAAAAAAGTATTTTTAAATTAAAATGATTAAAAATCTTACTGACCCCAAACCTTTGAATATATTTGACTATTAAACCCTTTAAAAAAAAAGTTTTTTATATAACGCCTGTCTTAAAAGGTTTACTGTTATTACTTTAATCAGGTAATGGGAATGAATGCTTTTACTTTCAGAGTCTTTTTGCAGCCCAAGTTCAGATTGAAGGAAATGAAAAAGACAAACAAAAACAGAGATGGATCTCGGCTTTGTTGGTCAACTCTAACCTGCAGTCCAACCGATTTCTTGTGCTCCCTAAAAGACTGGGTTGACCGCCCAACCTTTGCACGACCAGATGGTGCTGTGGAGCTCGGAGCTGCAGGTGTTTCCTCATCCTGGAAGAGCTCAACCAGCAAGGCAAACTGAGAAAACAAGTCTTAATTTAAAAAAAAAAGAAAAAAAACAGCAATATGCATGCTACTTGTGACTATTTCACTCTAGACTCAGTGGTTCTCAACTGATTTAAAACTGATTTTTTTCCCCTGCTCTCCATAACCTGTTTTTGGGTTGCAGCCCACCAGTTGAGAACCACTTGTCTAGGAAGCCAAAAAGTATGTTAATGAACCGAACAGCAGGTGGCGATACTTATCTCAAGACATGTTGTATCATAACTGTATTTTCAAGTCACTGAGAGAGCAGAGAATAACATTTCGCAAGCTGAAACACATTCCAGGTTCTCATTTCAACTGTGTAGAGCACAGCAAAGATGAATTTCTGTGCCAGAAAAATGTTAGTGAGCTATGCTGAGGTGAACACACCTTACTAGCCTTCAGCGCATTAATTTGTTCTTCATTGACTGTGTCTTTATTTTTCTCCAGAAATCCATCACACTGGTATTCAACCTAAAACAGAAATACAAACAAGATAAAATGGCATGGACTCTTAGGAATTCCTGTATGACCACATAAGTGCATATTTTTCTTCATGTACCTTGTCTGCAAAGTGCAGTATGATGAAGGCTTTGTTAGACATGCGTGGCTTCTCAAAGTGAGAGCTTTTCTTTAGGTGAGTGTTGTACAGCTTTTGGGCCCATGAATCATCTGAGCCTTTTGGCATCTGGAAGCATCAAATCAAGAAATCTGAGAAGTTCATCACAAAAATATGCTAATTATATATATATATATATATATATAATGGTTCAATCATGTTTACAGTGCATTCTTCATCTAAAAGATCTAGCAAGCCCATCTTGGCCTCGATCAGGTTGATGCACGGCTGGTTGTCGTAAAAATCGATGAGCGTCCATGGTATCTGCTCCTTCATGTATTCCTCCTGCTCCAGTTTGAACACGTGCTGGAGGGGAAATGCTTTCTGTGAGTCGTGATGTGCTTGGACATGACCGCTCGTTTCGTGAATGCTGGAACAGCTGACACATGTTTGAAAATGCTGACCATGTTAAACTGCTGCTGGAGCTTCTCGTTGGCGTAATTGATGCAGAACTGCTCGAAGCTGTTCACCTCGAATGTCTCAAACCTGGGCACAACAGTTCACCTAATTTTCCTACAACTGCATTTTTAACATCAATAAAGTATGAAGATGAAATAATAGCACCTCACCCACCCATAGATGTCTAGGACACCGATGAATGAGTGCGGTTTGGAGGAAGTGCTCAGGGCCTTGTTGACCTGGCTGACGATCCACGAGAAGAGCTTGGCATAAATGTGCTTCGCAAGAGCGTCACGGCCGTTTATGGCCTCCAGTCGGGTAACAGGCTTGTTTAGGGTTTCTGTGGCGGTCTTGAGTTTTTTATGGCACAACCAGTGAGCCATGGACTCGTACGACACCTCAGTGAGGTCACAAAACACTGCCAGGTGGCCGCTTTCATCCTGGACACAATGAAAACAACAAAGTGTGAAATCAATGAATGAAAATGCAAAATGTGTATTAAAGAATCCATTAATTCTTGCATTCTCAATGCGACTTACAGAGATGCCACAACTAGACGATCCTCTCTCTTTCACTTCCACATTCCCCAGATGAAGAATGGCTGACAGGATTTGGAATAAACCCATTTGGTGTGCCTCAGTTATTCCTGGAATCAGTAGATACAGGCACGTTTGTGGCTGAATGACTAAACTAAGAGCATGTGAAGAAGCATTAAAGTAACACTCCACTATTTTTGAAAATAGGCTCATTTTCCAACTCCCCTAGAGTTAAACGGTTGAGTTTTACCGTTTTCGAATCCATTCATCCGATCTCCGGGTCTAGCGGTAGCACTTTTAGCTGTAGCTTAGCACAGATCATTGAATCTGATTAGACCATTAGCATCTCGCTCAAAAATGACCAAAGAGTTTATTACGCTGGAATGAGAGCATAGTTCCTAGCCATATCGTCCTAGAAAAATCGCAACTTTTCATTTTCCGTCAGTCTTAGTACACGATGTAACTACAGAAGAGACAAGTTTTTAAATAGGAAAATCCATAAACCCTTTGGTCATTTTTGAACGTGATGCTAACGGTCTAATCAGATTCAATTATTTATGCTAAGCTACAGCTAAAAGTGGTACCGCCATACCCGGAGATCGGCTGAATGGATTCGGAAACGGTAAAACTCGACTGTTTAACTTTAGGGGAGTTGGAAAATTAGCCTATTTTCAAAAATAGAGGAGTGTTCCTTTAAAAGGGTTTATATCATGAAGAATCTAATTGTCCTTGATCGTTTTAGATAAGAGCTTTATGTACTATGACAACACATTTTGACGTTGTCCATGTTTACACATCAACTATTGCTACTGGATGTTCAGGAACCTGGCCAAATCTATCATAGATAGGTAATAAAAATAAAAAAATAAAAACATTATAAAAAAAAAATTTTTAAAGGGAAAAAATTAAATAAAAAGAATCACAAAAAATACATCACATTAAAAAATACATCAATAAAAAATTTTTATTTTTAAATAATCAAATAAACAATACAATACATTATAAATAAAAAACTAATTTAAAAAAATTAAAAAAGACGTTACCCTTTTATCATTCTCATAATAAATTAAGACAATAAAAGAAAGATATATAGGACCCCGGTGTACAAAACAATATATGGCACATGGAAAGGTAAGCTATTTATACCTAGCAGTGAAAAGGCTTTCCTTGTGGCCTCCATCTCTTTCAGGTCGTTCACTCCCTCGATGATGGGACTTCTGCCTTGGTTAGTGTAGGGAAAATCATCAGCGCTACCTTAAGAGAAAAACTGGTTACTGAAGAGAAGGAGTCCACCCTGAGGGGAAGTGGTGAACAGATTTTCTTATTACAAAATATCACCCGTCGGTTGACTTAAAACCTACAATAACATCCATAACTCATTATAGATGCTAACGGTTTACTTGACTGTTAATTATAAACACAATGCAGAGTAGGTATCATACCTAATTTTAGAGGTTCAAATTCTGCTAAATGGGCACAGGCACAGAGCTGATAGAAGATGTGATAGTTTCTCTCCTCACTCGCCTAAAACAGGAAACAGAAACTGACCACTGTATTTTAAGTCAAGAGACATTTCCACACAAGTACACCAGAATTTATATTTATTTAATTGAAATACATTTTATATTACTGAAATCAATGTTGACTCTTTCAAACTATTTAAATAAGTATGTAGTAGAGACGAATAAGCAGCAGATTAACCTGAAACACCACTCTAGACTTTTCCAGAAGATACGTCCTCATGTTGGCTCCAATGATGTGGTGTTTCCTGTCAAATCCAATCTCAATGTACTTCCCAAAGCGGCTGCTGTTGTCGTTTCTCGTCGTCTTGGCGTTTCCGATAGCCTACACACATATGAAAACCTCAGTATGAGGAGAAATCTACATCTGTTTGGTGTTTAGGGAGTTTCACAGGCTAGCAGAAGCTAGCTAGATAAAGTTAGGTAGTTATCTGCTGTCATACCTCCATGATGGGGCTGGACGCCAGCACTTTCTCCTCCACGCTGGCCTCAGCAGAGGAGCCGCTGACCGTGGCGAAGTAACGCATGGCGTATTTGGCAGAAACGGTCTTCCCTGCACCAGATTCTCCACTCACAATGATGGACTGATTTTTCTCGTCTCTTACAGGAGGAAAAGGAGAGCTAGCATTGTAATTGCCATTAACTGTGAACACATTCTTAGATACACTCTATACTTTGAATCTATATGGCAAAAAGGTATGTGCACATACCTGGCCATCTGTTTATAGGCCTCCTCTGACACGGCAAAGATATGAGGGTCCATATCACCCATGTTCTGCCCACTGTAAGCATTGATGATGTCTGATCCATAGATTTGAAGACTTTCATATGGATTGATGGCAACCAGGATGATCCCTATATTTATTTTAAAATGATTAGATTTTTTTTTTTAACTTCTGGAGTTCTGGGTCAAAGGTCAGACTGAATCGCAATGCGTTTTCAGACTCTTTTTCTGAAACTTTGCATACTGTATGCAAAACAGCCTAATCTAAGAACAGAAGTCCATAACTCAAAGTCTAATGGGCTGTGCAGTACAGATGAAACAAGCTCTGCTAGGACATATTTTACGGTTCATATTCACTAGTAATATCTGCTGCACATGAGAGTTCCAAAGTGTACAAGTCAATGCTCAGAAATGAAATGAAATAAAATAAATCTGTTAATTAAATAAAATGGTAAAATTCAATTAATTAAAAAAAATGAAACTACAAGACAATATATTGACAATAAACAGACTAGCCATAGACACACTGCTTTCATATGTGACCCTGCACCACAAAACCAATCTAAAGTCGCTTGGGTATATTTTTAGCAATAGCCAAAAAAACATTGCATGGGTCAAAATGATCGATTTTTCTTTTATGCCAAAATCATTAAGATATTAAAGGGATAGTTCACCCAAAAATGAAAATTCTGTCATCATTTATTAACACAAAAGAAGATATTTTGAAGATTGCTGGTAATCAAACAGTTGGTGGTTGCCATTGACTTCCATAGTAGGAAAACAAAATACTATGGAAGAAATACTATGAAGTCATGGCACCACCAACTGTTTGATTACAGCATCTGTTCAAAATATCTTCTTTTTGTTCACTAAGAAAGCCACTCCTACAGGTTTGAACTACATGAAGGGTGAGTACAGGATGAGAATTTTCATTTTTGGGTGAACTATCCCTTTAAGTAAAATCATGTTCCATGAAGATATTTTGTACATTTCCTACCGTAAATATATCAAAACGTAGTTTTTGATTAGTAATGTGCATTGCTAAGAACTTCATTTGGACAACTTTAAAGGCGATTTTCTCAGTATTTTGTTTTTGCACCCTCAGATTCCAGATTTTCAAATATTGTCCTAACAAACCATACATCAATGGAAAGCTTATTTATTCAGCTTTCAGATGATGTATAAATCTCAATTTCAAAAAATTGACCCTTATGACTGGTTTTATGTTCCAGGGTCACATATTGTCATCGCAATGATAGGAAAGTCACAACTATGATTTTAATATATCTAATAAGCAACGTCCACAACCATCTGAGGTGTCGGTTTGATTACCACAGTAGGTGTAGATGAGCTTGGAGTCTGTGAATCGGACCCGGAGGTTGTGCATCACAGCCGGTTCATGGAGGTAACTGAGAGCCGTGAGGTCGTTCTCACCCACCAGGATGTCCGGGTTACGAAGGGGAGGCAGAACACCACTCTTTGGGTCCAACTTGTACTCAAAATCCTGCGAAAAGATACTAAAGTTCAGCCGAAGCTACTGTGGAGAATTATAAATGCTCTTAAACTGAATCTACTGCCTTGTCCAATAAACGTCCACAGTATGTGCATTTATTTAGCTATTTTTCTGTCATGAGCTCTACTGTCTACATGCTGTTGATGACCTTTTATTGAACCCAGAATATTCCTTTAACGTAAAACATGTTAGTTCATCAGATCATCTTGTGGGTAAAACATGGAAAAAGCTTTTTGTATCACTGACACACTTGCAGACAGGAGATGAATTTAGAGGACATTTATTCAGGAAACCACAAGCTAAACTACAGATACTCGGCTTTGGCGTAGTGACTGCACACCAGTTAAATGTTACACCAGTTAAAAAAAAATAGTGGGAACAGCAATGGGTGTGGTTACTGAAATATGCTTGAATTGAAATTCCACACCCATTATTTCTTCCACCAGTCTGACTCAACGCTGACTCAAGCAGCCTTCGAAAGCTTTAAACCATCTGATCTGGTCAAATTTGTCATGTTTGCCTTTTATATCCATGTTGGATGGGTAAACGGGATCTTAACCCGTTACAAAACAGGATGTAAGTGGAAAGCTGTTTGATACTCTCACCGTCTCATCCTCCAGCTGTAGATGTAGGACAGAGTCTCCGAGCTTGTAGTCTTTGGTGAGCTCTGCTGATCTCCACACCTCTGTGGTGTCCGGGATCCAGACTCGAGCAAACTGCAGGTGGCCAACATCAAGTTAGATTAAATAACAATATTTATTACATGCAATTCAAAGCAGATATAAAATGGTTTAATGTATATATTAATAATCTAATTTATAAAATCAAATGCACTTTATTATTTTATTACAGTACTTTTTTCATTTTTAAAATCAAACATGTGATTGTTTTATCAATGCGTTTATATTTAAAGCAAAAATGACATATTACATCTAATTTCAATGTTGTGAAAATGTCTAATTTATCTAATATTAGAGCTGCAACTCAGATTAATATATTTTGTATTTGATTATTTTTTGCTTTTATTTGAACTTTAATCAAGCATCCGGTTGTTTAATCAATGCATTCACATTTAAAATAATAAATTAAATACAATTTTAGGTTTAATTTTGTAAAATGGTCTCATTTACCTAAAATAAGAGCTACAAATCAAATTAATATGATAGAGTTTTTTTGTGCTTTTCTTTCAACTTTAATCAAGCATTTGATTGATTTATCAATGCATTCAGAGTTAAAACAATGAGTTAAATATTATTTCTAGGTTTAATAAAATGGTCTAATTTACCTCAAATTAGTGGTGCACCTTTTTTTCCTATCCTTAATAGAAATTAGAAATACTAATTTAAGAATTAAACAATCATTTAAGTGTTCAGTGTTTATTTGTTTGAATACAGTCCGCTGAATGTTTGATAATCAAACTAAAATAAATAAAAAAAATAATTCCAGTAGCTTTAAAGTTCTCCAAAAAAACAGCAAAAAGATGTAAGATTGGACTGTCTGGATGGTACAATGTTGCACATGCTTCTACTGCTCAGATGTGAAAGTAGCGGGGTTTAAACTCTCATACCTTCGAGTACAGCTCCAGCGCTGCCATTGGGCTCTGCCTGAACTCCCGTTACTCCAGAAACATCGCAACTCTCTGCGTATGCTGCGACTTAGAAAACAGACATTGAGAAACGCCAAACTTTCTGCAATCTCTTGGCTGGTGGTGTGGAGGTGTGACAGCCGCCGGGGAAGTGCATTGAGTGGCACAGTTAAATAACTAATAGCTGTTTCCAATTGAACACGATGTATTCTTCCGCCAGGGGGCGCTTGGTGGCTCAAAACGCTACTCCTCCAATGAGCCGCATTTAAATCTCTGGATGATTTTTGTCTCAATGGAAACATGTGCACGCAAAATAGTGTAATCGTTTTACTCCATTAATTATTAAGACAAACGTCTGGCATACAAATGATAACTCGGGCAACTATTTCTTATGAATCGATTAAAAAGTAAAAACAATCAGCTAGTAATCACAACCGTATATGATTGGTCGGTCTTGCCCACCGGTGAGAAAAGTAACAGGTACCACTTGACAACGGAATGAACGCGTTGAGTGTCCTGCATTCAGCAAAATTTCAATGTTTCAATTGACGTAAAAAGTATAATATTTAAGATTTACTTTATTATAAAGTAAAAAATATTATTTTATATTATATTTTTCTCTTCAAGGGCCACCATAAGGTAAACTAAATATATAGTAATCATATGTATATATCGCCGTCTCACTTCATTTGGAGTTATATTATAGCCGCAGAAAGAAAACGAAAAATAAATAAATAAAATAAAATCTGGTGGCAATGAAAGACGTGGAAACAGCTACACTAGTGCCGCATTGTGGCAATTTTGAATTACTGCGCTCCGCCCGGTTATACTAAGTTAGAAAAACATAATGCATTTATCTGCCTACTCCAAATGTATGTTTATACCCATATTCTCTGCCTCTGCTGTATGACTGGTTTGTTCTTCATTTTTTGATCTAACCATATTAGTCACCTGAAAAAGAAATTCATTATGAAATTCATAATGTATGGCATGGAAAAACGCCATACATTATGCATGTTAAACGTGAATTGGTTCTTTGTATATCTGTCATCTCTACTGCCAGGAGCTGTTTGTTCATTCATTTAGCTTTGGTAATATTACAGTCGCTTGAACAAAAAATAAAATAAAAAGCCACCATGGCAACAAATGGGCTGGAAATAGTGAGTTACTGCACTCCACCCAGATATACTAAAAACAATGCATACTGCAAACGTAAGCTGGTTATTTGTATTTCATGAAAGTTCAGTCAGTGAACAATTCAAACTAAATAAATGAAAGCCTTGGTTAATATAAATTACGTTTGACTAGACATTAAGAGTGAATTTCACCAAACATCATTGCTAAATGATGGTACAATGCTAGTCTCCATTAAATTTGTCTAGATAATTAAAATTATTTTATTTTAATACTAAGTTTTTCAACGGAAAAGCTACAACCTGTACTGCGAAGTTCAGAAACAACTACTCGGTCACACAGCACGTGCGCAAAACTAGTTTATTTACAGAACAAATGGCACAGATGTGACAGTAAACATTTGTTTCAGGCATTCTGACAACAAAACCTAGAGAACCCAGCGAAGAGCTCAACACACTCCTCAGTGCGGGCAAACAAACGCGCCCGAGAGAAACAGACCGTTTTAAGGCCATTTTCATAATTAACAAGTAGGAAGGAATGAACGCTTTGATTTTCTTCAGCTCAATCAGCCAACATCTACGAGGTTTCTTCCAGGAGGCACAGTTTTGGCAGAAGAGGTGGTTGTGATTATTTCAAGTCTAGTCCATATGATCTATTCATGCAGGTCTTATTTCAAGACAAGCACAAACAAAAAAGATGATGGAGAAAGTGTAAAACCCTAAAATAATGTGGATCTGACTTCATGGGCCAGATTACCATGTTTAAACCTTGGCATCGATGACTGTACGGCTACAACTGACTGTACGGTTAAACCCAAGTGCAATGCTAGCAGCAGTATCAAAACGTTATACTGAGAGCGTTTCTACAGGCCGAAGACATAGAGAGTAAGAAAAGACAGCAAAAGAACGACAAATCAATAAAGGTTGAGGGAACATAATGGAGATGGAGACAGCAGGAATGGCATTGAGACACGAGTCCACACTCCCACTAGACGGCGAGCTTGCTGGCCACCAGAGACTGTTTCCGCTGCGGCAGGTCCTGAGGGGTGGGAATGTGGTCTCCGGTGATCTCCGTCTTCTCCGCCGCTGCTGTCGGGAGCTGCTTGTTCTTCATCTTGGCTTTGGCCATGTTATAGTCGCCTGAGTCAAAGTATTTTTGCTGCAAGGGATAACAACGTCCGTTATTTGCAATCAGTGGGCTCAATATTAAAACTCCCTTTCAGAAACGTACCCCTTTTTGAAGTCTTTTTCGCAGCAGATCTGAGCCACCGGGCTTGGTCCCGAGATGTGGGTATCGGGCTTTCAGTTTGGCCTCCTCAGTTTTTTCTGGACTTACAACAGTGTCCTGTATCTCCTACATTAAATGTGGGACGAAAACCATTTGAAAACAAATTCTTAAAGGGGTCATATGATGCGATTTCAAGTTTTCCTTTCTCTTTGGAGTATTACAAGCTCATGGTGCATAAATAAGATCCATGAAGTTGCAAAGACTAAAGTCTCAAAACCAAGAGATATTCTTTATCAAAGTTAAGACTCTGCCACGCCCCCCTAAAACGGCTCGTTCTAACACGCCCCCACATATCTACCTCACTATGTGAAATATTAGCATAATGCGCCCAAATGTGCACGCAAAGAAAGAAGGCGTGGCTTCAGTAACCGCAGTTAGTGTTGAAGCAGCATGTCAGGGAGACGCTGTGTGTTTCTAGGCGAAAGCAAAAGCACTTTATTTGGCCTTCCGAAAGTAGATGCATTTAGGAATCTTTAAGATTACTTACAACAGAACAAGCAATGCATTTTATGTACGACCGTTTCGTGAACCTAGGAGAGGAGGTAATTCTGACTTTGCTATGACATTCTGGCGCTTCTGAATCAGCTACTGTAAGAATGTTTTCTTAATAGTTTAAGTATTTTGCTATTGACTGTTCAAATGCGGAGTTTTTGCGCATCGTGTGTGTGTGCGTGTGTGTGCGTGGTGCGGGTGTGTGTGTGTGGTGGTGTGTGAGGAGATGAGAGAGAGAGAGCGAGAGAGAGAGACAGCATTGCATCACATCACAGTAGAGTCAGCTGTCTTAACCGCGGCTTGTGTACTGCATCATTACTGTGTCTGTTCCCCTTTCGGGCTTGAACTGATGGTAAAACTAATGACATTATTTATTGTCTTTACATTTATTTTGAAAGCTGACGCTCGTGATTATGTAAGGGGCGTTACATTTCCGACGGGAGTGCTTGCGGTGTTTCGGCCAATCACAATTGCACTGGGTCAGCTGGCCAATCAGAACAGACTGCGCTTGTCGGAAGGAGAGGCTTTGTAGAAAACGAAGTGTTTGAGAGAGGCGGGGGCATAGAGGACCTACAATAATGTACAGTATTTGGAAAAATAATGTGTTTTTTGAACATTAAAGCATGTCAACATATTCTGTTACACTAAATACACAAAATAATGTTGCATCATATGACCCCTTTAAGCCACAGGAAGCAGGCTGATACAGTCTAGAACGTTTTCTTTTCTCAAATCATGTCAAACTGTTAACGGTGCATTGAACTAACAGCTTACATTGAACAACGCAAAATATAGTGAATTTGAGGAAAAAAAGTTGAAAAAGAACAGCGTTTATTTAAAACAGTAATCTTTTGTAACACTACCGTTCAAAAGTTTGGGGGTCAGTAAATGTTTTCCTTCTTTTTTTTTTTAAAGAAATGAATGCTTTATTAGCGAGGATCTGGTTACTTGATAAAAAGTGCTTACTAAAGACTCTATATTGTGAGAACAGATTTCTATTTTAAAAGAAACGCGGTTCTTTTAACTTTTTTCCATATAATAATCCAAAACAATTATCAAAGGTTCCAAAACAAAATTTTAAGCAGCAAAACCGTTTCCAATACTGATAATAAACCAGTATATTAGGATGATGCTGAAAATTCAGCTTTGAAATATATATTTGAAAGTATATTAAAATAGAAGGAATGGACAATATATAATATAATATATAATTTAATATAGAATATTAGCTACGGTTTTTCTGTATTTTGTGGTCAAATAAAAATGCACCAGATGAACAGAAGACTTCGATTAAAAAAAAAAAATTACGGTTTTATTAACTATAATTCAGTTTACGCACTTACAGTTTAATTAATGCGTTATCAGCAAGCAGTCTGTAAAACGACCATAAAAACACATGCATGTTTGAAAGCCTATACAAAACTTTTTACGTAGAGCTGTTGTTTTATATGGTCTAGCAGCTACATACCCGACCGATGGATTTATAGATTATTATTATTATTATTTTAACAGGAAGTTTGGCCTCGTACTAAACGTGCTCGAATAAGCAAACCTGCTGCTCCTCTGTGCTCGCCTCCACTTCTCCGGACATCAGGACAAATTAAATGCAACAAAAACAAAAGAAAACAAAAGACAAACACGGGACACTTGGCTTTATTCGCCCTCAGAGAGCCGTCGGGCGAGATCCTTAACTGACCGTCTGCTGCCGCTAACTGTTCTTCCTCGAGAGAAACGGGGAGCGGCTCACACACTCACTGTGAGCTGCACCGCCGCCGCGCGGACTGGAGGAGAACAGCGGCATTTTGAAAAATACATATATCAGAATCAGAATCAGGAATCGAATCAGGGAAGCGCTTATTCCAAGTATGTTACACACACAAGGAATTTGACTTGACGACAGGAGCTTCCAGTGTAGAAGAAAGTACAAACATAGTGCAGACATACATGATAGTGTAGACATACATAGGAATAACACAGTAGGGATGTAATATAAAACTAATATAATAAGAAAAAAAGAAAAATTGAATAATGTACTATATACAGAAATAGAAGTATAGGAAAAAATGTAATTGTTTAGATAAATGTAAAGATATGTTTATTAGTGTACAGATAGATATGTTATTTACAAAGTGTGCAGTTTAATATAAATATACTATGTTAGTTGTGATGGATGATGTATAATTATGAAAGCTTAATTGTTAAGACTGAGTATATCCTGTGGGAAAAAACTGTTCTTGTGCCTTGCTGTTCTGGTGGTCAGTGCTCTGTAGCGCCGACCAGAAGGCAACAGTACGAAGAGAGAGTAGGCTGGGTGTGAGGGGTCCAAGGTGATTTTCTGAGCCCTTTTCCTCACTCTGGAGATGTAAAGATCTTGGAGGCTGGGCAGAGGGGCACCAATAATCCTCTCAGCAGTCCTGACTGTCCGTTGTAGTCTCTTGATGTCTGATCTGGTAGATGAACCAAACCAGACAGTTATGGATGAACACAGGACAGACTCAGTGATGGCCGAGTATAACTGTTTCAGCAGTTCCTGTGGCAGGTTGAATTTCCTCAGCTGGCGAAGGAAGTACAACCTCTGCTGGGCCTTTTTTGCAATGGAGTCAATGTGAGTGTCCCACTTCAGGTCCTGAGAGATTGTGGTGCCCAGGAACATGAATGACTCCACTGCAGTCACAGTGCTGTCATGATGGTGAGTGGGGGGAGAGGTGGAGTTGTGCAGGGGGTTTGCTCCTGAAGTCCACGATCATCTCCACAGTTTTGAGCGTGTTAAGCTCCAGGTTGTTAAGACTGCACCAGACAGCCAGCTCTTTAACCTCCTGTCTGTAAGCAGACTCGTCTCCATCCTTGATCAGGCCGATGACTGTAGTGTCGTCTGCGAACTTCAGGAGCTTGACAGAGGGGTCTTTAGAGGTGCAGTCATTAGTGTAGAGAGAGAAGAGCAGGGGGCAAGACACACCCCTGGGGGGCGCCAGTGTGATGGGTGTTGGATGTGTATTTTCCCAGCCTCACTAGATGCTGCCTGTCTGTCAGGAAGCTGTTTATCCACTGACAGATGGAGGTGGGCACTGAGAGCTGTGTGAGTTTGTCTGAGAGAAGGTCAGGTATGATGGTATTGAAGGCCGAACTGAAGTCCACAAATAAGATCCATGCATAATTCCCAGGTCTGACGAGGTGTTGCAGGATGTAATGCAGTCCCAGGTTGACTGCATCATCCAAAGACCTGTTTGCTCTGTAGGCAAACTAAAGAGGATCCAGCAAGGGTCCAGTAAAATCCTTCAGGTGGGCCAGCACCAGTTTATCAAAAGACTTCATGACCACAGACGTAAGAGCCACAGGTCTGTAGTCATTAAGTCCAGTGATTTTGGGCTTTTTGGGGACCGGAATGATGGTGAAACATTTAAAGCAGCAGGGAACTTCACACAACTCCAATGATCTGTTGAAGATCTGTGTGAAGATGGAGGCCAGTTGGTCAGCGCAGACTTTTAGACAGGCAGGTGAAACACCATCTGGGCTTGAAGCTTTTCTAGATTTCTGCTTCCCGAAGACCCGTTTCACATCCTCTACACAGACCTTAAACACAGGTTGAATGGTGGGGGAGGGAGGGAGGGGGTTGCAGGGGTGGTAGGTGAATGTGTCAAGTGCAGATCAGAGCGGATGGGGGGGGGTAGACGATCCTTTTCAAATCTGCTGTAAAACACATTTAGATCGTCAGCCAGTTGTTGACTCTCCGCAAGCTGTGGGGGTGGTGTCTTATACATGGTGATGTTCCTCAGACCAGTCCATACTGACGCTGGATCGTTTGCTGAAAGCTATTTTCTCAGCTTTTCTGAGTAGTTTTTTTAGCCACTCTGATCTCCTTTGTTAGTCTGTTCCTGGCCTGGTTATACAAGATTTTATCCCCACTTCTGTAAGCATCCTCTTTTGGATTATGAAGCTGTTTGAGTTTCCCAGTAAACCACGGTTTATCATTATTAAATGATAAGAATGTCCTGGTAGGAATGCACATATCTTCACAGAAACTGATATAAGATGTTACAGTCTCTGTGAGCTCGTCCAGATCGGTGGCAGCAGCTTCAAAGACGCTACAATCAGTGAGGTCAAAACAAGCTTGTAAATCTTGCTCTGCTTCATTAGTCCATCTTTTACAGTCCTTAATACAGGTTTAGCTGATTTCAGTTTCTGCCTGTAGGTCGGTATTAGATGAACCAAACAGTGATCAGAGAGCCCCAAAGCTGCTCGTGGGACAGAGTGATATGCATCCTTAATTGCTGTGTAACAGTGATCCAAAATAGTGCTGTCTCTGGTGGGACACGTAATGTGCTGCTTGTATTTTGGCAGTTCACGGGAGAGATTTGATTTGTTAAAGTCTCCAAGAATTATTAAAATAGAGTCTGGGTACCTTTTGCTCCATTTCAGTTATTTGTTCGGCCAGCTATTGCATCGCGGCGCTCACACACTCGTCAGGAGGCACGTACACATTCACAAGAATAAAAGAGGAAAACTCCCGCGGCGAGTACAACGGTTTACAGTTTATGATGAGTGCCCCTAAATTAGGACAGCATACCTTTTTCAACGTTGTTACATCTGAACACCAACTTTAGTTGATGTAGAAACACAATCCACCACCACTCGTTTTCCCCGTTAACTCCGTGATGCGATCCACTCTGAACAGCTGGAAGCCCGGCAGATGAAGCGCGTTGTCCGGAATGCCTTCACTCAGCCAGGTTTCACTGAAGCACAGTGCAGCAGAGATTGAAAAGTCCTTGTTGGTGCGGGTGAGGAGAAGAAGTTAATCCGTTTTGTAAGGAAAGGAACGGACATTCGTGAGATGAATGCTTGGGAGCACAGTCCGAAAGCCACGCGCGCGGAGCTTCACCAGGGCGCCAACGCGTTTCCCTCTTCTGCGTCTGCACGCGCGTTTGAACAACACCGCTGTACCTCCGACTAGAATGTCCAACAAAAAGTCCGAATAATCAAAAACCGGAAAAATGTTGTCCGGTATGTGTTGCTTAATGTTAAGGAGTTTGTCTCTGGTAAAACCTATAGAAGAAGAATGACAAAACACAGAAAAAACAAACAAAAACAATAGAAGAACTGCAGAGCTCAGCGTCCTTGCTGCCATTTGCGGCGCCATGCTGATATTGTATAGTATATTATACCAATAAAATATATTTATGAAATAAAATGTGAATGTTGCGATGAAACGGTTCACTGAACCTTAAGAGAAAATATTTAAAAACAAATAAAAAAAAAGTTTGCATATGTGTTTTGTGTCGTTTCATATTTGATACATCATGCTTTTAATGCCCATATATCCAGGATTCAAGGATTTCAAAGCGTTTATTGTCATATGCCCAGTGAGGAAAACAAGTTTCCCTGAGCAATGAAATTCTTACTTTGCTGTCCACAATGAATCCCAAGACCGTGCAAAACTATACACACATATACACAAACTATACACACATACATAAACAATGTAAGAAACATAATAATAAAAAACTATGCTGCAGTAATATGAATATAGACTATGAAAAAATAGAAATATAGACTATGTGTATCTATATATGCGAGTATAGAGTAGAAATATAGAATGTGAAAATAGAAATATAGACTATGTATATGGTATCTACATATGCGAATGTACAGTATTAACTTATGTGCAAAAAAACCAAAACAATAGGGGGCGCACGCCCCCCCCCCCCCGTACGTGCAGAAATGAGGGCAGACATGAATAATAATAGCAGCAGTAACGATGGCAAATGAGATCAGGCACATGAGGCAATATGAAATAAATATACAATGGAAGTAATAACAGCAATACCATTACAAATGTAATAATATATCATGATAAAGTGACAAAGTATGATTCTCTCATGTAAATCAATGAGATTTTATAACAGTATATCAGACTGCTTACATAAAATGCATATAAATATCAGTTGTCTTAGTAACATTATATCTAAATGCTTAGTTTTAAACATTTCTCAAAAACCTGTTATATTTAACATTCTTTTTGGAGTTGATTCATTCCAGTTAATGTTCATCTTAAAAATGACTAACCATATATAAAGTTAATTTTTACATTTACTTTAGAAATAAAGATTTCACCTCAAAAAGACCATGTGAACCACGACCTGAACATTTAAGAATTATATTAAAATTATACTACTTTTACTTTCTAGAAAAGTATGAAATATCAATCAGAGGAAAGGAAACATGGCAGGAAGACCAGATATATCCAAAATAGTTAAATGAACATCATGTAAGACGTTCATGCACAATTATATTTATATAGCACAATTTAAAAACAACTGAAGTTGACATTGTTTATCCAGGCTGGGTAGAAAAGCAAAACCGAGGCATTTGCATTTAAAATCATTTTAATGTACATAATTATCAAAAAAGTATTAGCTAAATTGTCTTACATAATCTACAATGATAAAAATATAAAGCATGGAAATTGAAAAAAAAATGTTTTTAATTAATTTGAAACAAAACGGCAAATACTGGTCCATGTTACTTTCGATTATGAATACAAATATACACCGAATGATAGTGTAAACAGAAAGTTTAATGTGATCAATCACCCTCAAACCGCAGTCGTTCCTCTTTTATATTAATGGAAAGACATTTGCTGAACACTTCACTGAAATCACCTCGTAAAAAGGATCAAACAGAGCATCCAAAAATTCTCATAGAACTGAGAAACCGGTTCTAAAATATCAGCAAACCACCCATTAGTTCTGGATCCGTGACGCTAGATAGTACAGCAGGAAGAAGGCCACAACCAAACCGGCAGACACGTAACACAAGATCTTTCTGTTGTCTCGGCCGGATCGTACCATTGTGGAAAACCTCTTCACGCTTCCAGTCAGCAGGCCAGTTGCACTGAGAAAATTAGAGTCCTGCATAAACAAGGACGTTAAACACATGATGAGTTACACCCATTTCACTGCAAATACAACATCAGCACTTTCAAAACACCAACCATGCCATCCAAGTAGCTATTCTGGTCCTCAGCCTCTTTGTCAATGTCATACGCCAGCTGTGAATGAGACCAAACACCTTTAAATGCCACAAAATGACAGCTCTACTTTCATTAATAACATTATAGAAGTCTGACTTACAGATTTGAGTCTAGAGACTTTACCGGCCAGATTTTCTGCCATCAGCCTGTTTTCAGCGTCTAGCATGTCATCCACAGCACCATGTCCTGTCAAAGACACAAAATGAACTGTGATTAAGCCTTTTTGACATAAAGTGCACCAACATGATTTCATATCTGCCCACTTTCATTTTCGAGTTTACCTGCACTGGCAACTAGGGTTGCCAACCGTTCCGTATAATACGGAATCGTCCCGTACTTAAGGCATCAAAGAAGCGTTCCGTATGAAAGCTATACGGAACACAGTTTGTCCCGTATTTAAGGCATAGGCTATGCCGTATGAACACCTAGACCATATACGAATAACAAACTCTAAATTATTTTTTGACAAGTGTTTAATTTGTGAACATAGCCGTTCCAGGGAGGCTTTAAGGTCAAGCAGAATCCTCTTCTCAGCGAGTGGGACTCTAATGGAGTGGGGTTTTTAACGACCGCGTTTGGACTTCAGCAAATCAGTTTGAGTGAATGCAAACAACGTGATTCCAGCATTCAGCCACGCAAGAAAACGTGCATTTTACCTGAGGGAAGACGTGATCAATAAGGAAAGTCGTATTTACATTTAAGTAACTTCCAGCGTATTCTTAACCTTGAATATCATTCTTAAAACACAAAATGACCAATGAAGTGTCAAGCACCCAAAGCAGTTAATATTTATTCTATAAGTTCTCTTTAATTGAAAAATATGCATTTTCATATATACTGCAGTATGCCTACTGTATATTACACACACGCATCAGAAGACAGAAAGAGCTTTATTGCCAAGTATGTTTGCACATACAAGGAATTTGTTTTAGTGTCACAAGCTTCCAGTACACGGAGACAACAACAACACACAGATAATAAAAATAAGATGTGAATTAAAACACACATATATAGACACTGCTGTTCAAAAGTTTGGGATCAGTAAGAGTTTTAATGTTTTTTTTAAAGAGGTTTCTTATGCTCATCAAGGCTGTATTTATTTGAGCAAAAATACAGAAAAAAAAATCTGTAATTTTGTGAAATAGCCTATTATTGCAATTTAACAAAACAGTTTTCTATTTTAATATACTTTAAAATGTAATTTATTCCTGTGAAGCAAAGCTGAATATTCAGCATCATTACTCCAGTCTGGAGCGTCACATGATCTTCAGAAATCATTCTGATATGATGATTTATAATCAATGTTGAAAACAGTTGTATTTTTTAGGGACCTGTGATATTTTTTCAGGATTATTTCATAAATAAAAAGTTAAAAAGAACAATGTTTATTCAAAATCACAATTGTGTGTTAAATATACACAATGATTAAAAAAAAAAAAAAAAAAACAACTTTTTTTTTTTTTAAGAAACGTTTTAGATACTATTCAGCAAGGATGTGTTAAAGGGAATAAAAAGTGATAGTTAGAAAAGATTTCCAGTGGAAGAATTCTGTTTTTTTACTTTTTATTTTGTTTATGAAACACAGGTTCCCAAAAAATATTACGCAGCACAACAGTTTCAACACTGATAATAAATCGGAATAAGAATGATTTATAAAAGGATCATGTCACCGAGGACTGGAGTAATGATGCTAAAAAATTATATTTTAACGTATACTAGATAGGAAACCACATTTAGAAATTGCAATAATATTTAAAGTATTACAGTTTTATTCTGATTTGTGATCAAATAAAATACAGGCATTGATGAGCATAAGAGATCCATTATATATATATATATATAATAGGCCTGTGTGTGTATCCCTTATTTTTCTATGAAAAACCACGATTGTCCCTTATTTTCCTTTTCTGAAGTTGGCAACCCTACAGGCAACATCAACAATATATGTTATTTTTTAGACCAAAGATGCATCGTAATATTTTAATATTAAGTGGAGATTCTAATAAAACAGCTGAAATGAAAATATGACTGTATATTATATGAAAACTGCTACGTGTCACTTACCTCGATTCCACGGATCAGCCATCTTTAAAGAGCTAATCAGCTAACAACTCTAAAACACGCCGAACACCAGTACAAACTATTCGTTTTAACGGTAAATAACGTCTTAAACCAAAGCTAGCACATATACGTTCAGTAAAATTGTTGACAACTGTAAAACAGCGCGCATTTATCACGAAGCGAACCGCTGAACAGCGACGCGGCGTACAGTGTAGCGCAGCAGCAGCCGCGGGGGATTGTGGGATATGTTTGTCCGCCAGTCATTCATTTTTCTATCATACGGACTCTGTCTGATTGCATAAGCTTCCTAGCCAGCCATCTGCTTGGGTTTGCTTTAAACGTTTTATTCGGCTAATATTATTATTTTTTTTAATGACATTGATAAGAAATAAACAGCGCGTGTCACTGTTGTGCTGGTAAGCATCTTTATTTTATAATGCATAACCTTGATTATGCGGTCATCGTAACGACGAGTAGCAAAATTCAATAACGGATGCATAATTCAATTTGATAATATTTGCATGTATAACTGCGCGTGTGGATTTTGTAGTGAAGATTAAATTAAATATATTTTCGATTGCCCAGTATTTGAAGTAGATATATTCGCAGATACAAAGCAACAAAGGGTTTAAGGTGATTTTTAAAAAATATTATTAACTGTTTTAATAATGATGTTTTAACAGGAGTGCAGCTTGTGATTTTTCAGTGCTTGTGTCGAATGATCACATCCACGATCTTTATACAATGCACTGAGTGACTTTAAAAGGCATTTAAATAAGGCTTTTAAAGTAATAAAATGTGCGAAGTTCAATTGAAATTATGTACCAAACGAAAGAGGGACAAACCTTTCTGAAATTTCAATGAAACGTATTTAAATGCTATAATTTTATTTAAAACATATTATATATTATACTAGAACATTTTATTAGTTCTATTACATAAATCCGGTTGCATTTATGTATGAACGACAAATATGCACCACGTTAAGTTTATTATTTTCTTGAAACTGTGTAATTCAACTTGATGATACTTAAATCTTAAATATAGGCCTAAAAATTTTTTGAGTTTAGGTGGGAAATTTTTATTTATTTAATTGTGACATGTATTTTTAATTAAAAAGTGTTTTAAAGACAACCCCTTAATGCAATGTAATTTTTCATTTAAAATTAGTGCATTTAATTTATACAGTGGGTACGGAAAGTATTCAGACCCCCTTCAATTTTTCACTCTTTGTTATATTGCAGCCATTTGCTATAATCATTTAAGTTATTTTTTTTTCCTTGTTAATGTACACACAGTACCCCATATTGACAGAAAAAACACAGAATTGTTGACATTTTTGCAGATTATTAAAAAAGAAAAACTGAAATAAATATCACATGGTCCTAAGTATTCAAACACTTTGCTCAGTATTTAGTAGAAGCACCCTTTTGATCTATACAGCCATGAGTCTTTTTGGGAAAGATGCACCAAGTTTTTCACACCTGGATTTGGGGATCCTCTGCCATTCCTCCTTGCAGATCCTCTCCAGTTCTGTCAGGTTGGATAGTAAACGTTGGTGGACACCCATTTTTAGGTCTCTCCAGAGATGCTCAATTGGTTTAAGTCAGGGCTCTGGCTGGGCCAATCAAGAACAGTCACAGAGTTGTTGTGAAAACACTCCTTCGTTATTTTAGCTGTCTGCTTAAGGTCATTGTCTTGTTGGAAGGTAAACCTTCGGCCCAGTCTGAGGTCCTGAGCACTCTGGAGAAGGTTTTTTGTCCAGGATATCCCTGTACTTGGCCACATTAATCTTTCCCTCGATTGCAACCAGTCGTTGTCCCTGCAGCTGAAAAACACCCCACAGCATGATGCTGCCACCAACATGCTTCACTGCTGGGACTGTATTGGACAGGTGATGAGCAGGGCCTGGTTTTCTCCACACATACCGCTTAGAATTTAGGCCAAAAAGTTCTATCTTGGTCTCATCAGACCGGAGAATCTTATTTCTCACCATCTTGGATTCCTTCAGGTGTGTTTTTAGCAAACTCCATGCGGGCTTTCGTGTGTTTTGCACTGAGGAGAGGCTTCCGTCGGGCACTCTGCCATAAAGCCCCGACTGGTAAAGGGCTTCAGTGATGGTTGACTTTCTACAACTTACTCCCATCTCCCGACTGCATCTCTGGAGATCAGCCACAGTGATCTTTGGGTTCTTCTTTACATCTCTCACCAAGGCTCTTCTCCCCGGATAGCTCAGTTTGGCCGGACGGCCAGCTCTAGGAAGGGTTCTGGTCGTCCCAAACGTCTTCCATTAAGGATTATGGAGGCCACGGTGCTCTTAGGAAACCTTAAGTGCAGCAGAAATTTTTTGTAACCATGGCCAGATCTGTGCCTTGCCACAATTCTGTCTCTGAGCTCTTCAGGAAGTTCCTTTGACCTCATGATTCTCATTTGCTCTGACATGCACTGTGAGCTGTAAGGTCTATATAGACAGGTGTGTGGCTTTCCTAATCAAGTCCAATCAGTATAATCAAACACAGCTGGACTCAAATGAAGGTGTAGAACCATCTCAAGGATGATCAGAAGAAATGGACAGCACATGAGTTAAATATATGAGTGTCACAGCAAACGGTCTAAATACTTAGGACCATGTGATAAAGACCATGTCTTTTTTAATAAATCTGCAAAAATGCAAACAATTCTGTGTTTTTCCGTCAATATGGGTGCTGTGTGTACATTAATGAGGAAAAAAAATTAATTAAATGATTTTAGCAATTGCTGCAATATAACAAAGAGTGAAAAATTTAAGGGGGTCTGAATACTTTCCGTACCCACTGTATATCTATTTCTTTGTTTTTTTATTTTTGTAGTGTGGAGCACCAATCAGCCACAGATCGTCATAATGCTGGCCCGCAAAGGCATTTTGGCTGATGGTTTCCTGTTGACACGACTCGCTGAGGATGCCACACAACCCAGTCGCATCCGGCCAAAGTCACAGAGGGCGCGTTTCATCACCAAGAGCGGGTCGTGTAATGTTGCCCACAAGAATATACGAGAACAGGTGTGTTGCCCAAATGAACTATGCAAATGTTTAAATTCCCTCACATATTGTAGTATAACGTGTTATTAGACAACAGATGCAGTACACTTTATTGATTAGATTCTGTTGCGTCTCAGGGCCGGTTTCTCCAAGATGTTTTCACCACCATGGTGGACCTGAAATGGCAGCATTCTTTGCTCATCTTCACTTCGGCATTCCTCTGCTCCTGGATGCTCTTTGCCATGGTGTGGTGGCTTTTAGCGTTCGCTCATGGCGATCTGGAGCCTCGAGATCCCAACGAGCCTGGACCTGTGCCGTGTGTCACTTCCATTCACTCCTTCACGTCTGCTTTTCTGTTCTCCATTGAGGTGCAGGTAAGGAGCAATCTGGATGGATTTGAATCCGATTGTTGACCCATTGAGGTCCAAATGGCTGAGCTTTCTGAACCTGTAATATCAGTCATTTCTGTGATATCAGGTGACTATTGGTTTTGGAGGACGAATGGTGACGGAGGAATGTCCACTGGCCATCATAGTCCTCATTATCCAGAACATTCTGGGCCTGATCATCAACGCCATCATGCTGGGCTGTGTATTCATGAAGACAGCTCAAGCCAACCGGAGAGCAGAGACCCTCATCTTCTCCCGTAACGCAGTCATTGCCCCGCGGAATGGCCGACCAACGTTCATGTTCCGTGTCGGGGATCTGAGGAAGAGCATGATCATCTCAGCCACAATACAGCTGCAGGTGACAAATATCTTCTACTCTCTGAAAAACAAAGGTTCTTTATTGGCATCTATGGTTCCGTGAAGAACCTTTAATGTCAATGGAGCCTTTCCATTTTTGACATTAAAGATTTTTGAATTGTACTTCAGAACTGTTCACTAAATGGTTCTTTGGGAAACCAAAAATGGTTCTTCTCTAGCATCACTGTGAAAACCTTCCTTTTGGAATGTTTATTTGTAAGAGTGTAGCTCTTCTGTCCAAAAGTTGAATTCCACCCTAATCTTTATTTCCGTTATTCAGGTGATTCGGCGGACAGTGACTGCGGAGGGTGAGGTGATTCCTGTCTGTCAGCTCGATATCCAGGTGGAAAATCCTCTCAGGAGCAACGGCATATTCCTTGTCTCTCCACTTATAATCAGTCACACCATTGACAGAGGAAGTCCGCTGTACGAGATCTCAGCGCAGTCACTGGCTACCGAAGACCTGGAGATCATTGTCATTTTGGAAGGTGAATGGAGTGCACTTCTCTTTATTGTAATCATTTTGAATTAATTAACTAAACTGAAAAGAATTAGCTGCCTGTATAGCTCACTAGGTTTTGAAAGAGAGCCGATGTGTCTGTTCTACCAGGTGTTGTGGAGACCACCGGCATCACCATGCAGGCCCGCACATCCTACACGCCAGAGGAGATCTTGTGGGGTCGGCGTTTCGTCTCCATTATGACGGAGGAGGATGGGCGCTACTCAATCGACTACTCCAAATTTGGAAACACCGTCCCCGTCCGGATGCCGACGCTCAGTGCTAAGGAGCTGGACCAGACCAGGGGCGTGCAGGACAGCGGACCCCATGAGGGTAAACCTCAGGGCTGGGGGCTGGTGAGGGCGGGACGGGGCGGGTACAGGAGGGGCGGCGGCCGGGCCTGCGATGACACGGCAGCCAAGCCTTGGTACGTGCCAGCGGAGAAGGAGGAGGAGAAGAAGGGGCAAAAGAAAACAGTGAAACTTGAGGAAATAGGCAGAGAGATTGAAGAAGAAACAGTGGAGGACATGAGCGATTAGAACAAAAACATTTATTTGGTTTTTCAGGTATGGAAGTAGAAATAACCTAGAAGTAACTGGTAATTAGTTCACTTAAAGTTATAGTTCACCTAAAAATGAAAATTCTGTCGTCCCTCATGGCGTTCCAAATTCATAAGACTTGTATATCTTCACAAAACTTGTAAATGAAAATTTGATTAACAGCAAATCCTTTTTGGTTCTTCTAAGTTTTGATTTCCTGGACTTTCAATGGAGGGACAGAAATCTTTCAAGTTTCATTCAGAATAACATAATTTGTGTTTCGAAGGTTAACCAAAGTCTAATGGTTTTGGAACAACATGAGGGTGAAGAAATGATGACACAATTTCCATTTTTTGGAGAACTATCCCTTTAATATTCAAGAATATTTACACTCCACATGTTTTGTAAACTGTCAAAACATGGACAACTGTGGCACTGTTTACGAATACCTCTGAGAATTTCTTGTAGATTTTGTCCTTTTCTGCCAGCAATATAATGAATTTTAGGATTGTTTTAACAGAAAAATGTGGTATCTTGGCAGTACTAGTCAAGATATGGACCATAGTTAGGGTAGATGCCATAATTCATTCAGTGAGAATAAAAAGCAGGCTGTGGGGGATAGAAGTACAGTCAACAGAGACAACTTTCAAGCTGTGAAATTAAACATGATGACCAAAAACCTTAACTCTGCACAAACTGTTTAACAGACTGTTTCTATCCACCACAGATTAGTTTTTTTTATTCACGTCAAATTAAATATGGCATATACCTAAATTAAAATGTATTACTGCTGCTGTTAAAGCAAACATGTGGCAGCTGTATATGTTTGTATGTTGGGTTTTGATACCATGAGCCCTTTTAAAAAATATTCCAGTTCATTGCCTTTTTGTGTTCTAATCTTGTTTTATGAGATGTGATGTGTTTGTAACTTTTTTTTAAAGGGATAGTACACCCAAAAATGAAAATTCTGTCATTTACTAACTCTCATGTTATAAACACATTTTGACTTTCATTCTTCTGCTGAATGTAAAAGAACAATGTAAGTCAATGGGAACCAAAATTGTTTAGTTACCAACATTCTTTAAAAGAAGATATTTTGAAGAATGTTGTAAATAAACAGTTTTGGTTCCCATTGACTTCCATTGTACAAATAGAAAATACAGTGGAGGTCAATAAGAAATAAAACCGTTTGTTAACATTTACTCACCCTCATGCCATTCCGAATCAGTTTTTTTTTCCCTCTGTGGAATTAAAAAAAAAAACAGTTTTGGTTTCCATTGACATATATTGTTTTTATCCATACAATGGAAGCCAATGGAAACCGAAACCATTTCGTTACCAACATTCTTCAAAATATCTTCTACATTGCACAGCAGAAAGAAAGTCATACAAGATTGGAATGACATAAGGGTGAGTAAATGATGGCAAAATTATAATTTTCGGGTGGACTATCCCTTTAATGTGGCTATCATAGTTGTTTAGTGTGTAAGTGTTGAAATATTGTTTACATTGCGTGGGCTTGTGCAATTGTGTTGTGAACTAGAGGACCTGAACCCCTTACATACATACCTTCACGTTTGTGTCCAATTTAAATGTGAAAATTAGGGAATACATTCCATGTTGATTTAACAGTTTACATATCAGTGAGTTAATTTATTTTGTGTATTTCACATATTTAATAAAGCATATGACATTTTATATATCTGACTGAAGGAATTCCTGAAATTTACTTTACTTTTTTTTGGAAAGCGGCATGTTATGTCACAGGATTAGGGGTCAACAGCTGGGCAGACTTTACAGCGAATGAAGCTGTTCCATCTGTGTTCAGATGGTGGAGATTTTAAAGTTGTCTGTTTCAAATCCACTCACTGAATATATTCCTCCTTTTTAGTCATTTAGTGTTATATTGATGTTAGGTGCTGCATTTAAATGGATAGTTGAAGTGGAGCTGTCCGCGGTGCTGAATGGACACTTGAACCATTGCAGGTGGTGTGAAACTGGACTTATAAGATGGTAAAGGGTAGTTAATTTATTAATGTAAATATACTACATACAAAAGTAATTTATGAAAAGATCAAACATCTTGCTGCATTCTTTTTAAATATCAGCCAAAATAAAATAAAATAATTTTAAATTGAAAAGAAAAAGTCAGAAAACAATGGTATTAGAATAAAAATTGTTTACAACAAGCAGTGCTTTTTGATATATAAGTCGTTAGTTAAAACCAAACAATCACAAATAATAGTACATAGTGAATATATAGATATCCATAAAGGGTATGGCAAGAAACAGCCTTCGAGGACACTAGTGAGAAATCATGCAGTGATGCAGCAGGACCAGAGGCCGGTGAGCACCGCCAGCAGGGATAAGATCCACGTGCTTGCCACGGTCGCTGGTCCACTGTTACACAGGTCAGTGTTGCAGCACCTGTAAGTATATTCTGATATCGACGGAAACTTCTGGGACAGACGAGAGTTATCACAGTCAGTGTAACGAATGCACCGGCGAATGGTCTTCCCACCTAGAAAATGAGAACTGTTAATCAGTGAATAGAATAGAATAGATTGTTTAAAAAAATAAGTCACTTATTTTATTTTTCAAAGTAATGCTATTTTAAATGGAGCATATTTTTATAAAAAGGAAACCAAGTTCGAAATTAAATTATTAACTTATTTATACTATAAAAATGATGTAGCCTTTCAGTTAAAATGTACTAATCGCATAAACTGAATTCTTACATCCACTAAAAATCCCATCAACAATAAATCCATCAAACACCTTACCTTTTGGAGATTTAAGACAAGTTGGAGGTTATCATAACTTTAAGAGGGTTTCCATCATGATTTGTGAAAAAAAAAAATTTCAGGAATTCAAATTCTGAAGTTTTGTCTTTAGAACATTTTTAAGAAAAAAGAATATTCTTAAGGAAAGGTTTTGGTAATATAAAATATTTGTAAATATTCTTAAGTTAGAAAATAAGAAAGAAATAATAAGAAGAATTGTATGTATGTTTGGAGCATTTCTTATTTTTAATTTCCCTTTAAATATCTCAGCATTTATGACTTCATTACTAAGAAATCTGAAGGCTGCTGTATATCTCTAAAACACTAAAACTTTACTAAACTGAAAACTTACACAACTTATTTTAAGAAAGTTATTTGATCTTTTTAACTGAAAGAAACTGTTTTGATGGACATTTAATTTACAAATTAATAAATAGTATGAAGTAAGTGGTTATTTTTAGACAGATTAATTAGCAAAGTTCAGTTGAAATTAGTTTTAAAAAGTCACTACATACTTGGTAACTTACCCAACACTGCTCAACATTATTTGGTTAGTAGTTATTGCAAAAGTGGTTAAGAAAAGTGAAGTTAATTCTTAGAAAATGTCTAGTGTAACTTGATTGCAGATGTCACTTTGTTTGATAATATAACATAATATAAAATAATACAAATAAAACTGAAACAATAATTGTGTTTTAATATGTACCTGAAGCAAACACTAAACTATTAAAATAAATAAAAATGTAAAATCTAAAACATTTTTGCCCCTGTCTCAGGAGGATATGCCATTGCATACTAAAACTTCATCCACAAACCTTTCTCATGAAGATATAAACATGCGTCCTCATAAGAACAAACTTGCTGCACTGTGCATCGGCCCCCGGTGTAATCTTCACACTTGTAGCATCGAAGAGACGAGCCTGCAGAGGAGAATCGGATTCCATAATGCTTAACGCCTGTTTCAAATAAAAAGCACTGAGGTCATGACCAAAACCACACAAAACTAAGCCAACAATAATTAAGTGCATTTAACTTACCTAAGCTAAGAGTCATACAACAGACCAACAGAAAAAGTCCAAGAGAGCACTTCATTATGAGAAAACCTTCCTGACCTAAGAGACTGATAATGAACAACAATAAACTCAAATAAAGAAAAAAAATCAGCATATTAATGAAAAGTCAGTACATTCATGATTTCTGAAGGATCACGTGACACTGGAGAAAATTCAGCTTTTGCATCACAGAAGTAAAATATATTTTACAATATATTCACATAGAAAACGGTTTTAAATTGTGTTTTTTTAATTGAAAAACTATTTCACAATATTAGTGTTTTTACTGTATTTTACAGCACATAAGCCCTCGTAGCAAAAAAACTTTCATAAACAGTTAAAAATCACAAGTTTTCAACTTTTGACAAGTACTTGTATAGACAATATATAATATATATACACTTATAAAAAGTATATGTTGTTTTTATACTATCTATAATATATAATTAATAATATCATACATCACATAACACTGAAAAGCATCCTTGCGCAGTTCAAATATCTTGTGCAATACTTGTATGACAGCTGTAGGAAAATAATAGCATCAGAATTATATTAAATATCACTTACCCTGCCCAAAATATTCAGGGTTAATCCAAGCTTGTGCGTTTCAACAGTCCAAAAGCATTCTTCGTGCCACCTCTTCCCTGCTCGAGCTCTCGCCCAGCCTCACCCTTGCCCTACATGAATGATGTCATTGATGGAGTTTCTCCTAGATGCCAAGACAGATTAAAGGGATCCGAAAAACGAGACAAGATTATGTTTAACAGTCATTATAATTAATATCCATTAATATATTGCAATGCCTGCGCGTTGGTGACTCATAGCAGCTATAGGTAAATAACTAAAAGTGCAATGAACAGTAAAACTACTTGCACTACAAACCAGAGTTTATGATAATAAATTAAACTAATATGATAACAGTTTGCAATATAGAGCTTAACAGACTCTTTTTGTACAAGTAAAATAGTTATAAGCGAATGACATCATAACGCATCTAAAAAACAATTGCATTTTGCTAAATGATTATCTTGCACAGCTAGAACTGGATTATATTAACATAAAACGGAGCACATTCAGAATTCTTATACAGAATCTTCACAGAACTTTAGTTCAATCTAATTGTCTCTCTCTTTGTACAGCGTAACGACTGACCACGAGAATTAAACCCCAATCCTTTCTGCTACGTTTCCCAACACTGCAGCTGGTGCTGACAATAAGGCCTGTGTCACACTTCCTAGAGCCTTTCTGCAGTCATGGAAGCACTCAATTCAAATGTCATCTCAATGCCACCCTTATTTCAGACTGAATCTGAAAAGGCATGAAATACAACTCTGAATCTGGATCTGATGATAGCAGAACAATTGGGGTTAAGCAAATGGATTTGTTGGGATTTAAAACAGTGAAGTACTGTTGTTTGTGCGGCAGCCCACACAAGTACTCATGTTGTTGCTTTTCCGCTACCTTAGCAAAGGGAGCAGAAAATCACCCATCACATGTCAGAATGCTAATATCCAGGAGAAGGCGTGATGATTGACTTTTTCCACAGTGCTGGAATGGGACTGTGTTTAAAGGACCAAACACAGGCACAGATGAACAATGAAGCAGTGGTCAGACAAGCAACAAAGAGCACTTGATCTTTGTTTGGGCTGTAGCATTCAGTGTAGCATTTTAAATCATGTGTATGCGTCTAGTTAATCAAAAAAAAATATATATATTACATTATTTTTTAATATGCAACAATCAAGAAATGGCTTTCTATTTAAACATGAAATCATCTTATCTATAAATGGTGACTCAATTAAAGGAATAGTTCACCAAAAAATTTAAAATTGCTGAAAACTAACTCACCCTCAGGCCATCCAAGACGTAGAGGAGTTTGTTTCTTCATCGGAATACGTTTAGAGAAATGTAGCACTACATCATTTGCTCACAAATGGATCCACTACAGTGAATGGGTGCCGTCAGAATGAGAGTCCAAACAGCTGATAAACGCATCACAATGATCCACAAGCAATTCACACAACTTGAAGAATTACACTTCCGGTATGATATGAGCGTTCTATCCATAATATTGCGGAAAAGTCATCTTGTCTGAATCAGGAGAGTAGTATGCACGGATCAAACACTGTTTACAAGCGTACTTGTGGGTTATTTTAATGTTTTTATCAGCTGTTTGGCACCCATTCAAACCAGTAAAAACATAATAACATAATACTTCACAATAGATGACAATAACATTAAAAAAACTTTATTAAACCATTATTTGTTGAATATAGTTTCCATATGCTGTCATTTTAAGTAGGTTTCTATAATACATGTACACATTCTCCAGGTATACATTTCATATTCTTGAGTTCCAGTGTTATAAGTTTTCAGGAAGAAAGGGTGTATAATGTGTAAATCCAAGTAAAAGACATATTTCTCTTTGCAAGAAGGAACTGAATGGAAATATGGAGCTACCATTCACTTATTTTGTTTGAAAATAAACTTGAAATCAGAAGTAACTTTGTTCCTTAGGCCTAAGACCTGGTGTCTCCCAGATAAAAAACATTTTATAATAATTCATGATACGGACAATGCACATTATTGTGTTTACATGACAACTAAATCAAGAAAATACTAAATTATGAATCTAGACATAACGTTTACATTTGGTACACATCGTATTCGATTAAAGGAAAATACACATTAAAGCCTTAACTAAATAAAATCAGACTTGACTTTGGCTCATTTTATGAGAATTCAAAATTGAAGATGAGCAAATGTTTGCTTTGACACAGCTACGGCATATACCTCCCAACACCATACGAGAAGATTCACTCGATGGCATACCACACTGTGAGGTAACGGTCTAACATTCAAAAGCATTCATATACATACATAAAAAAAAAAGTTTCGATTTTTGGCAGCTCACTTATTAATCCTTACAATCCTTTTGCTACTCATGAGTTCAGATGTGGGTATGCTATGCCATCAATTGCTCACTAACGCATGAAATGCTAACAAAAATAGCTAACTGCTATGAAACAATAGTTTGACCAATTAAATGAGAGTAATCTTTTGCGTAGAACACTGTTTTTGAAATTTCTGTTTTTAAAATGTACATTCATTCAAACAGAATAAAAATGGATTTATTGAAATAATTCTTTCCATAAAATACAAACTTTCTGAGGATTTAAAAACATGCTAAATTTTCAGTCGTGCAAAATCGAAATATATTTTAAAATAAAGACAAGCCATTTCAGTTTGATTAATATAAAACGTTGCAGCACATGGAAGATAGTCCAGCCTTAACTGTACACGTGTATAGTTAAAGGTTAAAGGGTTACTCCACCCTAAAATGAAAATTTTGTCATTAATCACTTACCCCCATGTCGTTCCAAACCCGTAAAAGCTTCGTTCGTCTTCGGGAATACAATGTAAGATATTTTGGATGAAAAACGGGAGTCTTGTGACTGTCCCATTGACTGCCAATTAAATTACACTGTCAAGCTCCAGAAAATTATGAAAGGCATCGTCAGAATAGTCCATCAGTGGTTCAACCGTAACGTTATGAAGCGACGAGAATACTTTTTGTACACGAAGAAAACAAAAATAACGACTTTATTCAACAATTCGTCTCCTCTGTGTCTCTCTGCTTCACTCTGCTATTCTGGCTCTACGGTGATGCGGAGAGACACAGAGGAGACATATTGTTGAATAAAGTCGTTATTTTTTGTTTTCTTCGCATACAAAAAGTATTCTTGTCGCTTCATAAAATTCAGATTGAACCACTGATGGCAAATGGACTATTCTGACGATGTCTTTCATACTTTTCTGGACCTTGACAGTGTAATATACTTGGCAGTCAATGGGACAGTCACAAGCCTCCTGGTTTTCATCCAAAATATCTTATATTGTGTTCCGAAGACGAACAAAGCTTTTACCGGTTTGGAACGACATGGGGGTGAGTGATTAATGACAAAATTTTCATTTTGGGGTGGAGTAACCCTTTAACATAACTTTAGAGAAGACTGCATTTAACTGCTCATTTTTGATTTTGCACAGATGTATACAGGGAGAACAATCAATACTCTTCAATATTACTACATTTAAAATTGATAATTTGAGATATACCACAAATTACAATATTTTCTAAACCGATAATAAAGATGCTTTAACAACTGTATGAATAAAATCAACATGTTAAATTTCAACTGCAACATTGAAAATATTACTATTAAAAAAGCCTATTAATAGATCTCTACTGGTGACTCCTTTTTTTTTGACCTTGAGAAATTGTTTTTTAAAAACAGTTATGACTGAAAAATATGGAACTTTTTAGCACAAGATGAAGAAAATAACAATTAAAATCTATAAGTTATCTTGTAAAACATGCCGAGTCATGTTGGAAACCTCCAAATTCCACAGTTTCAAAGAACATTATTAGTAAGTATTAAACTTGCTTGTATTTAAGAATATACAATTTAAGTGTAAAATATATATACTGTATATTGCACAGGTATAATAGATGGAATTTAGTGGCAAGGCAAGGTAAGACAAAAATAATGTGAAATTAAAGTCAGTGAAAAATATATGGTGCTGACCATAACACATGCACTGCTAGAATACACGAATGCACATAATAACACAATCAAAAATATAAAAGCTTTGTTCTTGTATGACTTTGCTATGTGCTATTCTTTCAGATACAAAAATTTCATCCAAGGGTAAATTGTGGTACAGTGTCTCCTACTAGTGGTGACGTCATGCACACATATTTGTATTGGGTGAAAAGTATTGCTGAGACAGACAGTGATACAATTTTGGGGTATTATTACTGAAATATTTTCTGTTCATCATTTAAAAATTTTTAGTAAACATCTGACTATTTAGACCGCCTCTATGCAGCTTTAAAAAGTAAAGATATATTTGTTGCTTTGATGTGGAATCAGAAAATGTAACTATAATTTGAACTGGCTCATAAGGGTGTCCGGCATGGCTGCCGGTAGCTGTACATAAAAATATGTACCAGAAATCAAGCACCAGCACATGCTAAAAGAACCGAGAAAACTTTTTTTTTTTTCTCGGTAAGGCTAAACCTTGCATATTTAGGCTATATATTTGAAATCTTTAAATCAGATTGGGTGTAAACTGCACATTACAGGTACCTGATTGCATAAAGTATTATGGCACATCAACATGTTATCAAACCAAGATTTACATATAATCTTAAGAGTAATGGTTAACTAAAGAGTAACTAAAAAAATTTGTAGGAATATACTGCATGGCAAAATAGTGGCTATTTCCATTCCAATTAGCAATAACCAGCATAAAGAGCATGCTATAAAAATTTTACACATTTTGTTATATCATTTCCATACACACAAGTCTAAGTACAAATACAGAATGATTGCTCAAACTATACTGCAGATATAACAATAAAACTGTTTTTCCAGAAAGGTTTTAGTTGAATCGTTTTTTGCAAGATGATGACATTTTCAGAGATTAAAAAAAAAGACTGTAAGGAGGCTTCACTCACCAATATCTGATGAAATGGTGCTCAGTCGAACATTCACCTAAAGGCAACAATCCTCACAACTAGAAAATAGTTTCTCTTTGGAACAAAAACACATATCAACACATCACAACCATTTACATGAACATTTGAAAGCGTTTCAAGAGCCTGCGACCTGCAAAGGCATTCATACCGACTCTTAGAGAAGATGCTGATCTAGGCCAATTTAGCAGCAGGGCCAGTGTCAAACTACTTGGCCAATCACATTATAGTCCCGATCAGCCCTTTTCCAATGAGATGGCTTTTTGGAATTATGTTGGCTGAGTAATTGGTGCCGATCAGTCAAATATCTGGATAATACTCTGCATTCATATCCATATTGTGCAACACAGACTTTTGTTCGGCGGTGGACATTCTGCTCAGCACTTCTGCAGAGGGTGAATAGCTGTTCCCGGATTTCTCTTCAAACCAGCTGTCCAATGCTCGCTTTCCATCAAAGCTCCTGATAGGCGGTCCGTTAACGGCCATGGTGAGCAGATCGTTGATCTGCTCCAGAGTTAGTCTGGAACGGCAATTTCTGCGCACTTTTTGCAACGAGCATCTTCCTTTGTCACAGCATGTCGATGACGTTGGCAAGACCCTGACAACCTGCAGGATGTGATTGAGAAGAGGAAAACGTTGCTTATATCTGAAGATGTGGCTGACTACTTCTTTAAAACCATTCACACTACAATAATCAGCTTTTAGATCCCTCCATTCAACTACAAGGCTTCCTCGGGCATCTATTCTTTCTTGAGAGAGCTCACGGCCAGATGACGGAATAGTCTCCAGGTGGTCAAAAATGACAAGGATCTCCTCCTCTCCATATGCACCAAGATCATCCCTGTTAAGAGGCCACGAGGCCAGGTCAAGGACCTGACAAGCCTGGACCACTGTGCGACTGTGTGGATCAAAACGTTGGGCCAGGATGCCTTGACTTCGCTGACAGATCTTCTCTCGAATGGACTGAAACTTGGACTCAGCAACCCGCAAGTTCTTGAGCTCCACACCATTAAAACTCTCCCGAAAGTTGTCCTCAAACTCCTGTAGGTACTCCCCTGGGGAGTCCACCAATTGACCAATCTCATAAATGGCATCCTCAATTTTTGCGTCCACCTGTGACGGCAACAGATAGTCCCCCTGAAAGATGAAAGCAAGTCGTGAAAAGACAGCAATGATGTCCAACAGAAAATAGATCAGCTTCACCGACTGATAATCCAACAGGAACTGTAGGAGAGACAGAGCAATGGCAGCAGCATCACCTCTCTGGGTTTGGCTGCTTATGCTCTTCAAGTGAGCAACCACCTCTAGATAGTCCTTGATTAGGGCATTGAGAACATTGGGTTCACCTATAATCCAACGCACAGCCCTTATATCCCCAAGAAACTCAGTTTCCTCAGACAGAGTTGGTGCTGTCGTCCTCAACTCAGCCATCATACGAGGAGAATACCGGTAGAAGCTAAGAAGTTGCTTCAAGTTGTTTTCCAAATCCTCCAAGCAAGACAGTTCCTTTCCACTGATAGCATCCAGCACCTCTAAATGGGGACGATGGATCATCACAGGTAGACATAACACCCAAGGGATTGTCTTTCGTATGGCTATGTAAATTTTTGCCCTCAGACTAGAGGAGAGGTTTGAGCCATCTATTCCCAAGCCAACAACTAGCATGTCCTGAATTCTTAGACCAAGGACACCAAAGGCACGATCCACAGCCTGGAGGTAGCCTTCCACATTGCCTCCGCAAAGCCTTTGTAGGGAAAGGAACTCAGTGGCAGGAAGTCCATCAGTGGTGGTGAACTGGACGTAAACGGCAACAGTGTCAGCCAAGAGCTCATCGTTCTGCCCATCCATGATGATGCTTAGAAAGGGCGAAAGGCGAATCTTCTCGGCCAAATCCTCTTTGAATGCTCGAGCAATGTGTTGGATGAGAATCTGACAGTCATTTTCATTCATGTACTGATCTACCACTTTGAGGTCGCACTTCTTGAGGAGCTCCGCCAAGGGTCGCAAATCGGAAAATGGTCGTCCTTCCAAAGCCAGATGGTAGGCAGCATTGAAAAGAGTCAGCATATTATGACACATCTCCTCGGTCTTCTCCGGGTGCATGCGAAGTTTGTAAAGTTGCAAACACTTCTTGTGCAGATTGCTCTGGCTATGAAGTTTAATGGTGTGGATTTTGAATTGCTTGGAACCAATAATAAAAGCAGAGGTGCGGGAGGACTGGACGGTATATTGTCGGCACACGTGGCACCACATCTCATTCAGTGTGGGCGAATAACGGAGAAACCAGAACTTCTTCAGCCACTCCTGTTTGAAGCGACGAATCCGACGACCTGAGCCCATCGAGAGTTTTGAAGACTCATCCGTAGCCACCATGAGGTCAGCAGAAATGGATTCATCAGCAGAATCAACATCCTGGTCATCTTCCTCAAGCACCGCTGGGACAGGCGTCATGGCATCTACAACAAATGAGCAAACAGAGCACAGAATTAATCTGAAAACCAACATAAAGCAAGTTTAAACTAAACAATTTCTTATTGGTTAGTTTTGGCATGAATGAAGGCATTTTTACACCTATTGTAAGCACACCTTCTCAATACAGTTCATGATATCTCAAGTTCTACATCAACTAATACACTAATACAAATCACGTTTAAGTATGATTAAATTAAAACATTCTTAATTCCACAAACCAAACAATCAAAGACTTAAACTTTAGTTGCAGGCTCCAAAAAGAAAACACTCATTATTTTATTAAAACTTTTAATTAAGAGTGCACTTCCATTTGAAACATTTCAACAAATTTGGCAATCACACAATCACCAGCAAAAACGCAAAAAAGCAACAACAAAATAATGTTAACAGTAATTGATTAACTACAAGACAAAATAGTCTATATAGTCATATATTTAAAAAAGAAAATCATCAATATCTACTCCAGAAAGACTCTTATCCATGGTAGTGTTCCATCCCAGGTGCAAACCTACCTCTGAGGTCCTCACTAGGAAGGGGCTCAGATGGTGGTACAGGCTTAATTTCAGCATGCCCCTGTCCTCTGAGACGGAGCAGTTCAGCCTCCAGCTCATGGATTCGTCGTTTTAACCTCACACAGTTTGGGCAGAAAGATGTTGATGGTCCTTCGCCAGTCAGGGTCGCATCTTCTTCTGTTTTTTCCATTTTAATGCATTTTGCATCAAACCCACTCTCGTGATGTTCCATGGAAGCCAATCCAGAGGTGAAGACGGACTCTTTACACTCTGCGTCAGGCTGGCTGAAAACCTGGCAGACATTTGTTCTTGCTCTGGGAAAAGACAAGGTGCTGTTCAGGGGGTTGTTCTGGCTTTGATTAGCCTCCAGAGATGCTTCCAGGACATCTTTGAAAATGAGGTCAATCTTCTTTTTCTTGGCATGGGGCTGGTTTTCTGCCTCATCACTTCCATGCTTACTTAGGGTCCTTCTACCGTGCATTGCAGATCTCAACACTGGACCTTTGGGCTCCTCCTGTTCTTCTAATTTCACTCCTGCAATACAACAGCGTTATGGTTAATGTATGTAACACTAACAGCATATTTTTAAAAAACTGTGGAAAAATATAAGTGATTTTGAAAAAAGTGCTAAAGAAAGAAAAAAATGTATATAAATCCCATTTCACTTACCTTTTAAACTATTGCAGGCCTGGAACATCTCTTCTGGGTACTTTTTTGTTGATCAAAAATGTTCAATATAAAATTCTGGTCTATTCCTCACAAAAAGCTACTGAAGACTTGAAATTTAGCGAACAAATTATATTGATCACATTTATTATTTTTTATGATGCCTTTGGTTCCCCCTTTGAAGCTTGAAACCTCCAGTCTGCATTAACGGTATTGAAAGGAAATCGGCGACCAGTAGAATTCTTTTTGTATTTCACAGAAGAATGAGTTTGAACCAACATTGGGATGAGTATGTAGTGCTAATTTTTGGCTGAACTACTTCAATTATAGTAAATATTGTTTAAATTTTGGTCAAATCTTGTTGTGAGTTTCAGTCTTGTCTAAAGTTCAACAACAGATCTAATCCAGTAAACGAAATATCTTCCCGTAAATGTCTTTTATAAAAAACAAACCAATTATTATTCAATTAGAAAATGGTTTTGGTTCAAAGTGATGCAAATTTAAAATGTGCTGTTAGGAGTTTATAACAATATATTAGTATTCCAGTTCAACAGTCTCCACATCTGGATTCGGCCCTGCAGTGTTTGTATTAGCAGCCCCTTAAAATGTCTTTGGAGATTCCTTAACTTTTGACCTATTTCAAAATCGTTCAATTTAGTCAACTTTTTTTGGCTCAAGCACCAGTGAGGGGTGTCTCACCTGTGTCCAGATTGCGGTCAATGCTGTCCCGAGACACACTTTGCAGTCGCCTCATGTACTCGCTGCTGTACCACACACAGAGTTTCTCGCCCACCGTCAGTCTCTGACACACTCTGAAGTAGATTTCTTCCCCATGTTGAAACGCACTCAGGTTCTTTTTACTCTCATCAGAAGAAATCGGAATAAACCTGAGAGGAATAAGCAATTAATATTGTGAACAATCATATCAACTTAACCAAGGTGACTAAAACAACATTTTCAACAAAAGATCTGTACATTACAATAGCACAAAGAAAAGGAAAATAATAATTAAAGTTCATCTCAGCAACATGGTATTACCTCATCCAGTTAGAATTAGTTTCATCACTCCCATCAATGAATTTATTTTTGCTGTCCTTATCAACAATCTGTAATAGATACATTTGACATTAAAATATAGTTTTTATCTGCATTAAAGATTAATACAAATATATACAACTATGCTAAATGGTGTTTAAATATACAACATAACCTACCATCCAAGAGTACGGTCCTGAGGGTTTATCCGAGGCCATTATTTGGCCTTGATAAGGACCAAACAGCGCCCCCTTTGGTATATTTTCATCCATGCAGCAGACATCCACCTTATCACCTTCTCTGCGGATCTCGATGCCTGAGGGTACAGTGAGAGCTGCCCGATTGGGGGCCCCTGATGCCACAGGGGTGTCTGGCACAAAAACAGGGGGCCCATGGGTAGGGCACTCCTCCAAGAAATACTTCTTGCACTCTTCACAGACTGTACATGTAATATTTAATAAGCAATGAGTAAAAAAACAATAATTATATATATATATATATAATATATATATAATATATACATTCTGCATTTGATATCCATTTTTCAGTACATACACAACACTTGTATTTAAAGTTAAAGTAAATGATACTTACACCAAAAACTGGTCGAATGCTCATGGTCAACTTTTAGTTTTTTGTTGGGCTCTTCAGTAGACTTCTCATTTGAGGCACTAGTAAATAGGTAGAAAAACTGCTTATTACTACTATTTTTTTATGCACAGGGATTGCTCTTTAAATGTTTGCTGTTGTAAACACTTTGTGACGCTGACCTGGTGCTGCATTCAGCCTCAACTTCCATGGGGGAATGCTCTGGAACAGCACAGGAATCTGCCATCTGGGCAGGAAGGAGAGACTCCTGAGAGCGCGTTTCACTTCAACATATTAAAGCTAAAGTAAAATAAGGGGATGTAAATACTGTTAAAACAGGACATTTAAGAGATGTTATAAAGAGAGCATCAAAACTGCTAAAACATAATTAAAAATGAAGGTCACACTTTATTTTAAGGTCCAGCTCTCACTATTAACTATGACTTTTGCCTCAGTAAACTTTTTAAAATGAATAAACTAATTAAAAAACCAAGTAAACTAATAAATAAACTCAAACGATTTTTTTCTGCTAGTTAGTAAGGTAGTTGTTACGTTTAGGTATGTGGTAGGATTAAGGGATTTAAAATATGGTGGTCATACAAAATATGGCATTAATATGTACTTTATAAGTACTAATTAACAGCCAATATGCTAGTAATATGCATGCTAGTTACAAATGTATTTCTTAAAAACTGATTTCATTTGATTGGTAACTTATTCTACTTGTTTTTATTAGAAATGTTAAAAAGCTTATAAATATATTTTTTTGATTTTGACATAAAAGATGACATGCTTTTAATAAAGTTAGAAAAATGCCATTACAAAGGTAAAAACTAAATTCCCTATAAATCACTTTAAGGAGTCAACTATCACCTCGTAATGGGAAGGCTAATTTTTGATAACATTTTTTTATTGATTAGAAGGTGCTCCTAAATTTTTGACCATGCTCCTAAGTTTTTTAAAGCGCTCCTAAAAAGAAAAGTATCCGTAGAGCCCTGTTATGTGCTAACTTTCTTTTACAGTGGGGCACCGTGACGTCATGCTGGCTTTACCTTTACCTTGTCATCTCGTTTTCATTTCTTACATGCTTTTATAGGTTTATAAATGTTTACATGGCTACAAACTTTGAGCTGCTTTCACAGAAACAAACAAATGCTACAACCAGTCCGTTCTGCTGATGAAAAATGTTCATTTTGTTCAGATAGATCAGCCAGAAAGAATTCTACATCTTTTTTTTGTTTGAATGTTACCATTCCAAAAAATTCTGGGAAGATTTATCTATATATATTCAACAGAGATCTGGTTATAATTGTGAATTAACATCCAAAGATGTTATTTTATATTTTCAATCAAAAAATGCATCTGTCAATTTTATGATGAATCTAATGATTCTATTTGGTAAATTTCATATTCATAAAAGTAAAAGAAATAGTTCTAAACCCTTTATGACTGATTTTCATTTGTATTTTGAGTCTCTCCAATGCACTGATAACAAAAAATGTAGAGATACAATTTTATTCGCTAGAGTTGAAGTTACTTGAATATATGCTGTCTTTTTTTTATTGATTTTTTTTTTTTCTATGTAATGTAAACCCATTCCTTTAATTTTGTTATCTTTTTGGATGTCTTGTTAAAGTTGTAAATGTTTCAATGTTATGTCTTTAATGTCTAATAAATAAATAAAAAATAATAATAAAAAAGTCCGTTCTGCTGCCGTTTCCGAGTCAGTCAGAGAGCAGCGCTCTGATTGGTCGAGCCGCCCGTCACTCACAAACTACCCAAGCTGTGAGAGAGACGAGTGCAAGAAAACAAATAGGGCAACAATGCTCTATTGAAAGATAAAGCTGCTGCAAAGTTGTGTTCGTCTAAACATTGTGAGGTCAAAGTTGCACATACGCTCAAGCGCGGGCGATGACAACGACGGTACGCAGTGCTTCTGGCACGCTCTGCCTCCGCTTAGCTTCTGCAAGGCAACTGGCAATTTGCCTAACGCTTTCGGAAGCCATTTTCATTGGCCACATTGGCTAGTGAGTGTAACTCACCGTCTATAGAACATACGCAGTGCGTCGCGGGGTCTTTGGTGGTCTTCTTCAGCCGTGGTGCGTCTCGCTATCTGCCGCTCCGAGAAGCGCGGCGGTAACGCAACGGCCCGGGGGGATTTCACTAGTCCCGGGCGATGCAAAGTTTATCATCTCCAAATGTTTGTACCACAGTCAGCTGCTTCTCTCTGCTATGACCACCATCTTTTTATTACAGGAAATGACATGGAAAACGGAAGAAAGCGGCGTTTGTGCAGACCGGGCACGAAATGTCAGGAAAGGGAAAGTTAGATTGTGTGTGAAGTTGTGTGAGGCTGCGTTTCGCGCGCGTTCGCTTTTGGCACGCGCCTCCAGAAGCATTACGCAGCGGTTGCGTGCCAAGTTTTCACTTTCTTCTTCTTCTTTTTTTTTTTTAAAATAATTAAAAATGTCATTATTAAAGTTTTAATAGTTAATTTCACAGTTCATTCCGTTTCAGCCGCTTAATATTAAGACTCCATTCGATCTTTTTGTTGATAATTTTAGCCTTGGGTGTACAGTGTATTTTTGCCTTATTTATATAAGCGTTATACTTTATGATTACGGTTTGAAAAGCTCCCGTTGACTGAATCTTCTCGAAATGACTGCGATTATGAGAGCTATTCACGTACATATAAATCCCCGTTTCTATGGCAACGCCGTTCTTAACAAAATGGCGCTTTTGACAGCAAAATACTTAATCATCGTCTAGTTTCTCTTGCAAATATGGAAGAATGACATATCACCATATGCACACCGCTATAAGATGACAAAAATACATCGAATTGTGCATTAAATAGCACAAAATTTCCACGTCTAATAGAGCGGTTTAGTCTAGTCTAGCCATGGATTGCTTCAGGAATGTCCTACAGGTTAGTCCCAAAGCACATTTTCAACTTATAAGTGAAATTATATCCGGTTGATATCTTGTGAATCCGTTGTTTTTTAACATTAGCGAGTTGTTGTATACAGCAGTTGCGCATTTTAAGGACATCATTGTAGTAGTTGTAGTCCTTAAAACACTGGCATGGAGGCCCCTGACAGTTTATAATTCACCTGCACTTATGCTCAACATCCACGGCGGGCGGGCGCGGCACACTGTCTTCATCACTGTTTGTTGGGTCTGGCCTGACACTTATTTAATATCATTTCACAAGTCGTCTGGTCATTTAAAGGGGCGGCAATGAGATGCAAGGAGCGTCGTAGGCGTGCGGGTCAGGGTGATTCTCGCATTATTAACAAAATGATAAAATAAATAAATACAAATTGATCAAATGCTCCTAATATCAATTTCTTCCCATGTTCCCTACAGTATTGTCAAAACACTGCATACAAAGGACTCATCACAGGCTCAATACAGGAGAGGTAAGAACCAATTGACTCACTCACAATGTCAGACGAACAAACTAGGAGAAAAAAAGACCGGGGGGGGAGAGAGAGCTCTGTAACAGAAAAAAGTCAAAAAAATAAACACACTCCTTTTTAAAATCATTATGAAAAAATACAAACAATTTTACAAATATTCATATTGTGTAATAAACCATTTACACTTAGTTCAGCACACCAGGTGAACTTTTTTTTTTAAATAACTCATGTCGCTACAATGTATCCTGTTGTGTTTCATCAAGTGGAAGAATTCATTTTTTTATAATTTTTATTTTTTTGCACGCGTAAACAAATGTTTTCCAATTATAGACAGCTGACTGTAGATGAGGTAACGCTCTCTCTCACACACACACACACACACACACACCTTCCCAAACAAACACACGCTCACACACAGTGCACAACACTATAGGAAAGTCACGACAACAAATGAAATGCATCAACAGTACGAGAAGGCCACAATAATACTTAGTAAGGGGGGATAATGAAAAGGGTGAAAAAGAAAAGAAAAACCCCGGCTGGTAAACTACATTGAAACTACAATGACTTCATTGTCACTGTGGAATTATAACGCACCATAAAGAATATGGATGATCTACACACTATTAAGATCAAGGTGACAGGATGAACAGCTGGAATGGGTCTGAAAATGTTTCAATTTTATGCATAAAATGTACACCGCAAACTTTCGCCTTTTAAAAGTTCTAAAACCAAAATTGCAAAGCCATACAGACAATTTAGAAAGCTGACGGAAAGCGTTTCCCACACGTCGGAGCTGTAAGCTAGAGCAGAAATCAATCTTGAAAAGAAAAAAAAAAAAGTTCAATGATATGTATCTCGAATGCATATAAAAAGGTTTCCTAACAGCAAAATGTTTGCAGTCTCTTTGGGTATACTGACTTATGAATTTGAATGCGTGGCTTTCAGAAGTTCCCTCCCCTTCCTTCTAAAGGCCCCACCCACAAAATTACATACACTCTGCAAGATAAGCCATGTAAGACCATAAATATCTTCTCACAACCACTGGTAACCCCCCCACCCCAAGATAACAATAACATTCAACATGGTGTGCTAGCAAAGGCAGACTTGAATGAAAAATAACGGTCCATGAGATTCATACACAGCCGAAACGCCACATTTCCATGTTCCAAAGAGCCCAGAATTGTGGCCAGCAAATAATTCCCTTCTGTAACTGTACATGAATTTTCTATTTTCTACAGATGCCATTGTGAAAGTGTCTATTGTTCATAATTTAAACAAAACAACAAAAAATGTACATATGTATACTGTTTCATTTTGGCATCAACTTCGCCAGACATGTAAAAAGGAAAGTGACACAAAGTTCACATAAAAATCTTTACAAAATAAACTCAAAACTAAATGCATATTAAAAAAGTCTGACAAAACTTATATAAAAATTTTGCATAAGAAGGCATGCTTTTTGTTGAACTGATTGGACAGGTTGGTGTTCTGGGTGTTGAGTCTATCCAATCAGATTGCAGGTTTTCTTTGATCCGTTCAGCCTAGCTAATAGTCAAGGCCGAAATCTAAATACCTGATTCAGGTACAAGTTCAGTACGCTAAATCAGTGACTTAAGGAGAGATGAAGGAAATGAAGCGAATAAGAAAGGGTGCAAGTCGTTTAAGAGCAGAGTGTTATGTATGACATTAAGTAGTAGTCACTGGCCTGAACAGTCCTGTTTTGTGATACACGAGAAAAAAAATCTCCTGAATCACACACTAAAAAAAGAACTTAAATCGAGCAGACACTTAAGTATTTTGAGGGAAAAAAGTAATACTTAGGACATTCCTATAAAAAGTGCATAAAGACAGGAAACCATGACTTCCTAAACTTCCAGAACTTTTTTCCCAATGGATGTCAATCCAAAAAATGCATTTTTTGCCACAATTTTCACACACTTAATATTTTGGTGGTACAGAGTGCTCCGATAAACCAATTAATTAATTTAAAACACATTATAATGAACCACTCCTTTTTTCTTTTTACAGACCAATTTTGTGCAATCACTAAGATATACTTTTGTTCAGAGTATTAAAAAACTCAAGGCAACTCCTTACCTCCTTAAAATATAGCCTACTCTAAAGGGGCTCTTTAACTTCACAGCAGATAACTAGATTTAGTAAAGACAGACAGGACTAGACCAACACAAGCACATCACTACAACAACTTCACTTTAACCGAATGGAATTACAACAAATGTGCTTCTAATCAAAGTTAACTGAGTGATGTTTTACAGAGAGAGGGAAATATGACCAGTTTATGAGATTAAATTCAGTATGTAAAAGGTTGAAGGCACTCTGGGCACCTGTACAGGAAGGATTAAAAGTAGTTTTCTTTAAATATTCTCTAGACTGACAATGGTGACTTCTGGAAGGCCTTAAATTCATGTTGGTAGGTTATGCCACAATAATGGTTGCCATGATATGAATGTTCATCTGTTATTACCCAGTTCTGGCTCAAAGGGTAACAGGGCATTATGGGAATGTATTAAAGGGTTAGTTCACCCAAAAATGAAAATTCTGTCATTAATTACTCACCCTCATGTTGTTTCAAACCCGTAAGACCTTCGTTCATCTTCGGAACACAAATGAAGATTTTTTTGATGGAATCTTAGGCGTCTGACCCTGCACTAGACAGCAATACAAACTGAAATGTTCCCAACCAAAACAGTTAGTATAATCTGTAAAATAATGCCTGTGACATCAGGAGTTCAACAGTAATTTTACGAAGCTACGAGAATACTTTTTGAACGCAAAAGAAAAAAATATATAATTTGTCTCCTCCACCCAGTAGCGCCATTTTGGAGAGTATCATGTCAGCTGCCTCACGCCGGTTCTCCAAAATGGTGCCAGGGTGATACGGAGGAGACGAATGATTGAATAAAGTTTTTTTTTTCTTTTGTGCACAAAAATTATTCTCGTAGCTTCGTAAAATTACGATTGAACCACTGATGTCACATTGATTATTTTAACGATCTCCTTGCTACGTCTCTGGACTTAGGAACATTTCAGTTGCGTTGCTGTCGATGCAAGGTCAGACAGCTCTCAGATTCCATCAAAAATATCCTCATTTGTGTTCCGAAGATGAACGAAGGTCTTACTGGTTTTTAAAACAGTGAGGTGAGTAATGAATGAGAATCGAATTTTTCATATTTTGGGTGAACTATCCCTTTAAGGATAGGTATGTACATTTTCACAGTAGATTGCGAGAAATTGCAGCACACTGTTGATATAACCAAGACCACATCTACTAAGAATTACAAATTGGGTTTTAAAGCTATGAAATCCTGACTAATCAAGATAAATCCATCATTTAAAAAAACAAAACAAAAAAAAACAACAGTAAACATCATCCCAAAAACAAAATCTATATTGTGGTAGGTTATCTCTCATGTTTAAACAGCCAGAATGAGCAAAGCATCGTCCTTTTGAAACCCCCAATGTACTATTGCATACATATAGTCAAAATAAGCACTTACAAAGACGTCCTAAACGGATATGTGGAATTTGATACGAGTAAATTATTCAATCCTAGCCTGAGTGGCTGTCATTACAAAGCTAAAAGGGATATGCTTTTTTTTGGAATGGCCTGACATTAACGTAACAAAAGGTGCCAGCTGTGCATTACTGTTAAGACTATTAAGACTTAAGATGTTACCTGGGACAGCTTAAGATACTATGCAACACAAATAAAAGCCAGCAAAAACCAGCAGAAGGCTGTCATAAACAGTGCTTCCCACTTTGTACGCAAGCAACTGGCTGTTGTTTTCCTTTTTTTCAGGATGTTATGTTGGCAAGCGTAAAAACCAACAGATAAGATTTAAGCGCTTTTGAAAATTTTGCTCAGAAAGTCTCTTAAGGGGTTTTATAGTGCGTTTGCTTAAGTTATCTGCAATAAAGCTTGTGCTTTAATTAAGGGTTTTCTGTAGTTTCCTTATTACTCAATTTGGCTCATACATCAAACCCTCAAGTTTAAGACAGCAAACAGTCATTATTGTTTTTTGAAGGAAAAAAAAGATTTTGGAAAAATGGGGATGGGACTAGTCCATTATATTCTAGACTAATCACACAGTAAGAGGATATTTCCATTATTTTCAATTTAACAAAAAAAATAATAATTTGGCAGTTCGGAATTCAAATAAAAACAGACACTCGTTATGCAATGTGTATCTCTTGAGATTGAGAAAGCCGCTTGCATAATTCATGCCATTTTAAACACCATTGATAACAAACGACTGTTTCATGAAACAGAAAAGCACTTATTTTTCAATGAAGACTAGGAAGACCTGAATATATTTTCTTAAAAGGCGGGGTGGGGTGGGGGGGATCCAAAACAGCATCGAGTACACACCACACAGCTGACTGTGAGAACGAGACTCATGTCAATACCGAACCGAACCGCCGTTGTTTCAGACTAATCTATCACGCATGATTTGTTGCAGTTACCGAGATGTGACTTCTGGTGTAGCTTCCTCTTCCAGCCCTTTGTCAAAGATCTTGAGAGGCTTTGCCATGCGCTCTACCACTGATTAGCCTGAGATGACATGGAGACGGGACACTTCTACAGCTAACTGGGAAATGCAGACAAGATGTAGACTGGAGGAGAGAAATTAGAGGGGTTTCTATAGGCAGTCCTGATTTAGTCTAACCCAGGCCAATAACAGGATTTCTAAACTTCTGCCTTGTTACTGGCGAATACTGATGTACTGATTTGAGTTTTTTTTGTCCTGTTTGGAAAGAGAAGCTTTTGGTATTGCCGGTCCACTCAGGCCTGGCTGGAGGTGCACAGGGTGTGGGCTTAGTCATGCAGTCATTGGACACTTCTGCCCTGCCTTTCTCCTCTCGAGGAGAAGACAACTAAGACAACCTATGAAACAAACCCCATGTTGGAGGCACACACTGGTCTGATCTGATAAATCATCCATCATCTTTATCACCATCATAATTATAATAATAATACTTCTAATATTATTAAACTACTATTTTTGTTGTTTTTTTAATAATCTAATAATTGGCATGACACTCTTTTGTAAATCACCCTTTTCACCCACAAGTTTGGGCTCTATTAGTCTACAAGAACCAAGACTAGTTTGCCTGGGATGTAGAAGTACTGTTGACACAGTTTTACCAATAAAAAAAAGAAAGTAAAGGGAAAAGAAATAAAATAAAAAAACGACAACATTTATTTGGATATATGTATAGATTGGCAACTTTGTGCACCAGTCCAAGGTGCAATAGGAAATCTGTTTAAATGTTTTGGTGATGTGTGTTTAGTGTGAGACTGAGAACTATTTGGGGTTATCCACGCTGCTTAGAGGGGCTTGCAAAGCCTGCTGAGAAGGTTCTGAGGTTTTGTTGGGGTTGCCAGTTTGTTTGGGTTCACCGCATAGCTCCATCTTCCTGCAGCTCTACTTCCATCTTCCCAGCATCCGCTACACAACTGCTGTCATTGGGAGGGATGTTCTCAGAGTCCGCCGAGTCTGCGGCATCGACAACACCCTTCTCTTCTTCTGGGTTCAAGCCGGTACAAACACAGTCCATTCCTCCATTAGTCTTTACGTCCCTGGCCTGAGGCGATTCCACAGGCTCCGCCATTTTTGCTGTATCTATCATCTCCTCGCCAACTGTGGTTTTGGGAACTTCCGGGACACTAACTCCCGATTCACCTGACGCAGCCTCAGGCGTGACTGCGGCCGCTGGCTCTGCCATTTCGCCCACCTCTGGCTCTGCCTTCACTTCGGGAACTGCTATGGCGACTGGTACTTGCACGCTAGGCTCGGTGGGACTCTCCTGCACACACATTTGTGTAGCATCCTTTGAGTCTTTGATGCTCCCTAACTCTGTGAAGTCCTGTTTAGAATCCTGTAGGATGTCCGTCTCCATGGGCTGAATCAAGTTAAAGCTCTGGATGAGGCAGACCAGGTGTTTTACCTTGTCCAGAGAGACCTGCATCTCCTTCTGACGGGCAAGTATGCTGTTCTTGGTCTCCATGCATTTCTGTTGAATAAAAGGAATACAGCATTATATAACAAACACAACTTGTTAAAAAATTACATTAACATTAGGAATACAACTAACAGTCATTAAATAGAAAAGAAGAAATACCAAGTTCTGTCATGAAACCCTAGATGGCTCAGGCTGATGGGTCCTTAACGTAAATGATGATATTCTTAGCATTAAATGACTTGTCACAAGCTGATTGATTCATGTTGCATATGCAGCCAATGAGCTTGGTGCTTTATATTTAAATGGCTGATTAGCATTCACTTGAGTATTGCAGTGCGCTTTCAGAGTTCCTCTGAAACCCTCCACCTTCCCCAGCTTCACCTGTATAGATCTGCTATGGGTTATTTTATGCTATTTGTGCAGCAGCAGTATGTCTTAAATACTCACAGCACCATATCGGCTTATGTATTGGCAGTAGCAAGTTCCTGTACTTTCTAGCAGCAGCAGCAATAATCTCCTAATACAGCTATAACCAACAGCAGCAGCAGCGTAGCAGATCTATTCCGCCAAGACCAAATACATTAACACTGTCATATCCATTACCATGCTAAAATCTTCAGAGAGTTCTCATGATAGAACTACGTATACAGTGTGACAAGCCATATTGAATATTTGCAAAGCTGAATGTTCATCTTAAAATTGGTTTTCTGAGGCAAACATCCCTTCACGGAGCAATTGTATAATTAATCTTGTATCCGGAAAAGCTCCAGTTAAAGAGAAAAATAAATAAATAACTCACTGTTATAGAGTTGCTGAGCTGTTTCACTCTCTGTTCTAGTTGCTCTCGTTCCAGCTTTAGTTCGGCACTCCATTTCATTAACTTCTGCTTCTCTTCTTCTTTCGCTGTTGGACAGGGACAAAACACCCATACATTGAATGGGCTATACCTAGGTCTGATACTAACGCATTACTCGTCTTTAAGAATATGGCGAACACTGAGAGCTTAAGTGACCAAGGTGATTATAGCAGGAGAAAAAGATAAGACGGTAAAAAAAAAAAAAAGTGTTCATTGCATCGTTAGACTAATTCATGTTGGGCCTAGTGACTGTAAGAAGAGCATCACTTGGAAAGGCACATACGTTAGGCGGCACCAATTTATTTCGGGCCTGACTTAGAATGAATAGGAAGAAAGAGACGAATCCCAGACCGGAATGGACAATATAATCATCGAACGCGCTACGAAGGCTTAGGAGATATGCAGACCATAGTATTAGGGAAGATAGAGGGGGGGGGGGGGGAATCCAGGGAAAACACCTTCTGGTCAGAGTGAATATGTGTTCCCTATTCTAAAGTGTTACCTAAATAATCAAGACCGTTTGTTAGGAGGAAACGGGAAAAGGGGGTACAAAATGCCTACAAGTGAAAGCAAAGAGCGCGTAATCGCGACCTTCGTGGGAAGCAATGTAGGAATGGACGATTGCTAGGGTTCCTGGCCATGGAATGGCCTCTTCCTTCTTCAGAATCTGTAAGAGAAATTCTCTCAATAACAGACCAGTGCTGTGCTCATTTGACCTCTGGAAAGCCATGAAAGAAACTGAGATCAATTGTATATGGCAACAGTGATGAACAACAGAACTTCAATGGGAGTGCTTGATGTTGTCTTACACTTACATGATGGGTGGAAAAAAGGCACAATCAATACCAAACCATGTGAGAGCTTACAAAGGATGAAACAGCCTTAATGCCTGAAGAAACTCATTTTGTGTAAGGGGAGACAAATATACACTTTGTGTACATTTTTGGCAGGGAAAGGGGAGTTTGATCTCTCAGTCAGTCTTCCATTTCTAATTATATAAAAGTGTGTGTGCTTTAAAGGACTGAATTCCAGTTAAAAGGAGACATCACTGACTGGCCTGGGAAAGGAGTGGCCAAGGGCTCGTTGTGCTGCTATTATTTACCTGGTCTTGACATTTAGGACAGATCCACATGCCTTTGGGAATGTTTTTGAGGGGTGGGTCCAAGCAGTCGAGGTGGTAGACGCGCGAACATGTGTCACACATGAGCAACTGTCCACTGCGTCTGCACACAGTGCAGAAATCCTCATGGATGTCTCCCTGTCGGGAAGAACGGCAGGTGTCAGTACCACCGCCCCCTTCTGTTCCGGACCAATCAAATGACAGCGGGAAAGGCGGGGAGGAGAGGAACTGACTGCTGATTGGAGGTATTTGTCTAGTGGCTCACTGGTGACTGGATTGTTCACTTAGACAGGGAACTGGATATTTAGCTCGTAGTTTTATTACTACTACTATTATTGGGATTATTGGAAATTAATCACTATTGAAAATGTATCATGTCATTATAAGCAATGGTTATTTTGGCTTAAATGCTAAGATGGGGTGTAAGAATTTAAAAAAATACTATACTATGATTACTTCAGGCCTGATATTTGTGTGGGAAGTAGAGAAAGACTGTTCACTTTGTAAGACTGCTGGCTCCATTTCAACAAATACAACAAATAAACACATGAATGACAGTGCTGGTAGGTCAGTCTTTCTCTTTCCAGGTTGGATGCGGGACTCTAACAGGAGATACCTTGCTCCGGTACACTTTGAGGTGTACAGGATGAATGCAGTGAAGGGTTTTGGGGGGTAGGGGCAGGGGCAGCCTGTGGTGTAGAGAACTCTACTAGAACAATAATAATTGTGGGGGCTTTCAACAACATGGTCACCCAGACTTGGCAGGTGGCTACTTACATCCCCAGAGCTGGGGCTGGGCTGGGGGACAGAATGAGGGTGGACAGAGAGGGGAAAGCCCCCCGTGTCAGGCCGCTCAGGGGCTGGGGAGGCGGGAAGGCTGCTGGTGGGGGAGAGCAGGGGGTTGCAGCCCAGCTCCGGCACCGCTGTGCTGCTGGTGGTGGTGCTGTATTTGGGAGGGCGACCTGAGTGAAATGAGACAGACAAGAAAAGAAAAACAAACAAAAAAAGAACAAAACCAAAAGGAACAGAAAAAATGGAGGAGGAGGAAAAGGGGAAAAGAAAGAAAAAAAAACACAAAGATGAAATAAAATAATGGCATTTTCTGGTTGCAACATACCTTAGAGAGGGGATCCTCATTGGCTAGCATGGAAACAAAGGAAAGGAGGGAGAGAGCAAAGGAGAAATGGAAGGGAGGGTCACAAAAAGCAATTAGTGCAACAGACGACCACAGCAGCATGCAGGGAATTTGAAAAGTAATGAGCAATAGACGAGCGAAAGAAAGAGTGAAAGAGCTTAGAGGAAAGTCTATCTAAGCTGAGATCTCAATCTCAATACATTTCTCATGCAAACTAGGGCTGCACTATGAAATCGCTGCGATCTTTAATGCGCATCTTATCAGTAAGCCGGTTCTGTATCACATTAAAATCTACATCCCTGCGGGCTTTCACATTTAGCAGCATTAACTACACAGAGCCGTTACTGACAAGCTGCGCAAAACATGCGCAAAAATATGATTGTGGTTTTGCGCAGCTCGTCAGTGAACAACTGCTTTTTATCGTGCACCCTACTGCAATCTCAACCACTCAATCCCATGCTCACGTCCTAGTCAGGTCGTTCAGAATAAAATCGTGTGCAATTTTGCCTAACATTCACCACGTTAAGACGGTGTCTTAAGAACTAGTTTGACAAACTAGCAGTTAACCAAGTGGTTATCAGTCTTACTTTTCAGATTCAAATTAGACCAATCTTAAGTTTTTATGTAACTGACTTGCAGAAGAAAAAAAATAGGTGTCTAAATTAAGAAGACTAGTCTAAACAGTTTATGCAACCGTCCACAAGTCAACCCTCAAGTCTGAGGTGGAGTTCATATCAAGTCTTTCAAGGCCAAGCTCAAGTCAATCCCCAAGTCTTTGTAGTGAAGACCAAGTCAAGTTTTTCAAAGCCAAGCTTAAGAAACTGCTTAAGTCTTTAGGGTGAAGATCAAGTCAAGTCTTTAAAGGCCAAATCTATCTAAATTCATTATGTTGAAGCACTGCTCTAGAATTCAACAGCAAACAACAAGATATTTGCAAAGAAAAATTATTGCAAAGAGCACACAAGAGACTCAAATCTGAAGTGAAGAAACAATGAGAGGATATATTTCTCCCTGTAAGCCTACTGACTCTACTTGACATTGTTCACAAGTCTCTGATTTTGGAGTCTCAAGTCAAATGCTAACATGTCCAAAACAAGTCAAATTCTCCATCACTGAAAACTACACAAACTGGGGGAGCAGTTCCTCAACCACCACTTTTATAGGCCAATTTTTAGGTCTACTGAAACACTGTAGGTCTGCAGAGAGATCAAACCCTAGCAAAGACACAAAGCAGAATTGCAAGAGAAAGCAGAGAGGTGTCTGTTAGGTGGTACATAGAAGCAGCAGGGCTACAATACATCAACTTAAGCAACTAAGACAGGCAGGTACAGACCTCTCTTCCTGGTGCCTTGATGCAGTGGAGTGTTCAAGTAAGTGACGGCACTCTTTTTCCTCTGAGATGTATGAGAGAAATCAGAATGTTAGAGCTGAGTTGTGGAAGTACAATCTAAGCTCTCAAAATCAGACCAGAAGGAGGAGAGTACTACAGAACATTCGTCTGTACCTCAGGTTCAAACACTGCTCCACTGTACACTGGGTTGGCTGTTGTTCTCCTCTTACGTTCTTGTCTTCTGCTCTGAATCTCTGGAGAGAAAGGACATCCCATGCACATCTGGTTACAAAACAACCTGTGCTTATAACTTTAATTTTGTGGAAACCCTCAGTGCAGCATTGACACCAGTGGGACGACTTACCTTCAAGATGGTCATGTGTCACCAACCCAAGAGACACCATAAAGGCAAGCTTCTGAAGGAAGAAAATGTAACAATTTATTATTTAGGATTCAGACAAAATTTGTCAGAAATGATGGTTTTGTTACTTCTGTGAAGGTGCACAGTACCTGTGGGCTCTCCTCACGTCTGACTTTAGCTGGAGGAGAGGATGAGGGTGGTGTACTCGTGACCACCTGTTCTGGTCCTCCCTGTGGTTTCACAGTCTGATGTAGAGAACAACAAACAAGGAAAGCACTCCAGTCAGCTGAATGTTTGATTCTTAGAGCAAGAACAACAGCTAAAAACTTGTGTCTGGAGCAAACAATCAAGCTAATATAAATGGGTGCTCGCACCTTCAAGTCTGAGTTAAGGTTGCTGATCTGAAGTGTCTGGGCAGGACTGATGACAATGCCTGTGACTTGCGTGGTGCCACTCGTGAATGCAGTCGTGGTCTTGTCAATGGTGGCGCACTGTTGTCCGTTCACGATGTGCACCTGATGAATGGGCCCAGCAGAGGCAGGCAGAGATGACATCAGCTTGGTGGTGAGCATCAGGGGCCGCTGGATTAGAGGAGCCGCGACCATGGGAGGAGGAGCTGGAGCGATGGGCACATTGATGGGCGTGGGGGGTTTTGGTCGAACCTGTGCAATGGTGGAATGGGGTTGGGTCAGAAAGCAAACCCTGGCTTGCCATACCAATCGATCATGAAAGCCACTCTGTTGCCATGCCCCTAACATCCATGCTGTTTTGTGTTAAGTGGCAATCTCAGCCGTAAGTAATGCCAACACTGAGCTCTGGTTCACCCCTCAGTGACTAGTTTAAAAGTGGATGAAAATGTGTGCAGAGCTCAATTTAGGAACACCATAACAAAACGCAGGAGCAGTATTGGGCAACTCTGGCGCTCGAGGTCCACTTTCCTGCAGAGTTCACCTCAAATCTTGATCAAACTCACCTGCCTGTAACTTTTTAGTAATCCTAAAGAGTTAAAGACCTTGATTAGCTTGTTCAGGATTGGGATTGGACCTAAGGTCTGCAGAACAGTATACTTTAAGGGCCAGAGATGTCCACCCCTGCCATAAAGACATAGTTCACCCCCAAATTAGGTCATCATTTACTCACCCTTATGTCATTCCAAACATGTATGATTTTCTTCCGCAGAACACAAAAGAATACATTTTGAAGAATGTTTCAATTGTTTTTGTCTGTATAATAAGTCAATGCGTCAATACAACATTGGACCTCTCTGACATTTTTTGGATGGACTTTTTAAAAACAGTGAGTATCCTCTTTTGTGTTGCACAGAAAAAAGTAAGTCATACAGGTTTGAAACAACATAAGAGTAAGTAAATGATGAGTTAAGGTGGATTCGTCTCACTTTAGCATTACGTAGCTTTTTGAGGTAAAAGGTGATATACTGTCAGTCTTTAAGGGATTGGGGGATTAATTATAGGGTCAGCCAAAGCAAATATCAAAAGAACAAAAGCAGAAATAAAAAGCTGCAACTGAAGCAACAGCATTGTTACAAAGGAACAAACAGCAACACGCTGTCTTACTCTCAAACACCGTGTCTACACCAGGCATAAGCAACGTACATACAGTAATAATATACCAATTTTCATACCAGTGGACCTCTGCTGAGTTATTCACCCAAATGTTAATACAACTGTTGTTGAACGAGTCATGCATCTTGGACACTTTCAGTGTAGAAAGACTCAAGCCAGTATTGTGTGGTGGCACTTATGGGTCACTTCCAGTATAGACACGGTGCTAAGGGAGCTTACTCACTAGATAAAGCTGTGACAGAGCATTTTTAACGGATAGGAATGCATTTAGAGAGTATGGACAGAAGCGGGCCTTTGAAATAGAGCAGTACTACCGTGGACTGAATTTTCACTGGTCAACAAATGCCTAGGTCAGCATGCAGTGCAAAAGTTATAAATTTTCTTTAGGTTGCATGACTGAGCGTCATTTTCACAAACCTTTGTTTTTTTACATACTGCTTTTTTTTAAAGGGGTCATATGATTGGCATATATATGTCGTGTGTGTTTGTTGTCGTTCTGGTCGACTCGTTTCTTTGTCGTGAAAGTATTCAAACTACTTTTGTTTTGGCCTTCCGGAAGAGACGATATCTGCTGATCGGCACTGCCTAGAGCTGATCCTCTGTCTGTGGCGCGAAGAAATACTTCCAAACTTCGCGCTGTGGATGCCCCGACGGCTTTCATTCAACCGTGGATAAGCTGAGTCCCCCGGGGGTCGTAACATGTTCGGTTGCTGCACAGCCTCCATCCACGTAGGACTCCTTCGTCGAATCCACCGCCACGCCGTTCTCAAGCCCGCCCGCCTCTGCTCACTCAAAGCTGGTCCCTGCCGCATCAGCTCTAGCCTGCTGTTCCCGCCCTTCATCGTGCTAAGGCCTCTCCGTGTGAACTACTTTGTTTGGCCTTCCAAAAGAGGACATGACTAGAAATCAGCGGTTAAGTTGTATTTACAACACTGTTCCAGAACAGTTCATCCCAAATATTCAGATGTGTCCGGCACATTTTATGGAGGACTGTTTCCTGATCCTGGTAGATTAGACTACAATGCCGCGAAAAAAAGTCTGACTCACAGACTGTAAGTAACGTTACGTATTCATATTTAAAGATTTGCCACTGACGATTCAAACACAAGTTTTTTTGGGCAGTGTAGAGTAAAGCTTGTTGTTTGTCATTTCTCCGATCACAAATGTAAACATGGTTTTATGTTTACGCGGCGCAAAAAAGACAGAATAGTCATTATAATCCGTAATTATGTCCTCACTGGATGCAACAAATGCATCGTTTATAATGGGTTTTAATGTTTTTGTCTCGTCGCTCCGGCCGGACAGGGCATCACAATATGGTAAGGGGCGTAACATTTCTGTCACACGCTTGAGGTATTTAGCCAATCAAAATGCACTAGATAGCTGACCAATCACAGCAAACCTCGCTTTTCAGAACGATGAGCTTCGTAAAAATCGACGCGTTTCCTCAAAGGCGGGCATAGAGGAGAAACAATAGTGTACTGTATGTGGAAAATAATGTGTTTTTTTTACTTTAAACCACATAAACATTTCATTACACCAAATACACAAAATAATGTTCTTTTTAGCAACATCATATGACCCCTTTAACAATAATCAACAGACTTGTAGCATTCTCTAACAGAGCATACAATCTAGTGTGTAAGCACCCTAAAGCAAAGAGAAAAAAAAATGTGAGCAGACAGTATCACAGCAACAGCCAGTGCTGGGAAGGAGAAGGTGAGCGTCAGTTTTATTGAGGAAAAAATTGGGGTCTCTAGGTGTGGAACAGTGATATCTTGAAGTTTGGGTGACTGTTCGAGCAATTTTAGTTCCCATGTTGAAAACTCTTTCAAGGCGAGAAGTTTAAAAATATCTTGAATCAGAATGTCTCTCTGTAAACAAAGGCTTTACAGACACAAGGCCTCTGAAACTAGGTTGTGTGTCCCTCTGGGGGCGTCAGTGTGGAACAGCACATACATAAGGGGAGGGGGCAGGTCTAACAGAGACGCACCTGTGGCTGAAAGGTGGGTCGAGGCGTCAATCTAGGAGGAGGGACAAACTGGGGAACTCTGATAGGCTGGGCAGAGGTGGTGGTGGCCTGCACCTGTGACAAAACCAGCCGTTTATTGGGCACTCAGCAGGTGACATGAGAGAAATTCACAAAACTGTCTGCTTTTAGAGGAAACTATCCCCTATTTGGGTACATCACAGAAGTATGTCACCATACACCCCTGCCAAGCACTTCATTGTCAGAAAGGAAGTCATTTCAAATCTTCATACTAACTGGAGACATAAACATCCTGTTCTAAACACATCAAAGCAAATATGACTAGTCTACAGCAAACTATGCAAAAACACAGACTGGCATTTCTACCTTAATTTAAAATAGTTATATTTAAGCTATATGGAAACACTAAGTGAAGAGGAAGAATTTTTAGCAGCAATTCACACTCACGACGATAACATTCTTGGACACAATCCGTGTGCCCGCATCTGTATCCTGATTGGGTAGCTTGCTGGCCACCTGAAGGTTGATTGGTGTGCTCTGGGAGTCGGAATTGGAGCCGGGTCTCGGGGGGTTGCTGATGGCAGTGACCATGGCGACTGTAGGGTGTTGTGTTGCCATGGAAGCAGGCATGGTGGAGGTGGCAGCTTTCAGCACGAGAGGTAGAGTCTTTGCAGTTATGACCGGTGTCACGGTGAGAGTCTTCTAGTCAAGGAGGTAGGTTGGTTGAAGGAAGCAGTGAATGAGGATGAGGAGACATAAAAGATGTTAAAGTGCTATTGACTACATTTTTCTGCTGTTATTGTGTACAAATTATCAGTACATGTGAGAAAAAAATGGCCTGTCCTTGCGTTTCATCAAAATGTATTAACTTGAAATGACTTTTCTTTTCCATTGATGTTAGAGAGCTAGAGAGCAAGTGTTATTAGTTAATGTTAACCAATCACCAATTAGCTGTTGAGCCACTGATTTAACGAAGCCGCATTGCAGGTCTGGCTCTATTCTGGTATGCAACACCCAAATGCCATCAATTTTATTAATATTAAGTAATAAATAATATTGATAAAATATAGTCCAACCATATTATTATTTCTTGTTGAATAGTTGAACTTAGAAATGCACTACATTACAGAAATAAATATCAAAATAATATTAATAAAATTAATTTAATCCTACTCCTCAATTTCTTAGAAATATGCCACATCACAAAAACAAAAAAGGTTGCAAATGCCACTTTGTGTGGATTTTAATTATATTCATAGTTCAACAGTTTATAAATGGCCATATTTAAGAAATAACACCCTTATAAGATTCTAAGGTCACTCTGCCCTTATTTTTCACAAACTCAAAGCTTTGTGTGTTTGCAATTACAGAGTGTGCCTTTAGAATAGAGCACCGCGTATGAGTCGGCAATTGTTTTTCAATAAAGATTTTGTGTAAACTAGCTAATCTGCAAATTTTTTGCTGCGCTAGAGGAATCGAATTCATGTCTTCAGTGTTAAATAAATATTCCACTGCAAATCACCTCTGAGTTCTACACATTTTGTCTACAAACTGTGTGGTCGGGGAGTGAAGCGGTACCTGTGGCGCCCCCTGGTTGTGTGGAGGCCCTGTGGGCAGCTGTGAAGGGGGACAGGCCGGCATCAGCAGCACGGTTTTACCGTCTGCGGTCGCTGGGAGTGTCTGCAGCTTCAAGTCAGGCTCCTGTTTCACCAGCAACTCCTTCCTCAACTGCTCCACCACTTTTTTCTGAGAAAGAGAGAGAGAGAGAGAGAGAGAGAGAGAGAGAGAGAGAGAGAGGGAGAGAGAAATTACTGGGAAATCATACATCCAATCGCTGTCACATTTTGAGGAAATGGTGATTACAGAGAAACAAATTGTTCTGAACACACACATATGCAGTTTTTCCAAGAAATAAAAATGGAAAGACCGCCCAATGTTGTGTTTATATTTGGTCACAGCGGTATCTAATAATAGATCATTAGTCACCGAATTCCCTGGTTTTCTTTGTTCTGGGTGTGAAGCTAAGCCATGGCTTTTATTCAGTCAGTCTTAAAAGACCCTTCAGGTGCAAGACCATCTTAACAACACTGGAAATGCTTTTATAAAGGCCCACTGAGCGCTACACACACACACGCCAAGAAAAACGTGATTGAAATTCATCTCACACACTCTGCTGCCTCAAGAGTCCTCTGGAGCCAAAGCGCACCTCTGAGAGTGCAACCAGACACACATTCCTCAACAAAGCCCTTGCGCTAAGCACAACATCAAATGAAAGTCTCTTCCTCAAAATGAATTTTGACAAAACTATTTTTCTCTTTAAGCGGACGATCAATCACATAGTAGCGGCTTTAGACTCACAAGCAGAAAGTTTATATACGCAACAGACCGCCGTGCCAGCTGCGGGCCTCACATCGAGGCTAAAAATCACATAAATATAAATTCATGATGCGGAAAGAGTTATACAGAATTCATATGAATGGAACTAAGATTCAAAGGCAGACAAACTGTATTCACAGCCGACAGGATTGAAAAAGAATCTGAGGAAGCATCAACCTTTCAACCTGAAAGAATTCACTCACAGACACGTGTCTTATGGAAAAATCTAATGAATCTTATGAAAACATGTGAAGGTCATATTTTATTCCAAATTCAAATAGAATAAAAAAATAAAAATATAGATTTATTTTTAGAACTATTATTTGTTGCATAGTGACATTATTTTCATTGCATTGTGACACTGTTTCGACAATTAATAAAAAATAAATAAAATACCAGTGTTATTTTTTAATGAATATTAAAAATAATTAACTTTTTTTTACTCATATTTTGATTCAGTTTTATTTTTATATTTAGGTTTAGTTAAATTTTAAATCATTTTATTGTGCTTTTGTAATTTTGCTTTGGCAACTTGCTGAAATAAATAGGTTTTAAAATTTTATTTTTTATATTTCATTTAAGTTAATGTTTATTTGTTTTTATAATGTTACTTTTAGTTTTAGTTAACTATAATAACTCTGTGACTCTTTTTTTTTTAGCATAAACTAAATACATAACATAAATATATTTTGCTTGAAAAAAATACAGTGTGGCTCCAAAAGTCTGAGACTGAATTAAATCTTTTAAATATAACGGTTATATAAGAATTTAAGTTGTAACTAAATGTATATATTTATTAAATTATAACACATTATATTATATATACACATTATACGGTGACTGTAAGCTAGACAGGTTCTGACAGTTTCGTGAGAGAACTGAATTAGCATTCACCGGACAGTTTCATCATCTCACGCTCTAATCCTCGTCTGGATTGACTAAGGCTACACACACATACAATATTTGCCCTCCACATTTGAGTAGAGTTTTTAAAAAATCAAATCATGTGTACTTCTAGTGATCTATTCTTTCTCTCAGGATAAAAGCTCAAAGCTAAGCCAGCGATCTGCGAGTCAGTAAACTGGGACAATTCTCTAACTGGAGAATTTCAAGAGTAGGAAGAGAGAGAAAAAGTGAAACATTGCCCCAAAACAGCTGTGCTACAAATCCAGACTTTTCAAGAAGCGACTGAATAAGTGCAATCTCTCAAACTCTCTGACAATCTGGAGTGTTTCCACCTCCCAGCAGGAGACGAGACAAGCCCCAACACACACATCAAACGCATGCACATACACACAGCAGGCTGCGTGTATTACTCTTCTGCCACAGTTGTTAAATGCACAGAAGCCTGTCCTGCTGGCTGCTCTTTTCTCAACCGCAAAACAATTAAATGTATCAGTCTTCACTTATATCCGCTGTCATTCTGTCATTAAAAACTACAATTCCCACAAGATCCAACAGCCACTTCAGGAAATCAATAAGACCAATTTGAAGCAAACAAATCAAAAAGTGCTTCATTAAACACAAACTGACCCGGACACAGAAATGTGCTGAAACACGCTGGTGTTTTTGTGGTGTTGCTTGAAAAATTAAATCTGCTTCCACTAGGGTTATTATCTTTTACTAAAACTATTAGAAACATTTTGGAATGAAAATAAATAAAAAGCTGAAATAAAATAGAAATATTAAATGAAAAACAGTGAATTTGAACAGTAGAATCACTAAAATCACTAGCTGGAAATAAATAAACAGTAAAACTAAACTAAAACTGAAAATATATTAAACATCTAAATAATAATGCTTAAAAAGTAGTGCTGTCAAATCGATTAATCGCATCCTTAATTAAAAGTTTTTGTTTACACGATATATGTGTGTGTACAATGTATATGTATATAAATACACATACCGTGTATATAATACACATATATATATATGATAATAATACTATATATAGTATATAGTATCATACCACAATGGTTTTTCTATTATATAATATAAATGATATTACTTATTTCTTAAAATTATACATGCATTTGTGTAATTATATATACATAAAATACACAGTACACACACATATATTGTGTAAACACAAAGCTTTGTTTTTTTTTTTTATTTTTATTTGGGATGCGATTAATCACTATTAATTGATTTTAGCAGATAACAAAACATTTGGAAATATAAATAACAAATAAAAACTATAATACATAAACAATACTAAAACAGCACCGGTTTCAACATTACAAAATCAAACAATCACGTCATTGCTTAAAATCAGAAGTTCATAAATAATCATATTTAACTAAAAACTACATTTCCAATCAACCTCTTTGCCGGCAACAACAGGATAAAATACATGTCATAAACTGTACATTAAATGCATATCCTTTGTACCATTCATTTTGTAGAATTAGTTGATGTCTAAGTATATGAAACAGAGCGAAAGCCTAATGAAGTCATCCAGTGTCTTTTTTTCAACCCCAAATCACACAATCAACCAATGCTCACTGACACATATTTGTAGGCAAACAAGCATTTAATTAATGTGTTTCACTGTTCAAAAACATTCATTTCAGCACCCGAAGCAGTGAATGACGTCACAACGACTGTGAAAGTTCTTACCTGTTTCTCACTCAGAGCTGTGATTTTCGCTTGGAGCTCGTGAAGTTGTTTCTTCAGATCGGCGTTCTATGAAGAGCAAAGATAAGCGTAAGAATCACTTCTTTTTGAAACCATGAAATTGCTGAACCTTTGTTTAATAAAATATTTATACACACCACCAAGCTGCCTTATTAGTATAGAAAATATAATACCCAGCCGTCAATCATGTTAAAGCTCTCAAACAAACCAGAGGATTATTTCTGAAGAGCAACGTCATAAAGAATATTTACCTGTGGATCCTGCTTCATTTGGGCAACAAGTTTCTATGGCAACAGAAAAGAAGACAAGAATTTGCAGTCAAAACTTCTGCCATCAGTTTTGGACAAAAAAAAAAAAAAAAACTAATATAACAGACATGGTGTGCTATCTACCGGCCACATGTGGAACTACAGCCTACTGCACCTGCCTCACACTCAAACCAAAGCAGACTGAGCAGCAGGCAGCCTGCCAACTGCTTTCTGTAAGGGTAACTGTCCTCCAGCTAACAACGGTTTGTAGAGACAACGTTTAATGTGTTAATTTGGAACAAACATTTTACATTTGCAATGAACAAGTGTAATTTATATGAAAAGGGAAGTCGTGGCCTAATGGTTAGAGAGTCGGACTCGTAACCCAAAGGTTCCTGGTTCGAGTCTCGTACCGGCAGGGATTGTAGGTGGGGGGAGTGAATGTACAGTGCTCTCACCCACCTTCAATACCACGACTGAGGTAAGACCCTTAAGCAAGGCACCGAACCCCCAACTGCCCCCCGGGCGCCGCAGAAAAAAAATGGCTGCCCACTGCAACCGTGTGTTTGTTTCACGGTGTGTGTTCACTGCTGTGTGTGTGTGTGCACTTTGGATGGGATAAATGCAGAGCACTAATTCCGAGTATGGGTCACCATACTTGGCCACATGTCACATCACTGCACTTCAAAATTGTGAATTTCAGTTGAGGAGTTGATCCACTTAACATCAATCTTTGATGGACAGATATATTAAAGAAGTGAAAAAGATAGGGGAGAGTGCACTCTCAGAAAAAAGGTACAAACGCTGTCCCCGGGGCTGTAGCTTTTAGGTACTAATATGTACCTTTAAGGTACCAATATGGACTGTTTAGGTACAAAGGTGTGCCTTTTGAAAAGGTACCGCCCCCCCAGTTACAGCTTTTGTACCTTTTTTTTTTTCTGAGTGTGGGGTAAGCTTAAAAAAAATGTGTTCTTCCCCTAATAATATTTCAGGATATCTGCTATTAACTGAAATGACCATCTATAACATCAGGTAATATAAATGTCTAACATATATTATAGAGAGAGAGAGAAAATAAACTTAAAAAGTGGTCCCATCCACATTTTCATAAACCAGACCAAAAATGTAGTGAAACAGTATAAGTAAAAGTTACTATCATTATTAGTTGGTCCACTTTTACAATTTTTAATAATGTAATATTGAAAATATAACAAATTAAGCATTTAAGAATTCATGATTATTCAAATTTTCTTGATTTTATATATTTGGACAAAAGCATCTGCTAAAGGCATAAATATTAATATTTTAAAACAAATACATCGTTTTAAAATTAAACTCATTTCACCTAAAATGTACAAATTAATTCAAATTAATTTTATAAAACGTTTCAAATCTCTCAACCACAAGCAGCTGTACACCCCATGAAATGTCCATAAAAATAAGGCACAATATATTGTGTTAATATGAAGGAATTTTCTGTATAGATTTTTTACAGGTGTTTTTACCCATATTTTGAAGCATTGCGTTGTGTTTTTGGTTCAAGTAAATATCCGTAAACTTAACTAAAAAACAGTACTGGTAATTTTCTGCCAGGACATCCATTTCTCTCCATTTTCTTTTTCTCCTAACAAGGTACATCTACGGTCCTTTCCAAATATACAGCCACATGACAAAAATTGAGAGACACCCTTATCTCCAAATTAATAATAATAGTAAAAAAACTCTGAGTTTCTGCTGTCCACCAGTAGGCAATAGTGAGTCATGCGAGACCACAATCAACCCGTTCAGCTGCCCCGGATGAGGCAGAAATCCCACTTCCACCTGCCTGTCAAATATTCCAACCGATATGGAGACAAAACCAGACGGCAGTACAAAAAAAACCCTCCAGTATGTAAAAGAACACCTGCTTGAGAGGATTCGTTAACATTGAAGTAATGGCTTACGCTTTATCTGCCCAGTATGACCCTGATTCTCCTCCTTTTCCTTTCTCTCCTTCCCTCCCTCCCTGTCTTTTTGTCTTTCTCTTGCCCCACTCAGACAGCTCGACTAATTTTCTGCCTGCTGGGACATGCCACTTCTGACTGCAAGGGACAAGAAGAGAAACATATCTTAATTTATCACTAAGTGCAATGGAGGACCTGAAGACCTGTTCTGCTAGACGCCGAAATCATTTTAATTATCTATAAAACGTATGCTTTAAAACAAACTGTCTATACAGCAATGAGATTGTGATTTTAGTTTCCATGTACTGAAAGTACAGTGACACTTCAGAATCATTTTCCCCACATGATTTAGCTGATTAGAGGCCCATTTGCAAGATCTCCTACCTGATGGACTTGTATTTCCACTTTCAGGGCCTCCTGTAATGTTTGCAATTCCATCATTGATCCAGTTCACCAGAAAGAGAGTCCCAGGAAACTTTCAGCCTGTCTAGAGAAATCAAACAAGAGAGGTTTTGCAGACTTTTTTTCTATTTTATGTATTTAACCTTTATTTTGCGAGATGCTCTGCGGTTGACTTAATCTAATACCACCACGAGGGGGAACACAAGTCGGTATCTAATGTGGTTTGAGGGAAAAATGCACTTCTTGAGGCGTGATTCATGATGTCTCAGGTGGTAGTAAACAGACACGCTTTATTCAGTTCACATTCCCAGAGCAATTCTGCAACTCTGCACTGCAAGAACCTCTTGTTTAAGATCAAAAAAGTATTTTGGCCAAATGGGACTAAGAGGAGAAAAAAAAACTCAATGGAGGGTCTTGTTGAAAAGCAATTTTCTGGGAAAACTAGGGTTTGGTGGAGGATAAAAATGTGTGACAATCGAGAAGATGGGCAGGACTGTTTGCCCAACGGACGAATCGAAACAACCTTGATGCTTAGTGTAACAGTGAGCGAAACGGAGGCAGTGTTACAGACATTCATTCAATCTCATTGATTTTGGTGTGCGGCCCTGTGCCAAGAGGACAATTATAACAGAGGCTGTTAGAGGACTTACCAGCTGGCACTGAGACTGGTGTTCATGTGCTCTCTCCAACTCCCTTCACAAGATGAAACACACACACACACACGAACACAGCCTATTAGATGGGGGAGAGACACTCCAATTCCCTCTCTCTCTCTTATACAGTCGGTGTAAAAAGGGGCAACATTGCAAGCGCAGCATTCAGCGGGCTTCTAATTGCTCATCCCGTCTATGAACCCCATGACAAAAAAGTCCTGCATCCCTGCACATCTCCCGGCATCTTCGCGGACCTAAAAATATCTTCTTCAAAACTCAAGCATCGGATTTGTCCTTTGTGTAGTTCTACCAAATGGAGTTCTGAGATATTAAGCGAAAGCCTGTCCTCGCTAGCGATGACATCTGTCACGACCAGTGTTGGGGAAAGTTACTTTTAAAAGTAATGCATTACAATATTGCGTTACTCCCTAAAAAAGTAACTAATTACGTTACTTAGTTACTTTTTATGGAAAGTAATGCATTACGTTACTTTTGAGTTACTTTTTTAAATTTGGGCACGGCATTCTTGTTTGTTTTTAATATAAAAAGTTCTTATTTTACAAATGTAAAAGCCCCTTCACACCAAAAGTGAAATGAATACGCCTCAGGCTGAAAGAAATGTAAATTCACATCTGTACAGTAGAGGGCGCAGCTCAAACAAATTACATGAAGAATATGACGCAGGAGTAGAAAGTTCAACACTAGTCAGCAATAACACAAATGAAGCACAAATGTGTCATTTTTTGCTTAGTGTGGTTGAATTGGATCATCGAAGTTCATTAGCAAAGACATTGGTTAATAAATTGGGATTAAATACATAAATTATATTTGTCTTATTTAACATATCTAATTATTGCAGGTTTATATAATATTCTGAGTTTGCATTTGACTGTTCATATTTACACAGTAACATGTTTACACAGCGCACACAACGCCTCTGCACTTACTCCCGATTTCTCTCAACATGGCAACACATGAGCTGTCAGTCAATAAACGGGAAAACAAAGTAACTGGCGTTACTTATTTGAAAAAGTAACTCAGATATTTTTCCTTCTAAATTTAAAAAGTAATGCATTACTTTACTATTTGGAAAAAAGTAACTTGATTACGTAACTTGTGTTATTTGTAATGCATTACCCCCAACACTGGTCATGACCACACGGCAGACGGGTATCTCAGGACCTTCAGCCTACAATGCACAGGAAACGACATCCTCTCAAATCGACAAGTGTATGAGTCACTCTGCCAGTCTTTGATCAAATAAAGTCTATAACACACATAGGGCTGCACGATAAATCGAAATGGAATCGAGATCGCGATTCGACAGAAGCTGCAATTGTCATGCGTATCTTTCAGTGAAGCGCGGTTCTGTGATCAGCAGTAAACTCCAACTCCAAAGGCAGAGGGCGCTCTCGCGCTGAAACACCAAATATGCCTCGCAGAAGAAACCCATAAAATGCCTATCGCTGCAGCTGAATAAACAAAAGATTCAACTGCTTTCATTGATTCAACGGGAATAATAAACACACGACTATGGCAATATATGGTTTATCTGAGTTCTTATTATAATTTTCATTAAAATAAAATATATTTATAATGCAATGCCTTTATCACTGCTTAAATACTATGAAATATGCTGCGTGCCTTATTCTGTGTAAGAAGCCACATCATCTCACAGAAGGATTTATTTCAAACACTCGACTGACGTTATGAAGTAAGTAGAGTAAAAATATGTTATTAAATGTGGTATTTTCACATGCTTTCAGATGGAGCAGCATTTACTTCACAGAGCCGTAGTTCACTGAGAAGCTATGCAAACAGCTGTCATTATCGCGAACGATTTCTTCGATTGCATAATCGCGCAATAAAATATTCTGCGATTTTTTTGCATAACTTGTCTGTGAACTGTTGCTATGTGTAGTAAATTTTGCTCCATCTGAAAGCACGAGATGATGATTTCCTGCTGATTACAGAACCGGCTTTACTAACGAAATGCGCATGACAATCGCATACGATTAATCGTGCAGCCATAAACACACAACGAAATATAAGGATCACTTGAACTTTAAGAAGAGAACTGTGTCAGCCACAAAAATTGGGAATGATTATGAAAACCTAAGTTGATTATGTACATTTTCTTCATTTAAAAAGCACACTGTCCATATTTATAATATACTAAATTATAACAATTCTTGAAAACTAATATTAACTAGCGAAAATATATAAGCTGAGATGGCTTAGTGGTTAAGCATCTCTACTACTAACCACCAGATAGCAATACAATACATAAACAATACCCCCACCCCACAAATTTTTTTTTTAAATATCCAAAACCTATACCAAGTCTCTGTAAGAATTTACAGAAAGTCACATGATAATTATTAGGGATGGGCATTTTTAAAAAAATATTGTTTTTGAATATTTAAGCTCATAAAATAACGAATATTCCGTTATTTAAAATTACGTTTAAGGAGAAAGACGTTATTTTTTAATAACAAGCTGAACAAGCATATGATTAGGCATTATACACCCATGTTACCTTTTATCTCAAGGTTTTCTTTTAGTTGAAAAAAAACGTTGGAAACAAATATAAATTTATAATATATTATAACACAAGCATGCAAGCAGAGCAAACAGGAAAAGTAAAGCTGCCGTGCCATTACTGTACAGAACGTTCATCCACTCGAGTGTCGGCTTCTGTTAATGTTGAGAAAAACCATAAATATCCATATGCTCTGTGAAAGTTGGCTCCTCAGTCTGATAACAATCAGACGTTCCAGAGACCCACAAATATAACGGAGTGCTAAGCAAGTTTCCTTACGCGGCTGTGTGTTTTCTGTCTTAAACCACACTCCCTCCAGGAACTTAAGAAGCACATGCGCAAGGAGATTTGGCTCTTCTCGGCTCATCGGGTACAGCTGCGCTTACCTGCAGTCATGAATGCATGGATGACAGCTGTTTTGCGGGTGTAGTGGATTTCATGTGATTTCTCATTGTGTTGCCGATATTATAACTCAGTTTCACTGATTCATTTGATCAGAAGTAATTCCATTTTGTAAGATCATTTAGTAAGATACTTTTTATCAAAGTAATTCCAAACTTCATGAGGCAAACAATGACATTATGTGATCAAATACAATCAACTTGTTAACACGCTCCACCGAGTACATTTAGTTATAACTGTAAAAAAATAGTTACAGATCGAATATTCGACTATTTGTGCACAGCCTTAATTATTATTATTAAATAGTGACAATGAAAGTATTAAAGTAAATAATAATATCATAATTGAACTCATGAAACGTTGGTAAGAGGTACATTACCCTGAAATAGCCAGGGGAAAATGAGCTCTAAAATTGTGTCATGGATGCCATAAAAGAGATTTATGTTGAATCATGATGCTGACTTAAAACCCTACATATTAAATATAAAAAAAAGAGGACAACATTAGCATTTATATAATGAAAAATTAATATATTTACATTTGAGTTTACAATTCAAATTAGGCTCTTATTTGCAATAGGAAAGCTATACAGTACAGTAACAGGGGACTTTCCTGGTCTCTGTGAAGTTTTTGGTGACCTGTTGCAATGTTCTTTGTAAAACTGTAAAGTCTATATCCCAGAATAAAACTTTTAGTTGTAGTTTCCTGAATATATAAATGTACTTTATATTTAAAAAAGTAAAACATAGCAATATGAATTACACAAAAGTGAGAATAAGTTGAAACAACATATTACCGTAATCAATCAGGTACATTGTACAACAAAATAGTATTACGCCACATAAAAACTAAGCATTTTATTTAAAAGAAATACCTATAAATGTATCAACAGACAATCATGGAAATTATTTAATTCAACTGTTAACAACTGATTCATCTGAGTGCTGAGAATGAATAAACTTAAGCAAACTGATATAAGATGGCTAAAAAAAGTAGACGACATAAGGGTAATGTGAATTATTGTCCATTATAAATAGTATCCAGGCCTAGATGAGGTAACAGAATATCACAACTACACCTGACAGGACACAAGTTATAGGACTAAAATACTTCCAGTGTCATGTTACATAAGCCAATACGTTTTGTTTTGCATAACTGCTTGATATTAATGAATTGCATCAACAACAAAACTCCTGTGTATATTTCAATGGAGTTTCTGAGTATTATAAAGGAATTCGATCCATTACGTACATTGGTACGTGGAATCATAAATACCCAAAAGATCGGACTACCACAGTGCAAACATTAAAAGTGAAACTACCTGGATAAAGAAATCAAAACCTAAAGAAAAAGAGCTCAGCATTTCAGATGAGGGTGAAAACGCATTGTAAAGTTTCTCAAACAAGTGAATATCAAAATATACACATAATGAAAGCAGAACATGAGCAGAAAAACAAAGTTAATCAATAGCAATAACAAACAACATGTTACTAAAGTTTGACAAACATCAACAATCAGTTGAAAACTATGATTCTAAATCTGTTGAAAAAGCACCTACATTTCAAACAAGGCTTTACAAAATGATCCAGCTCTACAATAGTGTGCAAAACACTCAAGGTGCAGTTTGACCCCAGATTATCCTGAGCTATACATGAAACCGGCCTGTAGTTCTGTACATCTGATCAGGGATGTGCAAGTGACAGGAAAAGTTAAGCAGCACTTTGAATAGGCCACTATTATAAACCTCAGGGAAACACGGAAGATGATGCCCAGAGTGTTTACCGACAGCATACTTTCACAACGATTCAGGGGGAAATGCATGTTTGATCCACTACAATATGAGGGTAAAAGCGTTGCGAGTTTCTTTTCCACTCTCTAAAAGAATCTGCTTGTAGTTGGTACAAGCTAAAACACATCAGCGCCAATAACCAAAAAATAAAAAATAAAAAAAAGCAACATAAAAAAAAAACACTTTCTAAACAAACAACAACAACATCGCAGTGTTTTAAAAAGCATCACTTTATCACCCACCCACTACAAGCCCAGACACTAAAAGCCTTGAAAACTAGCAAAATAGGAGTGAATCTTTTTTTTTTTTTTTTACAAACCTGCTGCTGGATATAAGGAGCTTTCATATTGTGCTACGGCTAACTCTGCTAAAGCTAACAGGCCAACAGCACAAATTACAGTTAGATGGACTCGACTGAGCCGCAACCACTAACTCAAGCCATGCATGAGCAAAAGATCTTCATTCTACCTTCTTTTATCCCCTCTCTGCCATCGGATACACTGTTTCCACTGAGCTGGAAACAACCGTTGAGGCAACAATGTATCCAGCGAAGTTTAAATTGTTACAAAATAACAAAACGCGCGGAACGTTCGGTTCACGCGCTGCACTTAGAAATACACCACTCAACTCCTAGAAATAAGCGGACATTCTGCTCCAAAATCATCGGGATCCTGACCTCTCTACCAACCCGATCACGACGGGGTTTGGATTCGGAAAAGCGACGAAGAGTCTCTGAACGATTAAAGTCCAAAAACGAGGCGCATAAAAGTTGCAATAATAAAAAAAAAGATCCCAAGGTGCACTTACCCTCCTCTACTCACTTGAGCAGTAGTGCCTCTCTCTCTCTCTCCCCACAAATTATTTAAAGAAATATTTACAAACACTCCCGAGATCTCGGTCCGATCCGATCCCTCACATAGCTGTAGTGGTGCTCTGGGCTGAATTTAGCTAGGTTAACGACCTTATTTTTTGTTTGTTTAATTTTAATTTGTGTGTGTAAAAAAGAGAGAAACTGAGATACAAAACAAGAACTCTTCTTCAATCTCATTCACCACAGCCGCAGCACCCGACGATTCATCCGCGCAGGAAGAGGGAGACGAAGGGGGCAGGAAAAGTAGCCGTCAAAAAGCACAAATACTCCAAACATCCATCCAAACGATTCAGAAACATGGTGATTACTGTAAAAGTACGCGTGCTTAGTGTAAAAGTGGACGTGGAGTTACCTCAAAACGTGTTTGGGAAGAGGACTATTTTTTTGTGACGGTGCGGCGAATTTATTTCACTTTGCCTAAGGAACAGCGGTAGTGCGTCTCCCATTGCCTAGGGAAAAACCCGGATGTAAACTCGGCGAAACTCATCTGGACAAGAGAAGTGGCAGTCTAACTCACTCAAACTCGTGGATATACACTCACAGACAGCAAAATATATTTTTTTATTAGTATATTGATTATATATGCATATTACCCAAAACAAACACAAAATAAATGTTTAATTCAAATATACAGGTATAACCGGTTCAATTATGCAAACAATATGCATACATTAAAAAGTGCCAGACTGTAATAAAATAAGGAAAATGTGCTGCTTAACGAATCTACCAATATTATAAGCTATTTATTAATGACAATATTATATGCTCAAACAAAATTTCACATTTTACATTTATACACTGCACTATGCCTAGTTTTGTTTATAAAGTCATAAAATAATGAAAGCCAAAAACTTTAATTTGACGTATAGTGAACTTCCCCAATAATAGTATTAATAACTGTAAAATATTTTATTTTTTTCTATTCTACTGCCATTAAAATATATACATCACTTACAAAACCATATGTAATTCTTTTTATGAAATGTCCACCGCATATGAGTTAATGACGTGACCCTCGTTTTTATGACATTTTTGAGACTTAAAGAATGAGTTGAATTCCCCTTTTCTATGACTAATGTGTTTTCAGTTTTTGTTTTGTTTTTGCAAAACTTTACGTTAAAAAGAAACACAAGACTGTCCCAGGACTCTCAAAAGTTACATTAAAAGGCAGACATCCCTGAAAATGCCGATACAAGTCATTTATCATAATCTTTTATCATTATTTCTCTAAAAAGTAAGCAATTAAAAAAAAAAAAAAACATTGTTAATATATGAAAAACTTCAGTCAGTGCAACTGCCAAGAAGCCATTTTGTTGCCATGTGACAAAAAAAAACCTTTTTTTTAAAAAAAAAAGAAAAGAAAAGAATCTTTTTTATAGCCAGTATATATATATAATTTAAACATTCTTATTTATCATTTGACACTTATACAAAACATTATTGTTACATGTATAAATAGGATCCAGAAAAATGCATCTTATGTCTATATGGCTTCCTCAAAAGTACTAATGTGTTTTTTATTTCTATCCCCTTTCACACTGAAATATATACACCCAGTTCCAACTCCTCTTTATGAATACTGTGTCAATCCACAACATATTTTCAAATATGAAATGTAAAAACAAATGTACAATAAATGTCCTTATCAATACTACAGAAATCACAGGCTTAGCTGATCTATATTCAACTAAACGTTCAGTACAACATGTTTCACTGGATAAAGCGCCAGCAAAAGTGACTGCATCCCCCCATCCAGACCACCATGTCTGCCTGACTCCACTTCACTCCCCCATAACCTAACATCAAGTCCAAGTAAAAGCCGCTGTCACATACGACCCAATGCGCTTCATAGCTGTTCTTTTGATCAAACCGAGCACACGCGCACCGCCGCCACGACGCTTTATATCTGTTAACGGAGGAAGAAATAGATTTACAGCATATTCTACGCAAGCGAATGCTCCTACCATGTTATGAAAGAGGTGGCCGCTCCGTTAACCAATGAAATTGTCAGGAGTTAACAGTTTTTTCTGGGCCGCCATGACATATTTTTGAGGCTGCTCGAAATAGGCTTTTTGTTGTTGTTGCTGCTGAATTTGTGCCGAATCAACACACCGTGAATCAAAAGGATTGCGCTGTGTGGCAGGTGTCTGTAAATGTAGGAGCGGGTAGAATTTGCTTCAAATACTTAAAACGAGCTTTTGATCGGAACTTAACTCTCAGTTTGGGGCATTAAACTCGTCACACAGTGCGTTGCAACGCGCGTTTAAAACTATTGAACGCAAATCTCGCGAGAAATTAACAAACACCATCTGTGGATTAGAAACATACATAAAATAATGAAAAACCGGAACGATGTAGGAGGAAAGTCCCTGCCTAGAATGTACGAAAATAGCTTATAGAACTATACTGCGGTGGGGGATATATATATGAAAAATTCGAACTAGTTGTGTTGGCAACAATCTCCCCATCACTAGTGATGATCAGCTCAAATATGAAATGAAATAACAGTGGCTTATCTAATCATCATGACCCTTTTATTCTCCACTCTGTTCTATCATATATTGCTGCCACCCTTCACTAGTCTCAAGATGTCCAATTTAATCATGTTCAGCTGCAAAGCTCTAAATGCCACTTTCAGCATCACATATAGACCCTAAAGTCAGGCTGCACATTTAAATCTAAAATCGATCTTGAAATACATTGGGAACTTCCATTTGCTTCAAAACTTCAAAGTAGCTTGACGCTTTTATTATTTTGCCTCTGTGTGTCCAATTTACTGAATAAGGATAAACTAAAAAAAGAAAGAGAAAAGTGCATTAGTATTCAAATGTAAAATTCTAGACAAACAGCAGTGCAAATTACGTATTGTAGTCTCATCCATCATAGCATTTTTCTCTAAAACCTTCTGCTGGACTGCCTTACCACATCATTATTCAGTCTGTCACGTTTCTGCAGTCATTTATATTCCATGTAAACAGGAGATGCTGTGAAATGCAGTGCACTGTACAGCCTGGCTTGAATGTTTTGGCACATTCATAATATGATGAATAGGACATCTTGGCCTTCTCAGCCTTGTGTAAAGCGTTTTGTCTTTTGTGAACAGTAGATGGCGCCATTGCACCGGCTAAAACTCACACTAGTGAAAGCTGTAGCACTGCACTGAGACGCGCCTCAACTTGAATTAATGAAGTGCTTTCTTGCTCATTTGTGGCACGTGTAATCTAAGAGCCAATTGATGCTCTCAGATGGTACAAAAAGCACAATGTGGTAAGGTACAAAGAGTACAGACGACTATTAATGTTCTCGATTCAGCAGCTGTGGTATACATTTCTCTCTCACCTACACACTTTTTGCACTCCTATACTGTGGTAACCAGTGTCAAGGTTACGTGTAGGCTACACGTAAATACGTGGATCTGTCTAGTGTCATATGGTGACCAACAGGCGGCGCTATTGTGCAACAGTCGATCTTCATAAACGGTACACTCAGTAATATTTTGTCTAATTAAAATATTTTGACCCTAAATAAATTAATACATTTTTAAAAAGTCCTTAAAACCACAGTCACATGAGATAAAGGCTATAAACGGCTGTTTAATTTTAAATGGCGCGAGTCGCTAGCTCGTGGTTATTTTGTGATCACGTGACCGCCGACAAACTACTCAGTTTATCTCGTAAACACCCAGCGCATAAAAATGACTGCTTGTACCTTTTACTGTAGTCTAATAAAAGCTTGGTCTATTAGCAGTGGATTGCAGAGGTGTAAAGAGTACCTGAAAACCATACTCGAGTAAAAGTAGCCTACAGATACATTAGGCCTACAGTGAAAATTACTCCATTACAAGTTACAAGTCATTCCAAAACAACTTGAGTAAAAGACTTGGAGTGTCTGATTTTAACAGTACTTAAAGGCACAATATGTAAGATTTTTTTATTAAAATATCCAAAAACCACTCCCCCCCCTCCCCCAAAAATAACCACCTAGAACAGTGCTATTATTTTAGCCTGACGACTGGGTACTTTACAGTATCTCAAATGTTTTGTGTATAAGAGGGTTTTAGCAATACCAGACAACTAAGCCAATTTTAACTCAGCTGACACGCGACACCCGTGTACTATAAGACTTTATTGTGTCGCCCTCAGCTTTAATTGATGTCCTTAACCCCTCGTCATTCCGGCCGTTTGTTATTGCCTCTTTTTTTTTTTTCTTTTCGCAAACATGGCGAAAACACCAAAGCGCCCTTTAATTTAAATGTGTTGTGAGTTTTATTAGATCCTGCGTGACAGAACGCAAGATGTAAGCATTATTAACAGAACTTGAAAATGGAATCTAGTATGATAAAACAGCACTCTTTACTCCACATACACATCGACCGAGAAGACGCAGAAGAAGGCGGCGCGACTGTGGCTAATAAAGCTGCCGCCTGCCTTTCGAGCTGTGTGTCATGATCGTTTCGCTTTGAGGCTATTCAAGCATAACCCTGCTTATATTCTACTACGTTAATTTAAATCATATAGCTCACCATGAAATGCATATGATGCGACGAAGACGACAACTCCAATGATTCCACACTCAGTCACGGCGTCATCAAACTACGCCTTTGTTTCTTTGTTTGTTTTGAATACGCGCCCTCTAGCGGCGAAAACTTACATATTGTGCCTTTAAGTATTTATTTAATACGTAAATATAGGCCTCAAAGCGCAATGGGCAAGAGGTGCCTACCATGAAACAAAAACAAGAAAGAGCTGATTTGTGAGGAGAGCAATCACGTTTATCTTCTAAAACCAAAATAATTTTTATTATTTTTTTTTAAACAAAAAAACCCCAATATCCTTCAAAAAGGTCTCTTCAGTATTATGGGTAAATTAAATAATGTTAAGTAAAATTTCAAAAGTCAACGCTCAAAGACTTCTTGCCCTACCACTGGATGTGTGGTTTTTCGGCCTTATTGCCGACTGCAGTCGTGTCCTCATCTCACACTTGTGAATTCACAACTACTTGCTAAAGAACTCGCATTCACTTAAAGTAGCCTTGTTGACATGATGTTGTGCTTTCAGTGCCCTTTAGTGGGCGATGTCACTTCTTTTGTAGCAGAAATAAACTGCTGCAGAAAAAGCTAGGGTTACCTAGCCGATTACCTTTATTTAAGGGTGATCTTACGTGTAATTATACATATAAGTACTGAGTAATATTAATTAATTACATGTACTGTATGCGTTGTAGGCGCTGAAGGATTTGGTTTTGGCTCAAGAGTTACTGTAGGTAATCTATGAATAATTATATTTTATTATAATAGTCTAAGCTACACGTAACATGTGGTGTAAGCGACACCTTAAAATAAAGGTGTTAAAGGCTTGAGTAAAGAGTACTTTGTAGAAAATGTAGTGAAGTAGAGAGTAAAAGTTGCTAATAGCTTTGATGCTCAGTAAAACTACAGAGTATCCAAAAAGATACTCAAGTACAGTAATTAATTACATTTATTCAAATACTTTACATCTCTGGTGGATTGCTCTGTATCTGTAGCCACACGGATGTCTCTGCAACAGCATTGATTTGTGAATTCTGACATTTTACAATTGCCTGCAGATAAAGATATCTTCATCATAATTGGGGCTTTTATAAATATAACAGATGTTCAAAGATGTTGTATTGCCATATAGTTAACCTGCCCGTAACTTGACTTAAAGGGATAGTAATATAAATCACCCAAAAATGAAAGCTTCTTTCAGTCATTCAAATAACCAACCAGTTGACGGTAGCCACTGACTCTCCATAGTATGGAAAAAAAAAATAATATGGAAGTCAACGATTATACCTAGAGGGGTGGCCCCGAACTCCGAGTCTGCCCGAGAGCACGCAGCCCCCTGCAGAGTTCAGACGCCAACCTAATTAAAACTCACCTGACTGTAGATACCTAGCTTCCTAGAAACTGTTGCAGACCTTGATTAGACTTGTTCAGGTAGTGTGTTTTGATCTAGGGTTGAAAGCAAAAAAACTTGCCAGGGCTGACAGGTCTCCAGGACCCGACGTCGCCCACCCTGGACTCTATACCAGTCAACTGCATGTTGGCTTACGACATTCTTTAAAATATATTTTTTTGTTCAACATAATAAAGAAATTCATACAGGTTTGGAATCATATTGCCATCCAACCAATCGTATTATATTAAAACAGTCTGTATTTAAAGGCCTAAGGACTAATCCAACCTAAAACATATTTGCGAACCACAAGGTTTGTTTCAGATCCAGCTTGAATGACCTGCTGATGTCTGTTTTGTGCCCATCTATTGTTCCTGTAGTTTAATTGTAATGGACACACAATCAAACAGTTTGTCTCTTTCTCTCTCTCGCCTCTTGATGTTTTTGATGAATCTAAACAGGTCACTGTAATCAGCACAAAATCAAAAGCATCAAATGACATTAAACCAGCCTTTCAGGCTAAATGAGATCCCAGAGTTCCTCCTTTGTAGTATAATTTTGTTGTAGATGACACAATAACTTAACATTCTAGCGAGCTCTATGAGTCTATGCAAGAGAGAAGTAGATAGATATATAGATAGATAGATAGACAGACAGACAGACAGACAGACAGATAGATAGATAGATAGATAGATAGATAGATGATAGACAGACAGACAGACAGACAGACAGACAGACAGATAGATAGATAGATAGATAGATCGATAGATAAATAGATAGATGATAGACAAGAACGACAGACAGACCAGACCGACAATAGATAGATAATAGATAGATAGATAGATAGATAGATGATAACATGAAAGACAGACCAGACAGACAGACATGGATAGATGTAGATAGGTAGATAGATAGATGATAGATGATAGACAGACAGATAGATGATAGACATGACAGACAGACAGACAGACACCCCCCCGATAGATTAGATAGATAGATAGATAGAGAGATGTTAACAGACAGACAGACAGACAGACAGATAGCATAGAATATATGATAGACAGACAGACAGACAGACAGATAGATAGATAGATATACAGTATGATAGACAGACAGACAGACAGACAGATCTATCGATAGATAGATAGATAGATAGATAAGATAGATAGACAGACAAGACAGACAGACAGACAGACAGATAGATAGATAGCATGATAGATAGATGAATAGACAGACAGACAGACAGACGACAGACAGACAGATAGATGTATAGATAGATAGATAGAGACATATCGATAAGATAGATATGATCTTTTTATTTAATTTTTTAATTGTTTTTTTTATTTTTTTTTGATAGATCAGCCATCGAATAGATAAATAGAAGATGATCAGACAGACGAGACAGACAGAAGATAGATAGATAAGATTAGATAGATAGATAGCATGATAGACAGACGAGAATAGACAGATAGATAGATAGATAGTAGATGATAGACAGATAGATAGAGATATAGAACAGACAGACAGACAGACAGATAGCATAGATAGAAGATAGATAGATAGATGATAGATAGAAAGACAGACAGACAGAAAGAAAGAGATATGATAGACCACAGAACAGACAGCAGACCAGGATAGATAAGATAGATAGATAGATAGAAATAGTCAGATGATAGACAGACAGACAGACAGATAGATAGATAGATATAGATAGACAGAACAGACAGACAGACAGATAGATAGAAACATAGATAGACAGACAGACAGACAGACAGACAGATAGATAGATAGATAGATAGATGGTTAGAACAACAGACAGGACAGATAGATAGATAGATAGAATAGATAGATAGATAGATAGATCCGTTAGATAGATATAGACAGACAGACAGATAGAATAGATAGATAGAATAGCATGGAATAGACATGCCGAATACATGACAGACATTACAGATAGAATAGATAGCATAGATGATAGACAGACAGGAACAGCAGAACAGACAGAAATATGATAGTAGATAGATAGATTAGATAGATATGCTATATGTTAGACAGCACAGACCCGGAGCAGACAGACTAGAATAGATAGATAGATAGATAGATAGATCGATAGATGTTAGGACAGACAGACAGACAGACAGACAGACAGATAGCATAGATAGATAGATAGATAGATAGATTGATATCTTGACAGAAAGACGACAGACAGAATAGATAGATAGATCGATAGAGGATAGACAGACAGAAAGACAGTAGACAGATAGATTTGAGATAGATAGGAGACGAAGACAACAGGACAGCTAGATAGATAGATAGATAGCATGTAGATTATGTTAGGACAGACAGACAGACGGATAGATAGCATGATATACAGACATACAGATAGATAGATAGATAGATGATAGACAGACAGACAGAAAGAAAGACAGACAGATAGATAGATAGATGAAGACAGAAGACAGACAGTACAGAGAGACAGCAGATAAGCAAATAACGATAGATAGATAGATAGATAGATGAGTATTAACAGACAAGACAGATAGATAGATAGATAGATAGATAGATAGATAGATAGATAGATAGATAGATAGCATAGATGATAGACAGACAGAATACAGACGAGAACATACAGATAGATAGATAGATGATAAGATAGTATGAAGACATGACAGACAGCACAGGACAGACAGACATACAGACAGATTCAAAAAGTATAGATAGATAGATAGATTGAACGATAGACAGACAGACAGATAGATAGATTAGATTAGATAGAGAGATAATATTCGTTGGCAGACAGACAGACAGATAGATAGATGATTATATACAGACAAGACAGATAGATAGATAGTAATAGACTATGGTAGACAGACAGACAGACAGACAGACAGATAGATAGATAGATGATAGAAGATAGATAGATAGATAGATATATAGACAGACAGACAGACAGATAGATAGATAGATAGATAGATAGCTAGATGATATACAGACAGACAGATAGATAGATGATAGATAGATAAAACGATAGATAGATAGATAGATAGATAGATAGATGTAGATGACAGACAGAATACAGACAGACATACAGATAGATAGAAAGATAGATAGATAGAAAAATAGATAGAAAGATAGATAGACAGACAGACAGACAGACAGGATAGATAGATAGATAGACAGACAGAAAAAGTCAGATGATAGATAGAACGATAGATAGATAGAAAGATAGATAGATGATAGACAGACAGACATACAGACATACAGACAGATAGATAGATAAGATAGATAGATAGATAGAAGGAATAGACAGACAGAAGACAGACAGACAGATAGATAGATAGAACGATATAGCTTGATAGATAGATAGATAGATAGATAGATAGCATAGATATGATCGATTAGCATATGATAGATAGAAAAAGGAAAGACAAAATGTGGTAGATGCTGTCTTCAGCCCATTATAGTGATCGCTACAGTCACATCACTCAAGTTCCATATGTGCCTTTAGTAGCGGGAGTGGGGGGAGGGTGGGGTTCTGCTTGTTGTATTTATAGGGAGGACTGTTTTGTCACAGAACAAAGGGTTTTCCAGCGAACACTCTGTTCTGACAACATCAAAACCCCGCATCGCTAAATTACTTTCGAATTCATCAGCCAGGACGGGTTATTGTCTGGCTCAGCCAGACCTCAACGGGGACTGACATGAAGCTGACGCATAAAAGAAATGAAGCTGCTGGCTCACAGCAGAGTCTGCCCTTGCAACAGCCAGTTTAGTTATCACCAATCAATGTCAAAATTAAACCTGCACGTCAACTAGTAGCTAATGAATGCAAGCCTAGTCAAAGTTAAACTACTGGAGGAAGGCTGCGCGCCCAATCTATAGTTGCTTTTAGAGTTTGAACCTTCACATAACTCATCCACTTGCCTAAAAAAACGGGTTGTCGACGGGCTATTTGAGAATATTTTGACAGCCAAATGTGTCATCGTCTTACCGCGTGTTGCAGAGCTGAATGACTAATGAGATGATAGCCTGTGCAGGCAGTTTGATTCAAAATGATCAGATGATGGCATCAAAATGTGTCTGAAAATATATCACCTTGCATGCACCATTTCTCTTAGGAGATGATAGGGTATTTGCATGGCCAGTGGGCGGAATCTTTACACTGATTTGACAGCGCTGTTGAGTTACTCAGATAACCTCAGATAGTTTGGGCAATATTAAAGAAACGTAGCTATACAGCTGAGAAACTGGCATATCTGTCCTAATTGGTACATTGCGATTGCCTACAGCCTAAATGAATAAGACATAGATTATTCTAAATAATGCCCATATAATCGATCAAGAGTGACAGTATAAAGACTTTTAAATTGATAAAAAAATCCTATTGCAAATTAAATGCTGTTCATTGAACTTTCTATTCATAGAAGAATCCTGAAAAAAATATATCAGTTTCTAGAAAAATACTGTATGAAGCAGCACAGCTCGTTTTCAGCACTGATAATAATAGGAAATGTTTCTTTAACAGCAAATCATCATATTAGAATGATTACTGAAGGATAGTTGATACAGCTGACGATGCCCGTGGAATGCAATGTGAAATTCAGCTTTGCATCACAAGAATAAATTACATTTTAAATCTAAAAATAAAAAGCAGTTATTTAAATTCGGAATAGTATCAAGGTCATAATTGTACTGTTTTTGATCATATAAATGCAGGTGAGCATAAGAGATGTCTTTCAAAAATCATTTTAATAAACAAAGAAATAACCCCCCCCCCCCCCTCTAGATCTCAACTTTTGAGTAGTGGTGTGATACATTAGTGTTTCGAAATTGACATTTTTCATGTAAAATTCTGTATAAATATGGAAATAAAGAAAAATACCTTTTAATTTCAGTGATAATCTATATTCTATTAAAAGGTAATGCATTTACAATAAAATATTTGTAATTTGTTTTGTAACTAGAACACGTCATAGCTTCACATATTATTATAGTTTGTTTACATTTTTTTATTGTTGTATCAGTTATGTACATTGGGGTATATCCTTTTTTGTTTACATTTTTACAATAATTTATATTTATGTGCCACCTAACTGATATTCATCTGCCGTGTTTTTATATTCAACCTATCGATCTTATAGTTGGCATAGTTCCTTCTAATTACTAATAATCACAAATACACATCAAAATGCGTTGTGTTATGCACCAGCGCTTCACCTCTATAAAACATAACATATGTGTGATGGTGTGTAATGTATATCTCCCCTGCATCAGTCGTCCTGCATTGCTTGGTATCAATAGCAGTTTATAAATAACACTGACAGAGTTGTCTGGTGAAAGTACAGATGCGTTTCAGGAAATGTCGACCTGCTCGGACTTGTGAGGTGTCACTAGGGTTTTAATCTCCGTTTAGGCTAAAAGAGCTGCAATCAAATGAACTGATAAGAACTTCTGCACATGATGTGTTTCTGTGCTCACTTAACCAAATGAATGCTCAGATTAGACTGAATGCTAGAAGTGCTGCAGCTAAAATATATTTTACACTCTCTGCCTCTTTTGTGGAGATTTCGAGTAGAAGTACACTTAAAAATAAAGCGTGCCCTTCAAAGCTTCTCAAGCGATGGCCATAGAAGAACCATGTTTGTTCCACAAAGAGAACAAACCCAAACCAACAACCATTCAGTAAAAGGTTCTTTAAAGAACCATCTCTTTCTTGTGTTTTTATAATCTAAAGAACCTTATTTCGCCACAAAGAACCTTTGTGCCAACCAGATAAGAGTTCTTAGATGCTTAAAGAGAGACTCATTTTTCGTGTTTTAAAAGTAATATGCCTCTTTATGGAACCATTTAGACAAAAAGGTTCTTCTATGGCATCGTGAAGCACCTTTATGTTTGTGTACATTTATTATATAATACATTATTATATAATATATTCTGTATATTCTTTCTTTTTATTACCATTCCTTTCAAACATTTTCCGTCCCTTCCTTATTTTCAGCTATTTTTTGGTCTCTTGGTTTCACCTAACTTCTTTTCTATTTCTTTCTTTCTTTCTTTCCTCCCACTTTTTGTCTATTTTCCCTACCTGAGCAGTCTCGCCCAGTAATGTTATACTAACAGAACCCGTGTGTAGGAGGGTATTACATCCACGTGCTTATGAATATCATCGCATCCTCGGATGCAGATGCCATAGCAGAAGAGCGCTTCTCATGTTCTCTGCTGCAGGTGGAGATCGGAACACGTGTGAAATGTTGTGAACTTTAACCTCACAGGTACTAGGACAAAGTTAACACTGCCGTGTCCTCTCACTCAGCATTCCATAGGAATAGTTCAGCCACTCTGTCTGCATAACTTTCTTACCTCAGTTAAAGTGAATCTCAAACAGCGCATCTCGGAGTCATTTTTCACCCTAGAAAAAAAAAACACTTTACTTTTGGGTTGGAAATCTCTTTAGATTCGCTTCTGATTACCGTAATACAAAACGGTCCTGCCTGGAAACAATTTGGCATACATGAAATTCATATACTTTAAAAGGCTTCAATACTTTAAAATGTACTATATTATAATGTTTTTTTTGTATTATGGTAAGGATAATGATACAAGAATGAGAATTTTGGTGGAAATGTGTTTAACTGTCATATAATGACACAATGCAAAAATATATATTTATGCAGAAATATATTTCTTTAAAAGATTTATTTGTATTTTTACTTTATTTTGGAGTTGAAATATGGCAGTTATTTTAATATTATTTATATACAATTATAGTATTTATTAATATTTAGAATTAGCTTTTATTTTGATATTTTCAGTTTTTGTTATTCTATTATTATATTATATTTCGAATTTTATTATGTTTTTTTTTTTTTTTTTTTATTTTAGCCCACCTGTAGTAATTTTGATTATTTGTGCTTTTTGACCATTGTATTACGTTTTTTTTTTTTTTTTTTTACAGAAATATTCCACTTAGCTTTAATTTATTTTTATTTCAGTTTTAATAATTTTAGTACTTAAACTTATTTCAGTTAGTTATCAAGGCAGCCCATTTTTCTATATAATCTATCTATTTTTTCATCTAATATGCATATAATTCATTTAATTTAGGTTTTATTTCAATTACAGAATTTTTAAAAATAGTTTTAGATTCAGTTTTAACAACACTGAAATATAATCATGACCATGTTCTTAACAGGCTTGGTTAGATTTACAAATGTGGTTTTAGTATTGGGTTTTCATGCCATTTCACTTTGCAAATCCATTTCATGATCAAACTAGATGCTTAAATCCAATTACATACTAACATTTAGACAGTTGACGACAGCAACTGAGCTGCCAATGAACACTAAAAAGTGTGCATTTCATCCCTTTTTTTAGATCGCAAGCCTAACTGGAGCTGAACAGAGACCTATAGTGTGTGTGTGTGTAACAAACTCGTATATGAGCCGAGTAGCCTGGATTGTAGTCTGCCATAAACGCTAGTCGGACTGCAGAGCAGCGTGCAGCCTCGCCCTTCCACCGCTCTTTATGTAAAGTCTGATGTGGCAGTGAGGGACCTGAATTCCGCCTCTTCTAGCTTCGAGTGTAGAAACGTGTACTGCCGAAACACAGTGATGATGACTTAGTCCCATGTGAACAAAACCACTACTCTCCTCTTGACCAGATGGAATGCAAATATATAGCGGCAAAAAAACTCCTGCCGTACTCTCCTTTTGCACTTTGACCCTTTATATTTGAAGATGTAATCACAAAAACCTACCTACCCTAGTAGAAACGTATTATGCAATACCATCATTTAAAATTGTGCCTGCACTGGCTGGCAGGCCCTTCTGTCGGTGTGGATATTTTACACAGAATCATTCACCAGCTTTCTTCATATCACCATAGATGGCTCCTTTGGAGCACACACTCCTGCTCCCTACCGGGACAGGAATGCGGGTGCCGAGGAGAACGTGGTGTAGGGGAGGTGTTAGAGACAGAAGACCTGATAAAAGTCTGTGTTTGAACATGAACGAGTCAGTCAGGGGTGGTAAAGCTCTCAGCGTGAGGGGCAGGTAGCCACACGTCTAGGAGTCCTACACCTGTTTGACACTTCCTGGATTGTGCGCACATGCCTGGTGCAAGTGGAGAAAGTGAAACAAAGAGAGAGTTTGCTTGGAGGGAAGCTTCTTGCCAAACAGACAGCTGAGTTGCAGTAGGTGAGCTGCAAAGCAGGAGGAAGACGACTGGCTGCAGCTCATGGATAAGAAAAGAAGGGACGTTATCTGTCAAAGCTGTCGAGATCTACTTCCTGGTGCTGTGTCGTTCTGCACGACTGCCTGACTAAGCCGTACTGAAGTAAACTGCTCGTGGAGTGTGCTTCCACTTCTGAACCAAAGGTTTCCCTTGTATTGTGTTTCATCTGCTATGGAGACTTTGATGGACTGGCTTCCTGTGACCTTCGTGTGTGAAGTTGTGACAAGTGAAGTCAGGTTGCACATCTGAAATGGAGCAGTCGAATTGGCACCCTGAGGAAGAGGTGGAAGGACTGTCCCGACCCCTGGACGGTGAAAACCCCGGAGGTCCAGATTCAGCATCCTCGTCTTGTTCAGACCTGTCCATCACAACCCCTGCAGCTCAACCTTGTCCCAACAACACCAAGAGCTTCTCTGGACTGCGGATCTTTGGTAGAAGGTGGGTGAGATGTTTGAGCTCTCATATGGACTCTCAACTTCAGGGTTGGTTTCACTTTACTCCAAACATTCATGATTGGAACAGCATGAAGTCTGTTTGAAATTTGTCCTTTTTTCATTTTTATTTTATTTTATTTATAGGCGATTTTTATTTGATGGATTCTTAACTTCAATTTTTTAATTAAAATAATAGCATTTTTGAGCAAGGCCAAAAGTGGCTATTTTATTTTATTTATAAGCAATTTAATTTATTATTGTATTTTATTGACTCAAATTCAATGTTAAAATTAACATGATTTTTGTTTTTGTTTTTTTTTAATGCCAAAAGGAAATATTGTACGCTTTTGAAACTTGTGGTGTTCTCTTCTCTTTCATTACGTCAAACATTTGTGACTGAAACCACACGTCTGATGTCTATTTGCAATTTAAACTTGCGTTTTGCTTGGACCAGCCCTGTGGTAAAAGGCACCACCTGATGTCCTGGGGTCATGAAATCCGTGACTCTCCATCTTTCTAGGAAACACTTTGTGAAACACTTTCCCAAATCCTTCAGTGTAACAGTTTCTGCTTAAAAACATTAACTCGTAACTCTCATGACATCACCTCGGCTTATTTTAAAGACGTGCGCTTTGGAAATTTCATCAGGCATCTAAATTAATCCTACGATCTCCTGTGGCTCCCTGGAAATAGATGCCTTTAATGGATTAGAGAAGCAATTAATTAAGCACTATAATTGTCCGACCTGTTGGGAGAACAGCGTATACCTGTGCTCCGCACTCCTGACCTCATGCACCTCAAGTTGACTTAGATCTGTGTGATTTCAACTGGTTTTACATTGTGTGTGTACCTGCGAAAGACTAAGACAAGGCATTAATAATATGAGGATGTGAAATAGCAGAAAAAAACGGAAGTGTGTTTCTTTTTGTATCTTTTCATCTCAGCACTATCTTTTCACAACTGATGACTGACGATTCTGACATGGTTTGCATTTTTGCATTGTCCACTTAAAAGCAAAAATAAAGTTTGTTATTGTTATTATTCTAAAACACTGAAAAAAGTTTATTTTAGGGTTAGTGAGTTTAGATAGTTAGCTAGTGCAACCTTAAAAACTGGCCTGTATTGACCTCCAAATGGCCAGGTTTTATTGTTGATGGTTTAATTCTATTCTTCTTTCAAAACCGTTGACCTAAATCAGATATAAAGACTTCTGCTCTTTCACAACTTTATGTTCTTTAATATAAAAGTGCCAAAAGGGGTGTTTCACAGTGATGCTATTAAAAACTATTTTGGGTTCCCCAATGAACCTTAAAATTTTCTTATTGCATCAGTGAGCATTTTAATAATCGCAAGAATGTTTTTCCACTATAAAAAAACCTTCTGTCCAATTGAAAGGTTCCATGGATGTTAAAAGTTCTTCATCATGGAACCATCAAAGCCAATAAAGAATCTAGAATTGTTCAAAGCTGGACTGACTGATTGGAATGTGTCATTTTGGATTTAGTGGCAAAAGTTGGTCCTGCAGCCTCAGAATTGCGGACCCCCTGTGTCATTTCCTGTTTAATATGGACATTTCCAGTCAAATAATTTCTTTAAAAACATCTTGACCGGCAAGCCCTACCAGAAGTTTTAAGTATATGTCTAAATAAAGCTTTTTGCAGATCCTGCTTTTCTGCTTTCCACTATGAAAAACTTTCACAAACAAAATTGGGAGGAGTATCCAATCAGATGCATCATGTAACTCCAGCCGGAAGAAGATTGTGTAAAAGTGTGAGTCTGGAATGTTTTTGCAGGTTTTCCAGTTGGCTTTCATTGCACTACAGACAATGGAAGCTCCCTAGCTCTATTTCTGAGCACGAAAAACCAGTTTTTCCAAGTGAGAGGTGAAGAAGAATTCACCTATAGTCTGGTTCTGTGAGGGCTTCAGTCACTCATGCATGCATTTCAGTTTTTTTTGATTATGTTTACTTTCATTCGAATAATGGTGTTTGCACATTCAGTGCAAGCAACACCCCCCCCCTCTCTAATTCCCCCCCCCCCCCCTCCCCCCCCCCCTTAAAGCCAATGAAAGTTCTTTCATCATTTTCTTACCGTCATTTCATTCCCCCAACAAAATGTTAGACTTTCTTTATGCTGTTTTTGGTCCACACAATGAAATTGGGGCCAATGTTGTTTTGGACCCCATTGACATTCATTGTCTGCACAAAAGCAGTATTATATGTAAAAGATGTTCCTTTGCGTTATACAAAGAAATAAATGCCAGGTTTGAAATGACATTGCATTTTTGGTTTTGTGCACTAAGTCAAGTCAAGTCACCTTTATTTATATAGCGCTTTTAACAATAAAGATTGTGACAAAGAAAATTGAACAGCATTAATTCGAGAAAATAGCTGTCAATAATGCCAAAATGACAATAGTAACACTCATTTTTCAGTTAAAGACAGTTCATCATAAAATTCAGTGATGTCATCATCCAGCTCAACTCAGTTTAAATAATATCTTTGCAATCATGTCAACGATAACGCTGGAAATGAAGTGTCCCCAACTAAGCAAGCCAGAGGCGACAGCGGCAAGGAACCAAAACTCCATCGGTGACAGAATGGAGAAAAAACCCTTGCCCGTAGCGAGAAACCAGGCTCAGTGGGGGGGCCAGTTCTCCTCTGACCAGAAACCAGCAGAAAATGTATGAGAAAAAGAGGAAAATCAATATAAGACGTAATAAAACAGACGATGAGTAATATTAACAGCAATTATTATATGATGTAATCAAACTTATAGCAAAATGTGGTATTTCTGTATGTTGTTCAGGGTTGGCATCATCTGAGGTCCAATGAGGAGTTGGCATCATCTCTTCTCAGATGTTCTGGATCCAGACTGAAGCTTGTGTAAATCCTAGTTACCACGGGATGTTAATCCCGTGGCAAAAGACAGAGAAACAAATACAAACATAATTAGCGTAGCTGCTGTTCCAACCAAGCAAAAATGATTTGTTTAACCCAAAACTAAAGAATAATAATGTGCATTTAATCAGATATAACAGCAGTAAAAGATTATGACTGCAGTAAAACATTATGAGATGCATTATTTGAATGCTGGCCCAAAGCGATGGCTCTTTATATAGATTTAAACAGAGAGTAGTGCAGAGTGCCATGTCTCGAACCTTCCTGAAACGGTATCAGCAGCTTTACCAGAGTTGCGATGAGCCAAATGCGAGAATAAGCCTCTACCTCCCCTTTTTAGTGCGACTTTGATATCCTAGGTATACAAAAGCCATAATGTTGCACGCCCTTATGGGAGCGTGAATGGCCTTGTAGCATGGCCGCTAGAAGACTATGTAGGTACGCATGGGAGCTAACCCATTAAGGGCCTTATAGGCAAAGTAATAATATTTGGTAACTGAAATACGGAATTAACAGGTAGCCAGTGCATGAGACTGTAAAATTGGGGCGTAATATGATCATATTTTCTTGGATCTGGTATGCTAGGAATCTAGCCGCTGACATTTTGAGACTATCTGTAGCTTGTTTAATTGAAGATGCAGGACAAACCACCTAGCAGTTGCAATACAATAGCTCAGTCTAGAGGTCATGAAGGCGATCGAACTAGCTTTCTGCATCAGCAACAGGTAAAGGTTTGTAACTCAGCCGCAATGTTTCTAAGGATGGAAGAATGCCGCTTTTTGTAACATGGGAAAATACATTTTCAAAGACAAGTTGCTGTCTAATATAAGATCCAGATTTTTGACTGTAGAGGAAGTACGTCCGTCTAGTTGCAAATTGTAATTCACGAGATTCGGTGTACTGTCTTTTGTTCCAATAAGTAATATCTCTGTCTTATGCAAATTTAATAGGAGAAAATTATTGGTCATCCCTTCTTTTACATTTTTAACACACTCCGATAGCTTAGATAATTTAGAAGTTTCATCCGGTCTTGTTGAGATATATAGTTGAGTATCATCGGGATACAGTGAGACAAACTAGATCCGCGTATTTCCTAATAATATAACCAAGTGGCAACATGTATATCGAAAAATAGCAGAGGACCTAGGACAGATCCTTCTGGCACTCCATATTTTACTGGTGATAATCGAGATAAGAAGTGACTCACCATTTAAGTATGAATTTTTTTTTTTTTTTTTTTTTATTAAACAATGTGCGTAAGCGATCGGATAGGTAGGATCTAAACCATCCTAAAGCCTGCCCTTGGATACCTGTATAGTTTTGAAATCGATCTATGAGTATGTCATGATCAATATAGTGTCGAACGCAGCACTAAGATAAAGTAAAACTACCAATGAGATACAGCCTTGGTCTGACGCAAGAAGCAAGTCATTTGTAATTTTAACAAGTGCAGTTTCTGTGCCATGGTGGGGCCTGAAACCTGACTGAAAAATCTTCATAGAAATCATTTTTTTGCAGGAAGGAGCACAAATGAGCAGACACAACTTTTCCTAAAATCTTAGACATAAAAGGAAGATTTGAAATAGGTCTGTAATTTGACAGTTCACTAGGATCTAGTTATGGTTTCTTAATAAAAGGCTTAATAACCGCCAGCTTGAATGTTTTTTGCGTCCGACGAGTGAACATAAAGACAACGACTGAGCGGTTAATAATATTGAGAAGCGCCCGTTCTTACGCTACATGGTAAAGCAACTCTTTCAGTAATTTAGTGATTTTTTTCTACTGCCGGTACAGGATCTAACAGGACGTGCTTGTTGGTGTAATGCAAGTGATAAGTTTAGTTAGCTACTTCCTGTCCTATCGCATGCTAAAGCACTGCAGTTCATCTTTGGTAGCGGATCGGCGTATGAATGAAGACCACCTAAAGTATTATACGCTAATGATATAGCTAGAATCTACATTTATTATTGTATTTCTGATGTTATCTATTTTATCAGAGAAGAAATTCATAAACTCATTACTATTAAACTATGAGGTAATATTTAGATCGGGTGGCGTCTGGTTATTTGTTAATCCAGCCACTGTGCTAAATAAAACCTAGGATTGTTTTGGTTATTTTCTATGATTTTGTGGATATGCTCGGCCCTGGCAGTTTTTAGAGTTTGTCTATAGCTGGACATACTGTTTTTTCACGCAATTCTAAAAACTTCCAAGTTTATTTTTTCTCCATTTGCGCTCAAGACTAAAAGTTTTTTTTCTTGAAAGAATGGGTATCACTGTTGTACCATGGCACAGTACGTTTATCTCTAACCTTTTTCAATTTGATGGGAGCAACAGCTTCTAATGTATTAGAGAAGATAGCGCCCATGTTGCTAGTCATTTCGTCGAGGTCCTGACCTAGTTCATAGGGTACTATTGGTACACATACACAGAGCAGTTGAGATAAATCAGGCAGGTTATTTGTGAATCGGTCTTTGGTGGCTGGAACAATAGTTCCGGACGATAACGCGGAGCCATATAGCTAATATTAGTAATACGCAGCATGCACGATACAAGGAAATGGTCAGTAACATCATCGCTTTGAGGTACGATATCTATATCAGAAAGATAAAAGCAAAAAGGAATAACAGTAAGATTCAATTTCCCCCCCCCCCCCCCCCCTGAACTAGTCCTTTAAATAGTAAAATTAGCCAGCTGACTTTTTTTTTGCGCTAGTATGCTGCCCAAATCATAAAAAGCATAAACTTGCCCATTGAGAAGGGACCCGAGCCATTGTACAGACAGCGATTATCATGATAATCGTGCCAAAATAACGCTCCAAACACCACCCGCCTGAGTGTCGCCACACTGAAGACTATCAGACTCACAGGCTGAGTGTCACACTCGTACTCCGCAGACCCATGCTCAGATGTGCACCCCCTTCGGTAGCAACCACCTACAATCTCCAAGCATTGTGGGTGGGTTTTGCACAGGCATGCATCACATATTTTCTAAAAAATAAAAAAAAAACATTTATTTTTGTTTTTACTTAATATAAGGCAATCAATTAAAATATGAGTGTTAAGTAATTATTCTTAGTAAATATTTTTGACTAAATAAATACAATATGTTGTTAGGAAGTATAGAGCTTAAATAAAATTAATTATGAAATACGGATTTTAAAATTATGGAAAACTGTCAAACATAGAAACTGACTTTATTCTGTTAATATTCCAAAATAAATGACCATTTCTCCATCATCCAGTCCCCAGTCCTTCGAGATGTGTGTGTTTGGGTCGAGTGTGTATGTTGACTCCCCTGTTCCGCATGTGACCTGGATGATATTCCTGACCTGTTCTGCTAACGTTGTTGATGTTAGCTGCATCTGATCATGCATACTGGTGGCCTAAGACACCTGCAGGCCCACAGCGTTGTGTAGCACTGTGGGCTACGAGAGTTCAGACAATCAGATTACCTATAGCGCGACCAGGAAGACCTGCTGCTCTAAAAAGAAACGAAAACAGCCGTTTAAATGTGCTGATTGCATCAAAGAACTGCTTGTTTTCAGGTCATAGGTGGACACAGGTTTCCTTGAACACTCTCACACCCAGTGGCCCATCTCGCACGACTTCATTTGCATGGCTGCACTGTTCCGCCCCCGTGGAGGAACAGGCCCATTTCTGCAAGCCCTAGCACCATGGTGGTGAGTAGCATATTCGTTCTGTTTATGCTGCCTGCTGGAGCTAAGTATGGATCAGGGTCAGAGTCTCAGGGTGGGCTAATGGAGATCTTTAGGTCTATGTGGGTGACTGAATATGTGTGAATGTGATGAGTGTATGTGTCATTTTTTTTCTTTGTGGTATCAGCATGGAATGAGAACAATAACTATAATTAGAACAGTTAGCACACATCCTACACACAATGACTTTATTATAAGTCTGTGCCACAGTTGTCTCATCTGCCTCGGGCTCTTTAAAGCAGGATGGATTCTGATAGGTTGTCAGTGTTCTTTTCATTCATTAGCTTGAAAAAAACATTTTGGAAGTGATTCCAATAATAATCCCCATGGTAGGTAATCGTTATAGTTGTTTACATTTGGAACAATAAAAACAAAGAAGTAATTTTATACAATTAAAAAGAGTTATTAAATGCATATTAAGCTGTGAAAGAGTACATACGCTGTTCCTCATGAGGCTTTCTGTGCGCGTGCTCCAAGACGGAGGTAAACACGGACAAGCAAAATATACTTTGGGCTTCGGGTGCACGCCTAAATAGCAAAATACACACACAAATATGTCAAAATGCTGTGTTTGGTATGTATTCATGTAAACACAGTTGGTTTTGTCTTAATGTAAACAATTGGAGAATATCAGATGTGTATCAGTATATTGGATCCGTGCAGCAGGTCTTAAAGTGACAGCACTCCTGTGTCCTTAAAAGAAAAATAGTAAACCTCTCAGCTGAATGACTTTTGTAACTTACAAATCAAACTAATTGTCATACAGTGAAGACTATGCTGTGTTTTATTTTACATTTGATTACTTTATTCAATTTCTGTAGTAGGCTATTAGGTAAATACTATACTGTTAGACTTACATGAAAAACTTTATTTCATTTGTATTTTTTAAATGTATTTGTCCTACTGATTGTAATTTGCTTCTTTGTTTGAACTATTTACTTTTATTAAACAAATGTTTGAGGATTTTCTGGTATCAAAATAAATAACAAAATTAATTTTGTTATTTGAAATTGTTATATCATAGCAAACACACACAAACACACACACACCAACCACACACACACACACACACCTAAACTTGTCAAATAACCATGATTTCAATTCACCATGATTGACAAATTGTATGACAAATTCTCTACAAATTGAATGAATCTCTGGAATTTGAAACAGGCTCTAAAAATAACCACCGTAATGCTGCCATGCAAAGATATGTAAAAAAAACAAAAAACATCAGTGGCATGGCACGATTCTTGACATGTTTGCATTTTACAAAATGAGTATGTTGTGAAAACATTTGTGATCATTGATGTTTTTGTTCATATACAGCTGTTTTCAAATGTTCACATACCCCTTGCAGATTCCTTTTTTAGTTTCTTTAAAAAAAAAAGTATTTATTGATGCAATATCTTATATTAAAAATATACCACAAGACAAAATAAATACTAAATCAGCAAAAATTTAAATAAAAGATAAAAATAAATAAAACAGAAATTCCAAATGTTCATTGCCATAAGGTGGCAACACAACATATTAAGAACCAATTAAACTTAACTTTTAAACAGGATAATTTGTGTACATTCAGTTAATATTTTGTCTTGTGAAATATATGTAAATCTAAAATAAATTAATCAGGGGAGCTAAATAGTATTAAATAAACTAATTAGATTTCTATAATTCTCCCTTTAAAACAACTGAGAAGTATTTATGTGGCTAGAGCACCTTCAGAGCTAATGCATTTGTATAATGGATGGTCTCAGTGTTTCCTATCCAGCAGGTGGTGGCATTGCCATCTTTTTTCCTTCGATCTAACGTTCATCTTTCCTGCAACATCAGAGACTTGTTCAAAGATACCTTTATTCAGGGGGAAAGATAAGAGGGAATTGTTAGAAATAATGTACACTGATGAATTAGACACAGTGAGACCAGGAACGTGCATTAAAAAAAGTAAATAGGGCAAGTTTGATATCTTGTTGATTTAAATTTCTGTTTTTCTATTCTTATATGCCAAATATACCTCTAATGATAATAGAGGTTGTGAACTGTAGCCTAATTGTTATTGATTTGAGCTGCCAACTGAAGGATTCAGATCTATTAATTAGCACCATTTTGACTCCAAGCTAGAAAGATGTACCGTTTTCCACTGTTAATTTCTTAATCTTAAGAAATGTATAGTACTTCAGGCAAATCAAGTGATAGAAGACGTTTGGTGTCATTGAGTCTTGGAATGTTTTAAACAATCTCTTATGCTCACCAAGACTGCAATTATTATATACAGCAAAAAAGTGATATTGTGAAATATTATTACAATTTAAACTAACAGTTTTCTATTTTAATATATTTAAAAAAAAAATTTTTTTCCTGTGATGGTAAAGCTGAATTTTCAGCATCATTATCCAGTCTTCAGCGTCACATGATCTTACATAAATCATTCTAATATGCTGATTTAATGATCAAGAAACATTTCTGATTATTAATTCTATTAGATATATATAATATTTTTGTGGAAACGTTTTTTTTTTTTTTGATGAATATAAAGTTCAAAAGGACAGCATTTAGAAGTAGTGTAGTGTAGTGTACACACACACAACACACAACACACACACACACACAACCACAAAACACACACAACACACAGGTTTACATTTGGAAAAGGGGGACATCCCAAGGCGTAATGCGTTTTATTACTGTACAGAGCATATTCTATTGCCCTTTACCAACCCTACCCCTAAACCTACCCCTCAGAGGAGACTTTGTGCATTTTTAGATTTAAAAATCTAAAACTTCATTCTGTGTGATTTATAAGCTTTTTGAAAAGTGGGGACATGGGGTAATGTCCTGAAAAGTCACCTTCTCCTTGTAATACCTATGTCATACCTTTGTCAGTATACAAATTTATGTCCTCATTTGTCACAAAAACGCGTACACAGACACAGACACAGACACACACACACACACACACACCACACACACACACACACACACTAGAAGACTTTGTGGCCTAAAAAAATAAATAAAAGATTATGAATACAAGATTGGTGTGATTCTCATTGATGCATACTGAAGAATTAAGACCATTAACATGCATTAAAAAAGTGTGAATGGCACTAGTTTTGATATCATGTTGAGTTTAGGTTGTTCAACTCTCAGGAAAAAAAAGCAGGGGTGTGTTTCTATATCAAGCGAATATCACAGTGACTAAAGGTCAGCTAAGCATGATGGGTTGCCATGATGCCCCACTCCATGGTAACAGCCAGCAGATCTCTCTCCCCATCACTTAAAAGACAGTAATTACTTCCAAACGGAGTCTCCAGCTCTGTGCGCGTCCGTCACACACAGAAGTGCGCCAAAGAACAAGGGGCACAATCAAGTGGCTCACATTGACGCTCAGAATTTAAAGCTCGAACCCCTGGCATAACAAAACTGTGATGTTCGTTATAGATTGCCGAATTGATATTCAAGCACATTCACCCCGCACCCGTGTTCTCTTGCGCTGATCCATAATGCAACAGCACGAGGGCCTTGAAATGGAAATGACACTCATTGTGATATTGGCGTGGAGTGGCATCGCCGTGTCGTCCTATTAGGGGACGTGAATAGACACAAGGTGTCCTCACTAAAGCCATCATCTTTATGATTAGCTTTACAATGGTTAAAAAACCTACATGCTGTTTAAACCTGATGCTGCTCTCGTGGGTTAAACCACACGGATCATCTTCACAGCTGTGGGTGTTGCATGTCGCGGGTTGTTTTGTGCCAGAATTAGTGCTATGTCCTCTTTCTCTTAAGCAATATGCATAACAGTCTGTTCAAAAGCAGAAGCAGCTTTGCACAATGTTCATGATGGAGATGATTATCATAAAACCATTAATTGTGTTCCTATAAAGCACCTGGTGTCAGCCCCATATGTGCCAGGAACATGATCTAGGAGTCTAGGCAGACTCTTGTGCATACGTCTTGCACAAACTCCCAGCGTTAAGCTGATAATTGGTCATTATTTTAAACCGGAGGCTTCGATGCACCCTGCATTCCCTCCTACCGGTTACCTCCTGCCTAGTCGATGGCTCTTTCCTCTGTGATGTGTACTGCTGCTTCCCAGTGAGCTGTGTTGTTTGTGGATGGATGTGGGGCTTCTCTTCCTGTAGGCTTGAGTTGTGTGTAGCTCATCTCTGTCAGTGTGCTGTGTGTGTGTGTGTGTGCGCATGTTGGGGGAGGCTGTCTCACCTGTTCATCTCTTGGACTTTCTCTGTCAGTTCACTGTGAGGAGACGGTCAAGGAGGGAGACGGGGAGCTAAACTCTCAGGTCGTATAAAATCTTTTTGTTGTTGTTGTTGGATATGGACTAATAACTGGACAGAAATGCAGAGTTAAGCTTTAGAACTTAAGTGTTTAGGGGGGTTTTGTATGTGTTTGTACTGTATGTGGACATTTAGCATTGAGTTTGGACAAGTTGTTGTGCTAATATTGAGCACTATTATGAATGTTTATCTTATCTGTAAAAAGTGATATGTGCAGCTGAGAAGTACAAATCTTTAATTATACTGAGAAATACTATTATATTATAAACTGAAAATGTATTTTATTATACAACTACAAATACAAATTAAAATAAAAGTTGTTTATTATTAGTATTATTGTATTACATGTATATATCAATACATATACTGCAACATATATATAGTTACATACAATTATAAATTTTTTTTTTTTGACATTTTAAGAGAAACCTCATCTGTGTTAAAGTCACTTTATATAATATATTTTTTCCAAGTATAATATATTATTTCATATATACGGATATAATCATTTATATTACAACATTTATATTGCGATGTACAAATATAAAAATAATAATAAATCATTGCAATATAGGTCAGAATTATTTAAAATAGTCTTAGGCTGTGCTTTTTAAATAAATCTGTTGCAGAGTAAACAAACAGAACCACTAATCTTCATGTAATCAGTGACAAACAATTATCCATCTTTTTTATTGCCTGATTTAGATGGAGCTAATCAAATTCTGACTCTGGGTTTAAGTGTATCTTTTGATACTAAACGAACCCACATCACTAATTACATACCATTGCTAAAGATGATCCTGACAGTAATTAATCTTGGTTGAGTGTCACTTCCTTATTCTGCCTGGTGAGCAAGAACAGTTGTTTTTCTACAGAGAAGTGTTTAGTGTGGACACAGATAATTTTTAGTCCAATATGTAAAGACTTTTTTAAAGGTAAACTTGTTTGTACTGTAATGTACTGTCACTCCTACTGTAGTACAATGCCATATTTACTGTAAATAATTCTACAAAATACTTTGCACCAATAAGTATCATTCCTTACACTGAGGGTTGTGTCTAGGTCATATCCGTCTCTAAATGAGATAGACTAGTTACGTTGCTATAATTAGTACAGGCAGTCACTACTAAAGGGTCAGAAAGCCCTTATAATCTGCCCTGGACATCCCCGTGTGATAATCAGGACGTTCATGAGCTAAGCAGAGCTTCATTTCCTTGAGTGCCTTTCACGGCATTTTGACATGATGTCATCACCTGTGGACTCACAATGCACCTTTGTAGTCAACTGGCTTTGCTAGTATTAATGCGATTTGGAAGGCAAATTGTCCTGGCGTAAACCCCAGAAAAATCTGTGCTAGGACAGGCGGAGTTAGCTTTCCACATTCAAAACAATCATAACAATGTTAATGACCAGTATAAACTCATGTCTAGTCGGCACTTCTGAAATGACCAGCATACTGTAAGTTATGTTGTGGATGTTAGAGTCCCCATCGGGGTTTTTAACTAAGTTAACCAAAAGGACATACTTAGTAGATCAGATTCACTGTTTAATCATCACCGTTTAATTCATCTGTTAATCATGCTATCTCAATCTAGTCTTTTTAATAGAGTTGTGAAGACTGTTGTTGATGAGGTTATTTTGTGTTTTCATAATATAATTGCCTATAATTTGATGATTTCGGGAAGCACTGGCATGTGTTGGGTCGAGCTAGATTATCTCCGTTTTAAAGATTAGGTTTAAATCTTGGTCAATGGAGGTCAGTGTAACAAGCTTTCAGCAGTTTTAGAATTTAGTGCTAAAATGGTTAATCTATGCTGACAGGCTACATTTTCAATCAACAGCCTCAAGGGGAAGTTTAGAAAAAGAACTGTATTCTTCCAGCCACCATGGACACTTTTTTCCGACGGCATTTTAAGAGGAAGGAGGCAGGAGAAGACATGCATGATGGTCCCGTACCTGAACCCTCTCGACACAGGAGGCCAAGCATTGCAGTGCCAGCCAGCCGTGCCCGTCGACGCTCCAGTGTAGGCCTTCCGTCCACTGTGTTGACCCAGCGACGCCGATCCAGTGTCCAACTTCAGGCTTTACCTCGAATCACTAGCAGTCGACCGGTTCAGAAAAGCAGTGGTAGACGGCGCTCCAGCACCACCACCCCAAAGGCCAATCCTCGCTTTGCCGTACGCAGGAAGAAGGTGGGCAAGCTCCGCAATATAGACACACACCTCCTGGGCCCATCCATGCTGCTGGCCAGCTTGATTCAGATGACAGAAGAGGAGGAAGAGGATGAGGAGAGCCGAAGTCCGTTGCCAGGGCAGGTGGAACTCAAGGGAAGCAGCACGAAGTTCAGGAGTCACACGGATGTGCTTCTCTCAGAAGGCGACAGCGACAGTGACATCGAGGACTTCAGTGGCCACTCGGATGAGAGTCATCACTCGGGGCTGCACAAGGAGTGCTTGGAGGAGGCAGATTTGTCAGACTGGGAGATCAAAGAATCCGCTGTCTTATGCCAGCAGGAATGCCTTCCTCTGGCTGTGGTGGCAGAGCGTGTCCAGGCCCACCCGCTTATCCGAGTTCCCCGCTGCCTCCGGAGGAACTCGTCACATTATGGTCACGCAGAGCCGGGCCTGCACGTCCGTTACTGCCGCAGCAGCCAGAAGAGGCGCCGTCGACGGGTCTCTACCATCTCGAAAGCAGGAAGCCCCTGGCCAGGAAGAGGCCTGCCACTTCCTAACCGAAGGAGCTCTACCTGCTACAGGGGTCATGCGACTCTCAATCATCTCCTGGGAGCTTATTACGATCCCAGGCTGGAGTCTTGGAGTGGATTCTTGTCGTATGTAAAACCTTTTCTGTTGTTGGGTCTAGTTGTCATTATTTCATGCTGTGCTTGTAAATTATATACAGGGTTTCATAAAATGCAAGAACAACAATTCAAATGCTGCGTCATAAAGTTTAGACAGCTAACTTGTTGCCAAGCTGCCCTGTCTGTCAATGACTTGTCTCTCGAAACTGATTGCAGAATGACTTCTGAGACAGCGTAAAGGTTTAATGCTCTACAACAAAACTGTCATAGAATCGCACACACAGGATAGTGGCAGCAAAGGATATATCTATGCAAAAATCAATCAGATGACAGTATCTCAGTAGACAGAATGTGACAATCATAGAATTCAGATGTGCTTTGTTGCCTTCCTACCTCAGTACACTCAGAAAAAAAAGGTACAAGCTGTCACTGGGGCAGTTCCCCAAGGTACAAAAAACATATTAGAACCTAAAGCATACATATTAGTATCTTTTGAAAGGGTACTGCCCCAGTGACAGTTTTGTACTTTTTTTCTGAGAGAGTATGCTGCCTGTGTAGGTAGCATTTTCAGCTTTCGGACGCAGCCAATGAAACTAATTGTGACCTAGGCCAAGGTTCCTTAAATCTGTGCCCTATAGAGTTTAGCTCCAACCCTAATCAAAGACATCTGAGTAAGCTAATCAAGGTCTTCAGAGTTACTAGAAAAATTACAGGTAGGTGATCAGGGCTTGAGCTAAACTCTGCTGGGCAATGTCCCCCTAGGGCTGGATTTGAGAAACCCTGACCAAGGCTTTGCTTGGGTGCATAATGAGAAGACGGTTTCTGTTAAAACATTTGCTAAAGTCAGTTTGCATTCACACTGACAACAATATCGCTTGGAGGTCACCAAGTTGCTTGACAGTTGCTGCATCATGTCATTGCGCAACTGCGTGATGCTGACCTCTGCTCAACTTTGTTTTTGCACTCTTATTAAAGATGAATGTTGTCCAGCAACTTTGGCGCTGCAAATTGCTGTCATTATGAACGTCTCGAAATAGTTTAAATTGTAGCGAAGACCAAATAAATATACCACAATGTACAGGGTTTCTGATTAGATATTATGACTTTCAATACAAGTGAATCTCCGCTTACGAAGTCAGCGCTTTCAAGTCAGTATTTTTCGTAATTTCTCAAGCGTTTAAACATTTATATTGAATGCAAGAGCAGGCAGTTGTAATGCAGCTTTTCATTGCATTGACCTTCTCATTCTCCGTCCCGTGGATACAAACTCCATGGCGCTCGCTCATTAGCACAGCTGCTACCATAGCGAGGTAATGTGACTCATCAACGTTACTGATGACCCAGTGGGCTTCCCATCAACAGGTTGCTAAGCGTCACTGATTCTCTCTGTAGGGATTAGGACACAAAGGTCAGGGTAAGCAAGGTTTTGATTACAAAAGGATTACAAAAAACCTTGGAAATGCCCCACCCAAGGCTAGAGGTAATATCTGCCTTTAGAAATGCATTTCCTATGTTTTCATTGCATAAACTTCATTGAAAACTTGCTTGTGTATCCATACTTGCACCTGAGTTCCTGTATAAGGAGAGGCCACATCTGTTTCTGCACTATTGTGATAGCATTTAGCATGAACACTGATGTACATATAGCACACTCAGATTCTATATAGATGTGTATAAAATAAAGTTACATTAAAGACCAGCCAATTTTCATTTTGCTTAGTTTTGTTTAGTATAAAATTCAGTGCTGCATCTTGCAAATTTGGTGAGCTAAATAACATGAGCTAAGCATTAGGTATCCACAGTGTGGTAGTACAAAAAGCTAATCAAAGGCAGAAAAAATATATAGATTTCCAAGCCATGCTCTATAATGTTCTTTGTGGGTGGGTGGCTGGTTAAAATAGTCTTATTGATTGAGACAGAATTAAACAGATGCAATTTAAAGAGACCCCCAAGGCATTATGGCTGGAAAGATGCTATCATTTCAGGAAAAATATTCCTAACGTTTTTGCTTTTGAGGATATGATGGACACAGACAGTCTGTTTAATGTCACTGTCATTATGTTTTTGTCAGGAAAGCCATCGCCAAGGCTGGTGTGCAGGATAACGCTGCCCAATCCGGCTCCATAATACCTGCCAAATGTGAACCCAACAAAGAGATCTGCAGCACTGTGGATTGGACTGTGAGTTACTCATCTGCTTTTAACAAACAAGTTAGCATTCCAGCTGTTAGCATTCTCAGTTATCTCAATGGCAGTGGGCAGTAAACTCCCATCTCCAACTCATGACACAGTAATCCATTATTAATTTTCTGTAACTTCTGTTCAGCTTACTGATTAATTGTCTTGCACAGGAAAATGCCCAGTTTGGTCAGCACGTGTGGTTTGAGACCAGTCCATCAGGAGATTTCTGTTATGTTGGAGAGACGTATTGTTTTGCAAAGTCACTGGTAAATGACCCATATTTTTATTCTTAAAACCATCAACAGCAAAATGAGTAGTTTATAGTAGTGTGCCTCTATTTGTAAATATATGATGAGATTCGGATGCATTACCAAGATGCCAATTGTTTCATTTTGTTTTTTCAGCAAAAATCTCTTCCTCGCCACAAATGTGCATCCTGCAAAATAGCTGTTCACACTGTATGCATGGATCAGCTGGAGAAGGTTAGATGATTGTTGTAAAGCTGAAAAACATTTTTAAAAATTATGATGTATTTAACTTTTTTTCTCAACAAATGCAATTTACTATTCCTTATAGATTAACTTTAGGTGTAAGACATCATTTAAAGATCCAGGGTTGAGAAATGTCAGAGAGGTAAGGCTTTTAGTCCATTCAAATGAGCTTTATCATTTAGTTTTGTTAAACAATTGAGCTGGTTTGTGTTTCAGACTCCAAATATGAGACATCACTGGGTCCATAGGAGACGGCAAGATGGAAAATGCCGGCAATGTGGAAAGGTCAGTGCAAGACTCATAAAATATGAAATGTGTAATCATCCAGAAAGTATTTATGGCCTATTTTCACTCTCTGTCCACAGGGTTTCCAGCAGAAATTCACCTTCCACAGTAAAGATATTGTGGCCATCAGCTGCTCATGGTGTAAGCAAGCAGTAAGTGTTGCACATCTGATCTGAAATCTTTTTTTTTTTTAATGGTTGCAACATCCATACTGTTCAAAAGTTAGAAAGAAATTAATGCTTTTATTCAGCAAGGGTGCATTCAATTGATCAAAAGTGTCAGTAAATACTTTTTCTTTGTTACGAAACATTCTATTTAAAAAAGCTGCATCATGGTTTCCACATAAATATCAAGCAGCCCAAATGTTTTCAACACTGATAATAAAAAATATTTCTTGAACAGCAAATCAGCATATTAGAAGGATTTCTGAATGTGACTGAAGATAATGACTGGCGAAAATTCAGTTTTGCTCTCTTAGGAATAAATTACATTTTAAAATATATTCGGTAACACTTTATAATAACTTTCATTTATAAATCATTAACAAACATTATACAATGTTTAACATATCATTAGCTAATATACAGTATATTCACAGCTAGAACTATGAGATAATGATATGATATGATAACTTAATGATTAACATATGATTATTTTATGTAAATTGAAAAGCTTACAAATGTCAGTAAGTTCATATGATCTTCATTTGTTGGTCTTTCTTTGTTGTGTAGACCTCTTTTTACACATCTTAACAACTAATCTATTAATTATTTGTTCGTGTTTTTGCAGTAGCCAATCTAAAGTGGAAACTCTTCATCATTTGCATATGTTTATAAATGTTTACTAATCATTAATAACTTTATGAACAGTCATCTCAATGGCAAAAAGTGTGCCGAAAGACCTGAATTTACATTATTCACAACATCTTTACTAATCATTTATTAATCATTTGTTCATGATTTTGCAGTAGCCAATCTAAAGTTGAAACTATTCATCATTTGTAAATGTTTATAAACGATTACTATTCATCTAGTATCTTTATGGACATTGGACTGTTAGCTAATGTAACAAGGTTTGTGTAAAGGGTGGCTGGTTAAGTTTAGCTAAATGCATATTAAAGTATGGTAATATATATTTATATTTATATATGATATTAATATATGTGACCCTGGACCACAAAACCAGTCATAAGGGTAAATTTTTTTTTGAAATTGAGATTTCTACATCATCTGAAAACTGAATAAATAAACTTTCCATTGATGTATGGTTTGTTAGGACATTATTTGGCTGAGATACAACTATTTGAAAATCTGGAATCTGAGGGTGCAAAAAAATCTAAATACTGAGAAAATCACCTTTAAAGTTGTCCAAATGAAGTTCTTAGCAATGCATATTACGAATCAAAAATTAAGTTTTGATATATTTACGGTAGGAAATTTACAAAATATCTTCATGGAACATGATCTTTACTTAACATCTTAATGATTTTTGGCATAAAAGAAAAATCTATAATTTTGACCCATCCAATGTTTTTTGGCTATTTCTAAAAATATACCCCAGCGACTAGACTGGTTTTGTGGTCCAGGGTCACATATATCAATCAGTGCACATTGCTATGTGTCTTACAGTATCACAACAAGGTGACCTGCTTCATGCTGCAGAAAATCGATGAGACGTGTTCCCTTGGAGCTCACGCGGCTGTGATCATCCCTCCAACCTGGATCATCAGAGTCCGCAGACAGCAGGTACGATCTGACCTGAAGAAAACGGGTTTATACACAATATTACTTTTACTGTATTTTTGATCAAATAAATACAACATAAGAACAAAATTCATCAACCTAAAACCTTTGAATGTTATATGTACATCTTCCAAATAAATTTCAAAAGCACTAAAAGTGATGTAATTTTATGATGCATCAACTGACAAAGTCTTTCAGACAGTGTTTTATGGTTTGGACATGGTGAAAAGAGGCCATCAGCATTGATGAGCTCAAATGTAAACACTAAAATGAGTATGTCTATAAAGATACCTATAGACCTGTATAAACTGTCCCTATTATACAGGCATCATTGAAGAGCAGTAAAAGAAAGAAGAAAACATCTCTGAAGGTCAAACCCTTCAAGAAAACCACAGAGGTAGCAAACACCTCTGAACATCTGAACTTTTGTGAATAAAAGTGATATGCTTTTACATGTGACAAAATTTCAATATTTAATTCTCAGCAGGATGGCAAATGGAAGCACTTTGTTGTGAGACCGATTCCTTCTCAGCACATGAAGCCTCTGCTGGTGTTTGTCAATCCGAAGAGTGGCGGAAACCAGGTCAGAACCGACGCTCAACGTTCCTATAGCTCATAAATGTTATTTTACAGCCACATAATAACACTTTTCTATAAAGGGAACGAAAATCATCCGCTCTTTCATGTGGTACCTGAACCCCCGGCAAGTGTTCGACCTCACTCAGCGAGGTCCGAGAGAGGGGTAAGAGGTGATAGATCATACTTTCTTTCTTTCTTCATTCTGAGCCTGTTCACTTACACTTTCTCTTCCTCTTTTTAAGGTTAGAAATGTACAGCAAAGTGCACAACCTGCGTATCCTCGTTTGTGGCGGAGATGGAACGGTTAGTCAAATATCTGTGCTCTTATCTGCACTCTTAAAAATAAAGGTGCTTCAAAAGGTTCTTCAAGCGATGCCATAGAAGAACCATTTTTGGTCAAAGGTTCTTTAAAGAACCATCTCTTGCTTACCTTTTTATAATCTGAAGAACCTTCTTTCACCACAAAGAACCATTTGTGAAACAGAAAGGCTCTTCAGATGTTAAAAGTTCTTTATAGAACCATTTAGACAAAAAGGTTCTTCTATGGCATCGTGAAGCACCTTTATTTTTAAGAGTGTAGATAAAACCGGATGGTGGGTAATATCATTTCTGCTCATACTGTTTAGTATGTGCAGAGTATGCAAATTTTCCAAAGATTCAATGTGCTTGACATGCTCGACAGGTACTTGAAACTGATTTTACTTGTATTAGGCATCACACCACTACTAAAATAACACCGGCTGATCCAAGCCAATCTCTCAGATATTGCCTAGATTTATTCATCTGTGGAATTTAAATTAATTTCATCATTCTGATCCCCGGTCAGAAAGTTCATGGGGTCCATCACATGGTTTATATGCTCGGTTTGGATAGGTTGGCTGGATTCTCTCAGTGCTGGATGAGCTCCAGTTGAACCCTCAACCCGCCGTGGCCGTGCTTCCCCTCGGGACAGGAAACGACTTGGCCAGGACTCTCAACTGGGGCGGGGTACGAACCTGACTACTTTTGGTTGTTATGTTCTCATAAACGTTAATTAGTACATTTCCTTTTTTTTTGGAGGATTTGACGTTCAAATATAAGATGAAGTTTTAGCTTCAGCTCCTGTTTTTTAATACAACCACAAGTTTTGTTTTGCAGCATGAGGTTTGTGGCTTAAACGTAATTTTTACAGCTGCCACATTGTTAACGTGGCATAACAAGAGAAAATGGCCCCACAAATTGTTAACCATTACACGTTTTCCATTGTTTTTTGAAAATGTGTGTACTTGTCAGGGCTACACAGATGAACCGGTGTCTAAGATCTTGTCCCATGTAGAAGACGGCAACATCGTCCAGCTGGACCGATGGAACCTGAGTGTGGAACCCAACTTAGAGGCCAGTGAAGAGGAAAGAGACGAACACCAGACTGACCAGGTCAGCTGACACCAGTAGAAGGCGCTAGACTTTAGCAGAAGAACACCATCCTTCTAGCTTCACAACAAGTCAAGCATGAGGGTGTAAAGAGTTTTTATAAACTCTTTTGTGTTGAAATGAATGGTAAGGGGGAGCTAATGACTACTCCATGTCTATTTCAGCTTCCCATTAACGTCTTCAACAATTACTTCAGCCTCGGATTTGATGCACACGTGACCTTGGAGTTTCACGAATCCCGAGGTGTGCTCACTCACTCGTGTAATTTGAATTTGGTCTATGAAATGAAAGTCTGCATACTGTATATAAAATCTGTGATTTGTGAAAGGATTCAAATTTGTAAGATGTAATTTTGTTTCCTCAGAGGCTAAACCAGAACGATTCAATAGTCGACTTCGCAATAAAATGTTTTATGCAGGGGTGAGTGTGTCTGTCCAATGAAGTCATGTAGATGATATTATAGTTTATTATTTTTGTAATGTATGAAATGTAACATATGTGCTCAAATACATGCGTTCCTCTGCAGACAGCCTTCTCAGACTTCCTGATGGGCAGCTCCAAAGATCTGTCCAAACACATCAGGGTCGTGGTAGGTTGAGTTTTATATACATATGCATGTACAGACTTTTTTTTTTTTAATTATAAAAATAGTATTTGACCAAGTTAGATGCTTATGATCACAATTGATAAATATACACAAGCACTTTACATAATGGCACGAATACTTACAATGGACAATGTTCCCTCGTATGTTTTTTCTTATTTCCTGTGCAGTGTGATGGTACTGACCTAACCAGTAAAGTGCAGGATATGAAACTGCAGTGCCTCCTGTTCCTCAACATCCCCAGGTAAACTGACCTGAAACGGAACTGTGCAAAACAGACGTCTTATGTAACTACCCGTATGTACATACTTGTGTTAATTTTGTGCTATTTGATATAGATCCTCTTTATTTTGGCATAATGAAATTTAAGAAAAAAAGAGAAACTTCACTCTAGTTGCCAGGAAGACCAATTCATCTAGTGACATCAAATTTCATGTCATCAAACTGTGACAGGAAACTTGGACTGAAAACCTCATTATAAAAAGAGATTTGCTGTTCCAAATTATGTTTATTCCAGGATAAAATATAATCTAGACACAAGAAACTAGTCGAGAGTTCATTAAAATGAGATTATCCTGACTGAGTTGGGCTTTTGTTCTGCAGATATTGCGCTGGTACGGTGCCATGGGGGAACCCAAGTGAGCACAATGACTTTGGGCCACAGAAACATGATGACGGGCTCATTGAGGTCATTGGCTTCACCATGACCTCTCTGGTGAGATTTGGCTATGGCTCCTTAATGGATTTGTTCTACATTTACCCTTGAATCCATCCAAATGTTGCTGCTCTCTTTCTATAGGCAACGCTGCAGGTTGGAGGACACGGCGAGAGGCTTCATCAGTGTCAGGAGGTGACTCTGACAACCTTTAAGCCCATTCCTGTTCAGGTGGATGGGGAACCCTGTAGACTGGCTCCATCCGTCATACGCATCACACTCAGGAACCAGGCCAACATGCTGCAGAAGACGAGAGAAGAATATCTTGCCACAACGTATGAGTCGTTCTGTCTGTCTGTCTATACTGTTAGTTAATTGCATTCAATCCCACTAGATTAAATTGACTGGTTTTCTTATGGATGTAGTCAGCAGCCCATCACAGAGAAAGTGCAGATCCAGGTGAACCGTATCAGCATGCGTGATTATGAAGCTCTTCATTATGATAAGGAGCAGCTCAGGGAGGCCTGTGAGTATCTCTTCTCCTTGTCCTCTCTCTTTTTCACAGCCTTGAGAACCTAGTCATGCACTGCCGGAAAAGCTTCTGCTTCTCGAACACGGCTTAATTTAAAGCGACCCTAACCTATGTTTCCTCTTTTCTTTCACCTTCTCAGCAATTCCTATGGGGATAATTACAGTTCCCGGCAACAGTGATTTGGAGACGTGTCGGGTGCATATCGAGAAGCTACATGAGGTGCTTTTCAGCTTGTTGAATGCTGGTTAGAAATGTGCCAACAGGCCAATTTGGCTACAGCCTCCTTCCTCATTGGCAAAGGTTAAGGGGAGGGTCTGAACTGTCAAAGTCGGGCTTGAAGATCAAAACCGACTATTTACCTTCATAATGAACGTTACTGGTCTTATTGTGAATGATTCATCCATGCATGTGATCCCAAAATATTGTTTCAATCATATATAAGTCCGATAACGCTTGGGTTGCAATGGTGACTTTTACTAAGTCATTCTTGGCTAAATAAGAGTACCTGTGTGTTAATGCTACTTCTTGGAAAGAAAAGAAATTCATTTAATTTAGCTTGAAATCTGTTTCCTGTGGTGACATTAACATGTCTCTGAAACATAAATGGTGTATTTTACTTTTAAGAGTCACTTTCCATTATAATTACCACTATTCTTGCCAAACATGTGATATTGTGCATGTGACAGCCATTGCACGTTGACTTCCTGTTCAGTTACAGTCAGAAAAACACATTGTGACTAATTCACACAGTGAGGCTATTTTGGACAGGAGCCATTTTTCACTTGCACTTTCTGTGTATTTTTTCCTCTCTCTGTCGCTCTCTCTTTAGGAGGAGGATGGTGTGAATACAGACACGCTGCACATGCCAAAGCTTTCACCAAAATGGTGCTTCCTGGATTGTAAGTTGAGCATTTCAAATTTATTTTGAAAAAAAACAGCACAGAATTTGTCTTAAAAAAAAATTGGGTTAGAATTATACATACGTAACTTTCTATGTTGAATCATTTTGTGAGATTCATTGCTCTTGACATTTCCAAAACTTCCGAGCCTGATGTTTGCAAAGCCCATAATCACATTTTTCCATCTTTGGTTTGTTTACAGCTACTACAGCAGACCGTTTCTACAGAATAGACCGCGGTCAGGTAGCTACAAAAGGCCACTTTTATGTTTTACATCTGTGTTACATGTCACCTTTTTAACTCATAGCATTGCATACCTCTGCAGGAGCATCTAAACTATGTGACGGAGATCTCTCAGGATGAGCTTTTCATCTTGGACCCGGAGCTGGTCACCAAGGAGACGGTAGGCACGTCGCCCGGAATGCCGGGGGCGATGGAAACTGTCGGGGGATGTTCCAACAGCACAGACCAGTTTGCTTTTCCTGCCTGCTCTGCCGGGCCTTCTCCACTGTGCAGGTAGATTGAAACGAGTCACTTCAGATGACAATATGTGTGGTTAAACTGTATCAACTCATGTTGTTAGGGCTGCAAACAGTTTTTGCACAGCCTCAAGGTACAATTTTATGTTGCTTTTCACTTTGACAGATCATTTTAACACCGTCGACTAGCAGAGTACATGCGTGGGCATGAAAATTCTGAGAATGTCCCTGGAAAAATCAGCAGAAGTGCACACAACACTTATGTACTGTAGACATGATTCATTAAGGAACTAAAAAAAGATCTGAATTTTTTATTAATTTCTTTTTAATTTGGCCAAAAAGAGTTGTAGATTTAGCATGAATACATAATAATTATACTAATCTTTTATTATGCACAACGGATGTGAATGCACTTACAAAAAGTACCAGAAAGTACCATGGTATTAATATTATGTTGTTTTCTTGGACTTGTAATATGGAAAAAGCATGGTACAAGATTATGCTAATTTTTCCGTAACAATATTACCCTCTGATGCCATTACTATGGTCCTATCACAGTACTTTATTGTAAGTGTAGGAAGTCCCCAACAATAATATATAGCAATATAATATATGTAGTGGGGTCTAAATGTCTGAAACCACTAGAAAAAGTTAATTACAAGTTTCATTACAAATTAATTATTTTAATATACATACTGTATATACGTATAGTAGTTTATAGAACTAAAGTGAATATTAATACAATAAACTATTATAAATATACATTTATATAATCAAATTAATTTTTATAATAAGTTATTTAAATATCAAAATATATTATAATATATTAAAAGAGCTTATTATATCTATTTCAACAGTATAAAAATATATTCAGCATAACAATTTGTTTTAAAATTTACTACATGTTTTGTTACTATTACTACAGTCAACTATTATAAATATATCATTATAATAATGATATTAATTATATTAATGACATATTATTTCAATTATTAAAATATATTTTATTTTATATCTATTTATATGTGGTGGATTGTATATGGACATTATTAGTAACAAAATGTATTTATTGATATGAAAAAATATTCCTCTTACTACAATAAACTATTATTAATAAAAAAGAATTTTATGTTAGTATATGTACAATATTGCTTATATCTTTATTATAAATACAGATATACCTATAACTAATACATACATAAATTATATTAGCATAACAATTTAAATACAAAGTTCAACTGACATGAATTTCAGAATGTTTAATACATGGTATGTCCAAAATACATACATATATAGAGAAGCCTGTGTGTGTGCAGTAAATATGTATCACTAGACTGAACCGAATGCATTCCTTCCTGTTTGAAAAACAAAAAACCAGACAGTTGTTCTTCAGCTCTAGTCTATTCCCTCAGGGGAAGTCTTTTCGTCTGTGTATTTGCGTACACATCTGACAGTGAGACAGAGCGAGTGAGAGACAGCGACATTTTTGTGCCAAAGTCTCCTGTGATCGAGCACAAATCTGTGAGCCCATTCAAGACAGGACAGTCCCTCATAAAGGCCCCTGCTATTAAAAACTCGTTTATCTGTGTTTACATTCACCCTCCCCCTGCCTGACGCACAGCAGATCGCTGAAAAAACACATCCCATCTGTCAGACCTCATTGTAGCAGTTGTTCTGTTACAGTAAATTACACACATCTCACAAACAATGACTTTCCCCGCCCCCCACAGCATGTCTGGTGATCGTCTTCTCTGTTGTCTGTCCACCCCATCATGCTCTCACAGGGTTCACCAGACGCATGCTGAAGGCCAAACGAAAAGCGCGAGCACGGATAGCGACTCACACGTGCAAACTAGCAATCCAGAGACTCCCACAAAGCCAGGCTTGTGCAGGTACATCTCAAACTGAGGGCTTTGTGGTTTAATTAAGACCTTCACGTCCAAAGCTTTGATTGTTTCCATGAAAACACGATTATGCCTTGTACTTTTTATAGCAAACATCATTACTAAGCTAACAAAGTTATCCATCCCATGATTCCATGTGCTTAATTAGGGCTATGTAATGCCCATCTGCAATAAAAGTACACTACAATGGCACAATAATACCATGGTACTTTGAAATATACCATTGCACCATAGTGCCATTTTTTTTGTTAGTGAGAGGGGCAGACGATATCCATTTTCAAATGAATATCTTACATAAGCTTTTTCTTTGCCCAATGTCTTTCATCTTGAAGGAGGGGAGCAAAAATTATGAATTTGAATCGTTCAAACACACTTGATGAGGACTCAGTGAATGTGCCAAGGTACATACAATATTTAATAATCATCACTGGTAAGACACACAGATGTAGTTGGTTTTGATTATGAATATTCATGATGATTATATTGATGATTAATATTCAGTTTTAATTTCACAGGTTAGATTCGGGCTGGAATGACAGTGATCAAGGTACATATAATATATTATAATATATATATTTTTTTTTAATATGATTATTATTATTATTATTATATTTATTGTAGCAATTTATCTTATTTAATACATAAACTATAAATAATTATTATTTAAAAATAAACTTGAAAATATATTTTAACATATTATATTTAACAATTTCGTACAGCAAAAATATTTTTCCATTGCTTCTGATATAAATAAGAATAAGTAATAATACATTATTATTACGAAAAATGATTCATAAACTATGTAAATAACAATTATTATTCTTATTTTATATAATATAAGTTAATCAAATATATCATCACATATTCACACATTTTCTAAAATTACCTAGACCAATTTGGCACAATAAAATAACTCATATTTTGTTTAATGTCTTTCAGAATCAATCAGTTTGCTCTTTGATGCCGTGAACTCTGACAACATCGAAAAGGTATTCATAAATATAATCAATTCCAGCAATACCATACATTAGCTGTATTGCCAGACCTCATGAACTTCTTCTCTGGTCATTCATGCTCTCAGTTGGTTCAGATGCGTGAAGAAGGGGCAAACCTGTTGGTCCAGGACCGTTTCGGCCGCACCCTCCTCCATCATGCAGTCGTTTTAGGCAGTAAAGAGATTGTGAGGTATATCATTGATAATGGTGAGTCGGTTGGACTTTTGATTTTTGACTTTAGACTTGCCGTCTCATTTCTAATGATCTCACACTGTTTTTGGTGAACAGCTCCGGCCTGCATCCTGGATGTGACGGAGAAATCAACGTAAGTAGTGCTTTAATTTGTGGTGAAAGGGATAAAAGAGTTAGTTTTGACTGACAATCATAATGGTTAGGAGGTGTTTCTCTGTGTTTTTTATTCAGAGGGGAGACGGCCCTGCATAAGGCAGCTGCGTTGTGCCAGAGAACAATATGCTGTTACCTGGTGGAGGCTGGTGCATCCCTCATGAAGACAGATCTACAGGTGAGAACATTCAAATGGACCTCATACCTGTACCTTATTTCTTAACATTTCCTTGAATGATTTTTAAACACAAAGTAATCAGAATATGTTTTTATTATTATTTTTAATATGTTCATTTAGGTTTACTTATAATATTAATAAAGTATTTTGCACTAATATGTGTCTATGTGTAAGTGTTTTGAAACAGTATCCATATAAAACGTTATTTTCAGACAAAGCATTATGAAATTATTTACTTACGTTTTGCGATGCAGTTGGCTATTTCCTCTTTCAACCAAACGTTTCTCGAACTCTCCATTACACTATGCCTCGTTTACAAAACAATCTGCAGTCAAATGTTCCGAATAAACATAATCCTCCGGCGCAACCCGGGCGCTCATTAAAAGGGGGTATATGAGCTGGCTTAAAAGAACATTATTTGTGGATTGGTTTGAATGAAATGTGTTTATGGCGGTTTTTCAGGTTAAAAAAACACATTATTTTCCACATAATTTATATTATTGTTTCTCCTCTATGCCCGCCTTTCTGAAAAGCATCGATTTTTAAAAAGCTCATCGGTCTGAAAAGCGAGGTGTACGCTGATTGGCCAGCTATCTAGTGCATTGCGATTGGCTGAATTCCTCAAGCGTGTGACGGAAATGTTACGCCTCTTAACATACTGTGATGCTGTCTCCCGGGCACGACGAGACAAAACCAAAAAAAAAAACCATTACAAACGAGGCCATCGTTGCATCCAGTGGGGACATAATTAAGAATTATAAAGACTTGTACTGTCTTTTTACGCGTTGAGTTGCATCGCGCCGCGTAAACATAAAACCATGTCTGCATTGTGATCGGAGAAACGACAAACAACAAACGCTACTCTACAGTCAAAACTCTCGTTTGAATCGTCAGTGGCAAATTCTTGAAATATAAAAAATTTACTTACAGGCTTGTGAGTCAGAAGCTCCAGACTGTCCTTGAAAAGTTGGAACTGCCCAACTTTATAGAAAAAGCCTTTGTGCCACAGACGCATTGTAGCCTACTCTACAGGATCAGGAAACAGTCCTCCATAAAATGCGTCACACAGCGTCACACAATGAGGGCTTGAGTGAGGAACGGCCGGCGGACTAGAACGTTGAGAACGGCCAAAAGAAGGGGACAGAGAAACACAAGCGCCGAAGCACGAACGTGTCGCACAGCCGATAGAGACCAACAGTAGCGATGGACGAGACCCGCGACGACTCAGCTTCATCCCGGTGAAAGCCAAATCGCGCGATCACAGACCGAAGTTGATGTATTCCTCAGTACCAGCCATGGATCAGTCAGGCATGACGAAGCGGATATAGTCTATTAGTGGAAGACCAAACAAAGCTTTCACACCGAAACACACAGGTCTTCCCGACATGGCTTACGGCTGGGGCAGAACGATATAAAGGAAACTAACATTACGCCTTCTTTCTTTGCGTTGTGAACATTTGGGGCGGTGTGTTAGCAAATCTTCCCCATGTGACATAGACAGTGGGTGCGTGTTAGAATGAGCCGTTTTAGGTGTGGCTGACTCTAAACTTTTATAAAGACTATCTCTTTGGATTTCAGACTTTAGTCTTTGCAAATTTACAGATCCTCTTTAGCGACACAAGAGCTTGGTAGTGTGATGATGTGTGTAAAGGAAAAATTTTAATTGCATCATATGACCCCTTTAAATAAGAAACATGTCTTTCCCTTATCTTACATTATCATAATTTTGTTGATTTGTTTTATCTATAAATGCAAAAATTGCATTATATTATAGTAGAAAAGCAATCATGTATATAAATAAAAGGTAGCGAAAAAATAAATATAGAAATATTGCATTAAATAAGAGAAATGTATTTTAATAATAATATTCCTGCATTATCATAATTGTTTATTTTATTTTTCGATAATTGCAAAAATGATTCTGTATGCATTTATTAATTCCTTCCTTCCTAAAATCATTCCGCCATTCCTAAAATAAAAATAAATTCTAATTAAATAAATACAAATTAATTAATTAAATAAATGAAAATATCGTTCTGTCATTCTGCAGAGTGAAACTCCAAAGATGTACGCAGAACGAGCTCAAGACATGGAGTTGGCCGAATACTTGGAAAACCGACAACACCACCAGATGATCCAGCGGGAGGACCATGAGACGGCTGTGTGACCGGCCTCTAGAACCATCTTTTCCATCCACCACCAAACCACAGAGTCTTATCTGCTCTCTCCTGTCGCCACACGCTAGCGATGCTATGAGGCAGCACATGTGCGGAAATTAGCTTGTTGCTCTCTGTATTGATTGTAATGCCAAGACGACAGTGTTTGTGTCATGTTTCAGAATGCATGAGTTTGTTACGTCACGTCCAGCTTTCAGGGCCGCACAAAACTGCACCACTCTGCTCCTTAGGACACGATGTGCAAGATTTTGGGAATTTCAGGGATGAAGTACCATGTATGAAAGTAGCTTTTACTAAACTACTATAAAGAAAACCAGACAAACCTCACGAGAGATTAACAGGAGAGGTTTCCGCTGCTTCTGATTACATTTACTTAATATTTGAAATGATTTTACAGATTTTATGTGACTGTAATCCATTGGAAACTTCCTCTAGCTTGGCTTCCACTTCACGTGTTTGTTCTGATTCGAGATAGAGACGTTGTTTTCATAGCCTCCTGCGTTTAAGAATGCTTCCTCAGCTGTTGCTTACGGCCAGTTTCTCTCTCTGTGGTAAATGCTTGAATTTCGTAAAAACATTCCATTAATTACTACCTTAGATAGCATTAAATCAATTCTCTATTCACCATATATTATAAATTGTAATCATATCTCAGTCAATAGATTTGCCTTTGGTTATTTTCTAACCATAAATGTTCACCTAATTGAATGAAGTTTCCTTCAGGAATGGGATTGTATCTCTTAGCATTGCTTGCACTGACTGCTATACTTTTGAATGAACATTTTCTCTCACCAGTGTGATTTTAGGTTCTTTACAGAATTTATTAAGTCATGCAGCAACTTTGACTTGTTAGTTTTGGTTTCCGGCCAAACTGAGCACGTTAAGTATACAGAAAATTCTTCTGGTAGTTTTAAGATGATAAATCACATTTTCAGTGACAAATGGCTGGGTAACAGATATATTTATATCATCGCCTGCGGTTTAAATTTGTGTATATTCAACCTGGTCACTTCATGTACATGTACAGTTGACTAAATGCTTGAATAATAAAAGAGACAGGAAAGCTGGTCTTTTTACAAAGCAGCCATTTGACAATGCTGTGTTGTCTGTATTGCCATGGTGTGTTTGTGGTGAGATGTCATTATGATAGAATATGTATTTTGTCAGTGCTTCGTATGAGTTGCTATGCAATTCCAAATAGATTACACATGTATATAATTCGTCAAACATTTTAAAAATGTGTGAACAATCGGTTCTGATATAAAGGTCTTTCATTTGTATGTGATATGAACTTAGATAAGGCTTTATTTATAAGAGTAGACAAGAATTTTGTTAGAGGAAAAGTCATATAGAGGGGAAAGAAAGAAATAAACACTTTAAAAACAAGTTTATGTTTTTGCATTATTTACTGAGTGTACTTCTACCATAAGGTTTAATTGACTGAGTGCATTGATGAACACATCAGGGTTTGGAGTGCCGGGTGGTAAACTGTGTGTAATGCTGAACTCTGCCTCTCCCTAGGAGGCCTTTATGTCTGAATGAGTTACCGGTAATGATGGATGTGTTGACATTTGTGACTCATTTATCATTTTGGAGATAAGGTTATTGTTTTCCCTCTCCTGCTCTAGCTCCATTTCTGGAGTATAGGGAGAGGACGCAAATGTATTTTTAAATCGGTTTAACCGCAGCTTATTTTAAGTTTGCTGGATAGTAAGTCAAAGAAACATTTCACACAAGCTCATCTGAACAGAGAATCCATGGTGAAATCATATAATGTAATATACAGATAGACTGGATTATTTATATAGCATATTTCCTACACAATGGCAATTCAAAGCACTTAAAAACACACACAGGGACAGAATAAAAAAAATTATGAAATTTAAAAAAACAAGTTAAAAAAATACTTGTAGGAAAATAGAAACAAAACAATACAAGATGTTTTAGATATTCTAAAAGGACAAGGTCCTAAAAACAAATCACATCAAATAAAAATAATAAAACAAAACCAGAGGAAACAAATAAAATACACAGCTAATAAAATAAGATTTTACATCCAGAAAGAGATTGCAAAAAATAGCAAAAAAGGATTATATAATGGTAGATGTTATTTATTTATACCACCAAGCATAAGTAGATGTGTATAAATAAAAGGTGACAAATATAAGCAAAACATTTATTAAATAAGAGAAATATATTTTCCTCATTTTGCATGATCATAATTTTGTATATTTATTTGTTTTATGTATCTATAATAGCAAAAAGTTCATTATATTATAGTACGTTGTTTATTTATTTACCAACATGCGTATAAAATGTGTAAAAAAGTATTAAATAAGTAAAAGAAATAATTACTGAAAAAAAGAAATGACTTTCCATAATTTTGCATCATTATAATTCGGTTTATTTATTTTGTTTTATGTATTTATAATTGCAAAAAAAGTATATAGTATATATTATTCTAAAAAGTATATGTAGTATATATATATACACATGTATATATAGAATTTTTTCTTGAATATTTATTTACAGCAAGCATGTGTATAAAATGTGCCAAAAATAAGAAAAAGTTAATAAATAATAAGAAATGTATCAATTAAATAAGAGAAATGTATTTCCATTTCGTCTCGCATTTTCATAATTTTGATTAATTATTTATTAATTTAGTAATTGCAAAAATGTCCTTATATTATAGTAGATGTTATTTATGTTATTTTATACTAGAGACACATCTGAAATAACGCACGACTGTGCACCAGGAAGAGAAATGTATAGATAGATAGATAGATAGATAGATAGATAGATAGATAGAGATAGATAGGGGATGAGCGATGAGCGACGAAGGCGAAGGCGAAGGAGAGGATGAGAGAGAGAGAGAGAGAGTGAGCGTAAGTGCACAGCTATGCGACCAGCTCAAACTAGTTCGGAGAAACACAAAGAGCAGCAGAGCTCATAGAGAGAGCTGAACACAGACACACGCTCACAGCACAGCATCATATTCACAGCAATAAGGCAAGTACATCATCACCATCATAACCCAACAGCTCCTATTATTAAACTGCAGTCGATGTGTTTCACGACGCTGCGCGTTCGAATTATAGCCTACTAGTGGGTGATAAATAATGCAAATATCTATATTATTTATTTTGATATGCTTATATTATCATTTTTATCTGCGTTTAAGTGCGATAATAGGACGTGTGCATATATATAATGTATTGGGTGTGTTTATGATGTGTTACAGTAGTATGACATGATATAGCCTATGTAAGAAAGGCGTATGGACGCGCCGTCAATAAAGTTTAATTTAAAGCACGTTTTTACGATTTTTTTTTTACTATAAAATGCATAAATTACGTTTAATATCAGAATAATCCATGAGTTTAGAATAACAGCGTCAGTATTAGATTTAATTGGACGGCGACACTATAGCTATCGCTAATTAAATTGAATATAATTGTTTATTATAGTTGATTTAATGGCGGATGTCGCTTTAAACAGTTGCATTCATGCTGTAATAGAGTCGTGGAGTTTGTGTTTGCGTGCGCAAGGGCGCTTTAACGCTGTCAGGGATAATGATGCTCTGTGAAGTGCCAAAGAGGACCAGCTGCCAGCAACTGCTGACCCACTTCTCCACATCAGAACCATCAGGCCTTGCGATTTCATCCCGACGGAACACAAAGCTCCAGATGCGAGAGAGCCTGTGGTTGGGGAGTCCAGCGGTCGACGGTGAACTTTGTGCTCCTTGAGGAAGTTTTCAAAATGTCCAGTTCTGCATTTATCAAAGGCAGCATCCCACGTCCCCTCTTGCATCAACAGAGCGGGTTTTGTCCTCCATTGCAAATAGGCTTACATTCAAAGGAGTCGATCGGAGGCCAACCCCTCCTCCTCAAGACACAGCATGGGATCTGTGTTCGGGCCCTTTCAGAGAGGGAAGCAAAACGGGCGAGATCTTGCTTTGTTCGGAGCCAGTGAATCAGGCTCCTCTATGGCCCAGCTGAAGGTCTTTGAGGACTTGGCCTCTCTCTCCGTGGAGGCTGAGGAGAGGAGAGGAGGGGAGGTGGGGGACCCCTGCCGACCGCTGTTTCTCCTCACACAAAAAGTCCGACCCCGAGGAGCCCTTCACATTTATGAGTGACTGAAGAATGGAGCCGTGCCGTGGGCTGCGCCTTGAAAGAAGCCTGTTTTAATAGAGGCAGGAAAAGAATGAAAAGGAGAAGTGCTGTGTGCTTTTTTTCTTGCGAGAAAGAGGAACATATAGAGAGGCTCTTTTATGGAGTCACACACAGCGAGCTGCTAGGATGGCGGAGGATATTATCACCGTGTCTTTAATTTAGACGGTACAAACAAAACATTCATATCTGATGTGCAATTATCTGACTTTATCGGTTTTGTTTTTTCTGAGGACCTTTGATGATTAGTTATCGGTTTAGCAGAATTAATCGGTTTGCAGTGAAACATTAATTAAACAAATTAAACCAACCTAGAAAACAACAAAAGGACAAAATATAATTAATATATCAAACTTGAATGTTTTTGAGCAGCATAAATACACAACAAATACACAATAATATTATTTATGTTGGTGTATGCATGTAATCTATAATATAGTGATATTATATAGTAAATATTCAAATCATATAGCCTATAATATAGTGGCAAGAAACTCACATAACAGTATGAGTATTTGCACCTGGTTGGATCTTCCTCTACGTTTTTGATAATTGATTTAAAGCAGAGATCAAATGAAATATAACTATTAGATTAAAACTTAAAAATATAAAAGATAATTAGAAATGTTGCCCTGGCAGGTAATAGAAATAGTGGTACTAATACTAGACTTGAAAATAAATCAATCTAAATAGAAATATATATATCATAGATCATTAATCCATAATAATAAAAAAATTATAAAAATGACAAAAGCACATTACAAGCACATAATTGAACTGAAATTAATGTCAGCTATATTTTTTCCCAGAATGCGGAGTTTATTCTCTATAGCACTTGTGCTGCTGGTGGTGTTGATGATCACCGTGGAAGCCAGTATGAAGAAAAAAGGTTCTTTTTTTCCAATTAAAATGATGCACTGCACATTCCTTTGGTGTGGTACCATTAATAATAATTCTCTATTTTGTGACAGAAAAGGGCAAAGAGCCCAAAGCAGATGCTGAGTGCAGTGAATGGCAGTATGGGAAATGCGTGCCCAACAGCGGCGACTGCGGCGCTGGCATTCGGGAGGCGACCTGCAACGAACAGACAAAGAAAACCAAGTGCAAAGTCCCATGCAACTGGAAGAAAGACTTTGGCGGTAAGGAGTTTTACCATGTATGAATACGTCGAATGCATGTCTGGATGTGAATCAAAGAAAAATATATTTAGACAGGCCATTCATTCTAGTTTGTTCTTGGTTTTTAGCTGACTGCAAGTACAAATTTGGTCGCTGGGCCGAATGTGACACTACTACAGGAACCAGAAGCAGGTCTGGGACATTGAAGAAGGCACTGTTCAACGCTGAATGCCAGACCACCATTAAAGTGTCTAAACCTTGCACCCCAAAGACCCCCAAACCCAAGGGAGGCGAGAAGAAGAAAGGAAAAGGGAAGGAAAACTAACTTGAAGACCACCCCAACTGCCCCATTGCCCACTCAGTGGTACATTCCTATGTGACACTCCCAAATCCTCCAAAAGGTGAATGCTGAAAAAAACTGTAGCCCTACCTATTGTTTTTATGTCCACTTTCTTCGTTTTGTAATTAGTAAATGTATGCGTCTATGCTGTTGTAATTTGATCTCTGTAGCGAATTTTTAAATTGTAATTGACTTTGCATGTATAAAACAGGCCGCAGCAAATCTGTTGTCTAACAAGTTGTCTTTACTAAAGAGAAAAACTGCCGAGACCCTAATTATGCCCCTAAATGAAAGCATTTGTAAATTACAACAAAACGAATGAAAACTATTTCTGTACGTTTATAACATGTAAGCTGAATGCTTAAACGAACATCGCTCCTGGAAGCAACGGCCTATATAAAGTATCTGTTTATAAATGTTTATGTTTTTAGATTTGATGGATGTACAATCAAATTTACAACACTAACTGATTACTTCTACAGGTTGTGAATAAATGAAAGTGTATTTTCAATAATACTTCCTGGTGCTTTTTTAAAAACACATTTATTGTTCAAGACAAACTTAGGAATTACTTTATGATGTCAAATAGATTGTGCTAAATTCGGCACATGCAATTTTAATGATGTGATAACATTAATTTTCACTCGTAACACTATAGAACTTGACAATTTTGATAAGAATGCAAGTATGATTTACACAATTTTGTTTGTTTTTTTACCAATTTATTGTGCAAACAATAATAGTCTTACAAACTGTAACTTAAAAACAAAACAAACAAACAAACAAAAAAACTTTCCAATGTGCCACACAATTTGTAGAACAAATGCAATAATAGTGCCCTGATGAATATTAAATTACAAACGTTTATTTTTACTTTTCACTTTGGTTAAACACCATCACACTCACCAAAAATATGAATCGAGGTGTTTTGTAAGTTGATTTACATATATGCATTTGCAAACTTAATGACTTTCCGATACATTTAATGCATACAACATTAGCAACAGGATAAATACTTCACTTTATTTACACTTTTGGCTCTAGTAAACCAGCATCATGCTCACAAAATAAGAATCAGTGTCTTCTCTAAACTATCGCATTGATTTACACAAACTGTTGGCGTAAGAATACATTCGCAAACAACAATATCAGCAACATGACAAACATCAATAACGTCAACCAACTTCACTTTTTTTCACTTTGGGCTCTAGTAAAACAGCTTCACAGTCACGAAACGTTTGAGCGAATCAGGTTCCTCGTTGGTTCGCTAGGAGTCCTTGATAAGAGAATGAAGTCCGACTCATTTTGATGTCAGATTTCTGAACTTGCACATCAACAGTTGTTTAAACGTTCTTTTGAAGGTGGCGTTACAGAGCGCGTAGCACACTGGATTTACCGTGCTGTTGACGTAGCACATAAAGTAACCCACCATCCACAGAATTTCAGGGACACACCAGCGGCAGAAGGTACCAATCAGAACCATAACACTATAAGGCGTCCAAGTTACAATGAAGGCCAATAGAATGGCAAGGACGGTCTTCGTCACCTTCCTTTCTCTATGAGCCTTCCGTCTGGCATTCTTGGAGACAACCTTGGATGCTTGACTTTGAACCTGAATGGTAGTATGGTTTTGAAGACAGTGAGGTTGCATAGTCCTGCTAGTTTCTGCACACCCTGTCAAGGTCTTCGGTCTTGAGGTTTCTGCATCCAGCCCTTGGTCTTCCGCAGAGGCATTAGGACTTGAATCCAAGAAGTAGTCCGTTTTGCTGAACTCTACAGAAGGGAGGCGTTTCGTTCTAATGAGCATTGAATCTTGTTTAAATGAGCATGTTTCACTGGGTTTAATGGAAATCACTAGGTCAGGGTTTGCGGTTGACGTTCCTCCACTTGCCTTAGACGGTTCAAGCAGGTTTGCGAATTCAGGCTTCAGCTTATGAACCCGTCTCTGACTGGCCAGGGATATCCGTGTGTACAGTATCATCATTATCACAACGGGAATGTAGAACGCTGGGATGGTGGTTGCCAGGGTTACGGCAGGGTTGTCGAGGAGCAGGATATAACATTGTCCCTCCGGGACCTTGCTCCTGTCCCTCCCAGCCTGCCAAAGCAGGATGGCTGGAGCCCAGAGAAGCAGAGACTGTAACCAAGCCGCAGCAATCATCACCCCAGCCCACCTTGCGGTACGTTTGGCTGGGTAACTCAGAGGCCGGGTTACACAGAAGTACCGGTCAAAGCAGATCAGCAGGAGGTTCATCACAGAGGCGTTACTCACCACGTAATCCACAACCAACCACAAATCGCACATCTGCGGTCCCAAAGGCCAATACCCCTTTACGGCGTACACAATGTAGAGATTCATGGAGAAAACACCGACGATAAGGTCTGAACAAGCAAGACTAAAAAGGAAGTAGTTGTTGATGGTTCGGAGATTGCGGTTGACTTTGATTGAAAGCAGAACCAGGACGTTGCCCAGGACTGTTAGCAGGCTGATGCAGCTAGTGATAAGTATGATGACGACCACCCCTACAGTCCCGAACGAACGACGTGGTCTTCCCAACACCAAATATGATTCTTCGGGCAAGGGACTCTGCATGCTGCTGTTGAGCATGATGGAGGAACTTGTGGAGGAACCTGCGACAAGAAAACGGAAATTGATCAGAAATCAAGTTGTAAAGAAGTGTTTAACTTGACGTATGAGCAAACAACTTGAAATTGAACTCTACAGACAGTATATACACTACACTTTTAATGCTAAAATACACAACTCTAACTGGTTGTACATAGAAATGAAGCTATAAATTAGACAAAACAAATTATGACCCTAACATGATCCAATCAGCAAACTTACCGTTGAAAACGAACGATTCAAAGTCCCTCGAAAAAACGACAGATCCAGTCTCCATGATCTGCTGCTCAATCTGAACGAGAGAACAACTGGGAGGACTTTTAATTCCTCAAACAGTAACACCCATCCTCACCTTCCGAATACATAACCAGGAACAAGTCATCCATCCTCTTAGGGCTGTATCAATACACTAAATTTACTGGAAGATGATCAAAGTAGTGTGGAACGATCATATTACTGCTGAATTCCTCCTAGATTCGTGCTGCCTTTTTAAAGCATGTATGTTTAATGCAGTTCCTGTCATCTAAAGAGGAAGGCAGCAGTTACACAACAGATGGAATCTAATTACCTGACCTGTAATGAAGCTCCACAGCTGTTTCACATGTTTTTAATTTTATTATGATTCTATTTTAACATTTTAAATATCACACATACTACAACAAATCACAGATGTTTACATGGATAAAAGTTGTAATGAGGATGCAGGGACCTGAGTAAGTTTCATGAAAACACTGCAATATATAAGATAATGAGAAAAAACTTCATTATACATGAAGACAATTAAACTGACAAATAAGCACATTTTCCTCAATTTTTTATGACCACATTTTGTTACAGATCTTTTATTTATTTATTTTAAATTGCGACCATTTTCAGGGAGAATGTGGGAACAATGTGATAACTGTCATGAAAGTTTTATTATTATTTTTAAATATGCTAAATAATAATAAATATATAATTTGGGGAAAATTAGGTAGGTATTAGTCCAGGTATATTTGTTTTGCTAATGTCAAAGTTTTTTTGTAATTCCCATTATTCTGTCATGTTTGTCATCGCTGTAGTACAGTATTTTACTGCATATTTTTTAAAAGGAATAAAATACTTAATTTAACACATAAAAAACAACTGAATTAATTTCCATATTCCCATTTTATTAAAACTCTCATAATCGTCATTACCACAGGATCTTTGGTGTCCCACGAAATTCTTTTACAACACCTAATCCTCATTTTCACTAAATAAAGAACCAACTACACATTTATGGTAAATCATAACAACACATCCCTCTTGTTTGGTCAGGAGAGAAATTTGAATTCTGGTCTTTTCCACCATCATGACTTACCGCTACGGTACCGATCCAGCAGTGAGAGCATATACATAACCACACATCCAACAAGAACACAATTACAGCTTTAAAATGTCACACTTTCTGTCACCATCAGCTATTCTCGTCTGAACAAATGAATTGTCAGGAGGCCTAAAAATCTAAAACAAACCCTGCATGAAATGACTTCATAAAAATAAGGTGTGCATATGGCCAGAAATGAGTAAAATCAGGAAAAGATGTCATTGATGGAGAATAACGTAAAAAGGTCCTTCGCTCTTATCATAGAAGCTTTTTTTTTTAAATCAGGATTGCATTTGTCATTCACACAAAGGGTAAAATAAATAATCGAAATGACAGCCAACACAACCAGACTTCAGATTTACCAATATTTCTACCAATAACTAAAACACTCAACGGTCAAAAGGCTTATGAAGAAGCTATTCTGGTTTTGTCGCACCTCAGAATGGCTTTTGTGGTTCAGTAAGGAGAAGATTCCCCAAGGCACTGAACTCATGGAAAAACGTCAAAGGGTATGTGGTTTCTGAGAGGTTCCTCAGCTGCCATTATTAGCGATGAGACCACAATCCATCAGAATCTTACATCCAAAAACGTTCAAAACACAAACCATTCCTATTGGGGACGTTTTTTTTTTGTCTCTTTTTACAAAAAGCTACTAATTCAAGCCAAGCAGCTAGAATAACAAAATCTTTTACACAAATAAAAGCCGAGGGAGATAACTATATAAATGCTTGTTAACGAAAGGCCTGTGCATATGCAAATGCACTGACAACTCAAATCACTAGAGTTGACCAATCGTATACGAGAATCTAATCAAGCACAATAGAGCACACAAGGCAAGTATGTCATAAAAAAAAAAAAACCCCACCCTGAAATATGGATTTAAGTTTTTTTCCCCACGATTTATCATCTCTACATTTACAATGCTACATTTATAATAAAACACTCTAGGTTTAGTGGCAGACACTCACAGACATACACATCCACACATTCAGACAGTGCCCGTCGTCAGTGACTCAGCAGTGTGCGCGCATATATGGGCATCTCTCTCTCCTAAGTGTCCAGTGCCCAAGAAATACTCTATTATGGGATATTCAAGTGTGATTATCAGTCATAATCCAGATTTATGATAGAGATATGTCTGGTTTATTGTCTGTAACGCTGTTCTCGGGGCAGTTCGGAAGGACAAAAGGGTGCTTAAAGTGCAATCACTTGCCATTTGTCACTTGCGCATCATAGAGGCTTGTTGTGATTGGTAGAATGGAACAGTCGGCCAATCAGATGATTTGAGGTGAATTAATGGCGAATTGGCTAAATTGCGCAAAAAGTGTTGCATTTGACGCATGAAAATGATCTGGCACAATGATTTTAATGGTCTTATGTCATTTCTGAGTATTAAGGTATTTCTGGGAAATCGCATCAGTAGGATTAGTAAATGCATCGTGTTAAATTGCAACAATAAACACGAATTGACTCATACACTCAAGTTAAAGGTCACAAATGTATAAAAGCCCAATAAAACCCGCTCAGCGTACCAAAATGTCACTTGATGCGCATGTGCGTTCTACAGCCTACATGCTCATTTTCTTATGCCTTCTGCATTCAGCCCGCCTCCTCATATAAAAGCTCTGGAATAGGACACACATGCAGATATGAGAGATCTGAACCAGCTTGAGGGTTTCTGAACTGCTTTTTTTTTTATCCGACAGACAATTACAGACGACATGCTTTCAGAAGTGTATTTTTCAAATGACAGATAAATAAATTCAAATTAAAAACCATCATAAAATTCGCCATCTGGAAGTTTAGTGGGATATTCCAGTCTGAGAACTTCAAGGCAGACGTTGTTCTATATACTGATCAATCTACCGAATGACTTGACCACTGAAAGTCCCTTTATCGCACACAAAAAACAATCACGTCAAGCATAATCTCTGAATTTGAACGCAAAAACCGTTAGAGGATGCTGTGAGAGTTAGTGTTTCGCTGTGAAGAGTCTGTACGGTTTTACAGTTCCTCAAACCATAATGTCATGCAGACATAGGAATCGCAGCCACATCTGGCACTTCGATTGGCTGATCATTTTTCCTGGAGCTTGAAAGGGTGGTTAACTACAACCATGTAATTCCGTACTGCAGTAGGGGAAGGATTCAAGTATGTTGCCCTTTCTCGCATGGAATGATAAAATGTCTGAGACTCAACCTTGAAAGGAAGAAAAATTATAACCTAAGTGCAAAGCGCAAGTGCAATAATGATGCTTCCCCAAAGCGAGAATCTGTTTTTTTGACAGAAAAGGTGAGGCTGACGTCTCCCGGTTAGGGAGATGCCATGAAAAACTTGGCACTCTTTCAATCCTAAATAAGGCCAGAGTGGGAGGAGTCAGAACTGAGGCGAGAAGTTCAGTGGCTCCGCCCTAAATGCTATGTTCTATGTGTAACAAAGCGTCCACCATGAAATGCTCCAGCACCATGCAGACCAGTTTTGAGATGTTCGTCTCTGTGAAAACCAGACTTAGGACTATCTGCCATACAGGTCATCAGGGTAATCTCGGCTCCGGCTTTCACTGTAGCTGTTGCTATGGTCATTGTTATTGTTGTTGCTATGGTTGGACATATTCAAACCGCTCGCGGATGGGTGGTGCTGCACATCATCAACTTGACGATCGCCAAACAAGTCCATCTCAACAATAGGAGATGCCCTCGCAACCTCAGAACGAGTTGTATACGGTGATGGAAGTGGGACACTGCTCGACCCTGAAGGCCCAGGAGCTTCTATTGAGTCTACTAAGGGTTCAGTGTGAAAAATAGTGGAAATACCGAGTCCAGCAGGCATCTCCGAGGTTGGATTTCCCACCCGAGTCGTCCTGACCGAGGTCTGAGAGCCACGGTGAATCCGATGACTGACCACGATGTTGTTTCCAAAGCCACCCATAGAGGCCATAGTAGTGCTGCGTTCCCGCTGGACCACGGCTGTCATTCCTCCTTCTGCGATTAGGCGGCGAATCCGAGACAGCGCGTCCTCTCCCGAGCCGGGCTCGGCTGCTGAGTCTATTAGGAAAAATCAGACAGAACAGTGAGATGCTCATTTCAGATAACAGCAAAACAAACAAAAGATTCAGATTGCGTTATAAATTCCTTCCTGTAGCATAAACAGTAAAGCACAGCGATAGCAACGCCAACGTCATGGGTTTGATTTCCAGGGAGAGCAAGAACTGATAAAAAGTATACTTTGAATGCAATGTAAGTCGATTTGTATAAAATAGTCTGCCAAATGCATGCATGTATATGTAAAAAAACACAAAAATAAATAAAAATCAGAAATGGAAATTTGTTTGTTTTATGGAACTCTATTCAGAAATTTCACTGGCTGCTATAGCGACTTGTTGAAACGAGTTTTGCTATATTGCTTCATATATATGCACAAACATTAGCGGGCAGGATTACTTTATATTATTTATATAATTTTTATTTTTGTTGCTTGCTGACAAACCCTAGAACAATGCAAAAGCAGAATTAAGACAAGGAAGAACTTATTTATTTATTGAGTTTTCAACTCAGAAGTTTTAAGTAATGTGAATCTATAAAAATATTATTTTATAAATAATATTTTTTTGGGGTCGCATCAATCAAGTTTAAAAAGAAAAAGAAAAAGAATCACTTGAGATGAAGCACCTTTTGTTTTTGATGTATTAAATTCACTAGATTATTTAAAAAAAACAGGTTATTTAAAACTAAAATAAACCATATTTAAACTAAAAATATTATTGCATTGAATTTCCAGCTAAATTAATTATGTTGTGATCATGATATGAAATGAAATATACAGTGAAATAAGATTTTTTGTTAATGATCAAAAAAACAACAACGTCTTAGCAAGTTATCTATTAACTCCCCATGTGTGCACACTGGGTCCCCCATTAAATCAAGAAAACAAGGGCGCAGATTTAATTAGACCAGCTAACAGCAGGTAATAAAGCACTTGAAACAGTAATAACTGTGTAAAGCCCTCAGCAGGACACAACACAGATCTCAGAGAGATCAGTTCAATCAATTTCACTACATTACCTGTGTCCGACGAGGGCGGAAGAGACAGGATGAGAAAAAGTGAGACAAAGCAGTTACCGTGATATGTGGCAGGCAAGTTGGTCCGGTTCAGCGATCCCTCTGAAACCGATGCCTGAACCGGTGTGTGCGACAGTGTGTGTGTCGTCTCTGAGTGTGTGTGTCTCTCAGTGCTGGTGCTGGCTGTCTGAACCGCTGCAAGAGTAACACATTTTGCAGCTCTGAGTGGACATAATCAATATTACTTAACATGGTTTCAGAGAAATGAAATTATATATATTATAGATATCCGTTAGAATCACTGTGGCCTTGAGCAAGACACTTCACCGCGGGGATTTTTTTTAACATTAGTGTCATTACATCTGGGTTATTTACTGTACATTGAAAATTCAAAATTATTTTGCTGGCAGCATAAAAATAAGACATCTTAATATGCGGCTATTAAGTATCCTAAAACTATTAAGAAGTTCATTAATAATTTGCAATTACTTAAAACAGTCCATTTCAATGAATCAAATCAAAATGATTCAATTCACTCAATGTTCACAGTAGAAAATCAAGTGAATGAGGTATTTCCATGCAGTAAAATCTTTTATTTGAGTAAAAATATATAGAAGATCTGAAGTTTAAGATCACATTTAATACTGTAAATACAAAAAAAAAAAAAGTGTCAGGGTTTTAAAAAACACAACGAAAGTTATGAAAAAATCTTTGGTGCATGTGTCATCAAAGCAAAAAGGGGTCAAACTAGATAAGAAATTATGTGTCAGAGTTTAGTTTCATCTTCCTCACTGAAATTGTTCTTCGAATATTATCTGATTTAAATATATCTATTATCATATTATATGATTTTGTAGCAAAAAACAAAAAAGGATTTTCACTAGTTTTTGAACCCTGCTGAATATGTAGGGAAAAACTGCTTTTTAGCTTGTATGCATGTTATATTGGTGCATATTAATACAAATTATTACATATACTTTATTAGTTTATAATCTAGTTTATTTAAAAAAAGACTTTTTTTAACTGTATATTCTTGCGTTTAAAAAAAAAAAGTGGATTTTATGCCAATTACATTTATACAAACGTCTTACTGTTTCTGGATGTGTGCGTGTTCTGGAAGGGGCTGGCTGAAGGATGTTCTCTCTCCGTCTGCGTCTCGGCATTCTGCAGTCGCACTACTGGTGTCTGCGTCCCCTGTGAGGTCACAGAAGGGGCAGCCTGACGCGGCTGCAGGCCAATAGCGTTCATAAGGCCCATGTCTCGGTCAAATCGCCAGCCGGACCTGCTGGTGCTGTAAGAAATAAACACAGATGAGCATTTCAGGATCTATGACTATGACAAGCTGTGACTTCAGATTCAGCTCATTTCTGACCCTGGGCGCTCCACTCCGCGGGTTCGGCTGCTGCTGCTGACGGTAAACAAAGAATCCGAGTTCAGATCCGACGGACTGTCTCCATCACTGCGGAAATCACTGACAACAAAACAGATATTTTAGACTTCATTATCTTGTTTACACACCTAAGTAAATGACAACGTATGCTTCACATCAGGTTATTTATCACCCCGAAAGGATTCATTTTGCGATAATGGCTGGTTGATTATACATTATCCCACTTATTACACAGCTAAGTAGCAAATAAATAAATAAACATATTGGACATTAAACATCATAGTTTATCATGTGAGAAGTAGGAAACTGCAGAATGATACAATCCATCAATCTTGCACACCAATGTAGGGCATCCGTTGAATCAGAGCACGGTCGATTATACAGTTTAGCATCATTATACAAAAACAGCTGATTATAGAACGGCCAATCAGAATCAAGTATTCCAAAGAACCATGCAGATCTCGGATTGTGCGTTTAAGACCAATAATACACCCAGACTTGACCAAATTACTAAATTTAACAACTGAATTGCAAAGAACCAATGGAATTATTTTGACGTACTCCATCTGTCCGCGTGGGCTGTGATCGGATTATAAACCCATCAGATTGGAGGAGAATTCCTTGAAATCGATGAGCTGCAGAAGTCATGGGGCGCAGGGGTAATGTGGCCTGTAACCTTGTTAAAAAACAATAATTGCTTCTTCCCAGTTGAACACCAGAGTTTCCTGCCACTAATGAAGAAGGTAATCTAATGAAAGGCGGCTTCAGGTAACATGGTGGTTTATCAAAAGTCCTCATATAGTCCACGTATCTGAAAACTGACACTGATCTGGGATCAGGAACTTGCTTGACTATTCAACTGTTGAAGATGAACTGCTGACAGACATATAATGAATCAACTCTCCGAGTCTTTGGCATGTTTAACTCAGCAAGTCAATATTGACACGGGCTCTGGAACACGTTTAGGGAAATTACTGGTTGTAAAAATGCGGTTTTCATTGCACTGATACACTGTGTTTGGTTTATCTGCAATTTCCATGGCTACTGTGCTTCACGGTGGCACTGGTTTTGTTTGTTTTGCTGGGTGGTGTGGCGTACTGGTAAAAAAATCTGGGCTGGAAGCCATAAAGTTACTGGTACCATCCCAAGTAGAAGCGATTCACAAACTATCATTATCACTTGCTCTGTTGAAAAACCTAAGCTAGCTACAGAGGAAATATTTTAAGGCATCACAAGGTGCGTTTCCATTACCCTTCAAATTGCGAAAATTGAAATTGCGAATTGAACAAATACGGGCCCCCCCCCCTAAAAAAAATGGAAATGCGTCCATTTCGCAAAAATGACCATATAGCGCAAAAAATTTATTAAACGCTAGCCATGAGGTTGGTTTTTCAGGCCTGCGAAAAGGATTAATTCCTCAAAACTGCAATGGACCGGCTTTTTTCTTCGCATTAACAGGTCACATGGCATATGTAAAAAGTCATATGATCATTCTTCAATATACTATAATCTCCAAGAAACACTTCATAAGTGGCCGCGCTCCAGGGCTTTCCCTACTATTTATACTTAGACAATTTACACTGTACACGTCTGCAGTGCAGTGTGACTCTGATACGGTCACTGAAGCTCATTACGGCCACTCAAAGCTTGTGTTATTGTTTTTATACAGGCTATGGTTTATTCCAGCCATGCCACTTATGTTTCTGAAGCGGCTCTCTTTGCTGCTTCTGTAAAGATACATGCATAAGCCTCCTTTGAATAAATATAGCCAAAATCCGTCAAAATCCCACCAAAATCCGTTGCCGTGACTTATCGCGAGGGGCAAAAGGTTACGTTTTAGCCGCATAACATTGGTTAATGGAACGCCGTCATTTCGCAATACTTTTTAAAAAAAATCGACATTCAGAAAATATCGCCAAAATTTTGCGCAAATCTGTAATGGAAACGCACCTACAATCATGTAAATGAAGAAATGTGAATTTTTAAATAATATCATCAAAAATAAATGCCATCAACCACTGTTCAAAAGTATGTGGACAGTACTGTGTTTTGGAAAGCAATTAATACTTTTATTCAGAGGGATGCATTAAATAGATCAAAAGTAGTGAAGCCGTTTATAATGTTACAAAATATTTCTATTTCAAATAAATGCTGTACTTTTGAACTTATTTCATCAAATAATCCTGAAAAATGTATCACAGTTTCCACAAAAAAATATTAAGCAACACAACTGTTTCAACATTCTTGAGCAGTAAATCAGCATATTAGAATGATGGAGTAATGATGCTGAAAATTCAGCCTGACGTTATAGGAATAAATTAAATTTTAACATTTATTTTAAATTGTAATAATATGTCTTATATATTATTGTATTAATAGCATTTTACCATATGCAGCCATGGCAAGCACATGTATAGTACCAATAAAAATGGTTGCAGGTGATTATATTATCCAATATTTGTGTGATGCATTTTCATACTAGAATTTCATGCTATTAGCAACAACATGCTTACTCAAACTGTTAGAAATCAGTTATGAATCCTGTGTGCTTTGCGTGTTGCAATCTATGTAATTGGTCACTTATGAGATTCTAATTCAGTTAGGATGCTTCCTTAGCAGGCATCTGCCTATGTAGACAATAAACAGCAAGGCAGTTCAGTAGGTTTTTGCAGCTATTGTTTCCTTAGGCATAATATTTTGTTCCTGTAACAAATATACTGTAATTTGCTATGGATAAAAAGGTTCAGTTTTTACGATTTAATAAAGACATTCAAATTTGCTAAGGACTATGAATGTGGACCAGATGGTCTGCTTGGTGATTGTTGTTTTAGCTGGATGTTTACTTACACTGGCCTGCAGATGACCAGGTCACCTTTATTGGTTCCGTAGGCCAATCCCATGCCTGGCTCTGGAAGCCACCGGGCCGAGTTAATACTGACGTGTCTCCTCTGGTCTGGAGCCATGGGGTACACCACATTAAACATCATCTGCAGGATGCCAAGAGAAAGCAGATCATCAAACACAGAAAGCAGAAAAACAAAGGTTTAGTCAGTACTGTCTCACTTTTTATAGCTTATTAGCTTTGGTGGGTCTATGAAAAAAACTCACCTTAAACACCAGTTTGTGTAGTAAAATAAATAATATTTTACATTACAGCAGACATCTTTGATTTTCAAACTCTTACTCTAATGGAGGTCTCTCCTCCGTGTGGCTGCTGTAGACGAAACACTTGTGCCACCATGTGGTCGGTGGTGGGATGGAGCAGGATCCGTCTGGAGGCCAGTCCCACCATCACATAGCAGCCCAAGGGTGAAAGACTCACCGAGATCGCGTTTGGACCTGAAATGCAGGTTAAAAACAAATCTCAAAGAAGAATTTTTGAATGCTCAGGAATGGTCAGAGTGTTACTGCCTAAATGAGCTGCTGAGTTACTGTTCGACAACACTGACCAAATCTCTTGGTGTACAGCATTTCTCCCAGGTTATGGGGTGCGAGGGAGTACACGGCTAGGATGCCCTCATCCGCAAAACCACGCTGGCTGCTGGGAATGAACACGGCCAGCAGCTGCCCGTCTGCTGAAATATCACAGCTGGCATCGTTGTAGATCTTACAGTGAGGAACGAGCACATTCACAGTGGCTAAAATGAAAACAAGAAAAAAAATGTTTTCAATAAGATTAACAAACATTTTGTAGCTTCTGAAGTAGTTAAACAAGTGAAACAAGCTACCTATATTCCGATAATGTCATGCTGATTATGTGTGCAAAAACAAAAAAACAATAATAATCAGAAGAATGTAGTACCATTACTGATCTCTGGAAGGTCAAACTTGGTGAAATCCCACCACTGCAGCCTATAGGTGGTATTGGCAATGTTACTGGCCACAGCTGACTGCCCATCACCTATAGATGCGCCTGCAACAGAGCATTATGGGTAGATCTATTTAATTCTCTTCAGTTTGTTCAAATTCACTATTCTTGTGTTTCTGACATTATGGGATAAAAATGATTGAAAGTGCTTCGTAAATTGAACAAAATAAGAAAGATGTGAAACGAAATGACAAGAAATAGAAAAACTGCAAGTTGTACCTGCTAATACTCGGTTAATGGAAGAGTGAGTGGCTAGGCCTGACTGACCCCTTTCATGGAAGAGTCCAGCATAAGGCAAGTACTCTGGTAACAGGAACCTCCTTCAGACAAAAATACATATCAAGAACGTATACATTAATAAAACATAACATACATTATTAGTAGGGATGTTCATTTCGGTTATTTTTCCTAACCGACAACCGATGCTCGTTAACCGATTATTAACCGTTAACCGACAAGATTATTTTAAATTAGAATTGAATTAAATTAGAAAGTATAAGTGTCTGTGACCCGTTAAAAATACTAACATTTGTTTCCACGGGATTAATTTTACATGCGCAAAAAGCAGCAAACAGAACATGAGGATTCACATTGTCTTCATATCCCATCTCGCACCTGCAGCGCGCTTCTGCGAGCGGAGAAAAACATAATAAAGCTAGGCTATATAACGAATAAATAGGCCCATACGAGAAACATATTTTTACTTAAATAATAAATTAAGAAAATGAAAGAAAAACTGTGCAACAAGTAGCCTAGTATGCAGAGTTTCGGTTCATTTTTGTGCTGCGCGAAAGGAAACAGACGACAGAAAGCGGCATCCTATTTTTCTTTAGGCTTACTTTACAAAAGCACAAAGATTTGTTTTTATTGTGAATGTACACAAATAAAGGCAAACCTTTTACAATTCCGATTATCTTTATGACTAAAAGGAGCAGGCCTAGTTGCTTCCACTGTTAGAAGGAAAAAAAAATTCAAGTGATTGCGCCGGTGCCCCAAGCGCGCACACAGTTAAGCTTTGCTACATTGACAATGCAGCATGTTCATTATCATAATAAAACACAGTCAGTCAAACATATGGAGAAACACAACACTCCAGTGAAATATGTGTAAATCTGTGCTGTTAAGTGTTTTATAACTGTACCGCCGTGATGTTATTAAAACAGTTTGTTTACGTGGATATTGGAAAGCGAGGAGTAGGCTACATAATAAATAATAATTTGCCATTCCAAATACATCGCGAATACGGAAACGTTTGATTTTGTGTCGAATGAGACCCAACGTAAGGTTTCAGTTTTGGTTTTAGCCTAATTAATTTCGGTTTGGTCTTGTCCGTTATTTTTGTTAGAAGCTTGTTATATGTTTGAATTCTTGTTATTTTCCTAATACTGGATTAATTGAAAGGCTTTGTTGTGGAGGGGGGGAACTAAATACCTAAGTTTATTTTTACAGTGTTTATTATAATGTTTGTAAACATTTCGCGTCGGCATTAGGCCTATTTCTGAATGAAAGAATAAAATGCGACTTGTTTTTTTTTTACACAAATTTTTTTATACGTGTAGCGTATTTTAACCATGCAGCAAACCTTTTTAAATATTTGATAAATTACAGAAAAAATAAATAATTTAATTACTTTTTAAACCGTTTAACTGATTGTATTAATCGATCAAAATTCTTACGATCGGTTAACAACGTTAAAATGACATCCCTAAATTATTAGCACAAACTGTTAAAGGGGTCATATGATGCTATTTCATTTTTTCCTTTCTCTTTGGATTGTTACAGGCTCTTGTGCATAAAGAAGATCTGTAAATTTGCAAGGACTAAAGTCTCAAATCCAAAGAAATAATCTTTATAAAAGTTAAGAGTCAACCAAAACGGCTCGTTCTAACACGCCCCACATCTCTACCCTCACTATGTGGGAAGATTTTGCATAACGCCGCCCAAATGTTCGTGCAAAGAAAGAAGGTGTAACTTTTAGTCTCACTGTAGTTTTTTTGACGCTACAGCCATGTCGTGAATACGCTGTGTGTTTCGTTGTGAAAGTGAACTACTTTGTTTGGTTTTCCAAAAGAGTACGATATCCGCTTCATCGTGCCTAGAGCTGACCCGTGCTGGTCGCTGAGGAAATACATCAACTTAGTGCTGTGGATCGCCGGCACATTTTATGGAGGACTGTTTACTGATCCTGGGTGAGTAACGTTAGACTAAAATGCCGGCGTTCTGGGACTCCAACGTAAGTAAGTTTTCTTTTATCATTTGCCACTGATAATTCAAACGCGAATTTTGAGCAGTGTAAAGTAGCGCTTGTTGTTTGTCATTTCTTTCTCCGAATTACAAATGCAGACATGGTTTTATGTTTTTTACGCGGCGCGATGCAACGCAACATGTTAAAAGACAGAATAAGTCATTATAATCAGTAATTATGTCCCCACTTGATGCAACGAATGCCTCGTTTATAATGTTTTTTCATGTTTTTGAATCCTCGCTCCGGCCGGACAGGGCATCACAATATGGTAAGGGTCGTAACATTTCCGTCATACGCTTGAGATATTCGGCCAATCACAGTGCACTTGATAGCTGGCCAATCAGAGCATACCTTGTTTTTCAGACCTATGAGCTTTGTAAAGATCGACGCGTTTCAAAAATGCGGGGCATAGATGAGAAACAATAATGGACTGTATGTGGAAAATAATGTTTTTTTTTTTTTACTTTAAACCGAATAAACACATTTCATTAAACCAAATAAAACATTTTTTGCAACATCATATGACCCCTTTAACCACAGATATCTGAATTATTTATATTTTCTAAAGAAAGAAACCCCACAACAAAAATAACATCACAGATGATATTACTACTGTATTTTTTTTTACTCTTTACCTTCGGGACACTTATTTGAAATGTTATGGACAGTAATATTTTTATTTTTTAAAGAAATTAATACTTTTATTCAGCAAGGACGCATTAATTATAAAGACATTTATAATGTTACAAAAAAATCTATTTCAAATTAATTCTGTTCTTTTGAACTTTGTTCATCAAAGAACCCTGAAAAATGGTTTACAATTTTCACAAAAATATTAAGCAACCGTTTTCATCACTGATGATAATAAGCATATCAGAATGATATCTGGAGGATCATGTGACACTGAAGACTCGAGTAATGAGGCTGGAAATTCAGCTTTTGCATCCATTACTAACCTTTTTCCTTTAAAATATTCAAACAGAAAACTGTTATTTTAAATAGTAATAATATTTCACAATATTACTGTTTTTACAGTATTTTTGATCAATACAAGCGTCTTGTGGACCAAGACTTCTCACAAAATACATTTTAAACAATAAACCTTTGAATAGTAGTTTATGATAGGCTATGTTAAACGTCACATATGACACTGACCGTGGGACAAAGCGCCCAAGAGAGGGGGCTGACATTCGAGCGTTGCGGGGCATTCTGTGTCTTGTCCTGTCTCCAGGCTCCCTGTGACCGAGAGCGAAAATAAATATTGAACACTTACTCAAAATCCAAAACCACTCGGATGAACACAGGATTTACAAAACTGTAATTGCAATCGTACAGTAATAAAGATGTATGTATGTATGAGTGGGGATGCAATGAGTTTTATCAGACTCACTCGATGTCCTCATAGTCTCCATCACTGGCCTCTGGTGGCATGGAGGAGGGATTGTTTGACTGGCTGTCGGCTTGAGAGTTTGAGAGCGTCCGTAGGCGATTCTGTAGGGAACGCTGGCGTATGCTTTCTCTTCGAGACAGATACTGGATCATTCTCTGAGCATAGTAAGCAGCTGGAGACAGCCTGAGGAGATGTGGAAGAGGAACAGAAAGGTCAAACTCTGAAGTTAAAGTCCAATAATCAGCTTTGATTTTGTACATATAGGCTTTCAAACAGGTACCTGGCAGGGTCTGGGTATATGGGATGATCTCTGGAGCCAGACATATCATATCGAGAGAATGGAAACAGCGACGATTCCAACAACCTCCTGAGGCAATAGATGAGAAACAAATAAGTAACAGGAAAGACAAATGTAAAAGCACGGTCACATTTACCATTGTTCAGGGATATTTGCAGACAAAATCCAGCCATTTCAATAGGAACCCACGTGAACGGGAACCTCACATAAGGGAAAAATATTTTCCATGCAGATTTCGCAACAGATTCAAGTCTGACATGCCAATTTACCATGTTTACCGGCAGAAATCTGCTTCGCTACACTATTGACAACAGACAATGGACCTTTTTTTGCCCGCAACATTTTACAGAAATTTCGCTAATCTGACCACACCTTACCTTAATAACCAAATTTAGTTCTTGTTCTTCCCCACCTCCTGAGTGAGTCCTCGTCCGGATTATCAACAGGCACCTCTGGGTTTAAGGCGTCTTGTGTTGCCTCAGAAGCAGCGCTTGCTGTTGGTTGCCGGTACACACTTTCCCACTGCCCCGTCTCCTGATTGTACACCAGACTCATAGGCTGCTGGCCCTGTAGACCAGAGGAGGTCTCACCCAACTCCATGGGCCTCATCTCAGGGGCCTGGGCCTCCACTCGTGCACCCTGACCTGGGTCCTCAAACGGAGGCACTGAAAGCGGCCATGATGGTCCGTCTTGTGAGGAAGAGGAAGAAGAGGTCTGACCAGAACGTTCCCAGCGCTGAGTGTCGTGGTTGAAGGTGAGGAGGTTGTGGCACGAACGGCAACGATTAGGGTGGTTTTGAGAGGGGCCAGCGACCGTGCCTCCGTTTCCAGTGTGGGAAGAGCCGTTGTGCGAAGGCCCAGGACGTTCTGTGTCCATACCACTGTTGAGGAGCTCCTGCATGGGTCCCGGTCCACCCGGCACCTCTCGGCTGCCACCGGGTCGCTCCAACTCCTGCATTCGCTCGTATTCCATAAAGTAACGGCTCAGGTTGCACTGCAGGACGTTGCGTATGGAGGCCGGGTTGTTGCGCTGGGTGTTGTCATAGAAGGGGTGATGGCCACTACTAGTGCCGTCGTTGGCTCGTCCACGGTTGGGCTCCGTGCCGGGCAGCACTAGGCCTCGCCCTTCTGTAGCAGACGTGTATATGGGTGATGAAGAGGAACCATCGGGGAACCTGTGCAGAGAGAGGAGATCCATAGAAGAGGAGCTTGTCCTAGGAGGGGGCACAATGCCCCTTCCGGCGCTGCTTTCCACCCCAATCGCACCTAACCCATGTTCATGTCCCGTGCTCAGCAGACTACCAGACCAATCAGCCCCAGGGAGACGCCCAGGGGCCTCAAGAGGACCAGGTGTTTGTGACCCCAAGGGATCAATAGTCCTAAGAGGCAAGAGTCCCCGATGCGCAGAGTTCCCTGCAGCCCCGCTGAACACGCTGCTAAAAGCAGACGGTCGGTCCGTGGAGGTGCGGGTCTGGCTAGGGGCGGGCGAGAAGGCAGAGGGGCCCGACTGAGTTTGCGGTTGAGGTGGATCCGAAGGCTGGAGGCCTGTCGGATTCTGCGTGAATAAGTTCCGCGAGGCAGCGCAGCGACTGCACAGACAGCCCAGACCCAAATGCTGCGTGCAGCCCTGTAAGGCAGGGCGGTCACCCGGTTCCGTCTGCACCGGGTACTGGAACCGAGGTATGCTGGGAGGCTCTCTGGGCTCTGGGGCGGGGCGGGACTGATCACCAACCTGTGCTCCAGAAGAGCGAGAGGACAAGATGTGCAGGAAATTGTGCAGGATTGGTGTCCGACGTACAGGTGGGGAGCGTAAAAGAGAACGTTGGCGGAACAAAGCCATCTCCATGCTGTCCATGGGGACATCAGAGTCATCGTCATTCTACAAAAACACAGTAAAACACTCATAAAATGACATTTGTAAAAGGAAAATGCACAGAGGAAAAAACAGAACAGCTATTTTGACAGGAAAAAAGGTTGTTTCTAACCTGCTGGTTGGATGGGTTCACAATAGCTGTTAAAAGATTATGACCCAGAGGGTCAAATCTCACCAACCTGGTCAAAAAATACAAATTTAGGATTAATTGTTTTAATGATTACTGGAAAGAAAATGGGTCCATTTTTATTTAGTTTTGACCACTATGAAATAACAGGATTGCTTCCACACCGGACACGTTCGGTCTCGCTGGCGGTCTTGACCACAGCAAAAGGTTCTGGTCGGCTCCAGTCCCAGAAGTGAAGTTCGTTGTTGGTGGCGATGAGCAGGAGCTGAGCTGTGGGGTGGAACGCTAGAGAAGCGATGGCAACATTACTCTCGGTGAACCAGCTTTCGCTACCACCCTGGGAATAGGGAAAATCATCCACAACAATCATTTAAACAGCAACGTTTGGGGTTCTAATGCCTAGTATATTATGTAGATGACTTGCAATTTGATCAGACCAGAAAAACCACCTTGAGCTGCTACCGAACGGTATTAAAATCAAACACAAAGTAGCTAACACACAACAATGTTTGCAAAGGTGGAAGCTCCACACATATTGGGAATAACTAAAACACTAAACAAAACTGATGCTCACATGCAGGTCCCAAATGCGGACTTCTCCATCAAGGCACCCAGAGGCAACCAGGCCAGGGATGGTGGGGTGAAAGGTCACACACCAAGGTGTGCGTCGATGGCCCACTAAAGAGTGCAGGCACTTTCCTGTTTTCACATCGGTGATGTAGATGTTATGGTTGACGTGGGTTGAGGCCACAAGATTCCTAAAAAAGTTTTAAAAAAAGTAACTACAATCTCCGGAAGCAAGGGAAAACTTAAGTTATTTAGCATCTAGTGTTTTCTAATTTTATTTTCTCTTAAAATGTAATTGTTACCTATCTGGACTGAAGGCCAGCAGGAAGGTCGATCGTGGATTATCCGGCAACTCTACTTTCTGTAGAAATAATTGAGACATATACATATTATATACATACATACAAACACACATATGTATATTTGCATACATATATTATTTGCAGGCATGATAATTTGGAAATTAAAGTTTTTACAGCATGGAGCCTTAGTGAAATTTCAGGGTCAATCAAAGACTATAAAATAAAAAATAGATATAACTTAAAATAAATTATAACAATTAAGTTAACAATATTAACTCTTAGTTTAAAATAAATTAATCTAACAATTAAAAATCTAAATCTGCTAAAAATGCATGCAACGTAAAAATCAAACAATGTGGCAAGCTTGATGTGACAATTTTTTCAATGTACTGTACAAATTTTGAATTCAGCCTCTCAATAACTGTCAAATAATCTAATCTGTATATTTTATAACACAAATAATGACCAAATTATTGCATTATTATTCTACATCTAAACAAGAACATTAATATTAAAGGGGTCATTTGATGCGATTTAAAGGTTTCCTTTCTTTTGGAGTGTTACAAGCTGTTCGTGAATAGATAAGATCCCTGAAGTTGCAAAGACTAAAGTCTCAAACCCAAAGAGAGATTCTTTATCAAAGTTAAGACTCTGCCACACCCCCCTAAAATGGCTCGTTCTAACACACGCAAGTACATGTCTACATCACTATGTGGGAAGGTTTGCATAGCGCCGCCCAAATGTTCACTCAAAGAATGAAGGCGTGGTGTCAGTACCGCAGTTAGTTGAACGCAGTCAGGGAGACGCTGTGTGTTTCTAGGCGAAAGCGAAGGCTTTATTTGGCCTTCCGAAAGTAGATGCATTTAGGTATCTTTAATATTATTTACAACAGAACAGCAATGCATTTTAATGGACGACCGTTTCGTGAACCTATGAGAGGAGGTCATTCTGACTTTGCTATGACAATCTGGATCTTCTGAATCAGCTCCTGGTTTCTGTTTTGTTTAGTATTTGCTATTGACTGTTCAAATGCTGAGTTTTTGCGCATCGTGTGTGTGTGTGTGTGTGCGCGCGTGCAGAGAGCGAGATAGAGAGAGCGAGAGATAGAGCTGAGAGAGAGAGAGAGAGAGAGAGAGAGAGAGGAGAGAGAGAGGGAGAGAGAGAGAGAGGGGGTCACATCAAAGTGGAGTCAGTTGTCTTAACCGTGGCTTGTGTATTGCACACATACCAGCTTCATCACTGTGTCTGTCACGCGACTCTGTTTCCCCTTTCCGGGCTCTGTCTTTACATTTATTTTGAAAGATGAAGCTCGCGATTATGGTAAGGGGCGTTACATTTCCGACGAGTGCTTGCGGTGTTCGGCCAATCACAATGCACTGGGTCAAATGGCCAATCAGAGCAGACTGCGCTAGTTGGAAAGAGGGACTTTGTTGAAAACATAGCGTTTGAGAGAGGCGGGGCATATAGGCCTACAATAATGTACAGTATTTGAAAAACAAATTGTGTTTTTTGAACATTAAAGCATGTCAACATATTCTGTTACACCAAATACACAAAATAATGATCTTTAAAAAAAGCATAATATGACCCCTTTAAGACATTATTCTGACTGTGATATCTTGAAATCGGTCTATATAGAAACGTCTGCTGACTGTAGGCCAGAGTGAATCATTAGAATCATTAAGGTTGATACCCTACCTGGCTCTGCCATTTCATCCAGCGCGTCCGGTCTTCCACCAGCTGCTGCAGGAGCTGCTGGGAGCCCAGCATGCGAGCTCCTCGCTCTCGACCCGACAGGATCAGCACAGAGTTTCTGTTCTGCACTGCCATTTTTCCTCTCTAGTGCTCCACGGCCCGGCCGGCCTTCCTTGCACACGGGCCGGACACTAACTCAGCAGCACGTCGCCCATGCAGACTAGTGGACAGACACAAAGAAATGAGCTTAAATCAACAAACAATAATCTATAGGTCAGTAAGAAACATCACTTATCAGCAATTCATTAAAAGGCAGAATACTTCTGAGATATCATTAACTGATAAAATAAAAATGATCAAGAGCAAGTTCATTCTCTGCATTTCAACACACAGAGACTTGCAAACTAAATGACAGCTCATCTCCAGACAGATGTCTGTACAAAACCAACTGATCATGCAACAAAACCCTTGATTCAAAGCTATAAGTGTATGCAATAAAAATGCATCTTCACTACAAACACAATAATCTGTTATAGGGCCCAGCAATCAAGTCCATGAAGCATCACTCTACCATCCTTTAGACAACAGATTTGCAAAAGTAAACCCTGTGGGTGATATTACACCAAACATTACCTTTGATTTAGTCATTTATAGACAGGTCAATAAGATTTGATGTTGCTGTGGACAATTAAAGCCCTATCAGATGCAGATGTGCTGAACCATGTAAACAAACAAGCCATTTAAATCCACACAATGCCAGTGAAATCTTCATTCATATTTGATCAACAGCAAACCACGGACCACAAAATATGCACATTAACAGTATTAATAAAGGCATTAAATTAGTTTTTTGGTCGTGCAACTAACAATAACTCACTGTCGTGCCTGCCCAAATATGGAAACTGAACTGAAGCTACTGTGTTAGCCACCATTTATTCGCTATAAACGTTTATTTACACATTTCTTAGTTCTAACAATCATATAACCACACATACACTATGATTGTATTGGAAAGCAGATTAAACAGCCAATTTATCGATATTTTACAGACCTGTTCTGTTGTGTTTGTCAGTGAAATGTCATCGAAGACGCTGTTAGCTTCTTAGCCTCTTAGCCGAGATGGATCGTTATTAAGCGACCTGGATTGACAACCCACCGATCCGAAGCGCCGAGCAGATTACATTCATGTCATTTAGGAGTATCTCAATCAAACCCGTCTGAATTAGCGGTACATTGAGAGATTGTATTGTGGTGGCTATCGGAGAAATGATGCTAGCTAACTGGTTTATGGGTAGCTCTGCGTAGGCAGGCATACTAATCGAGAGCGGACTGCATTGAACTACTTTAGGTCGGTTAATCGAATGCAGAGTGGATCGCCTCAGAAAAACGACAGGTAGATTGTGCGATTATTTTATGATTTACAGGTCATTGGGATTAATTTATTTTTATTCGCATGTTTTCATAATTTAGAAAGAAGAGTATTTTTAAGGTTTTAAGACATTCAAATTGTGTTCAAAGAAATTAAGTCAAAGTCCTTATGGCAGTACTAAGATACAGTGATTGTATCAGATCATAACACCATGGTATTTTGATATATGCCACAGCGATTAATGATTAGCATATTCACGTGCCAGGGTTTTACATGATGGGACTCCAAGGTACTTCAAAGAATACCATAGCATTAATATGATATGTGCCATATGTGTCTATCAGTGCACTTTTTTGGTAGCAATGATTGTTCACAAAGTTTTAAAACAGCTCAAATAGCACATTTATTTAAGCTTTAAATAAGTACATACTAAAAAGAAAACTATTCAAATTGTGCAACTGTATCAAATCACAAAGACCTATGATAGGATTGTGCTTTAAAATACAAAGATAAAATATTTCTAAAACATTTCTAATACAAAGCACTCATTTTACCATTATGCAACAACAATGACATTTTTACAGTATAACCTATTCATAGATTCATTAGTACACAATCATTAGTGTGACTACTCACATTTACTAATTGTATGCATCAAGATATAGTTATTTTATTTGAGAAAATCTGCTGTGCTTTCTTCAAAATCTGTGTAAATAACTGTGCATTGCTTCTTACATTCAAATATACCATGATATTTTGGAAATAAATATTTTAGGTGACTCCACATTCTCAAAGTCTGTACAACAACTCTAGCTCTTCAGCAAGACACTTTTAAGTAATCAAGATGGATACAATATGAAACCCTTTTCACGTAAAGTAAAAATGCTTATTTAATTATTAATGCTCAGTTTACTTCATTCTCAAACATTAGTTCACATTTTTATATAAAATTGCCATCTGAGAAAGTCTAGTTGTGCTTGGCCCGGCCTCCTTTCAGGTAAGTCTTCCATCGTTTCACATAGTCCCTGAAAATGGGGGCACTGTCAATTGATGCAAGCAGTTGTAACTGGTTGATGTGCGTGGTGTGGTAGTCCCAGCGTGCTAAATTAGGGGCAACACCCAGGGTAAAGTGTCTTAGGTCATAAACCGTTCCAGAACCTGTGTCAAACAATGGCAACATGGCCTTGAGCGACTCCAGTCCTTGACTGAAGAGTACACCTGCTTCTCGACCAAGCTTGTTGCCCGCGGTCTCTGCCACATCATACAGCCCAATCAGAGAGTAGATAAAGCCATTAAGAACAAACGAACTAGGCATTGTGGGGTATTCTTCATACCAGTCGTACTTGTTCAAGAATGTCGCCTTGATGCCACGTTGTTCCGAAGTCCTCTTGAAGGGGGATGTCGCTCGGATTGCTGCACCGAGGTATGCAGGGTTGTGCGTCACCAGGTACGCCCTGACCAATGTCGACATGGCTTGGCCTTGGGCCATGGCGGAGTACCATCCGGGCTCCAAACTCTTGAAACCCTCTCCGAGCTTACGGGTCACCTTAATCGGCCACCCTCCATGCTCATCCTGGTTATGAAGAAGCCAATCACTGGCGGCAAAGAAGGCAGCCATGTGTGCAGTGGAAGACACAGTGATATTGCTGATAAAGCCAGAACCTCTAAGAACCAGCTGGACCACACGGCGAGGCATGATCTTGGTTGCCTTCACCACTTTGGTGTTGGACAAACCGACTCCTTTACGCAAATCCGTCACTAAATCGCGACTGACGGTACTCCACGAGGCTCGAGAGCCGATGCCATAGATGACCTCTCGGTCTTTAAAGGAAAGAAGGAGTGGACTAGTGATGTAATGGATGATGTAAGGAGGCCCCTTTTCTGTGGTCTCCAGAACCACAGAGACGCTACCATTGGAGACAAACTTCACATCAAAGGTCAGGACGAAATCTTTTGCATTGTCCAAGACCAAAGACACACCATCAGAGTTCTCTATGAAAATACAACAAAGTTGTCATCTATCTATGATCATCACAGCAAAACAGTCGATTCATCTGAATTCACATCAACAAAAATGTAACAAGGAATTCATACCTGCTGTGACAAAATGGTTCGTAAACCCAGAGCGACCTTGATCCTGGAGCTTGGACAGCGTGCAACCCTTAGGGACGACCCATGGACTTGAGCCACCCTCTTTTTCCTCGGACATGCCATAGATCTTTATGTCAGGTGGCTTTTCTGTGAGGTTCTTGCTGTAGTGGCTCAGCCCATACTGAGCTATTTGGATGGGGTAGAAGTAACCCTGAGGACCCCACTGGGTAGAGATCGGTACACCTGTGAACAATAAAAACACAAAAGGTTGATCCCAGAAATGGTATAATTCTTTATGAAAGCACTTTATGAAACTTCAAACGTATGTTCTTTTAAACCAGGGTTGCCCAATCCCGTTCCTGGAGATCTAACTTCCTGCAGAATTCAGTGCCAACCCTGCTCCAACAAACTCTCTGTAATTATCAAGTGTTCCTGAAGATTTTAATTAGCTGGTTAAGCCGTGCTTGATCAGGGTTGGAGCTGAACTTTGCTGGAAGGTCAATCTCCAGGAACAGGATTGGGCACCCCTGCTTTTGACATTTAGGCTACGTTTACACTAGTGCGTTTTCATTTTAAAACACATAACTTTTGCTACGGTTACGCCTGTCGTTTACACTACTCCGGCGTTTTAGACCTTCGAAAACGGAGACTTACGAAAACGCTGCAGACCCCGTTTTAGTTTGAAAACTCGGGTGGTTTTCAGTTTTAAACGGAACCAAAAGAAAGAGAATAGGAATTCTAAAACGATGGCGTGGCTGCCAACAGTTGCTCTGCGTATCCTTGATGACCGTGTAAACAATAACATCATGCTCATTGTTGTACCTGTATGAATGGTCATGCATTTTCGGTTGTGTAGTGTGGACGGAGATCGTTTCTGAAATGCAGTGAAAACGCAAGTGTAGACAAGGATCGTTTTCATTTTAAAACGGCGTTTTAAAATGAAAACGCACTAGTGTAAACAGGGCCTTACACTTGTTTACATTTTAAAAGAGAACATTATGTGAATAAATAACCTGCGGCTGCTCACCGTTTACGTGTAATGCATGCCAAATGAAAATCAATCTTAATAAATAAATGTCGTTTTTTGTATCAATATTTATTTGTTCCTCCTTATTCATTTCAAATACAGTTTCTGAACGTCATTTACATATAAAAAGTAACCCCTGAACACCCTGAGTAGCTGGTTCAGGTGTGTTTGATTGGGATTGGAGCTGAACGCTGCACGACGGTAGCACTACAGGAACAGGGCTGGCTACGCCTATTTTATGCAAACTACCTTCCACACCGCTGATGCATTTCACCCGATCCCGCACTTCTACGTTGTAGCCCTCAAAGGACATGAAGACCCCATCCGGGTGGTAAGGCTCCCTTTGGGCGTACACCCGTGAGTAACTGTGGGAGAACTCAAACCGTTCCATCCCATCATACTGCACCAGACGCCCGTAGACGTCAAAGTACCTTTCCACCCAGCTGAAAGGCAGATACACCTCACCCCTCTCCCTACGGCCTTTTATGATGACATCTTCATTGATAAGACAGTCAATCTGCTCGTAAGTGACTTCTTTGGATCCAGGCGGTGCTTCAGGGGCTTGGCCGTTCTCTTCGTCCTTCTCTGGGGTGGGTGCAAACTCCAGCTGAGGTCTGATCTGTGTGGGTAGGTCTTTGTCACGGGAGCACTTGTTCCACAGCAGTACAGTGATGAGGGCAAACACAGCACAGATGACTATCAGAGTCTTGTGATTGATGCGAGCCACCAGACAGCGCATTGTCACATCACAGCCATGCAGTGATAGTGGAACATCTCAGGAAACCCTTAAGGTCCTGTTAGAGCGATTCAGGTGCAGCATCTGCGGACAGAGATAAATATGGGTCCACCATTTTGTCATATACTTGGAATAACCCACAATATATATCAAAATATCAACATCTAACCATCAAGATCACTGGTATACTGAAGTCTTATGGTGAAGGCTTACACCTATAATAAATGTAAGTGTACAATTAAACGTTAATTTATAGCTACATACCATCTAGAAGCAACTTGCATGGTCACATTATGAATTGGAAACAAATCCACTTATTGAGCACTAATCCTTTCAGCACATACACAGGCGAATGATTATCAAATCTAATCGCATCACTCTAAATTGAAGCTGCGAGGGCTCATGTGATTTTGAATGCGAATGAGGGCGTTGAACAACATGAAGTGCTGTAAAACGGTATGAAAACATACTTACGCTCACATGAAACCATCGCACCGTCCGCTCGGGGGTCTATGAAGGCATAATATAGAAGACGACAAAGAGAAATATATGAGGCGAGTCCTCGCTCTAAATCTGCAACTAGTAGATGCTACAGCTGTATCTGATGCAGCACTGGCCAATGAGAGGAGACGGGCTTCCGTGGCAGCCAATTAAATGTCAGATTGGTGTGACATTAGTTGAATATTATGACTGATAATAAACGACTATTCCAAACTATTTCATCTTCCAAGAATCTCAAGGCTTTTAAAACGGTTAATTTATTTCATCTTTTTAATTTATTTTGTTAAATCTTTCATTTTGTATTATGTACTTATTGTTACATACATCTATTAAATGGTGCTTTGCATGTAATGTCACCTCTTTGTATGTAATGTTGATATTCTCTGTATTTTTATATTTGGTATCTTGGCATTAATAAAAAAAAATAAATAAATAAACGATTATTCCTGATTGTGGCAAGCCCACCTGCGTTTACTAATGCATTATATGCATATTATTTGATTTCTTTATTAACAAAATTTCTTTAAAAACATTTTACAATGATGTATTTATTTGCTTATTATTATTATACATGTTAGAACAATACTAAGGTTCATTAAAAATAATGCAAATAAAAAAAATGATCGTCTGTGCAGAGTCTTATTGAAATTTTGAATGATAAATAAAGTCCATATTGCGTTGCTGAACATAATCACAAGATGTCTCTGTAAACCAAGCGAATCCATGTCTGAGTCTGACTGTTTATTTAGGAAATCAGGAACAGGGAACACAATGCGACAGGAATGTGCAACAGGTTTCTATCTATTACAATCTCTAACGATTGCAAACGTTTTAACACTGAGAGAACAATAGCCTATATGTCTTTTATGGTAGATATCAAAGAACAGAGTTAAAAACACTTACACATAAACGTAAATAGTACAATTAGTACAAGTAATTAAAAATCAACTATCACTATCACACACACACAAAAAACAAACAGCTGTGGATCATCCAGGTAACAGCACACACTCTAAAAAATGCTGGGTTAAATACAACCCAGTGCTGGGTAAGACAGGGACAAACCCAGCAATTGGTTTGTTTTGACCCAGCGGTTGGGTTAAATGGTTAACCCAACCTTCTGGGTAGTAACCCAACCGCTGGGTTAAAACAGCCCAATTGCTGGGTTTGTCACTATTTTACCCAGCACTGGGTTGTATTTAACCCAGCATTTTTTAGAGTGCAGTATTAAGAATCAAGCGTATATACACTTTTGAACGGGGTCATTTTTATAAATTCAACTATTATTTTCTCTTGTAGACTATATGTAAACATCTTTTATGTGAAATATCTTATTCAGGTTAGCACTAAATAAAAAATAACACGCATTTTGTATGATCCATCTTACTTTGATCAAATAATTAACATTTTGCAGACACTGCAAAGTGTATGTAAAAGTTTGACCACAACTGTATGTAAATGAGTATGTAAATTGTTATGATTTATTATAGATTATATGCCTGGATACGATGATTGCTAGAGATACCTAGTTACACGTTTGCATAAGGTTGACGATATTCATACGATCTGAAGAATTTTATGATGGACTTAGGACGCGAACTGCAGATGAAGATACGTAAGTTCTAGGTCTACGGCAGAGATAAAACTAAAACTAAATAAATAAATTTTTTTATATGATGCATAATATCCAGGAGCCTAATGGCTATTTCTAAGCTCAAGCTCAAATTCACAAAACCATCAACACTGTATAAGTTCATTAAAAGTGTTAAAAGGTTACTTACACAAACACTGCAAATAAATGAAAACATACAACAACGTGAGCGTTACAAAACGTACAACATCAGATTGTCAGATGATTATTTCCTACTATTTGTTAGATTTCAAGCAAATGAAATATTATAAATTCTTCAAAAATTTTCTTTGTAGAAGTTGAAGCCGAACTGCTCACACTGGGCCTTGATGACTTTGGCCAGAGCAGGAGAACCGCAGTAAAACACATGAACCTTTCCTTTCTTTTCCTCGGACACCTTCTGGAAAACCTGAAAATGCATTTAAACATTGAGAATCAAAGATATTGGGGATAATAGAATAGAGTAGAGTAGAGTAGAATAGAATAGAATAGCTTTTCATACCTTGGCCCAATCTGGTCTGCCTGGCTGTGTGCGTGTGCGAAGCCCAGTGATGGAATCTCTCTTCTCTTTCTTGGCCAGCAGGTCCAGAGCCATCTGCAGACCTATGGCCTTCATATCATTCTTACTGAGGGCTGATGTCATGTACATGTGCATCTCCAAAAAACGGCCTGAAAACATATAAACAAGCATGATTGGCCATTTCAGTGCCAACCCTATCTCCCTCTTTCTTCGGTTCTCTCTTACCCTCTGGCTCTTCATCTGCCTGGTCCATCTCCAGCTTGGTCAAGAGACTCACAAACCACTCAAAGGACTTCTGATCTCGGTTGATCCAAATGAAGTCCACCTGCCGGAAGTTAGAAGACATTTACAAATTTCATGAGATCAAATTTGTTCATGTTTATTAGCTTTGATGCTATCTATACAATGTAAAAATGATATGATCATTAAATCATAGCAACATGTTTTAATTTAGCCAATTTCAACTGAGATTCAACAAGACAAGATTTTTAAAAAATGAGTTGAACTGACTTGTACAACCAGATTGATTACTTAATCATTTAAGACAGCATCTGAACTTTAAGGAATAGTTGTTGCAAAAATGAAAATTTTGCTGAAATAAATATTTTTTTCTCCTATTTATTCTAGTTTCCATTCGACTGATCACCACTCTCACCTTCCTCAGTTTCATTTCGTTGTCTTTGATGGTTTCACACCAGGAATAGTTGCAGTTGGGGTAGTTTTGCTTTCTCATGCGATAACTGGGGGAAAAAAGACAAAAAATAAATGTTACATACAATTTAAAAAAATTTGCCTGTGGTTTTTTTGATGCAAAGAAAACTTTAGTCTCACCGGCACATAATACTCTGCAAAATGGATGCAAAAGGAGTGATGCCGATTCCAGCGCCAATAAGCACTGCATGTTCAGATGCAAAGATCTGTCGGGTTGGGGTGCCAAAAGGTCCGTCCACATAGCACTAAAAAAAAAAAAAAACGCATTACCAAAGGTTTACAATTCCTTGTAAGACAATCACTTTGAATAAATGAGATTACATTTTCTGTAGAAGTGGTGAGTGGTTAGGAATCAAGTACCATGGAACTGGAGACATGAAAACAAATTACGTACCTTAATGTTACAATATCTGTGACTTTCACTTAATTTTGCTGTAAGCTGGAAGACAACAGAAAATAAGTCTGGCTAATCTTACATATAATGGAACATATGTTCTGCTTTGTTCAGACAGAAACTCACTTCTCTTGTAGCCGGAGAGGCGTCTCCCAGTTCTGCCTGGGCTGCTGGGTCACTGACGGGCTTCTGGGAGTTTGTTCGTGTTCCACTTGTCCGGTACATGGTCAGTTCAACAGCATCATCCTTATTAGACGCCACAGTTTTGTTGCAGCTTGTGGACTTGAAAATTTCATTCTACATGGAGCAGAGTTACATAGTTTACTAAAACTGAAACCATAAAAAAAAATCTTTATTACCTGAAACTAAATAAACATTAACTGAAATAAAATAAAATAAAAAAATATATATATATATATATAAAAAAATAAAATTAAAACTATAAACATAAAAATAAAAACTAATTCAAAATATTTGTGAAAACTAAAATGGTACCTTAATGATACTAAAATAACACTGACATGGAGAAGAAGTGTAAATGTCTATTTTATTAAACTTGTTTGAAGTTCTTAATTTGCTATTTAAACTTGTCTTTCCGTAAGATTAAATGGCAATATTTTTTTCCCCAAAAAATTCTGGAGAGAAGCCCATTGATATAATAAAAGAAAATCATTAAGTCTTGGTGCTATATTGTCAATGATGTGCTTACAAAATGACCCCAACTATAAAGAACTGCATCAATAAAACCTCACAGCAATGAACTTCTGTCACTATGTGTTTAGATTGCAGCGCTCAGCCAGTGGATGATGTAGAAAAGCCAAGACCTGCGTTCTGCTCTCGTGGCGTCTGTTTCTCAGGCTAGTGCTGAGCCTCTTGTTGCTAATGGTTTGACTCTCCGGCTGTCTGAAATACTCGTACAGACGGTTTGTCCACTGGCCCATAGAACGAACATGGAGCCACAGCATATCTGATTGTTTGAGGGAATAAAATTCAGCTTGGAAAGCTTTCATCACTGCAGACAGCTACATACAGTTTATTTATTTCAAATGTTTTGTTTTGGTAAGAAGAATAAACTTGAAAGAGACTGTCTGAAAATATATCTTAGATTTGTTGAAAACAAATGTCATTGTTTTAAACATTTGCTTTTTTGTGTGCAAATTTTTTGCTTTGTTGTTTTAAGACAGATTTTATTAATAGATTTGCTTAAAAAAATCTTATTTTGTTAAACATTTGTTTTGTTGTGTAAATTTAGTTTTGTGTAAAATTCTTGTTCTGTTTCGTTATAAAAGAAATGTTTTGCAAGGAAAAATAAAATTAAGTCAAGACGGATTGTCTGAAAACAAGTCTCAGATTTGTTTTAAAAAACACAAATCTTATTGTTTTAAACATTTGCTTTGTTGTGTAATTTTTGTGTAAAACAACATTTTTTTTATTTTGTTTTGTTAGAAAAAATGTTTTGTTTTGGTAAGAAAAATAAACACGTCAAGACAGACTGTCTGAAAACAAGTCTCAGATTCATTGAAAAAAAGTCTTATTGTATTAAACAATTTGCTTTTGTGTGCATTAATTTATTTTGTTCCCTAAATATATATATATTTACAGATGTTTAGATTGTTTTCCTGCAAAAAAAATAAAAATAAATCAAAAGCGTTGACAAAAAAGATATTTCTGCAATGCATTTTAATTGCATTTAAATGCGCGCACACACACACACAACTAAAATATAAACAAATCACTGCAATCTAATAGAAGTGTGCAAGAATAACATAACTGTATGCTTTGTAGTCGTTTTACCTTGCTGCTCAGGAGCGCTGCTGATGGTAAACGGATGCCACTCGTACTTGGCGATAACAGGAATGTTTATATACACATAATCCCCAGGTTTGAAGTGAAAGAATGGAGGCCTCTTGATTACCAAATGTGTTACCTTCGAAACACAAATAAAAGGCAGTAGAGGTGAAGCTTTCAGCATGGATGACTAACTAAATGTTCCAGTAAACTAAACACACCAAAATATGTACATTGGCTCAGATTTTTACCTTTGAGGGCAATAAGTTGACTTCAACTATGTACAGCCCACCCATGCGGGACACTGCTATTCCAACAAGTTTCTCAACGAGGAACACCACTCCTGGCACCACAAACCATTTCCAAAAGTTCGCACAGTGGACGATCAACAGGGCCCAAACCCAGATGTAGGAAAGATGGGACCAGTAGAACACCTACACAAAAACAAACCCATTTCTTGAACATATTATGCTTTGACAAAACATATTTGAATGGTATTTGTTTGTTGGTATGCATGGCTGAAATAATGTGCTGCAATTTGCAAACAGGATTCTTTGCTGGTCTTGAAACAATCATCTTTTTCAGCTCCATATTTTCCAAATCAACAGATATTCACAGAAGCGAGCATCAGCACATTCTTGCTTCTCATAAATGTAATCAGCAAGCCATCACCTCAAAATGACCACTGCGTCTGACGAATGTGCTGGAACACACCACCATTAAGCAGATGAGAACCTGCAGAACGACGCCCGTGATGGAGGCGGTGCCATTGACCCAGCCAATCCCAGGACGGATGGTGAAAAGATACTCCCACAGCTGATACATACCATCAGTCTCAGACATTCGGGCTAAGAACAGAGAGAAAGGGATATTGAGAAATATTCTTTATTAATATGTTGCTTTTATTACAGTATGTTACAAAGTCATATACTTTATACACTCAATTGAACCCTATAAAGCCTACAGTATCATATATGCAATCTATTATTTCAGGATGAATACTGGACTGAAGCAAATTAGGCTTACTTAATTATCCATGCATAATTTTTGATGTATTAAATATGATACATCAGGCTAGTAGAGTATTTAAATATAATCTTATTAAGACATTAATTATAGTTTTGGGAGATAAACAGTGACAACTGATATGCATATGCATTTTATGTAAGTAGTCTGTTATACTGTTATTAAGACCTCATTGATTTACAATACAAACTATCAGAATTTCATCGTAATTTTTTATTTTAATATATAAATATCAGCAACTGCACCAAATTACACATTTTTGCATATTTAATGTTGGGCCTCTGAATAAAATTAAGGTGCTTTTTCTTTCTTGAGTATGAGCTCCATATTTTCTTTTATTATTATTACTATTATTATATTTAGTCAAAAAAGTTTTATTGCAGGTAATCAAAATTCATGTTTACTTCATGATTAGTTCAAGTTGACTTCTTTTGTCCATAGAATGAACGTCAATGGAGTCCAATGTTTTTGATACTATCCCTTTAAATTAATTAGACCATTTTTAACAAGTTTATTACAGGTTACCAAAGTTTATGACGTGAGCACCAGTATGTACAATGCTGAAGATCAAGATGGCGTAGCCCACGATCTGATGCAGTAGAATGTTCTGGTCCAAAGGTAAGACCCTCAGCACCCAGGTGGCACGTAGCCACGTCAGACAGCGCCTCAACATCAGCACCTGCAAGACAAAACCTTGTCATTACAGGAAAATGAAGAATCAGATGAATCCATGAGTTCAACTCACCATAACCAAAGTGCAGTTGAGATTGAGACATTGGCCGCAGCCCTTGGCCACCATGAACCAGGGGCCTCCATGCGCATTCTTCAGCATCGCGATGATGAAGAGGAGCACATTCAGGAGGGCATACAGGCAGAGGAAGAGCAGCTTGCGGCTGTTGTTGTGCCAGTACGCCCGCGTCAGGTAACGAGGAGTCTTGCATTTCTTCTGCTCCAGATCGGGAGGTTTCAGCCAGTTGGCGGCACTGAGTGAAAACAGAGAAAGCAGTATTTTTTTTTTGGTAATAAATTTGGTACATTTTGGAGCATTTATGTTTGAGTGCACAGCAGCAAGTTCTGGTTTTGGTAAAGAGTTACTAGCTTCGAGGTGAATCATGACATTGCAAACTTTGATTTGAACCAAAACAATATTTGAAAACTGGACAAAAAGGTATTATGTAACAGCTTAAATGAGGGAAATAACTACAATCCCAACTACAAGGCACTGCGAATTAAAAACGACAGACAAATATTAAATCACTGATTTAAAGATATTGTGTATACATATAGAAACAACATATTTTGTTTATTGCAAATATGTTTATAGATACAGATGTTTAAGTAGTTTGCAAGCGAATATAGACTGACTATATCACATTATTTGCAATGCTTTATGGGAGCAGATGGGCACTAAAGAGTTATTTTGGTGCAATTTGCTTGTTTTGATTCTGGGACTGGTGGAGATTTCTTTGCAGAATCATGGGTAATGTATTTTTTCGCCAGGAATTTCACTGTTAAACATTCAGTAAGTTGAAATAATGCAGACTGAGGGCTTCAGCAAAAGCACATACCATTGATTAATAACAATAGTTCAGAGTAGGTCTCTCTTTAACAAGTTATCATTAAAAATCAATAAGTTATTGACTGTAGCACCTATACATCTCTATGCCAGGGTGGTGACTGTCTTAATGAGAGAGTCTTTGAATCATTCATTCAACCGATATGTTCAAAAACACAGATTCATTTCGAACCAAAACAAGTTGTCTTTATGAGTGAGTCATTGATTCAGTCACTCAACTGATTCAAAAACACTGATTCATTCAGGATCTAAACATGGGCTGTGTCCGAAATCGCCCCCTATACCCTCATTCACTATTCCCTACATTAGGCCACTAATACAGTTCACTAGAAGGAGTGAATGAAAACAAGCGAGTGAATTCGGACACTGAGTGCACCGGAAGGAATGCCGCTTTCGCATAGTTTGTGCTTGCTGTTTATTAATCATTTGAAACTAGCAAACTAGCAGCTCCAGTAGTAAGATTAAAGCATTTATCACGGAATAATTTGTCATGGAAATTATGTATAAACCCTAATCAAAAAATTTAATAATCAATTTACAATGAATTTATACCCGTGTTGTACATTATGCTGTACGCCATGGATGAGCGCTTTGTAAAAATGAACAGATTGATTATTCAGCTACCATCGTCTGGCAAGATGTGGGAATTCATTCGGCGCGTGACTCTCACGGTGCATTATGGGCATTCTCTAGCCGTTGAGCGTGCACCAGTTGTACACTCGTTTTTGCAGTGCATTGTGGGATTGAATGAGTGCACTCAAGAACGTCCACTATGGTTTCGGACACCACTAAAAATGGCTGTTCCCTCAAATAGTGCCCTATTTAAGGGTATAGGGGGCGATTTCGGACACAGCACATGGCAAAAAAAAAAAACACTGATTCATTCAGGATCTAAACATGTTTTTATGAGTGAGTCATTGAATCATTCTGTCATTCAAAACACTCAGTCATTCATTAATTGGACACCGCTATTGTGTTGCTCAGACATGCACAATGGTTGACTTTATTTGATACTATTTTCGTTGCCAAAGGAAAAATACACAAATTAACTGGCAAAACTGTATCCAAAATATAAGGTTACTCAGTAGCTATTAACTTCTTTCTCACTGAACTGTAGTATAAAAATATATCACATATCATTGATCAGAAAATCAGTGGTCTTGTGATTTTGCATAATCATGTCTTACCTGATGGTAAGGTTCTCCATAACCTCAGGAAAGTTCTCCAGCTCTGCCTTCAGCTCTTCAAACGTGATAGAGCCGCTGTTATCTTTATCTGCAGATTCGAACAGCGCCAGTGTCAGGTCATCCAGCTTTTCCTCAGGAAGTGAGATCGCACTCTCACGCAGACAGGATTTCAGAACTGTACGTAACTCATCTGGGTCTATGGAACCACTGCCTACATGACAGGTCAACACAATAGCCTAATTGAATTAATGGTTTACCGCTGATTGTTTAACAAAGTGTAGGGTGTAAGGCAAGTATGACATGTTCCTGGATCAAATTTGTTTTTGGAACAGCATTACAGTCAGCCAATCCTTTCAAAGTCCCTTTAAGTCATTCTACATGATTAGGTATTCTATAGTCTTTGATATTAATGATAGGACGGTTATGGTCCGTGTAAGTTAAGTGGAATGTTGTGCCAGGAACAGCAAGGTATAGCCCTATACATTAATACATCTCTCTCTCTTCACTCTTAAGTACTTTCAATTATAAGTCCTACTTTATTAGCATGATTGTGTTCACATACAATATAGCCAAATTAAGCCATAAACCAGTTTGCACAAAAATTTTAGCCCAATAAAGTTTTCCGTTTTTTATTCCTTTCCTAATAAGAAATGAAATGGTCAAAATGTATGTGGACCAGGAACATATTCTACTTGTGTAAATCACTTTGTGCATTTAACTTGGCAATCAATTTCTTAAAGCATTTCAGAATAATAAAATATGCATTGTAAGACAAAAATGCATTATGGGAGCGCTTCTCAAACTTAACTGTAGCCTAACTCTATTGTCAATATTCTGAGATTCACTGATTTTTTATTTATTTAAAAATTTTTTTGTCTTGAGCTAAAATTATGACAAATGTGGTTATTCATTAACAAGAGCTGTTAATACATTAATCGTGATTATACTCCAGGATATTTTTTGTAGGTAACGTCACATGTTAATGCATTGTTGTTGTTTTTAAAGAAAGAAAATATATAAATATGTAACAAAGATTTAATTTTCTTGATGCAGAATCTTGATTTTTTTTTTTTTTTTTTTTAGCATTAAGATTTAATTATTTGTTGTTTAATTCTTTAAGTAATTATTTACACTTGTTTTAAATTATTCTAGTTATCATTTTAATGTAATACCATTTACCACTGAATTCTAAAATGAAAGAGTAAAAGATGTACTGTACACCTTACCATCCACATCATAGACCTGGAAGAGGAAACGTAGTTTGTCTGTCTCACTGCCATGGATCAGAAGATCTAAAGCCTCGAGAAGTTCATCCAGACTGATGGAGCTGCTGCCATCAGAGTCAAACAAGGCAAAGAACCTCTCCGCAAAAAAAGACTACAACAAATAACAGGAGAAAAAAGGTGATCATATTGAGATCTTTTCAGAATAAGATAATAAATTAATATTATAAATGTTTCCATGATCAGAAAGCTCACCTCTTTTACTTTCAGAGCTGTTTTAAACTCATCCAGGTCGATTTCTTTGTCGTCTCCTGCAATGCTCTCAAACTGCTTGGTGACCCATTCCAGCCAGCGTGAGTCTTCTTCTAGACTCATGTCTCTGCTCCACACAGTCCACACACTGTATTAGCAGTATCAATTCATAAGACAAATGTATTCCCAGTGTCCTCTCAGAATCATATTTAGTCCATAACTACAGACATGTAAACAACATTTTGCGGGAAACATATATTTTGTCAGACAGTTGCAATGTACAGCATCAGGAGAGTGGTGGAACAGAAAGTCTGATAAATATAGATAGGAATAGTTTAGTAGATTAGCATAACTGTACGTGTAAATAATGGTTTAAATTTGAATAATTTATGTAGGTATGCATATAATGGTTTAAAAATAAACATTAATCACATTATTATTAAATAAATATTTTAAAGCACATAATGCAATTATATGTATATGTATGTATGTATGTGTATATGTATGTATGTATGTGTGTATATATATATATATATATATGTGTGTGTGTGTGTGTGTGTGTGTGTGTTGTGTATAGTGTTATGTATTTATAGATCAGTATATATTTGTGTATATATTTATATACAGTACATATAGCCTATATACACAAACATAGAAATAAACACACATACAGATAGATACACTCTTAAAAATGCTGGATTAAAAAGGGACAAAACCAGCTATTGGGTTGTTTTGACCCAGCGGTTGGGTCGAAAACAACCCAATAGCTGGGTTTGTCCCTTTTTAACCCAGCGCTGGGTTATATTTAGCCCAGCATTTTTTAGAGTGTAGATAGATAGATCAAATGCAGCAATCTGTCCTGGGTGTAACTACAAGTTTTACACAGTGTCCCATTTAATCAAGAGAAATCATTACCTTTAGATGTAAATCTTCTTAGTCTTTGTCTCAAGTATTTCCTTTTGGTTTTTAATGAAAATGCTCTCACAGACAAAAATGTAAAAGATAAGGGGAGATTTTAATGCAGTCACAAGTTGTTGCTGTTGCAGCGAGTCCAGTTAATCACCTTTCCAAGGAAAAGAGAGAGAGAAATAGAGCCAGACATACAGAAGGAGGCTGGGCAGTATTGTTACAGACATTCAGTATCTGGTACACACAAGCAGCAGCTGCCCCTGACATCCCTGCGCCTGCTGAGCACCAGGTATTATGACTACTAAACTACTAAATTGGACAAAAAAGCACTATAAAAGTGGTCCATGTGACATTTATGCACTACTATGTCATCTGAAGTCATACTGTAAGATAAATGAAAATTTGTATTCACTGAAAACTCTTCTTAAAACACTCATAACAAAGAAATATGAGTGTAAAAAGAATTTTTACAGAAGCAACATTTTACACATTTTATCCCAAATATGAACCAATGGACTTGATAGCAACACTAATTTAAACTAAAACGGATATGTTGAGTAAAAAATGCAAAAAGGGAACGGACCACGAGCCACAAAAACAGTGTCTGTGGAAAGTCAAACATATACTGTATTTCACATGGTGAGCCAAGGAACAAAGAACAACATCCTTCCATCTGTCAGAATCCCTCGGTGTCATAAGTTCAAAGACACTTCCTTTAAGACTGGACTGGTGGAAGTGTTTGATAGGCGTTTCAAAATCTGAATGAAAACAGTAACAGACTCTATTCTGCTGTCAACGGGTGTGAAAGTGGAAAAGAAACACAAAACTGATATAACAAGACATTTATTCACTAACACTTCACTCAGAAATGGAAGCATTGCATACGGGCCAACAGATGGCAAAATACTCTTACAGCAGAAGTGGAATATTTCACATCTTATAATGAACTTCATTCAAGGAACTATGCTGAAATGTGCACACATTTGAAATGCTCTATATAAATTCATCATAATGTATTGAATGTGAGGACAGTATCAGCAGGATGCCATCCTCTGTCACTCCAGCCTGACCCGTTTCCGTGGTGATGGGGGCGGGTCCAGAGCAAAGGCTGTTGGGGAAGAGGGGCGGGACTCTGGGATGTATTCCATACAGTATTTCTCAATGTATGGCCCAGCAATGTTCCACACCTGAATGCAACAGGCAAGAAACAATATGGGGTGAGAATACTAGTGTAAATTGTCTTGAATAATACATTTTAATACATTTAATAAGTATACTGTATATAGATGTATATATTTATATATAACATACATATACAAATATTTGGGGGTCATTACGATTTTTATTTAAATAAATTAATACTTTTATTCAGCAAGGACGCATTAAAGTGATCAAAGTGACATTAAATACATTTATAATGTTACATAAATTTCTTTCAAAATAAATGCAGTTATTTTTAACTTTCTGTTCGTCAAAGAATCCTGGAAAAAAAGCATCAAGGTTTCCACAAAAATATTAAGCAGCAACTGTTTTCAAAACAAAACTGATACTAATAAGAAATGTTGCTTAAGCACCTAATCAGCATGTTATAATGATTTCTCAAGCATCATGTGACACTAAATGTTGTCGTTTAAAACATAATTGAAGTACATGATTTATAAGCTATATTTACAAAAACTATAATGTACACGGTAATCTAATTAAGTAATCAAAGCAAGAAAATATTAGAAACAAAATGCTTAAAAAAATGATAATGTTAATTTGAAAAATTGCTAGGGTGTTCTGGGATGTTTCTAGGGGATTTCTGGATTTTTTCATCTGCTTTATGATCCACCAGGTAAGAAATATTAAATCTGGTTGTTTACAAAAGTAATACCCTCATGTTTTGTAGCACCCATTCATGTCCGTAGTATAAACAGTTGAGTCTGGGGTTTGTTTTCATATTTATATTGATGCAAATACTAAGAAACAGTGAAGCTTACCTTCTGGTCTACGAGTAGCCGATGTACAGCTTCAATGTCTGGAGCCATGAATCTATCTTTAATCCAGGGCCTGGAGAAAAGAGAAAAGAAGACAAAAATAAGTAGGAAGAGACAATGAAAGAAGCGTTGCCAATTATTAACCTGAAAGGTCATTGTTTTGGAGGTTTTGGGGTTAGTGTATCATCATTTGACTTACTTTACTGTGGCTCGCACAAGATCATACACTTTCTCCAATGGGGTCGTCGTACGTAGTGGGCGTAGAAACTCGATACCCTGACAGGCAGCTAACAACTCAATAGCTAGCACTGTAAGGATAAATAAAACAGACAAATTCAGGTTTGATATCTGAACAAATGACATATTCTGATATGTATTTGCAGATCAGTGGTCATAAAACCAAAAAAAGTCCACAAAACTGACAACATAAAAAGTGAAAAAAGTTTAAAGTGAGTGACGTGTGGCCCACTCGGGACCCATACATATATATATATCTATATTATATATATAGTATATAACATATATATATATATATATATATTATTATTTTTGTTTAATTTGCATGTTATATGAAAATTTAACATGGTCAAAAATGAAAAATTTTCAACAAAAAAAATGATTCATACATTTTTAGAAAAAAAACAAAAAAATACACTTAAAGGATAGTCAGCTTCAGGTTTGCTGGTCCCCATTGACTTCCAAGCATGAAAAAAACCCCCCCCATATGCAAGTCAAGGGACCAGCTAGAATAAGATCATACAAAATTCATACAAACTTAGCCACAAATTAGCTACGGGTAAACTAGTTACAAATTGGCCAGAGATGTTGGAAAAATATAAGTACTTACAAACACTTTTTATTTAATTTAATTTTTTTAATTACCATCGTTTTCATTTAGTTTAAAAACTTTAATTGTACATTTTGTACAGTTCTTTTCTTCTAAAAATCATGCATTTTTGTAAAAATGATTTTTAGAAGAAAAGAACTGTACACAATGTACAATTACATGTTTAAATTAAATGAAAAATGATTGGTAATTAAAAAAAATAAATAAAATAAAATAAAAATAAGCAAGCAAGCAGGTCCACCCCTAAATCCAACCATACAGTGGCCGTAAGTAGTATGAAAATGTATGAATGAGATTATGAAATTTGCCACTAATTCGCTATAACAAACTAGTTACGACTTGCCAAGAGATTCTGTTGGAAAATATTAAGTATTACTACAATTTGTGCTCTTGTGCCTTGGTAATCCAATAGGGGCACCATTATAGTAACAATTTTAGCTAAATTGAACAGTGGATGATGTCAATAGGTAAATGGCAGGCTGATATCAGGTTTTGGACCTTGCTCGACGTGCTCGACCACTCTGAGGGCTTTACGTGCGGCCCAGCCTCCCATGGACACGTGGTCCTCCGTGGCTGCACTAGTGGACAGGGAGTCAATAGAGGAGGGGTGGCAAAGCACTTTGTTCTCTGAAACTGCAGAAAGAAACGTATCTGTTTTAGTTAATGGTCAACATGTCAAAATTAAACCTTCTAGTATTTGGTTAAGGAAAGTTATTCTCTCTTGAACTTTGTGATGCTCACCAAGAGCCGCAGCAGTGCAGTGTGCGATCATGAATCCAGAGTTCAGGCCTCCCTCGTTGACCAGGAATGCAGGCAGCTCGCTGAGAGCGGGATTGCAGAGACGTTCAATGCGTCTCTCACTGATGGAAGCCAACTCGTGCACCCCGATCGCCAAATAGTCAAGAGCCTAAGAATGGAAGGAGCGAATCAGCAGAGACGTCGCCCGAAACGTTTAGCTAAATAAACACTATTGTGGCGAGATGAAATACCTTTGCTGGATATTCTCCATGGAAGTTTCCACCAGATATGGTCTCACCTCTTTCTGCAAACACCATCTAACTTACAGTAAAGGCCGAAAGTACAGAACTAAAGAGACTGGTGTAGTTATGGCATTGACCAGCTAATCAGCCAAACCTTGACACCAAACGGATTCTCAGGAGGAACAAAAAAAGTCTCCAGAAGTCGTTCGTTTCAGTAAGTGTTGGTGATTTGAGGTCACATGACCAACAGACACTGCTGGTACTGCAACCCAAGTTCAAGCTACAAAACTGTAAAAAGGATACAGGATTATCCGTGGCACTGTTGATTTCTGTATTAATGATTTTCTTGACAAACTCAATTGTGTCATTAACGACTCCATGGACCTGCAATATTTAAGGCAAAATGCATTAAACTGTAGTTCACTTGAACAAGCCAGCTTTTATTTTTAGATTTGCTGCTTTCATTTTCATTTTCTTATTGCAATTTTGTTATGTGCTTTTCTAATTGATTTTAGTTTTACTAGGTTTATTTTTATTTAAAGTAAATTTTTCTTTCCAGTTAATGCACACATTTAAAGCAAACTGAATTAGACTATAGTTCGCACATTTGTCAAAGTTTTTTATTTTATATTTCCAGTTAAGCAATTTTCACAATTTTTAAAAAAAATATTACTATTTAGGTTTAAATCATTTTTATTTCAGTTTTAGTTTTTATTTATTATTTCCAGTTTGTAATTTTAGTGCTTCAACTTAAACTTATTTCAATTAGTTGTAAAAGGCAACATTTTAAATTTTCATTTAGTTTAAGTTTTTCATCTAATAATTATATTTTATTTCAGTTTTATTTTAATTAGCTATTATTGTTAATTAACTATTCGTTATTAAATCTTATGTTACCTGTGGACAACAGCGCATGGTGTAGGCATCTTGAACCCTGTCGCAAAACCGATGGCTCTCTGCAATTATCGAAAAACGCAAGAGTGGTTATCACCAAATGGTTAAATATGGGCTTTAATGGAGCATAGGAGCACTGCAGGATTCACCTGCAATTTCAGACGGGTGGTGATCGGAGTCTAACAGGGATCGGAAGCGCAAGGCCACTTCCTTCTGTCCCGGATGAGGTCGCAGTTCATGAATATCTGTAAGAAAATTCGTTTTTTCATTAAACTGGTCTACTTCCCATTGCATAACCAAAACCATGTGCTCAGAGAATTGGTGCAGGTCTGCATTTGTGACAGGGACTGTGACTTATATGTGAGACAATATGTTTTGTCTGACAAGTCTGAACGTTTACTGCAGTGTTTACAGTTTCTGTCTGCAGAACTGAGAACAGCGTCTAAATAAGTCGGCTCACATCCAGCACATCAATCACTTGCTTACACGAGCTCACCACTATCAAAGGCTTTGGTGGTGCCCTTGAGGACTTCCAGGGTCAGGGCAGCGATGATGTCAGCCTGCCGGGCGATGGCCTCGGCTCTCTCCACGGCCTCTGCTCCCAAAGAAGTGATCATCTGAGTCCCATTGATCAGAGCCAGCCCCTGCAGACAGAGATAAACATAACCAACATTTTTATCTTTTATCACAGAACAATAGTATTGAACCACTGATCTGTCAGTCAGTCAATCTATTTATTAATCTATTTGCTCTCTATCTATCACCACATAACAACCCCTTCAGAACAGAACTGCTGAGCAACCACGTTCTAGCACACAAATATAGCTTATAAAATCTTTCTTCTCTAGTTTGGAACTTTGCTATACAATAAAAATGACTTGTTCTAAAGCTTACAGTGGGTTCTAAGAGGGGCTCCACTGTTAAAATGGACCAGGCAGGTCAAGGACACACATTTCTGACCCACAAAACAGCTCTAAGTCAACAGCGATAAACATATTGACTGCACAATGGGGGGATTAGCCGTACCTCCTTTGGCTTCAGAGATATGGGCTTCAGACCATGTGCTTCCAAAACCTGCAGGCAATACAAAGGTCAAATGTGACTTTAAAGGCTAAACGAGGAGTAAATGTGTTTATGCATTGCTTGCATTATCATTAGGACAAAGATCTGCAACCAAAGCACCCAATGAGTATTTACTCACATATTTGGCATCCGCCCAGCCGCTCTTGGGCGACCACATCTTGCCTTCTCCCATGAGGCCAAGGGCGAGGTGAGAAAGAGGGGCGAGATCTCCGCTCGCACCCACCGTACCCTTCTCCGGGACGTACGATAAACAGGAGGCTGGTAAGAGAAACGAAAGAAAACGGTAAAATATCAGCTTTGGTAAAACTCTTTTGAGGGAGAAATTCAAAGAAACCTTTTGCTAATATTATTTCAAAGACGCGGCAACTAACATGAAAGTATTCTTTGAAATGGCACACCATGTTTCATATGCTGTGCCAAAGAAACCAAAAACCCCAAGAGTACTCTCTTCAGTTATAAAATAATGAGGGATGCATTAATGTACCATTGAAGGCATGGATCATGCGGTGCAGCGTCTCCAGTGAAACCCCGCTGTACCCTTTGGCCAAAACATTGATCCTCAGTGCGAGCAGCATTCGAGTTCTTTCAGGACTTAAAGGACTTCCCAGACCTACAGTGACATATAATCAAAAATAATAATATAGTACACAGAATCAAAATTGGTTCAACAATGTCAATTCATCGCAGGAATATTTTTTATGATGCGTAAATATCTTAGAAATGTCATACAAAAACATATGCAGAAACGTATTCATATACCGGTCAAAAGTTTGGAAGCATTGCGATTTTTTGTTATGTTTTTGAAGGAACTCTTTTCTGCTCACCAAGGCTATATTTATGTGATCAAAAATACAGTAAAAACAGTTATATTGTGAAATATTATTAAAATTTCAGATCGTTTTCTATTTGAATATGTTTAAAAATACATTTTATCCCTCTGTTTTTTCCGGTCTTCAGTGTCACATGATCCTTCAGAAAATAAGTTATATACTGTAATATTTATACTGTTTTTACTGTATGTAAGAGACTTCTCAAAAACATTTTGAAAAAATCCTAATTATTCCAGCCTTTTAACTGGTAGTGTATATTTCATTTGACTAAAATATGTCACACCTGAGGAGTGTGAGCGCAGAAGATTTTCCTGAAGCTCCCTGAAAGACAGAAACATGTGAGTTAAAATAATTGTTAATTTAAATGCAAAAGGTTTCAGGAGTAAAAAATGAAAAATATATATATACTTGAGCTTGCTGACTGGGATGACAGTCCGAGCAAATTTACCAAACCCTGTAGTGATGCCATAGACAACTAGAACATGAAAAAGAAAATACTGATGTTGGTCAAACTTATTAAAGCCCACACTATTTAATAGTAAATATGTGCTGTTTTGCACTACATTTTTACATTTTCAGAAGAAATAGTTGTGCAAGTCGAAAAGATTTTTATGCGACATAATAATTAATATATAAAGGTTCTTTATTGACATCTATGGCTCCATGAAGAACCTTTAACATCCATGGAACCTTTCCATTCCACAAAAGGTTCTTTAGATTGTGAATTTTTTCTTCATACTAAGAAAAATTGTTCTATTAAGAACTATTTACTGAAAGGTTCTTTGAGGAACCAAAAATGGTTCTTCTATGGCGTCGCTGTGAAAATCTCTTTTTGGAACTTTTATATTTAAGAAAAGGCTCAAACAAATCAGAAGTTTGATCACTTACAAAAGAAACCACACATATGTCCTTTATGTAAGTGGATGTCATGCACACCTTTGTTTTCTTTCACAATGGTGTCCAGAAGCTCTCTCGATTGCACAACCTTTTGCTCCGCCTCTGGGGTCAACTGAGGGTCAGACAAAAGTGCTAATGCATTTCCATTGAGAAATATTGTTCATAAATGTAAAATCTTCACAGTCCACCATAAACCCACGTACCTTAATCTTATACAGGCCTTTCCCTAAATTCACTAGATCAGTTGAGGTCAGGCTGTTCCCATCTAGAGAAATGTACTAAAAACAGACCGCTGTCATTAATAATGTAGTACTGATGAGAGTAAAAATGCTGTATGTTTAGTAGAGATATTTCATACTTGCTCAGGTTCTCTGTATGCTCTTGTTCTGTTTTTAACAGTCACATTAAGGATATTTTCAGAGTTGTTAAAGTTTACACATGAACTGAATAGCTAAAAGCTGTTGAGAGACTTTCCAAAGATATAACAATCATTTACATGCAAGTCTGTATTTTGTAAAAAAAATAAACTAATGATTCCAATGGAGGAATGGGTTGGAATGAATTATATACGTGATGAAGTAAAAGGTATATATATATATCTATATATATAATATATTTATAATTAGCAACTATCAGGGTTATCAGTTTAATCATTCTGTTAGGTGCAATCAATTTCAAAAATGCTATACAGTGCACCAAAAAAATAAGAAAATTGTATTTAAAATTAATTAAAATAAGATGGATTTTTTTTTTCTCATCAAAGAAATGAAGTGTTAAGTACAACTTTCCAGGTCCGCATTTTATATAATGTCTTTAAATGATCTTACTTGTGGGATTTTCTCAGCAAAAACTGATGTGATTATTATGTGATTATTTGCAACTACTTTGATTAATTACTTGGCACACAATATACTTTATTCCATTAAAACATGAAGATTGTCAATATAAAGATACAGATGTGACGTCCCAGGTTGACTTGGAATGAAATCTTGTGACATGGTGTCCCCTTCAATAGCTGAAGATAACAGTAAAATAACATGTTATTGACTCATCTTGCAATACAAGATTCAATATTTCTCCAAAGAACAATCTGTCCAAAGCCAGCCAAGAACTGAATGATTGATCACTCTCTCAACAAACACTGAACAAGTAAGCCATATTTGTAACTTTACCAAGTTCAACAAAGTCATTATCCTCAAGCACGTCTTCTACGGTATCGTCACTGTCCAGCAAGCCCAATCCCTGACATCTTCTGACCACAAAACGCACATCTTTGATATGCTGGATCCCTCCATTGTCGGGTTTGTTCTTGATGTAGCGCTTGAGAGCTTCAAAACCCAACCATTTAATGCTGGAGGTGGCATCTTTGCATGGAACAGTTAGCCACTCATCCCGAACATGGACTGTGAAACGAGGCATCACGTTGGACTGAACAACCACAGGCCGGTACCTGAGGAGTGCGATCAGCGATGCAGATTGCTTCACTAGGTGGTGTACACAAAACGCAATGGACCAATCAAAAACTGTTCTGTGGACCCCTCCTTTATCACAGAAGACAGAGTACATGGGGCTGTTTGAATACGTTATCTCTGCACCAAAGGTTCTGTGTTACAATACACTTGTCAAAAAGACTAGAATCTATCAGTCAACAGACTGTACAATTTTGGCATCAACAACAGAAATAAACATACATTGCAAAAATATATATATATTTTGTTTACAAATGTAATATTATTTAATACAGAATCACTGTAATTGTTATACTGATAATAACATATCATTTGGTAAATATTTATATTAAATTAAAAAAAAATTGCTTCTATCTATAATCTATCTATCTATCGGTATTTTTTCCTAATTTAAATTAAAAAGCAATATATATAGAGAACCGAACGATGATCGAATGATAGAATGATAGATAGATAGATAGATAGATAGATAGATAGATAGATAGAATGATCGATAGAACGATAGATAGACAGACAGACAGACAGATAGAACGACAGACAGACAGACAGACAGACAGACAGGACAGACAGAACAGACAGACAGACAGACAGAACAGAACAGAACAGAGACAGACAGATAGATAGACAGACAGACAGACAGATAGAAGATAGACAGACAGACAGAACGACAGACAGACAGACAGACAGACAGATAGATTAGATAGATACGATAGATAGATAGATAGATAGACACAAACATATATTAGATAAATAGATGATAGATAGATAGACAGACAAACAGAAAGACAGACAGACAGAAAGAAAGAAAGACAGAAAGACAGACAGATAGATAGATAGATAGTAGATAGATAGATAGACAGACAGACAAAAAAATTTATCATAGATAGATAGATAGATAGACAGACAAACAGACAGACAGATAGAACGATAGACAGACAGACAGACAGACGAAAGACAGACAGACAGAAGACAGACAGACCAGACCGCGAAGATAGATAGATAGATAGATAGAGAGACAGACAGATAGACAGACAGAAAGACAGACAGATAGATAGATAGATAAAGACAGACGACAGACAGACAGACAGATAGACGACAGACAAACAGACAGATAGACGACAGACAGACACAGATAGACAGACAGACAGACAGACAGACAGACAGAAAGAAACAGACAGACAGACAGACAGACAGAAAGAACGACAGACAGAAAGAACGAACGACAGACAGACAGAACGAACGACAGACAGACAGATAGATAGATAGATAGATAGACAGACAGATAGAACGATAGACAGACAGAACGATAGACAGAATGACAGAACGATAGACAGAACGACAGACAGACAGACAGACAGACAGATAGAACGATAGACAGAACGATAGACAGAACGACAGACAGACGACAGAACGACAGACAGAACGAACGACAGACAGAACGACAGACAGACCAGCAGGACAGACAGACAGACAGAACAGAACGACGACAGACAGAACAGCAGACAGACAGAACACGACCGACAGAAAGCCGACAGACGACAGACAGACAGGACAGAAGACGACAGATAGATAGATAGATAGATAGATAGATAGATAGATAGATAGATAGATAGATAGATAGATAGATAGAACGATAGATAGATTGATAGATAGATAGAACGATAGACGATAGATAGATAGATAGATAGATAGATAGATAGATAGATAGATAGATAAGATAGATAGATAAACTCCATTAAAAATGGGCTGTTTGTGAGATGCATGTGAAAATGTTTGCGTCAAATTTTCTGCATAGCAGGTATATTTACTTTTATGTTAAAATAAATTAATCTTCTGCAATGCTGAACTGTATAAAACCATGTCAACTTTTGGGCTAAAGGCTAGACATGACAGTTTTGGGCCAACTGTGGGGTGTTACAGCTGTTAAATGTCCCACAATGAGGAAAAACACAATGCTAATTCACGTTAAAATTTAAATTTTTTACTTTTTCCCCAAATAAATTCATTAATTTATGTTGTTTCAATCCTTTTTGAGACAGCTTTCAATAAAGAAGCAGGTCATTCTAGACAGTTGGCGCTCCCTCCAGGACAGACAGTGAATGAGCGTGGCTGTTGGCACTATCAGTCCTAAACTAATATTATTTGCATTTTTAATGAATTCAGTGACCAAAATACCCTGACAACAAAGATTCAATAACCATTTAATGTCTATATTGAGCTTCCACAAAGTCTACAATGCATCAGCAACTTCAAAGATTATCCAGTGACACAGCCTTGACTCTGAGGGACAGAAAAAGGTGGCAATTTTGGCATGTTTACGACTGCCCGGTGACAGTGAGGAATATTTTAAGCAGGCAAGTGTGACATATTCTGGCAGCATCTTCAAAACTCTTCTCTCTGTCATCCATTCAACCACATACACCAGGGGTGCCCAAACTCGGTCCTGGAGGGCCGGTGTCCTGCAGAGTTTAACTCCAACTTGCCTCAACACACCTGCCTTCAAGTTTCTAGTATGCCTAGTAAGAGCTTGATTAGCTGGTTCAGGTGTGTTTAATTGAGGTTGGAGCTAAACTCTTCAGGACACCGGCCCTCCAGGATCGAGTTTGGGCACCCCTGACACACACACACTGTATGTCTTTTTCAAAGTATTTCCTTTACATATTCTCACATCTCAGTTTCTCCAGGCCCCAGACTCTCTGAAACAGGCCCTCACAATTTCATCATTCGCTATGTCCTGCTGTTGGCTAGACTCCAGCTAAAAAAAAAAAAAACCTAAGTAAACACAGAACCTCAGACGTTTGCTCCAGCCTAGGGCATGAGGCATGAGAGGAGGCCCTTGTGTTGGATCACACCCCTCAGGTGCAAAGCACTCTACATATTTTAAAGCTCTGGGGCCAGAAACATGTCTTGAAATAATTTGCTGAAATGTTCGTATTTTCATAAGGGGGAATATTATTTAGGGTTAGAATATTACAGGGGTTGGACATAAAGGGAAACGTAAAGTGTAAAATAAGGTAGTTGGGTACAATTAAGACTTTGGTATCAGAAAGCAAATTAAGACAACATGTGGCATTTGCTAATTAAGATAATGCCACATCATGTAAATATGTTAACATGATTTTAATGTGAAAATCACTTACTAACACAATGATGAGAATTAAAAGTTCAAAAATTAAATTATATACAATTTTACAATTTGCATTGCCATAACAACATAACACCTAAACAACTGTAAAAATTATGACACGTTTATAGCTCAAACAATACACAAGTTTCAACAACAGAATTAATGTAAGTGCTTTTATAAAAATTATAAGCTTCACATTTCTGATTTTAATACTTCCAAAAATTGGCCCCAATCACTTCCATTGCAAGTTCCCCACCATAACCTCTTTTTTTTGTAAAGAAAACAATGTATTCTTAAAAATAAATAAATAAATAAATATTCTAGTCAACATTATGCCACAAAATACCTTTACAATAAGGTTCATTAGTTAACATTAATTAAAACACAATTAACAGATATTAATCCTGGTGAACGTTAATTAACAAAAACATAACTGTTGATTGTTAGTTCAAGTCCATTAATTAATATTAACAAATAAAACAGTGAATTTTAATAATGCAATTAATATGAACTGAGATTAATAAAGTCGTTACTAGCTATTTTCATAGCTAGTTTATGTTAACTAATGTAGTTAACGAACAAATATGGAACCTTATTGTTACCCATATTCCTTAAAAAAAAAGAGTGTTATTAATACATATCCAATGCAGTGATGTCTTGCCAAAAAACGTCATTAGGCCAAAAAAATAAAAAACACTGCACCCATTCCATGTCATATCTTCGTTTCAAGTGAGATCCTGCAGAGCTCGATCCCTGCCACCTTTCCTTTCTGGTGCCACCGCCACCTCAAAAACAACACATTCCCAAGACTCCACCCCTCCTTCACCCTCCTGGTCAAATTCCATTCACTGCTCTCACCACCACAAGCCCAATCACCAATCTCAGGCAGGACGTCCCTGAGAACATCAGCAGCTTTTTCTTTGCTCTTGCACGGCTAAATCTAAAAATGTCCTGGACGCGACCTCTTCTTCTCACCTGTCTCGTTGTTTTGTCCGTCATCACCTGTGAGTAACCAGACCGTGGTTTACTGTGCTGACCAAGGGAAGTGTTGATTTACCAATGTGGGGAACCATATAGTCCCTGGAAAGGGTGGCAAATCTTTTGGACTTACCTCAGCCGTGTTTTCTCTGTTACAGTGTTCCATGGAGCCGACAGCGCCGCTGTGTCCGATAAGAAGGCAGCCAGTCCTCAAGGTGACCAAAGACCTTCACAATGTTGCTGTAGATCTTTGTCAAGAGTTTCTACCCCTCATCAATGTTCTTCTTCACCAAAGGTGCACTGAGGAAGATCTTCATGCAAGAGGCAGATGCCTCCAGCTTCTTCAAACGGCGAGGAAAGAGGGCTGTGAAAACTCAAGATGAGATAAACGGTGAGGCTATAAATTGTGCTTATGTGAAAACTCATTATGTCAATTCAAGCGCAACCCCTTGAGCAACTGTCAACTACAATGGACAATCCAGAACGTTTGATTTAGAGAGACTGAGTACAAATGGGGGTTTTATATGAATAATAATACAAAATAAAAATGTATATATATAAACGCTACACTGTAAAAAAAATTCCGTAAAATTTACGGTAAAAAAACGGCAGCTGCGGTTGCCAGAATTTTACCGTAAAAAAAACGGTAGCAACATCTTAAGTTTTACCGTTTTGACTTAAATTTACAGTTAAATACCGTAATTTCATTAAATGATATAATGTTAATATACCAACCTATTAAAGTACTGAAATCTGTTTTGTACCTTTGTAATACACTGATAACCACCAAATGCAGGTGGTGATGAGAAAGTCACACGATGAACCAAAGCCCATCACAAGCAGCTTTTAAATAATAACATATATAGAAGGTGCACAGTGTCATTCACACAAACACTAAACACCATCATGGTGACACACACGATACTGAAATAATGCAATAAACATCAATTTAACAACATCAGATGTAAGATTAAACCCTAATGTACAAAACTGATAAGAAAAAAAAACTAAGAAAAAACATGTTATTTCAACAAAAAAAAACATCAAATATGAAATGTAACGCAGGGAATTCTGGGAATGTCAAGTTACGGTTATTCACTGTAAATTATACAACTTTTTCACTTCCAAAAATGGTATACTACTGTAAAATTAATGTCCAATACATGTAATGTCCAATACAGTTTTTCACAGTATATAGTAGGGAATTTACCGTTAACCATTTAACAGGTTTTTACTGTAGCATTTTTACAGTATTTACCGTTAAATGGCCGGTCCGTTTGCGAAACTTCTTTCAAAAACATTACAAAATCTTACTGACCAGCAAACTACTAAACCAAAAAAAAAAAAAAGTCACAATTTGAAGTAAATTGTCATCAATCACGTCACTTTTGTGGCTTCTAGGACTGTTTGGTCAGGTTTGCTAGTGTAAAACAACAAATAAAGAGCCCTTTTAGTCGTGGCTAGCACTGGCCACACAGGTGCTGCGTTTTGAGCCAGCTGAGGAATGTAAAGGCGGTGAACCGCAGCACATAGCAGGAACCACAGGGCAGGCTGGAGAAAACCAGCCTTCAGTCTTCAACTCCTGCCAGTGCCGGAGGAGGGGCTCTGCTGTTTTTTCAAGCCTTTCATTTGGCTTAGACCTGGTCTGAGATTGTTAGTTTATGGTTATGGGCTCACCAATAATAATGTTTGACTCACCTGTGGGAATTCAAGACTGTGTATCAAATGGATGAGGAAGGAGCTGGACAAGAAATTTTTTTGGACTTACAATAAATAAGATGAATTGAATGCAGAGCTTTGGGGGTTTATAATGGCTGCTGCTGTGTCAGCCAAATAGGCTATACATATTGCCTACACTCTAAAAAATGCTGGTTAAATACAACCCAGTGCTGGTAAAATCGGGACAAACCCAGCTATTGGGTTGTTTGGACCCAGCGGTTGGGTTACTACCCAGAAGGTTGGGTTAAACATTAAACCCAACCGCTGGGTCAAAACAGCCAAATCGCTGGGTTTGTCCCTATTTTACCCAACAATGGGTTGTATTTAACCCAGAATTTTTTAGAGTGTATGTAAACAAACGTGATGTAATCACAAACAGCCTTTCATGAATAGTGAAACTGAACTGTGTATTTTATATCATGAAGTGAGGATAAATCTATGAGTTAAAATATGGTATAATAAAATATGATTCAACAACAACAAAAAAAACAACATGTTTTAAAAGCGTCTTTTGAATCTTATCATTAGCATATTTCTCATTTTATTTCTTTCTCTTTTTATTATTCTAACATTTGTTTGTCTTATAAGCTGAGCAGAGACAGATGCTGCGGCTCTGCAGATGCGAGAAGGAGGGAGTATCATGAGGAACAGACGAATGAGTTTGAGAGTTACGCTGAAGAGGAGCACGACGGTGAGTCTACACTGCGAGCAAACTCAAATCATTCACCTTGGCGGCCATATTGGATCAAGCAGTGTTAGTAGCGTTTTGAGATCATTCATCCAAGTAAACAGGATTACGCATAAACTTAGCTGAACCTTGTAGGGTTTTACAAAACAGGTTTACCAAATCTAATTAAGCACAACAACAACAAAAAAAAAGATTATAGGAGTAATAAAAACGATTATAAATAACGATAATACATATTAAAAATGGAATGAATTATATATTATATTTAATCTTAACTACATTTTAAATTCATTTTAAGGTTACTTTTCATGTTTCATGTCACGTAAATACATTTCACGCCCAACTTATTTATTTGTACTGGCTTTTCTTTAGACATGATTACAACATTTCATTATGCATTCAGTTATTTTGTGATAGATTTGTTTCATATTGTTTTATTTCATGAGGTTTTTCATTTTAAGGCATATTTAATTTCAGGTGGTATTTCATGTCTTTAATAAATACATTTGTTTATTTACTTATCCCTTTATTTTAATGTGTTAATTTATTTATTGTAACATGCCGTTATTTAATAATTTTCAAGTGGTACCATTTGTTTTGTAATAAAACTCATTTTTAGTTTAATTTAATACAATTCTGCCATTATTTACTCTAATATGGTTTTAACATCTTGCCTACACTTTTAAATATAATGGGAAAAAAATAGACTGAAAAGGATTATCTATAAATAATTTATATAATAGAATAGGCTATTTTCATATTCAGTTATCATATGTAACATAATAAAACACAAACAGCATGTAATAAACCTTTATTTAAACATGTCTGCCTTTAATGTTTATACAGTATACATGCTAATCACGTACATGGTCATGTTAGTGCAGTATAGCATCAAATATTTACACATATTATATCTGGTACTCTGTAGGCCTGTGTGTAAATATCTGAATACAGAGTTAAAATCAAAATTCCTTCATTTTTACTCTTCTCCAGAGCAAGACGAGCGCACCAGAGAGAAGACAGAGCAGTGGAGAGAGTTTCACTACGACGGCCTTGACCCATCTTACGAGTACAACCGACACACGGTCTAAAACAGAGGATAACTACAGGAGAACGGGTACAGAGCTTTACAGTACTTTACAGCATATTTCTGTAAAGGCGTTTTGGCACAATGTCTGCAGTAAACAAGCACACAATAGCACAAAAGAACGTAGCCTTATAGGCCTATGTGTATTCATGCATGCAGAACATATGTAATCCATGTATAATAGTTCTCTAAAAAGATGTACATTTATTCATAGGCTTTTATAACCCTTACTGTACTAATAACTTGGTTATTTTTATGGCTAGTTTAAAATGTATTGTACATTTCGTCACACACACTATAATGACAAAAGTCATTGCACAAGTTACAGAAAATCTGTAACAGTCTTTTTAATGAGTATTATTTTTCAAAGAATTTAACCCGATTTGTATTCGTTTTGTGCTGGGATAATGTAAAGTGCTACATTTAATACAAAAAATAGAGTTCTTTTAGTTTTGAATGAGTCTGGACAACAATAAAACTAGTGTTTGTTATCGTGGTCTTTAATGAAAATGTGAAACCATACACTCACCACAGAACAAATCTACTAAAGAGAAAACACTGCTTACATCATTTCTGCGTCCCCTGAATGAAAGAACCAGCACTCAGCTGCTAAATTCAGAGGGCCGGTATGAAGACATGCAAGATTGAGAGCAGAAACTGTTTGAATCTCTCACGGTCGTATATCAGTGGACACAGCATATCAAAACGGCTTCAGCTAAACTGGAAAACTGCATGTTTGTATTCGTACACTCGACAATGTGTGAAATTCTAGTCGTTTTTCGCTTCACTGAAACACAAAATCAGCAAATACTAATAACTGTCACTGAAGCTGGTACTTTTCCTATCGAGCTGTGATAAAACAAACACGTTATTGGACAAGCGTTCATCAATCTTCTCATTAAAACACAATTAAAAGAACAAAATCATGATAACAGTTTACATTACAGTGTCTTTATTACATATATTTAATAATAATGTACTATTAATAATAGTAATTTGAGTGGCAATAGCAATAAATACTTGAATTTACACAGCGCAACACAATCACTGCAATGTAAAGTGTGACCAAGAGTCGTTTTAAAAAAGCAAAGCTTACAAAATAAATCCAAAACATACACAAAACACTTTTAAAAAGTGCTTTTCGCCACCCTTTCATACCTCCAAAAACAGTTGACACACAAATCACTCCAGATTCTTTCACTGATATTAACAAATTGCTGATAAAACCATTAAACTGCACAATTCCATTTGTTTATGCAATATTCACATCCTTCATTCTCTCATTAATAAATGCCAGAGGCATCCAGGACCGAATTTCAAGTTCATACGTATTGGATGACAGTAAACCTGGCTATTGGTTTAAAGGTGACATATCATGAAAATCAGACTTTTCCAGGTTTGAAGTGCTATAATCAGGTCCCCGGTGCATCTACCAACCAAGTGAAAACATGAAAACAATTAACCCAGTAACTTTGTTTTGGGAAACCTTTTTCTGCAAGCGTCTGAGAAAACAAGGACGCCGTGTCGATGAATTTTTCGACTCCTGCCGATGACGGTGCAAAGGGATCTCATTATAATATTATCGCCCCTTAATTTGTAAGTTTACAGCCACGGCACCGTTATTGTGTTTTCGCAAGCGACAACGGTGTACTAGTTCTAATGCCATGGCGAAAGTTTGAGCAAAACATGCTAACTGTTCTGTGTTTGGCTGCACTGATGAGCACAGAACACTGTTTAGAGTCCCAGCCTCAGAGGAGACGAGAGCAGTGCATTTATTGATTTATTCACTGTATATTACTCTGCTGCCACACAGATCTAAAATAAACATGCGATTTATTTCCCAGCGGTTTACCTTCACAGACATAAAACAGGATTGTCTTTTTTTTGCAACACGGTGTTTTTAACAGTCAAACTTGTGATGCTGTGAATGAAGAACTGTAGTTTAGCTACTCACATGCCCTGCCAATGACAGGCCGACTTTACGCTGCTCAGGGCTTGTGTGATTCAGATGTGTGCTCTCAGAAAACCTTATATCTGACGTTTTTTTAATACATATGTTAATAACGCCCTATGATATTCCAGCCACGTAAACATGCAAATCAAACCAAACAGAGTTTTTAGCAGATACGGAGCCTGTAATGGCGCAGCTCATTCTGCGAAAAGAAGGGCCGGGTCGCCCAGCAGCTATTTGCATTTAAAGGAGATAAGCGCCCGAAAAACAGCCTTGTTTCTGCTTCCAACTCAAAAATAGACGCATTTTCAAAATGACCATTATACCTAAGAGTACTCTAGCATAATATGTCTCCTTTAAAGCCTGATCAGCTTCTGTAAATCACATCCTTTATCATTTGGTTGTTCGAAACAGCAGCAGGTTGAAATAAAGCAGCAAAAAGTTACAACAACGTTTTAATGAATGAGACTCTTTTATCTACACCTTCTAAGACTCAAAGTAGATGTTCTTCAACTCAGGGTTTGTAATCTCCACTCAACAGTCACATGATCGTCCAAATCATGAGCTTTACTCATTAAAACGGCGCGATCCATGAATGCACAACCCCCCCGGCACGTTGATATTTCTTGAAATATGGTCTGCTTTAGTAGCACGCCATTGCTTTCCAGACAAGAGAAAACTGCGTTACGCACATGTGCGACAAAGCCGAGTTATCGTTAAATTTTTGAGAAGAACACACGTCTTTCCACTAAGTGAACACAGTCTCACAATGTGAGCATGTCTGACAGGGGAGGTGCATAGTCGTTGCGAGCAAGTGCTGATGTACGTAGACAGGGTGGAAGTATGCCGTGTGTGCCGGATCGGCGGTAGTACTCTTGGTTTTTTGTTTTTTTTCTGGGCCTCATTAGACGTCCGTCAGCAGCAGAAGAGTTTGCCGCTTGCATGGAAGAACCTAGACAAAGATAACACCCTCTTCAAGGGCTGTTGGACAATAGCGACATAATACAACAAACAGCACTATCACTGGTGGATGAGTCAATCAAGTTGTGTCAGCAAAAGTCTTTCGCTGAGTTAGTGAGTTTCTATGAAGTGCTAAAAGAATATTAAGGCACCAAAAACTTACAGTCGTTGCGGTTAGGATCTGAGAAACATCGATGACAGAACTTGACTACTTCCTCGGCGATGGATAGTTGGATTCTGCCTTCCTGTGTTGAGAGGAATCCTATACTGCTGCCGAGTGAGACGCCTCATTATTGTATTGATCAAGTGACCACCAGGACCGTGGTTTGCTGGTAGCGTTGCATACGCTTTTGCTTGTGAGGAGAGAAGAATATAGAGAATACATGAATTTCCTCTTTCTACATGTTGATTCAAGAAAGTTTATTGAGGAGGAATGGGGAAGTGGTCATACTCGCCATTTAGCTTGGCAAGTTCTTCGTCATCTTAATTTTTTTTATTGTCGGGCCCTGACGGATTGTGCGATGTTCTTACAGAGCCAGGCAGTATCACCAGCCTCTATCCTGCCAATCAGAGAAGGTCAGCGGTTGGACTTCATGCCAGCTATCATCACAGCACTCCTATGAGGAGGCAGGAGTCTTATGTCAGTTCGCACCTGACCATAGACGAGTATGACATTGCCTCCCCACTGAGATGCCTATTGTTTCATTATATTTTGAAATCACTTAAAACAAATGCCTGCTATCGGTTAAAAAGCGCGACAAACCCAGTATTGGGTTGTTGACCCAGCTATATCTGTATGTACCAAAAAGTGATAGTAAAGGGACTTTTCAGAATTTACAATGATATCTATATTTCCAAGTAAAACTGGTTCTTGCAAGCTTCCAATTTATCAAAGAATCCTGAATGCAGCCACAATTTAGCCTATATTAGAATGATTTGGACATCTGAAGAATGACAGTAATGCCCTAATCTACCTAATACCATAAGTACATCTAACCTGATTAATTGAGGCCCCACAACAGCATTATTCCTGGCTGCACTAAGAACTAACTAAAACCATAAAACGTGAATTGAAGAAATAATAATTTTATTTTATCTAGCCCTAGTGAACACTTCTCATTTAACTTGATATTAATACAAATCGAGTAAAACTTAAAACTGGCAAATACAAATAATTAAAAACTGCCTAATAAGACAAAAAATTTATTTTTTTTTTTTTTACCAAATAAAATGCGAAAATAGATATATAAAAAAAAGATTACACTCTAAAAAGCTGGCGTTAAATATAACGCTAGCGCCGCGGCGGTTGTTAAAAGGGACAACCCAGTATTGGGTTGTTTTGACCCAGCCACGGCTTTTGACCTGGGACGGTTTTGCGTATGCAAAGCAACCATGCGTTTTTATTCATTTGTATTTCAGTTTTAGTTTTACTGATTTTAGTATATCAAGTTGAAATGAGAAGTGTCACTAGCTGAAATAAAATAAAATTAATTTTATTTCAATTAACGTTTTATGGTTTTAGTTTAGTTTTAGTTAACAATAATAATGCTGTTCTGTAGCACTCAAAATTACACATCAGGTGAGTTTAAAGATATGCGTCAATTATTGCAATATATTCATATAATATTGCAATATAATAACTAATATTATATACAATATGTAATATATATATGAGATTACAGATAGATTTATATATATTTATCTTTTCCCATGCCCTCAACATGACTGCCATTTATTTTGATACATAAAATGCCATTACAATAACACTTTAGTCTGAATATAATTTTTTAATGTAATTATTCCTCGTGATGACAAAGGTCCTAAATTTTTCAGAGCAGTAACGTGCAGTCTTCAGTGTCACAAAATCATTCTAATATGCTAAATTTGTGCCATTTCAGGATTCTTTGATAAATTGGAAGTTCAAATGAACAGTATTTATTTGAAATATAGATATTTTGTAAAATTATAAAAGCCTTTACTATCACTTTTTTGGTAAACGTAATGCCTCCTTGCTAAATAAAATTATTAATTTCTTTAAAAAAAGAAAAAAAAAGAAAAACTTACTGAATCTTACTGAAAATCTCCCCAAATTTTTTAACTTTAGTGTGCATATAAATGATTGCATAGTATATAACACTTTTAATTTGCAAAAAAGGCCTAATTTATACTATTATTATTTTTCATCGTATTATTTATCAGTGTGACAATTTCATGACAAAAAAGTAGATTGTCCCCAGGTCTCATTACTGTAATGCATGTAAATAATGATCATATTATAGTATAATATAACACAGTACGGATGATTTGGCCATTTTTCCCAGTCATTCAATCACAAAAAAAGTGTCCTAATTTACACAAAGTCTGTCTATATTATTTGAATTGATATAATATTTAAAAGTATCCATGCATCATGGTGTGAACATGTTTAATTTATGTTGATTGTATTGGGAATAATGAATTTCAAACTCAAAAGGAAAACATTTGAACTCAGTAATGAGCATTGGGGAAGCAGAGAAATATGCTTAATGTTACTGAGAGCAACTAAAAGCTTAAACCTGCAGCAACTGATATTACACCAGGGTTTTTCATGAGAAAGGCCGTGAAGACGTTGTGTCTATATTCCTGGTCGCTCACCATGGATGCCGAAGAGCCTCTTCACAAGTGAACCTCTTTTTTTTCCCCCCCTGTTTTCCCCCCCTTGGGATACTTCTTTCTGCATCATGTTTAATGAGTCGTTAGCTATGAAACAACACAAATGTGAAAATAAAGGTTACACAAGGGCGCAGTTCTAATTGTGAAAAAATTACACCCTCCTACACTTCCCCAGACACCAGAGAACCGCTCGTGGTGTGGGTGTTGAGTTGTTATTTTCAAACGCTGCCGATTCGCCCAGCGCCAGATAATGCTTTTCAACTGCTGATTTATATCTGGCTGCAAAACATCAGTCTTACTTTTGAAAAACCCTCATTAAAGTGTTGCTCATGGGAAAAAACAAGTCGTGACTGTCAGAGACAAGTAAACACAAGCACCCCAAGTCATACTTAATGATGGCATTTAAGAGACAAAAAGAGGTGAAGAAGGGTGTCAACGAATTAAGGTAAGAGCTTACGTCATTAAAGGGATACATCACCCAAAAATGAAAATTCTCAGAAACTAATCCATTTCAGGTCCGATTAGCTTCCATAGTATGGACAAAAATACTATGGAAGTCGATGGACCCAATGAGTCACCAACATTCTTTAGAATATCTTCTTTTGTGCTCTGGAATGAGATGAGGGTGAGTAAATGATGACAGAAGTTTCATTTTTGTCTGTTTAACTATAATATATGATTCACTTCGCAGTGATTTCCAACGCCATACACACCTGAATCAGAAATATCGTCCCAGTACGGGGAATCGAACTCGTATTCTGCCCTCAGTATTTGCTCAAATAGTTTGGAGTCATTCTCGTCATAAAACGGAGGGTATCCACACAACCTGAGGAGGTCGAGGATACAACAGTGGTAAGTATTTTAACCTAAAGTCTTCTTTTCAAGATAATGAATGTAAAAATGGTTTGGAAAAAAGCCAAATGTGTATCACATGTGGTAAAAAATACTCACAAGATGTAAGCAATAACTCCGATAGACCAGCAGTCCACAGCTTTGCTGTAAGGCTTCTGTGCTAATACCTCTGGAGCTAAAGTAATAAAAGAGAGAGAAATCGAATGAAATGATACATTTAATAAAGTGTAAAAGGGTAATTAAAGGATAACTGACCTCAAAACAAATTTGATCATCATGTCAGGATTGCAAAATATAAACTTGCAAATTTGAGGAAAATTCAACAATTGCAAGATGTTGACTCACAATTGTGAGAAAAAAGTCTGAATTGTGAGATAAAAAGTCATTTATTTATTTTTTCATCCTGTGGCGGAACCAAGCCTTCATGAATGTCATTTCAAAACCACTTTTATTGTGCATTTTTGGACTTGACAGACATGGTCACTTCATAGCCTACAATTTGCAAAGAAATTGTTTTATTTGTTAGTAAATGGATATGGAAAATATGAACGTAGAAATAACAGCATATGGATTTGAAACACATGAAGGTGCATAAATGATCAAATTTTCTTTTTTGCATGATATATTCCTTTAAGTATTAAGTAAATTTACAGTAAAAAAAAATAATAATAATACAGTTAAATAAATAATCTGTGGTTGCCAGAACTGTACCTTAAAAATAGCATAGCAACATTTTAAGTTTTAAATTTATGGTTAAAAAACATATATCTTTCATTAAGTGAAATAATGTTACTATACCAAATAACTTTTTTTGCCTTTATAATACACTGGCAACTACCTTAAAACACAGGTGGTAAAGTGAAATGACACTAAACTGATGCAATAAATATGAATTCAATAAAATAAGATGTAGCATAAAACCCTAATGTACATAACTGATAAGAAAAACGTAGAAGACAGTTCATTCATTGAAAAACCATCAAATGTGAGCTGTCACAAAGTTAGATAGATCTATTACAGTTTTTCACAGTATAGAGTAAAGGACTTTACCGTAAACCACTTAAAAGGCTTTTACTGTAGCATTTTTACAGTCTTTTTACAGTGTTTTAAAATTAAATCTATGATCATTTTATTAAATATTCAGATCCAGCGCAGATTCACATTGATATTTAGTGGATCGACAGTCTTACCCACATATCCCGGCGTCCCACAGGCTGTGGACATGATGTCATTGGCTGCGCCCTCCATCTTGGACAGCCCGAAATCACTTATCATAATCTTGGATTCTTCATGTGGGTTAAAATAGAGCAGATTCTCTGGCTGTCAGGAGATGAGAGAGTAGGTGATAAGGTTAAAAAGTCACAGGGAGTTATTTACACCGGTCGTCTTGTTTCCACTGGAGTGGAAGTGAGTGTTCGCTGTCCGGTGACCTTTCATTTATCATGTTCCAAATTCCTATATACTGTATAAAGAAACTGAATGTCTCTGTACATCGATTTGTTTTGCTGTGAAGGAAATCAGTCAAGGGAAATCATCACCTTCAGGTCTCTGTGGACTATCCCCAGTGAATGCAGGTAGTTAACCGCATCCAGAACCTGTTTGATTAACGCGCTGGCATCCTGCTCCGTGTAGAAACCTCTTTCTACGATACGATCAAACAACTCCCCGCCAGAAACACTGAAAAAAAAAAATCGTTTTTAACAATTTTAAAAAAAAAATATAGTTATTAAGGAAAGTGAAAATTATATACAGGCTAAGATGACCTCCGGTGAAATACGGACCACACCCCCCCCCCCCCCACCAGTTTAGTCGATGGGGTATATATGTAGCAATAGCCAAAAATACATTGTACGGGTCAACATTTTTCTTTTATGCCAAAAATCATTAGGATATTAAGTAAAGATCATGTTCCATGAAGATATTTTGTAAGTTTCCTACTGTAAATATATCAAAGCTTATTTTTTTGATTAGTAATATGCATTGCTAAAAATGTCATTTGGACAACTTTAAAGGTGATTTTATCAATATTTAGATATTTTTTTGCACCCTCAGATTCCAGAAATTCAAATAGTTGTAACTCGGCCAAATATTATCCTATCCTAACAAACCATACATAAATGGAAAGCTTATTTATTCAGCAGTTAAGACTGATGTATAATCTCAATTAGAAACTCATTGCCCTTATGATGGTTTGTGCTCCAGGGTCACATAAACAGTTTACTGTCACAAAATGTATGTAATCTTGCTGATAAACTATTCATTCCTTGCAGAAAAAACCCCAAAACATTGAAACAGGCAGGTATGTTTTTAATTCAGTATAGTTTTTTTTATAGTACGTTCATACTTTGTATTCAACTGTTTTCAAATAAAATAAAATAATTAATAATTATCAAAATCAAAATAATGGTTGAAATCTAGGTATTTGTTTAAGTTGGTGGGCCAAGTCAGAATTACATAGCAAATTGATTGTTTAGAAAAGTAATTAGGCATACCGGGGCCCGTTCTTTGTATGTCGCTAACTCAGTTAGCTGGATTTGTTTGTTGATGATTTGGCATGATCTTGGCTCATTTGGTTCTTCGTAGCTCATCCTGGACTTGCTGTCATAGTAACAGGTCTGTAAGCTTAAACCTGCTTGGGAGCAGGCTTATTTTATGTAAACAGGATTAGATCGCATCTTTTTTAGCAGAATTGATACTTAAAATCTGTCCGTTACCAACGCTACTTTAATACAAGAGTACCCTACTAATCCAGGGAAATAATCATTTAAAAATTAATTTAAAGATAATATAATAATTTTGTGTAGTCTTTAATACTATAGACACAGACAGTTTTACTCACTGAAAGTTTTATTCGTCATAAAATTATTACTTCATATTTGTATTCGAGTCTTACACACATGCTTTACAGATAATGTAGAGTCGTGCATTAATTTGAGGGGTGACAGCTATTATGGTAGTGGCTTGATGGAGCGCAGGAGATGCTGATAACATGATCTTGACCCTTAAGAATCTTGAATTAATGCTGTCACGTAACAAATCTGTTCAAATATAAAATTAAATTAATTGCTAATTACTACATTGAAGTAAAAATGTAAAGCCTGTACAAAAATGTGAAATCGTGAATATAAATAGGCCAATTGGGAATCATGTAAAACATGTTAATAAAATAAAAACTATTATAACATTTATGTAGTTTTGCTCACTTGGCTGTTTCCTTATAAAAGTCAAAAAAATTTGTCAAGTTTTTCGTCAGTTGTCATTTTTAATTATATTATGTAATTACGTTGCTTTCTTGCCGCCAGCCAATCACTGCATTACTGATTGTGGTTTCGAGTATCGATACATAACTCCTTTTAAACCAACCCATGAACGCACAATTATCTCAGATAACTCAATCCAGACATACTAATCATCAACAAGAGCCAGATCCTTATTAGTGCGATGATATCATCTTAGATGTGACATTTAATCTCGGATGTAATAAGCGACGTACGAAGAACGGGCCCCTAGAGTCAACAAGCAGCTGAAAAACAAAACAAAAAATTAATAATATAATAAGTAACGAGCAAACCAAACCAAAACAAAGGGGAAAAAACATACAGAAAACAAAACAAAACAAAGCAAAGCAAAAAAACTATTCAGGTGATTCAATTCAACAACCATCAAATAATAAAATAAATAAAATAAAATAAAACACGATTATTCTCCAATCTGGGTTTAAAAACAAAAAAATGCAAATTATGCATGTCAACATATAGAGTATGGTTGGAAAATCCCATAATCATCTGTTGCTCAGATCATTAAAATGATCTCAAACAACTGCAGCAGCCTTGGACACAAATGAGAATAAGAATTGGCTTCCTTTCAAGTCATGAGTTGGACGCCCCGCAGAACGTCGAATTGGAATGTGAATTGGAATGACAGGAAGAATTTCCTGGATTAAAATTCAAATAAATTCAACAGTGACACAACAAGAACAGATTACTTTACGTTTTCCATCTCGCAAACCAGCTTCACATGGTTTGGTTCTGTTTCAAAGACTTAGCAGACTTAAAGCAATAATGGAAGCAGCAAACAGATTCTACTCACAGTTGCATGATAAGATATAAATGAGTGGGGCTCTCATAAATGTCTTCCAGTGTCACAATGTTCTCATGCTTGATCCTGAAAAGAACAGATGAAATATTTGATCAATTACAACGAAGCAGAGTTGCACTTGAGTGGATTATGAAGGCTTTGTTTTGGATGGCTGACGTTGGTTCCGATTGCACATTCCCGTACACCATAGCATACATTCTGGGCTGATATGTTGAGCTATTTTATTCATGCAGATGATGAAAACAAAAGGAATTCCCATATGTAAGTTGCTAAACAACCATTACAGTCTCTGCTATCATTCTGACCATCTCCAATCCAGCTGCAGCGGTTTTACTCGCCAACGTATTGCCTCGCCTCCTTGCCTGAACGCCTTTTTACCATGACAACCACGGACCTGCGCTCGGCCTCAACGTGTGGTGAATAGCGAGGTCTGTGGCGGAGGCCACATGAATCATTTGTACAACCTTTAAAATGCTTCCAAATGGTTTTGACAGGGACAGGTAGGAGTCAGTAAAGGTAGGAGGCTGTGAGGGGTGTGTCGTAAAAGCTGAGTCATCTCCCGCTTTGAGGAGAAAAGCACAAACTCCCACTAACAGCTTCCTTTGAACTTTAGGGTTTTCGTCTGTAGCTAGAGAATCTTATGTAAAGCATGTAATGGGTGTTGGGTTTGTTATTTTAAGTCTTTTCCGGGAGCTTTTAGAATACTTACTTCCTCAGCACTGCAATCTCGTTATCTATTCCGCTCTCTTTTCCTCTTAGTGCTTTTTTTGGGATGCATTTCACGGCGTACATCTCTCCTGTGGCCTTCTCTTGGGCCCGGCCCCCTAGCCACCTGCCCCACCCCCCCTGGACCCCCGCTCCCCGCCGGGTGATTACTGCTACCGAGGGTCCCCCTGGTGGCCAGACTCCCCCTCCGGTGCTGCACGGTCCGCCGCCCTTCGTGGGGTTCATCGTCCTCCCCCCCCCCTGCCCCTCCCCCCTCCTCCCTGGCCCCTCCCCCTCCATCGTCGTGCTTCGCTCGCCGCCTCCCCTCCCCCCACCTCCCCCTCACTCCCCCCCCCCCCCCCGCCTCCCCCCGGACGCCGCCATGTCCCCCCCCATCCCCCCCCCCTTCCACTACCCGGTTGTGCGTTCCACTTCGCCGCTCCCCCGTGGCCGCGCTACTCTCGGCCTCCCCCCATAGCGCACTGCTTTCGACGCTCCCCGGGCCCGCCGCATCCATCCCCTCGTCTACCCCTCCCACCCCCCCGTCGTGGTTTCGCCGTCCCCAGTACCGTGTGGTCCCCAAAGCACAAAAGAATTTTTTTTTTTAAATAATAGTGATTTAGCTCGCAGCTTCCAAAGGGATTGCCCGAAGCCCAATATCCACCCAATACCCATTTCAATTAATCTCATAATACAGTGTGCTTTCGCCAGCCCTGCCGGGCACCGTTGAACCGAAGCATCCCATCAACAAAATAAACACATCGTAGTGCTTCCATAGGAGACTACCCAGGGGCCAGAGGATTAAAATAAAATAAAAATGTGTACAACCTACTCGGGATTATAGAGGACAGTCTACAAAGGGACAGAAGCATAAAATAAAATAAAATAGTAAAAAAGTACTTCAAAGTCATTTGACTTGACTAATTTATGAGCATTTAAAATACTAAGGACCCACTTCAAATGTCTGCACTTCTTCAAATATTTGTTTAAACCAATGCCAAACCTGTATGAACACATTCACGTCTGCTGTGATTCTGTGTAGGGATGTTGTATCATATGCACTGTGTGTAATCAGTTGGGCACTGTGGCTTGCAGCTAAGCCTTTATTGGTCTCTGAAAATCCACTCTAATCTCTTGGCACACACACACACACAGTCATTTACAAACACTGACACGAGCACTCGCCACAATTCAGAAAACTTGGAACAAAAGGCTGTTTTTCAGTCAAAAGGTTTCCTGAACCATTTCATCAAACATAGGGCTTGGCGCTTTGCCAAAATGAAGCATTTGTCATCGGTTTCTTAAACTGTAAAATTCATTTCTCATCTGCGATTGAAACATAAGCCCTTCAGGAGGCTTGAAATGTAGTGACTCATTGGCCAAGCGCCCAGCAGGTTGAGTACTTTGTAAGCTATGTGTTCATATAAGCGTTTGAGATTGCAGTGGGCGCGGCGTTCATCTCTGCAAAGGATTAAACTAGAAGAAAAACAACAGTGTGTGGTTGGATAGAGTGCATTAAATATTTAACACATATGTAATTCAGACACCTTTCACAGTGGTGTTTTCTGCTGCAAACGGTGCTAAAATGTTATGGATGGTTGCCAGGAAGTTGCTAGGTGGTTGTTAAGGTGTTCAGAGTGGTACAGTATGAAGTGAATTGCTATGCAGTTTTTAGGGCATTATAGGTTGATAGGTGACTGTTTACTGGGCCAAGTCAGAACATAGCAAATATGATTGTTTAGAAACCTCGAGTGAACAAGCAAGGCCAAAAATAGATAATAAGAAATAAAACAAAATAAAACAAAACAAAACAAAACATAGCAAATTTGATTGTTTAAAAAGTTATAGCACACCTCAATGCAACAAGCAGCGTGCAAAATAAAAAAAAAAAATTAAAACAAAATAAAAATGAAACAAAACAAAACCTAGCATGTTTGGTTTATTTAGAAAGTAATAGCACACCTCATGTCAACAAGCAACACAAAAATAAATAAATTAAAAATTAAATAGAACAAAAAACATAGAAAATTTGATTGTTTAGAGCAGGGATCCTCAACTTTCCTGCAGAGTTTAGCTCTAACCCTAATCAAACACACCTGAGCATGCTAATCAATGTCTTCAGAATCATTAGAAAATCACAGGTAGCTGAGTTTGATTAGGGTTGGACACTAACTCGACAGCGCATTTGGCCGTCCAGGGGGGCAAGATTTGAGGAACCCTGGTTTAGAAGGTAATAGCACACCTCAAGTCACAAGCAGCATAAAAAAACATAATTCAATAAAAAAAGCATGAAAAAAAGATAATTCAAATGATTCAATTCAGCAACAAGCAAATAATAATAATAAACCAAACTAAAATAATAAAAATTGGTATTGCATTGGGTGCTAGCACACATCAAGTCAACAGTGCAAATAAATAAATAAATACATAAAAATACAAAGAACAAAACATAGCAAATTTGATTGTTTTGTTTGAAGTCAATAGACAAAACTAAACCAAAAATAAAACTAAACAAATCAAAGCAAAATACAAAACAAAACAAACCACAAAACTCAAAGCAAATATAATAATGATAATAATAACATAAAATAAAGAGTGGTACTAATTGCATTGTTATGTGGTTGCTTGGGAGTTATGGGTGGTTGCCATGTGACTGCTTACTGGGCCAAGTCAGAACACAGCAAATTTGATTGTTTAGAAAAGTAATAGCACGCCTTGATTCAACATGCAGCATGAAAAACAAAACCAAAACAAAAAAAGCACAAAACCTCAAAAACCGTAATTCAGGTGATTCAGTTCAACAAACAGCAAATAATAAAATAAAATAAACTAATTCTAACTAATATAGGGTAGAGTGTAATAGAGTATAGCTACTTCCATTTTTGCCATCAGTCTGGTATCAGTCAACCAACAGCAGAGGAAATCATCAAAGCACAGGAAGTTTAAACTCAGAAACTCAATGCCATGTGTGTCACACCTTCAGGTATAAGGCTATGAAAGCATGACCGTTAACCCACATCCACTGACCTTTATGCACTTTGCGTTCCTTGTTGTGCGCCTGACTGTAAAGTGTATTTTGAAACAAAGCTCTGGAAAGCATGCCTGTTACACTCCTAATTTGCATAGCATGAGGTCAACAAGGAACTAGTGTTCATTTATCATGACTCTGTGGTCCATGACCTCAGTGCTTTGCAGCAATGCTGAATTTCTCAAGCAAATGTCAGTTTCATAAGTCTATATATAAGCATATGAGATATGGGTGTAACCACATATTATGGGATGTGAAGGAATGTCGATTCACAACAGAGCTACTAAAAAAGATTTATTGAAAGGAATAATTCAACCAAAAAAGTATTTTTATTTCCCAAAAACTTTTTAGCAATGACATACTGAACGTACGTGACTGCGACCTCAGGTGAATTCAGGAAAACTGGCACCTCCACTTGGAAGGAAACAGGATTAAGACGGGATTAATCGAAAATTAACGGATTAACACTACACTGACGGTATTTTCTCATTTAGAAATGCCTAAAGCGGTATAATGAGTTTGAACAATAGAGACTGTGTGGATGGGTGGAGATTGTGTGTAGGTTTTTGTTGAGCATTGCGTGTAGGAAAGTCTGGGCGCTTTGTTGTCTCCGAACATATGCTCCTAACAGGACATGGACCACTTACGTAATAAGGGCACGCCATGCCAAGGACACAGGGGACAATTCAGGTGTTTAGTTATTTGAACAAATCGAAAAATACGATCGCACGTGCATGGAGAAGTGCATTGACCCTACGATTAATTTGCCTCGGTGTTCACACATTCCTCGCTCGTTGGGCACCGAGTGATTTTGGAAGTGGTCAAAAGTATTTTTGTAAGATCAAAAACATAAAGATTGAATTTCATGCATCACAATGTTCCTGGATGTTGCAAGTTCAGAAATGAGTCTTTGTCATGTTTTGTGTTTTATTGTTCACTACTTGTGTCGAACCATTGTAGCTGTGGCAACAGAAGTACCAGCCAAACTCATTTCCTAGTTAACACCGTAAAGCGTTACAAAAGCGTAACAAACATATAAAATTAAATGAAGGATTTGTCTGGCGCACAGTAATTAGGCCAAAGCGGACTGACGGAAGAGAGTGAAGATAAAATCTTGGTCATCAGTTATCTATCTTCTAAGTAAGATACAATGCTACCCCATTTTACTAAATTCACAATATATACTCGACACACAATAAAGACTTGTTTTTTTGTACAGTAGGTTAGTTTATGCATTCATAGAAAATTATAATGAAACAAGTATAAACGAACTCTTAAAATGCTATATACATTTCACTGTATAAATTATACATTGATTCGTATTAAAGCAAATGTATTAAAGTTCTTCAGTCAAGAGCGGAGAGTGATTTTTCTCTTTGTGTTTTGCTGTTTTATTAACATTAAAAGAATAGTTCAACAAAAATGAAAATTCTGTCATCAATTACTCCAAGTTTGTTAAACTGATTGAATGCGTGTATACTTTGCCTTCTGTTGTGAACGCTGTAAAAATGAGTTATTTGAAAGAGGAAAAACAAAACAGTTGTTGGTCCCCCTAGTGACATCAAGTAGCAATGTTCTATGCCTACCTATCAACAAGTATAATGGATACCAGCATCCTTTGGTTACCCACATTCTTCAACCTTCTTCATTTGGTTCGCACAAGGAAAGAAGATTTAAGAGACAATTGGACTCCAGGTGGCGGACAAGATGAGAAGTGAACGACAATAGAATGGAAAGAAGATTAACTTTTTGGGGAACTATCCCTGTAAATAGGAAGAGGCAGGCCGAGCTGAGTATGTTTACTATTAGTCTGCTGTCACTTTAAGACCTGCATCTAATATACAGGAATGCATCTGTACAGATATCTTAGTCAAGTAATCAGGTGCTGTTTGACAGGCTTTTTAGTGTGTGCGCGCTTCATGTTCACGCTCAGAAAAAGCACACGTCAGAACAGTCCGCGAATGAAATGTTTAACCGGCAAGGCTTTAAAGCACATACAAATAATGTACTTTTGTGACTGTGAATAAGTGCAGTGTCCCGTGAGTGTAACTTTCAACGCAGAGTAAACATTTGATGTGAATATATGTCACGTTGTACAGTATATTGAGACGGAGGCGCCAGAACTGCAGCTGATAGAATGTGCGCTGTAGCATGATACTACGGTATTTATTCAAAAGCAGATCGTGGAGATATTTTAATTGTCCATGATCAAAAATCATGATATTGCACACCCCTGTCTAAACATTCTTAACTGTGATAAACTTACTGTAAAGCATAACTTTGAATAGCCTGGCATTCTAAAACGCACAGCTGAATAATACATATAGGCACAAATTAATTTAATATGAATAATAAGAAGAAGAATAAACAACTTTTCTGCCAAAGTAGTCTAAAGGTTTACGAATACAATGGGAACATGGTACATTATTATTATTATAGATATCTAAAATCGAAATGCCAAATTCTATGATTTCTAAGAAAAAAAAAATGTTTACATTTGTATCTGGCTCGTCTGTGTGGTGTTTTCAGTTTAGTGCCTCAGAAGGCTGCATCTGTAAAATCTTGTGTAAGGCGTATTAGAGAATCTGTTATGTCATCTTCAGGAAGGGAAATCCAAGAGGAGACAATCCAAGTAAAATATTACTACAAATCAAAATAACTACTTTCTGTTTAACTAGATTTTAAAATGTAATTTATTCCTGTGATGCAAAGATGAATTTTCAGCATCTTTACTCCAGTCTTCAGTGTCACATAATCATTCTAATATGCTGATTTGCAGCTCAAGAAACATTTAGTATATTATTATCAATGTTGAAAACAGCTTAATATACGATATTTAGTAATAATTTATATTAGATATTTTATAAATAAATTTTTGTGGAAACTGTGATACATTTGTTCTGGGATTATTTGATCAAAATAAAGTACAAAAGAACAGGATTTATTTGAAATAAAAATATTTTGTAACATTGTAAATGTCTTTACCGTCACTTTTGATAAAGATCAAAATTAAAATATTAGAATATTAATTTCTTTCAAAAACGTAAATTAATAAATAAATAAAATAAAACAATACTGTCCAAAAAACTTTGAACAGTAATGTTTTGATAGAAACCTGGAAACTGCACAATCTTTTCTGAGTTTTTCCCCTCATATAATCTATAGTCAACACTTCAGAGCAATGAGGGAGGAGTGCTGAGCCTCAGATGACATGCAGTCAAACAAGTCGGATTAAAACAATCAGCACACGTGCAAACATGACTGTGATACCTGTTGTTGGCAGTGGCGGCTCGTGGGTTTTAAAAAAAGAGGAGGCACACTAATTATATTGGTCTGGAGATCCCTACCGATTTATATTATATTTGCTTAACCACTCTGTAAATGGCTTAGTCAGAAAACGTAAAGAAAAGGACACACATGCAGCAAGATAATATAACTTCACTTACCTGGCCTATTACTTGAAGCAAACATCCATCCCTTCTTAAAGGTCTGTGTTAAAAGAGAGCTGCCTGTTGTGCCATTTAATTAAGCCGACTGCTGTAGTCTATATCCATATTTTTCCTTTTTTTATTTTTATTTGTATATATACTGTTTGAATGACAGCTTGTACAATATTCAATATCGATACTCATCATAAGTACTTGGTACATTATCAGCGCAGGCAGGAGATTTTCAAACTAATATCACGTAAGTTACGTTTCTGTGATGATTGGTTGATATCAGAAAGGAGTCTAGCCTCCTCTACGAGGTTTCTTTTCTCAACACACCTCAGCGCTGGAAGTGAACACTCGATGCTGATTGGCTATTTTTTTTTTTACGGAGGCACGAGAGTCAGCCTCACTCCCCGGGCTCCAATTCTCTATGATTAGCGGTTGTAATTACATCCAGCAAATCGGCACATGCGCGATAGGAAAGTGACACTTCCCAATTCATTAACATATTATGGTGATTACAGCTGTGAACTTACAAACAAAAAACACACATCTGAGACAAGAATTTGTGAATTTATTAACATTAAATTTTTCGGGGTTTTTTTCTCCTCCCATTTCATCTCCAAAATTTGGGGGGGGAAACTGTGCCTCCCCTGCCAAAGCAGCCACTGGTTGTTGGACCCAAGGAGATGTAATCCAGTCTCAAGGTCCTGGACAAGGGGCTCAAAATTAGAGGATTCTCTTGAGGTTAACAATATGTAATGCGTGGACTAATGGAGCTTCTATAGCAATAAACATTTACAGGTCAGGATTGTTGTATCCAATAAAGAGCTCGGTAATCCTTTGTACGAGGGACTTTTGGTGGCCTATTGTAAAAACGTTATGTAATACAGAAAACGTTTAATAACAAATGTTATAAGTGTCTGTTTGTGACCTAATGCAACCTCATCTCAAACACATACTTCAAATGTTGGAAAGGCACGGACTGACTAATAACAAACCAAAAAAACAAACAAAAAAAAACTTTTCTCAGGCTGTGTGGAGAAGAGACACCCAAAATTTAAAAAATTAAAATTATATAAATTAAATATAAAAATAAAAAACACTTTAAAAATACCATAAAATAAAATAAATATAAAACATTGAGTTATCATTGTATATCTGACGACCAACCAAGCCATTATACACGGACATTATCTTAAAGATCTTGAGGAATGGGCATGCATTTATTAAACATGAAAATTAAAATAAAAAATACTAGATCGAAAATAATCAAAAATCATAAAAGAAATCTATCTTACATATAACTTGTCTATAGTATTTACAATAAGATTAGAAGTATAAATTTAACATGACAAAATCCTGTAAGAGTAGATTAGATTCTACTTTATTGTCGTTGTGCAGAGTTCAGAGCCAATGAAAGGCAGTTAGCATCTAACCAGAGGAAAACACAGACAGCTACATTATTCAGAATGAGGTATTTGTAATAAAAATATGGTCAAATATCAGTGACCATATCAGGCAATGGGGCATCATGAGGGGGAATCTACAAAATAATATTATATATATATAATACCAGTGATGTTGTGTATATATATATATATATATCTATATCTAATATAATTATTATATTAGCTGGGCCGAGTAGGATCTTCGAGTGTTCAGCGTTTAAATTTAGAGTTTAGTAGGCTGACGGCTGAGGGGAAGAAACTGTTCCTGAGTCTGCTGGTGTGACAGCGAAGATGAAGAACAGTAAACAATCCATGGCTGGGGTGAGAGTATCTTTGATATGCTTCTCACCCTTCTAGGCAGAGTTTGAGGTAGGTGTACTTTGATGGAGGCGTAATGAACACCAGTGATGCTGTTGGGCAGTTTTTAACAACTGTTGGAGGGCCTTCTGGTATGAGACATGCAGTAGCCAAACCACACTGGATGAAGTTTAAGAGGCTTTATTGGCATTGATAAAAGTTAGCAGGATGTGGGGGGACAACACCATGGGACGTCTCTAGCCATTTTTAGGGGGGGGGGGGGGGGGGGAGGGCTAGCCGTTTTTCAGACTTCTTTTTCAATTCCCAGACCGCGGTGGCGCAGAGCGAGAAACAGAGGACAAGGTGTATGTTTATTGATAGATTGTTATAATATCTGCATTTGTGCAGTTCTTTGTCATAAATACAGTTAACAAAATATCAGGGGGAGGGAAATAATCGGTTCCCATCTCATGTAGCCTAAGTTTCACTGCGTTCACCCCTCATACACCACAGCTGGTTCTCAAGCGAAAATGTAGACATATGAACGCATAAAAACGTCATCTTGCCATTCATTGGAAAATGTAACTTTCAATATAAATACATATGCCATGATGTGGCAAAGAGTTGGCTACTTGAGTAAGGAAAAGAGGGTTGTATAGAAAGCAAACAGTAAAACTTTGTGTTGTACACCGTGTAAACAAGGTTGTGGTGGTGCGAATCATGAAGACTAGAATTGGCTATTCAGTACTCAGAATGTAATACCTATCTATGCAAAATACAGGGAATACTGACAATAAATTTAGATACGACACCCTATAATAAAACATATATATGTTTATTAGTTATTATTATTATATTATACCATCACTGGGGGCTTTCTACCCCACTAAAATGAAAAATCAGAATCGCACTGTAGTGCACCTTTTGATCAGAAAGGAGTGGGACACCCAGGAACACGTTATCTTCAGATATTTGGAAAAAGAAGGAATTGATAAATAAAATTGTATTAAATGTTAATTAATTAATACATAAAATGTCAAATAAGATAAAATTAAATAAAAAAAAAAAAGAAAAGAATAGCAAAAGAGTATGATACAGCACAGATGCACTGCAATTGAATCTTTATTAACGGTTTCGAAAATTAAATGTAGTTCGTTTTAAATGGTGCCGAACGTGTCAGCTAAGAGACTATCAAAGTTTACAGGACAAGTAAATAAATAAATAAATCCCACACAAATGGTGAAAGATGAAAAATAGTTTCTCTCTCTCTGGGACATAAAAATACCTGTCCTGTTTTTGGTCCCTGCACACCATATAAATAGACATCTCTTGGTCTATTTCAGGTAAATACTAGGGAAAACCCAGTGAACCAGTACTTTAATGCTGCTACAACAGAATAGGAACAGTTGTTCATGACAACATAAGGCCATACTGACGGATGTGGGATATTAAAAGTGACAGAAGAAGGCCTGCACATTAAAATCCGCTATGCCAAGTAGGTTAAGTATGGATTTAAAATGCATACATACAATGCAATTATACAGACCACATTGAAGGGTTACACTTTCGCCTTAGTGACAGGGTTGACAGTTTTACAGTTCACTCAGCCATTACTACTCTTGCGCTCAAGGTTATGAAACTATTAGTGTTTATTAGAAGAAGAATGCTGATATTTCTACAAACATCCAGTTGTCAATAATCATTGTTTACTGTATAAATCATGGTAACGGGGTTGACTGACAAACCCTACAAAATGCAAGATAGTGCTAAAAATAGGGTATTGTTTTTTTTAATTATGATTACATAATAATATAACCACACACACATTATGATATATTCTATATATATATATATATATATATATATATATAATATTTTCATTTAATGTTAGTAATTAGTTATGATCCAATAAGGGGTTGGGGGGGGGGGGGGGACAGATAACCCGGGGATGCAAATTTAAGTCTTTTTTTTTTATTCAACCTGTCTATTAAAGTCTGAATAAATAATGTAAGTATACATAAGCAGAGTAAATACAATATACTAGCTTTTATTTTCATATATAAATAAATATACATATGCAAATGAGTGTCCTGCTGTTTAGCCTACACATTTATTCATGAGGGACAAAAACGCAACCTTTTCGTGAGGCAATGAGCCAGAAAAACAAGCTTTCACTTTTTTTTTTAGCAATTACACCCAGCAAATGTGTCTGCTGTGATGATTTTACCTGTCTATAACATTGGACTATTCTCACAGGTCAAACTTTGAGTCCCCAAGCTGGAGGACATCGACTCTCTGATATGCAGGTTACAAAAGCCGTCAGTCATTCATACTCACGTCCCGAGGATTTCCTTCATCTCAAATATCTTCCTGATATCATCCACTTGCTTTTTCCACGATCCATTCACAGATTCCTCGCTTCCCCTGGCCATGGTGCTTCCAGGGTGAGCGCTGCCTCCGAATAACCGTCTTAACGCGTCAATCTTTCCAGCCTTACAGGAAACACAAACGGATAAAGCCGCGAACGCGAGTGTCGGTTTCTGTGACTGTATGACCGGTTTTAACCGTTGCCCGCATTCCGTTTCATGCCGCCCGGTTACGGTACCGCCAACAGAACGAGGACTGACCGACGCACAGCGACTAAATCCAATCGCGCGGACTCACCGCGAATCCCGCCTCACTGACTCACCGCGACGAGGAGACGCGCTCGAGCTGAACCAACAGTGTGTAACGCGCGCGCAAATGCGTGATTCCGTGTTCTCGAGGTATTGCAAAGTAACGTTGGGGCTGCTGTACCGCACCGGTTGACAAAATGATGCAGCTGTTGTTGCCCGGTAAATAACCGGTGAGCGCGTGAGGGATGTTAGCAGACGGCGGAACAGACTGCGTCAGGAACGGTACACCTGCTGCATCAAGAGCAATAACTACTGCATTCATCATTAGCCATACAAACTCAGTGGCGTGAGGAAGACACTTAGATAAACGGTCTGCTTAAATAAATACTTTGGTCTAATTTATCTAATTAAGTGAACATTTCTGGCGGAAAAAAATCTGTTTTAGAGGGGGGAAAAAAACTTTAAAAACACAAATAGATGAAGTATAATGCACAAAATTAACGCTTAAATGGATATTTTCTTCTTTCTTCAGAAATGTTATGGAAGCAAAATGGCTCCAAATCTCATAATTGACCAGTGCATGAAAAAAAAGCAATGGTTTTGCCTGTAGTGTCTTGCCTTAATATCAATAGCTTAAAAATCCAAAACAATGTAATGCTGTTAAAATACTAAATCACCTACCTTTGCTTTTTATGAATGAACTTTTTTTTTCCAGGACATCATTTCTTCATGGATGTCTAAAGGAAACATGGACATTTTTCACAAGACATTAACTGATTGATTAGGATTGAATATACTAAATGACAGACAAACAGGTTTAATTATAAATCTATTTGCTTTGCATGATGAGTATGTTAACGGTAAATTATAAACTTTTTTTTTTTCATTTTTATTTTATTTTTTATCTCCAGAATAAGTATTCAAGTACAAATTCAGTTTCGTCCACAACATTATGACTACTGAAAACAATGCCTATAATTCAACATTATAAATTGGATTTGGATGGGATTGTCACAGGTAAAGATTCACAGCAACATAAACTAGATATCAAAACAAAAATATTCATTTTCGATTAATACTTTCACGTCGTAAACAAGTAACAATCGATTCATTTTTGTTATTTCTGATTCTACATTCATCTGGAAAGAGTGCATTTCCAAGCAGCCCTTAATTCACATGCACACATTTAATGCACCAACATTTTGATCGTGAGCCACTACTAGTTCACATCACAATATCCATCTCAATGCTGCAACAAATATTATTTATATTCTTTTCTTTGCCTCCATAGTCTTCCGCCTTCGGCACATTTATCAAATTTAATTTAAAAGTGCTTTGAAAAATTACATACAATATGTATGTATGCTTTGTTCGTTTTCTACATTTCTTCTATATAATAAAATTTTTTCTGTGCCAAATATTATTTCTGAAATATCAATTCTGATACTTTCAAAAGGTGTACTGATAAGCTGATTTAGATGTCAGTAAGAAATGTTCAGTCAACAGATGTTCCCTTATACCTAAATAAGGGGATGCATTGAACAGCCAAACCTGCAATATGCCTCTGTTTAGTGCTCAGGCTACAAACAGTACTTGGAGTTTGTTGTCAGTGTACCAGTCATAGCTTGTTTGCTACAATAAGACGATCATTTCTTGAGGTTTATGGTTGTGTGGTCTCAGGAGAAAGACGCGGTCAGGATGGCTTCATGCTGCTGATGGTGGAGGGTACCGATGCCCACGGCAGGAGCGGGTAATGCTGGTCTGCTGACTAATCTCAACTGAGGGAACAAATCACGAGATCAACGTCAATCATTTTGCAATAAATCAGTGCTAATTTAATGAATGTCAAAAATGTAAGCTAAGAGGCGATCAAGGCATTAGCTAAGAAGCCCTCTATTAGCGTGAAGTGGTGAACCTGACCTTGCAGGCTAACTGTTTTTCGAATCTCGGTGATACAAATGACCAGCAGCCCATGTTCTGTGGCTCCTCTTGACTCCAGATCAAATCTGTAACAAAAACAGAAATGATACTAGTTGATATGAAATAATATAATATAATATAATAAGAACTGGCCATGTTTTCGGCTTACAATAGAGTTTGCTGTTAGCATGTTCACAACTAACAACAACAATACTGTAATAAGCATTAATTATACACACTACTGTTCAAAAGGTTAGGGTCAGAATTTTTTTTAAATGACTTTTTATTCAGCAAGGATGCATTAAATTGATCATAAGGGATGACATTTTTCAAAAGAGAGATTTCCTTTAAATGACTTCTGTCCTTTTGAAAATTCTGCACAAAAATATTAAGCAGCACAATTATTTTCAACATTGATAATAAGAAATGTTTCTTGAGCAAAAAATTAGCATATTAGAATGATTTCTGAAGGGTCATGTGACACTGAAGACTGGAGTAATGGTGCTGAAAATTCATATATAAAATCTATTAAATTATATACAAAAAGAAAAACTATATATATAGATTTTATGAATTTTTTTTTTACTGTAAAGAGATTCTTTAACTTTTTTTTTTTTATCTTACTGACCCCAAACTGTGGTATTGCGTTTATAATAAACAAATATTTTGAATCAGATATAATATGTCTCATATATTTCATCCTATAAGGAAAAGCAAGTATAATGTCGTATTTATTTTTTCATGGAGCTCCGTGTATTGCATTCTGGGATTGCCGAAAGGCTTTTTATCAACACCTCAGCACGTTTGCGATTCCTTACGAAGGCCACTCACTGAGCAATTGCCACAATACCAAAGAAACAAATGCTAATTAAGACAATCCTTTGAGTGTTCCATGAATAAAAGATGTGTATATGAGCAACTCACCTTTGGCGTTTGTGTATTTATTTAGTTCCTGTTGTAGGGCTTCTGTGGGGAAAGGACACAGTTCCTCCACTCTGATCAGCGCTGTGCTTTTTTCTGCCTCTGGTAACGTCTCTCTTTGTTTCAGCAGGGCGTAGTAATGTTTACCTGAGCAAAACAGAATCCGCTGCACACTGCAAGAGCAAGGAAGGAAGGGAAATAATACTTTTATTCAGCAAGTATGCATTAAAATAAATAATTAAAAGTGACAGTAAAGACGTTTACATTATTACAAAATACTTCTATTTCAAATAAATGCTGTTATATTATCAGAACAACTGTTTTCAACATTGATAATAATAAGAAATGTTTCTTGAGCAGCAAATCAGCATATTAGAATGATTTCTGAAAAAAAACATGTGACACTGAAGACTGGAGTAACGATGCTGGAAATTCAGCTTTACTACCATAGGAATAAATTATATTTTATTTTACATTCTAATACAAAACAGTTATTTTAGATAGTAATAATATTTCAGATTATTACTGTTTTTTTCATCAAATAAATAGTGAACATAAGAGACTTGCTTCAAAAATGTGTTTAAAAAAAGTGACTGAATGAAGATACCTTGCAGGGTTTACAGAAGTATCACCAATGACAGGCTTAAAGGAAGTTCCTGGTCCCATACCAGCCAAGCTTGACACTGCTCCCTAGTGCCAAATAGAGATGAAAAATAAAACAACAAAACAAAACGTTATTTTTTTCAGTAATGAATTCATATTTAAAAATATGAATATCTCTAACGTACAGAAAAGCGCAGCAGAGTCTTAGGAGAGGCCACGATTAGCGGCTTCCTGAAATTTCTAATCATTTGTCTCCGCAAAAGGTGATAGTATTGAGCTGGTAGGGTAGGATTGACCACTCCCATGTTCACCGTGTCACCGTCCACACCTTCCTCTTTACTGTCACAGAGCTGCAGGAGGAAGAAAGTGCAATTACGAAGATTATCAGTGATGCTGAAAGATTCAGTCTGTACTTTTCCTGTAAGAGAGCATGCATTAACTCGCCTGTAAGAAACGCTCGATTCGGCAGGATGAATGCTCTGGTCCGGCTCCATCGTATCCGTGTGGCAGTAAGATGACCAATCCACTCTGCAGGAGCCATTTCGCCTCTCCTTAAGAAGTTTTACCACAAAACAGGATTTAGGCTCTAAATGTGTATTTAACCATTTGACCAAAGCTTGTGTAAAACACTGCAAATTATACTGTGATCCTTAGCATTTGACTGCATTTTTTTTTTACCTCCAGAGAGGAAAGTGTCAAATATTATCTGGGCGCCGTTGAAGAAATCTCCAAACTGAGCCTCCCAGATGGGCAGCAGTCTAGGCAGAGCAATGCTCATTCCATACTCAAACCCCAGAACAGCTTCCTCTGAAAGAGCACTGTTGCACACCTGCAAGGACACACACACACACAACATAATTATTATATGCTGTAAAATGTGGTGGCATAAAGAATTAAAACAGCAAACCACCCAGCTCAGGAATGAAGAGCAGCTGGAGTATTGAGTTACAAAGCTAATACGTTACATGCCATCAACCAAACAGCCTAAACTAAAATGTACTATTAAAAACACATTAAAAAAAAGTGATAAATGATTGCTGCAATGCATAACTCATGTTTGCAGTAAACGGTGCCTGTTGTGGCTCACCTCCAAGTGGCCTTTCTGTTCAGGGCTGATGTGATTGAGGGGGATGTACATGTCGTTGGTTTCCTGACACACAACTATAGCGTGACGCTGACTGAACGTACCCCGGCCAACATCCTGACCACTGATACGGATATCAAATCCTGCATAAAATATATATATAAAAATGGGTTTTTAAACTTTTTGATGCTAATATATTTTCATGTACACTGACATCAAAACTTTAGGGTCAGTTTTTTTTTTTAAAGAAATTATTCAGCAAGGATACACTAAATTGATCAAAGTGACTTTTACATTATTACAAAAGATTTATTTTTCAAACAAAAAAAGTTGTCCTTGAACTTCATAATTCATCAAAGAATCTTGAGAAAATGTATCACAGTTTCCACTAAACAACCGTTTTCAACAATGATAATAATAAGAAATGTTTCATCAGCATATATTAGAATGATTTCTGGAGGATCATGTGACACTGAAGACTGGAGGAATGATGCTGAGAATTCAGCTGTGCGTCCAGGAATAAATGACATTATAAAATCTATATAATAGAAGTTGCATACGTTTCAGCAATATTATTGTTTTTACTGTATTTCTTTTATTGAGCATTAGAAATGTTTTTAAACATTAAAAAAATCTTACCAACCACAAAATTTGAATATTAGTGCATAACTTATTTAAAAAAATAGCAATAGTATACAGTACATTTGCAAAATGATTGGCTTTTATATTATCATTGCACTGAAGCAAAAGGAAATTAATAAAATATTATCTGGAAACATATTCGTTGTTAAAGCTGACAAAGAATAATTTCTACTAGAGTACAGTTCAATAAATTCTGTTATATCAGGAAAATAAATAAAAAACATTTTTAGAATCTAAATTAGTCAAAAAATCTCCAAAACACCAGTGCACAACCTAAAGGCAACAGAGATTGGAAAAAAAATCTGTATAAAAGATAAAAATTAAAAGCACAAATTATTCTTGAATGTTTTAACAGTGCAAGGAAGGAGAGAGGAATACTTTACCCTGGCACAGCAATGTGCCAAACGCCAGGGCTTCCGCTGTGGACCAGTCTAATTTTGTGCCCTCTTCCAGTTTCTGCAGGCGTCCCTGTGACAAACCAAGACATTTGTTTAGGCATGTTCAAATCAACTAGAACGTATCAATTCTTTACTGAGTAACAATACTGAGTTTTCATTGTTGTCATCTTATGGCTGTATAGATCGTTATAGTTTGTGTTCCTACTGTTACATAATATATGCATAAAAGTTAAACCTCTCAACTGTCATGTTGCTTTTTTATAAAATGCCATAAAACAGCACAAAATGAGGGCAAAGATCAAGTGAGGTGTTCTTTCATTACCAGCACGTGTGTCTTTCTCAGGTGACTGTGCAGTTGAATCTCCTCAGGTACGTCTACTGATCTGGCACCTACGAACTGCAGCAGGGGCAGCGCTACGCCTGTGTCCCAGAATGAGACTCTGTTCTGGGGCTCCACCAGGTCTCCCCAGCGCCCCTGGAGGTTGGTGGGCGGAGGGCTGTAGAGGGTCGTGTTGTTCAGCCGGTCGTTGAGCACAGCGTAGTGGGTGGTCTTGATCTGTCCACGCTCTTCCTCTGTCATCAGACCCTCAGCGATGAGTTGGTCGGCATATAAATCTGGGATACTTTTTCTCGACCTAGAATGGCCACGAAATAAGGAAAATTAAACTTAACTTTTTAGAAATATGTTATAAAATAAAGGCGGTTTCATCCGTTAAAATCAGAATTGCCAAAACAGTGACTGGTAGAAGTACCCACCGGATAATTTTATACATTGCGGGGTTTGTGAAAAAGGGCTCGTCCAGCTCATTGTGCCCCCACTGGCGGTAACAAAGCAGGTCTACAATAACATCTTTTCTGAAGCGTCTCTGGTACTCCACGGCCAGCCGGGTCGCCCTGAGGACCTCCTCAGCATCATCGCCATTCACATGGATTATTGCACATCCTACCATTTTACCTAAACGGCAACAAACAGAATTGCAAAAATGTTGTTAGATGTTGTTTAAAATAATAATAAAAAAATAACTTTTTACTTCATAATTAAAAAAATAAACATTTTTCATTTTTGTTTAATTTAATGTAATACATAACTAAAAGTAAAATCTAAATAAAATAAAAGTAAAAAATAAATAAATTACAACAACATCTATATCAAAACCAAATAAAAATTACAAAACACATAACAACATCCCTAAAACTTAACTAAAAATAAAATATAAAAACAAATTCCAATATTAATAAAAACTATAATTGTCTCTCAATGAAACTAAAATAACACTGGTGCAGAAATTCAGGCATGTGATCAGCTAAGGAAAAAACGAAAAAATTAAATTCATAAAGAATATCATTATTGCAATCAATACTAGCATGTTAAATGAAAAAAACTATATGAGTATTATTGTAGTAGGAATAATAATAATAATTATTATTATTAATTTTACAAAACAACAAAATTACAATGCTTACATTTATAATTTAATATAACCATTATATAATTTCCCTTATTTGAACGGCAAAATGTGATTGACATTTAAACCGCACAATTATTGTGGTTATCTCAAATAATTGCAATCAGATTGAATGAGACACAATGAGACAATTAATCAATAATAATAATTGCGAAAGGCCAATCTTGGGTCCCTCATCTCAGGCTGGAAAATATGGAAATCCACATACTGGGGAAAATAAAATAAATGAATACATCACTCACACTCTGGCACTCTGGCATGTACATACCAACATCACTACAGTACAGAGATGATCGGCCCCTCTCTGAGGGAGTGGTGTAGCCCACTTGATTGTTCACGATGAGGTGGATGCTTCCACCTACTCTAAAATGGGGGAGATTTGACAGGGTGAATGTCTCCGTTACGATGCCTTGGCCTGAAAACGAAGCATCGCCATGAACCTGCACAGAACAGATAAACTATTACGTTATATCATCAACTACTACGTATTAGCAAGGTGTATAATGTTGTTATTAGTGAACTTTACTAATCTGGAAACTAATACAGACATCCTAAAACTGATTGAAACATCTCTGCTCAGGACCTGCAGGCAGATGACTTTGTCTCCTGGTTGTGCATGAGGGTCAGCGGAGTAATCGCCGTCCTGTTTGACTTGCTGACGGCCACGAGTCTTTCCTTGCGTCACAGGGTTGATGGCCTCCAGGTGGGAGGGGTTCGGCAGCATAGTGGCACGGAGAGGGTGTCCCGCCCCAAAGTCCAGCTCCACCGTGGAGGTTAAATGGGACAGCACGTCTCCAATAGAGGGAGAGTTCTCCGGAAACTCGCTGAGACCCCTCATCTTACGGAACATGAGCTGAGAGCGAGATATTAAGAAGTATTTGGTTTGTCAAAAGTGTAATAACAGCTGCAGGCAATGACTCAATTAAAATGTTCCCACAAACCGGTTACAAAATAAACTGCCATTCCCTGGAGAATGAGTCTATTCATGTAGTATGAAGAGGCAGAGATTGTGACTCAGAGGATTAGATGTTAGGAAGAAACAATGGGTGAGGAATTAAACCAAGATGGCATAAACATAACTGACAAGGAAGAAAAACAAGGAATCAATTCCAAACTGAAGCTGTGCATGCAAACACAATTTTAAAGGGGTCATATTATACTCATTTACAAAGTCTTGATTTTGTTTTGGGGGATGTACTAGAACAGGCTCTCATACTAGGTTGTTCGAAAAACATTATTACAACACCCTCTCTCCCCAGTTTGGCATGAACAGCTTGAATAGTTCCTGTATCAAATGAAGGCCCGCCTTCTGAAATACGAGATGTGCTGTGATTGGTTTGCTGGGCCAGTGTGTGCTGTGATTGGTTAGATGGGCCAGTGTGTGCTGTGATTGGTTTGCTGGGCCGGTGTGTGTTGTGATTGGTTAGCTGGGCCAGTGTGTGCTGTGATTGGTTAGCTGGGTCAGTGTGTGCTGTGATTGGTTAGCTGGGTCAGTGTGTGCTGTGATTGGTTAGCTGGGCCAGTGTGTGCTGTGATTGGTTAGCTGGGCCAGTGTGAGTTGTGATCGGTTAGCTGGGCCAGCGTGTGTGCTGTGATCGGTTAGCTGGGCCAGTGTGTGCTGTGATTGTTAGCTGGGCCAGTGTGTGTTGTGATTGGTAGCTGGCCAGTGTGTGCGTGATTTGGTTAGCTGGGCCAGTGTGTGTTTTGATTGGTTAGCTGGGCCAGTGGGTGCGGTGATTGGGGTTAGCTGGGCCAGTGTGTGGCGTGATTGGTTAGCTGGGCCAGTGTGGTGTGTGAATGCAACACTCGGCGCTTGTCGGAAATGTCAAGCCCTAACATAGCCGCTGCGATCTTAGCTTCAGTGTAAATATTGAGTCAAATTCAAATCATTTGATAGCGATTTAAAACCGGATGATTGTAAATCACTCCAAGTTCGTCCTGCTTGGTCTCCGCCACCGGTGATCACAATCGTGGCCTTTCTAGTGCAAGCTCACCAGGTCTCATCCCCATGAGTCGATATTGTGAATCAAACAAATCCAGAAAATATGCGTGTAGCCCAACGAGCCGTTCGTGTAGTTTTTGAAAAGTGATTTCTGTTAAATAAAATATCTCCTTTTGAAGTGGACTTTGAGCTTTGTAACTTTGCAGATCTTTTTTATGCTCAAACAGCGACATTACAGACTTACTAAAGTTGAAAAAGTGAAAAAGCATAATAGGACCCCTTTAAAAAAAAAAAAAAAAAAAAAAAAAAAAAAAAAAAAATGTAAATTCTGTCATCATTTACTCCCCCTCAAACCTCTATGAATTTCTTTCTAACATAAAAGTAGATATTTTGAAGGTTTTTTTTTTCCATATAATGGAAGTCAATAGTAATCAAAACTGTTTGGCTAACAACATTCTTCAAAATATTTTCTTTTATGATCCACAGAAGAACAAAATTCATACAGGTTTGGAACAACATGAGGGTGAATAAGCAATCAAAGAATTTGTGTGTGAACTATCCCTTTAAGGGTCATCACTTAAAACAAAATAACAAATAAGATAAGTCTGATATCTCAAGCGAAAATATTACTTTGCATTTTCAAATTTAAAACAATATTCCCATTACAAATATATAGTATTTCCAGCTTACCTTTAAATTAATTTTAAATTGATATTTTCATAAGATTAATTATTGTGACTTTATTAGTGTAGATTAGAATTTAAATTGCTTTTTTTATTTTATTTTATTACATATTTCAGAAACCATTTTACTTGACTTTTAATTTTGTATTCTGTTTTATTAGCAATTCTCTTTTTGTTCTCATGGCTGTAAACAAAAGTATCAAGTATCAACCTCTGGAGGGAACTGCAGTAGTCCGGTGAGGAGGTTGAGACGTCCACGGTGAGGCATTCCCATGACCACGTCTGTCACTCCACTATACGCCGCAGAACGGAAGAGCTCGTAGAAAAATCCCATCATGCTCTCTGCTCCCTCACCTCCATATCGTTTAACAGTGGCAAACTTGGTGGCTAAAAAGTGGTCAAATTCCTTTAAAAAGAGAACACAGGAGACGCACATTTGTTGATGACAGTGGAATCAAGTGTGTAATGATTTACATTTTATTCAAAGTGTTACAGTCACCCTGAGGCATTCAAAAAAAAAAAAAAGTGACTAAATGCAAATGGCCGTTACCTGTGACTCAAGCATCAGTTTAGCCAGCTGTCTCCTCTCCTCCGGTGAAAACGCCTCTTTCTTGAGCTCCTCAAATCGGTCTGCAAACCATTCTCTTTCCTGCAAGGTCTGGAGCTGAGTGGTTTCCACTGAGATTCTCCCACAGTATGTTCTCTCCAGATAGGCCAACACCTCTTCAGAGGTCGCCTCGGCTTTCCCAAAATGCCGCAATCCTGGAATGACGACAAATAAAAATGTAAGGAGATAAATGGACCAAACTAAAGAAGTATTATTTTAAAATAATGTTCTGTGGTAGACATGTGCCGGTATTCGGTAATACGATATATCACGATAACGAACATGCACGATATTGCTATCGTGGTAGTAGGCACCTCAAAATACCGTGAATAATTATTACAAATTATTCTGATTTTTTTAATGCATTTAAAGAATACTTTTCCCATAAACTGGTTAAAATGCACAACACCGCTGTATGCTGCATCACAGACACATGCGGACTCTCATGTAAACAAGCCCAATGGATGAGAAGCGCATGATGGGAGGAGTGAAGGAGACACGCTGAATGAAAATGCACATTCACTCTTTGACAGCAGATGGCGCTGATGGAACAGCAGAAATGCAGCTGTTACCCCGGTAACCCCGTAAACAAAGCAGCTGCACTACTTTCTGAAACATATTTAAATTATTTAAACAGCCATTCAGATTTTTGGTATTCGCATAGTGGTGTTTTCTTCATCACATAACATAATACTTAATAGGCTATTTATTTTCAAACTTTTTTTTACGTTTTAATCTGGACTACAACATGCCTTTGATATTGTTTTAAAATGTTTTGATTCTTTATTGTTCAGTCACACTTTACATTAAAGGGTTAGTTCACCCAAAAATGAAAATTCTGTCATTTATTACTCACTCTCATGTTGTTCTAAATCCATAACATTTTTGTTCATCTTCGGAACACAAATTAAGCTATTTTGATGAAATCCAAGAGTTTTCTGACCCTGCATAGACAGCAACGTAGCTGAAATGTTTCCAAGTCCAGAAACGTAACAAGGAGATCTGTAAAATACAAAAAGTATGCTGTGCTTCGTAAAAATTACAGTTGAAACCCCTGATGTTCACATGGATTATTCAGTTGTATGCTGTCAATGCAGCGGTCAGAACAGCTCTCAGTTCCATCAAAAATATCTTAAGTTCTGTTCCAAAGATGAACGAAGGTCTTCTTCAGTTAAACTTGCATTAATTTTACACGGCTTTCTAAACATGCGGCTCTCTTGTGCATGACGCGAGTGCAACGGTGATAGACATCTTTCTAGAAAATGCGATAAATATGCGTTTCTGTGTGAACGGCTTGGTTTCAGTTTTGATGAAACAAGATCTTCAAACTGGATAGATAATTAACAAAATAATGCAACGACACTTACATCGTCATCGTATCTCGTGTGCCACTGATAAGGCTGCCTCCTTAACGCACACCTAAAACTCGAATGCAACGTTTTTTTATTTTAAATTTGACGAATATTTGAAATTAGAATTTTTTTTGACGCTACTTTATACATTTTTGTTGTATGCTTATGGTATTTAATGTCCCCACTTCTTATGTTCTTTAAAAGTTATCAACCCCTGGTTTGTATTTTATTATGACAACACTTTTTTGGGGCGGGTGTTCAATATCGTGATATACCGCGATAAAAGCTTCAGCAATTATCGCAGCATGAAAATTTGATACCGTCACATGCCTATACTGTGGTAAATACAACTTAAGCTCAGTGACATGCTGCCAGTTGCCACAGTTTGGTGTATTTAAATGTATTGCCATATCAGCTTCACAGGCTATTTACATGGCAGACATACATGATTCAACAAAAAATATAATAAATGTTTTAGAAAAATGCACATGTGATAAAAATCAAAAATTGTCACCGAAAAAAATTGACTAATCTCTTTGTTCAGAAAAAAGCGCATTTATAGTAATGCACTTACAATGAGTGTATGGGGCAAGAAATTGCACAGAAAAATTAAAATTAAAATATACATTACTTTGAAAGTATAGCCACACATAAATACAAACAGACATACTGATTGAATAAATTACATTACATTACATACTTTAACATTACAAGCTAAAATAATAGTAATACTAATAACAATTATTATTTAGTCATAACATATAATCACTACATTTGGGGCCAAATCGTCCAGCCCTCCAATCTAGAACAGCAAACTTGGAGGAATTTAAAAAAATAATAATTGCAATCACAATTTTTATCTGACTCAATCAATCAGTTTTTTCAAAATGTGTATACTATACAACATTCATCAATAATACTACATTAAAAATAAACTAAACTACAAATAATTACAATATTTTTTTTAATTATAGTAAAAAATAATAACATTATTATAAAATAAATAGTTCGTTAATAAATACAAGTGCGCACATTTACACCCTAATGCCTTGCCCCATGTAGACTTCAAAGTTAATTCCATTAATATGTAAATTAAATGTTAATATTTGGAAATTATTTGATGAGCTAATCGACATAATGAGATATAGGCTATATGACTATATGACTAAATACATATTGCCATACCGTTCGCAGACTTTAAACCCGGAACATTCCTTTAGTAAGACGTAAGTATTCTTTTACGACCAACTATGTACCAGGAAACAAGCAGAAACTCACTAGTGGTGTTGAGGACTCCATGAACGGCTCCATTCAACAGGCCGATCTCCGGCACGCTGTCCAGCACAGGAGTTCGGGGAAGTAACGGGTTAATTTGAGCTACTTTGTGTCCATGTGCTCGATAGGCCTCCACCAGTCTAGCCAGCCCGTGATCTGTTTACAGTCCATGGTTAAAGCATGTTGCAGATTTTGTTTCGCATCTCAAATATTTATACAGGTTTAAGAATTCATCTTTAAGAAGTAAGAAGCTACCAAAGCGTATGTTATGCGTCTCTAAAGCATAAACATTGTAATAATACAGACAATATTAGAGGCAGGTTACTGTTACTTTATCAACCTTGGTTAAGCGCGGAGATCTGCGGAAGCCCAGCGTCTTTCTCCGGAATCTCTCTCGGTCTGAAACCATAGACTCCCCGCTGAGTGTGGTATAAACTCGCTAAAAACGGCCGTCTGGCACCGAAAGAACGGTGTAAGAGTCGATGTAGGTTTATAAGCATAATACCCGCGGACGTGGTGGAAATAAATAAACTAGATGAGCCACGCATTCTAGTGCGCAGCCATAGTAAACAATAGCGGTGACCGATAAGTGAATGAATCATTCTTGCGAGTCGAATCTTCTCAATGAATCAGTCTGAACGACTCGTTCACGAAACGGATAGAATCCGAGTCAGCAACTAACTGGGATTGCTTACATTGCCATTTTCACTGTGATTATGTTTAATAACACGAAAAGTCTGAATGTAACTCACGAAAAATGGTTCTTTTTATCGGTTAAAGGTCACGGTTAACCCAAAATCCAATCAGCAGACCTACATTTTTGTATTACACTGATTTCACTTTTTCTGCAAGCGACCTGACCGTAAAACTCTCGTTAAACATCTGAAGCCTTGCAATGAACTCACCAACTCCTTGAACCGAATAATGTGTAATAATCAGAGGCGGACAGTAACTAAGTACATTTACTTGAGTATTGTACTTAAGTACACTTTTTGAATATCTGTACTTTACTTGAGTATTATTATTACTTTACCTTCACTACATTTGAAAGACAAATATTGTACTTTTCACTCCACTACATTTCTCTCAAGGTCCTCGAAGTAGAAAGTCGTTACTATGTAGCAGCTTTGAAAGTCAGTGGGTGATTTCTTTCTTCTCTAAAACCTGATTTTTTCAGACAGTTTATCAGTAATCACACTTGTAGGGCAACATGTAGTGATTTCCCAGCATTTTTTGAACACTGAGTTGCAAATGTGATATTTATTTACAAAAATTCAATAATAGCAGTTAATATGTGGTAATATAGACACATATTGTCGGATTTGCTAAAATTGGGTACGTGAAAATATTACCTATAAAGCCACATAAGAATTGTTGTGCGTCTCCTAATAAAACACAAGTACAGCGAGAGCGATTAGACAGCATTTTATAATTTTTTTTTTATGTCAAATAAGTCTTGCTGTTTTGATTTTTTGTGAAAGCAGTGTTGCTGTTGTAAAGTTAAACATCTACAGTTGTGTTGCAGGGTTTTAAATCAGGGTTGATTTTTTTTTCTTCCTTATCACTCTGTATTTACAGGATTTCACTGTCCACTCTGTTCAAATGTGGATGAATGGCTACACATAGATGTGTGCACACGCTGTCAGAGCTGTGTGAGACCACTACCATCCTGCTTTTGTGGGGGTGGGTAGGGGTGTTAAATAATTATATTTTTTTTTGTTTAGTTTTTTCCCCATAGGTTTTTAACATTCTAAAAGCTCTTTATTCCAAATATACTACAAGATAGTCAGTGCATTCAGCAGGTGTAATGTATTGTAAGTTGCTTCAGAAGTATTGCAAGTAATACTACTTACAACAATAAAACAGTGCATTGACATAACAAAGGAAATTTACTTTTGGTACTTAAGTACTTTTAAAAGCAAGTACTCCTGTACTTTTACTTAAGTAAAAATCTGTCTTTACAACTTTTATATGTAATGGAGTAATATTTGACCAGCAGTATCTGTACTTTCACTCAAGTAATGGAGTTGAGTACTTTGTCTGCCTCTGGTAAATAATGTAGCTACACTTTAAAATACAATAAGCACACTTATTAATAAAATGTAATATATAAAAACGCAGTAAACTGCGACATAGGCGAATATAGAGCATGCAGATGACATTATCGTCATGTTCAGGAACCACGTAAAGATGAATCTATCTATCTTTTGAACCGGTTGTTTGGACTAACTGTTCAAAAGAACCGATTCGCGACAATGAGTCGGACTGAGCATCACTAATGCACAGAGGCACGCATGTGGGAGGTGATGATTTGCTCATCGCCTATTGGCGATTGGTTTGTAAGAGGGTTTGGATAGGTCAACTTGTTTATGCCTATTTGGAATATGTGTATTATTTAGCAAACTTCCAGACACGTGTTTCTGTGAACTCACAGGTGTTTCTAAGAAGTTGAGGACACTTACAGTATGGCAAAGATAGTTTGTTTATTGGTGATATTGACTTACTTAAGGACAGCTGCACAAACAGCTATATAAAAACGTTTCTATAGGTGAAAGAGTGTTTATTGCTAAACTGTGTGTTATGAAATTTATACTGGAACTTACTGTAGCATGGAGCATTTGTTACAAATAGGCCTACTGATTAATCAAAATAGCGAGAACATCTGCATTTATTGCTATTTTTAACACATTAAAATACATATAATACAATTTTGTGTTTTTCTTCCAATTATTGTTTTTATTTTCAAGTTTACAGGTTGTATCTCCCAGGAACATTTACCTCAAGATCAGCAGCCTGGTCACAGCATGGTGCCATGTTACTTTTGGATAAAGATGGTGAATTGACCTTTTTTTACCAAGTCACATGAGTTATTACAGGTGCCCCCTTTTCAATATTCTCGGAAAATAGGCCACTCACTGTCCTTTCTGTACAATGTCTGTAATCTCCTGGATACATTAGCAATTCAAGGGTTAAATAAGAAAAGAAAAGGAGAAAAAGAAAAACAATTACATAATAAATAGTTAAACTGCATTAGTAATTTTGCATTAGCAACTGAACATTAGGGCCGGGTAGTGTTCTCTTTTTAAATTATGACATTAAGTAATTAATTAATTAAGTAAATTTTGTTATAGAATCCAGTGGAACAATACAGAGTATAACACAATTACAATCTTCCCACCCCAAAACATACAATAAATGAAAATAAATAAAATAAAATAAAGAAAAAAAATAAAAGAATATAGAAATATATATTATAACACACACACAAACACCAAACGCTTACACCCCCCACACACACACACACCATTTAGTGTTTATTAGTACTAAATAATATCATTTGAATACAATTACAGTTATATAACTGTGTGTGTGTGTATATATATATAGAGAGAGAGAAAGTTTGTAATATGGTCTTAATATAGTTAATATTTTGTTAGGAGGGTGAAGGTGACTATTAAAAGGACAATGTACACATTGAGAATTATATTAAGAAGATTCACATGTAAGTTGTATTGGCATTATCTTTTTTAATTTTCTAACAGGACAGCCTTCTATGGAATGTTAAATTGGGCCAGGATAATTATTGAATAAAAGTTATCTTGCTTTTCTTATTTACTTTTTATGTTTTTATGTACCTACGTATTTATTTAGAATAAAATTGTTCAAACATTATTTGATATTTGGTGTACCAATAAGATTGCAAACATTTTGCTTCCACCTATAGGCAGACATAAGCATTGCAGGCTCACTGCTCAGAAAAAAGATTGAAATAATTACCTTTATCTCTAAACTAAGGCGCTTAATCAATTTAGATCTGTATCAACATCTAAAAATCTATTTTAATGAAATTTCTACAATTGCAATGGTCCCACTTGAGGGCTGGTGTATCTGGCCCCCAAACAGCTTAAAGCTTCTCTAATGGAAAAATAAAAGCTTTTCTCATTAATTTATGAATTCTGAGTTGCCCATAAGGCACAGTGAGATTGCATGACTTCTCTGATATTTCATGTATCATTTCCCTTTCACAGGTCTGCGGTTGGGAGGCACCACACGAATGTCCCCCAAAAAATACAACAAATCACCTCCTCCCTTGTCCACCCTCCACGTGTACGCAGTCATACACGCCTCCCAGGCAAATGTGCTCTGATTTTAGTCGTGCACCTCCTCCTCATTACCACATTGTCCTTAAAAATGAGCCCGAAGCAGTTCACAAGCTGAGCTCCAGCATGCACAAGGTTACCTGCTGCTCATACAAATAGGACACAGTGTGTTTTGACATTTATTCCTTAAAACTAACTAGTGTCTGTTGTTATGTTAGTAGTGGTTATTTTTTAACTACTATAAGGTAACTAGTATATTTTTAATTTCATTAGATACTAGTATGTTTGTATTACATATTAGTTAAGGTAATATAGAGTTTATTACGTATAATATAATAATAATTTATTATATTATTACTAGTAATTAATAATTATTCGTACTGTACCCCCGAATTCTCACTTACTACCCAATTCTGAAAAATGTTTCTGGCATGGAATAAAAAAAAGACATAAAAAAGTAATAGTTAGCCTACTTTTTATCTAACAATTCTGACTTTTTTTCCTGCAATTCTGGGTTTATATCTCAGAATTCTGACTTTTTTGTCTCAGAATATAAGCTCACAATTGCAATAAGAAAGTCATAAAAAAGAAGAAAAAATGTGCAGTTATCTTTTTTTTAATTTTATTAATTTTTTAGTCTTTGGTCGGAAAATAAGGCTTTCCTTAGTCTGATTTTTTTTTTCTTTTTTTCTCAGAATTGCGAGTTAATATCTCACAATTTGGACTTTTTGTCTTAAACTGCGTGTTTAAACCTTGCAATTCTGACTGTTTTTCCTCAAAATTATTACTTTTTTTTCCTCAGAGTAACTATCGCATTTAGTTAAAATCAGAATTGTGATCTATAAACTCACAATTGCAGTAAAAACTCAAAATTGTGTGATAATTTTTATTTTTTATTTTTGTTAATTATGTGGTGGAAATAAGCTTCCATAATTCCTGTATTGAAAAGCAACTAATGAATTCAGTTGAGCCCTTTGGTTTAAATATTAACTTTCACTTCAGATTTATGGTTCTGTTTCAGTTCTAGTACTAGTATTTATTTTTTAATAATAACTATTTCACTTTCCAGCGTACTTATTAGATACACCTTTATTATAGTACACTAGCACACAATTTTAGGCCTACATTAGTAAGCACATAACTTACAATAGCTGTTTACTTAGTATTTAGCATTTAGTACTTAGTAGTATACTTAGTATTTACGGCTAATTACAGTAACCAGGTCGTTTGAATAGTTGTTGAATATAAGATGTCAATTTTTTTGAAGGACAAAGAATGCATTGTATAGTGATATTTTCAGGAGCCTACCTACTATTAGCGCTAGTAACATAATAGATTCTAGTTCGTTTCAAGGACTACATGCAAAAACTGGTTGCCATGTATTTTGTCTTCCACCCCGAGAACATGTTGCGTTTTTGTTCGCGTGGAAACACATTTTAGATTGAGCTCTGGTCCTGTGAATGAAAGACCCTCCCTTGTTGCTGCGACGCCTGTTTCTTCAGACCGTCATCACTAGCGAACCGCTTCAATGGGACTTCGGGCTATTCAAAGCACCATCGATTGTGCCTACCTTTTTGAAGGCCACTAGAACTGCTGGAGGCTAGATCTGCTGCTGCTGGTTTGTCTGTTCGTTCTCAAAGAAAGAGGACGTGTAGCGTTTTCTTCTTCTTCTTTTTTCCAAGAGAAGCTGTAACACAATAGGGACACTCGAGTTATGAAGGCTCGACGGATGACTGGCGCTGTCCGTTCAGCACCACCTTGCGCCCAATGACACCGTAAAAAACCTTCCTGACTCCCTCAAACCCGAGCCGGGGGGTCAGGATATTGGCTTATTGGAGGAAAAACGCGTTCGCATCTGTCCTTAGAAGTCATTCAAGTGTGTGAAGGGTTTTGGATTTCTATTGTTGGCATGGACACTTTGAGACGCACCTGGCACGATCGAAAACACATTTGAATTTTCTGAACATGGGTCCCAGCGGTATGATGACGGTCCATGGGTTGGAGATATGACTAGAGAGGTACGCGATGGGCCAAGGGGACGACAAGGATCGCATCGTGATCAACGTCGGAGGAATCAAGCACCAGACCTACCGCAGCACCCTGCGCACCCTGCCCGGCACTCGACTCTCCTGGCTGGCGGAGCCCGACGCGCCTAATAACTTCGATTATGATGCGAATATCGGGGAGTTTTTCTTCGATCGTCACCCCGGCGTTTTCGCCCACATTCTTAACTATTACCGCACGGGCAAGCTGCATTGCCCGGCGGACGTGTGCGGACCTTTGTATGAGGAGGAGCTGGCGTTTTGGGGGATCGACGAGACGGACGTGGAACCGTGTTGTTGGATGACCTACCGGCAGCATCGAGAGGCGGAGGAGGCTTTGGACAGTTTCGCCGGGGGTGCTCTTGAACTCGGACATGAAGACCTGGAGCCTGAGGGGGTGGCTGAGGCGGCCGAGGGGGATGAGGGTGTTGAGATGACCCGGAGACTGGCGCAAGGCGACTCGCCCGATAACAGGTCCGGGCGCTGGAGCAGATGGCAAAAGAAGACGTGGGCGCTCTTTGAGGACCCGTATTCCTCAAAATACGCACGGGTGAGTTCATTGAGAAATGCTGTTATCTGTGTTTTTTTTTAAAAAAACGATGGTTTGCTGGACATCCAGCGTGAAAAGTATCCCAAACCTCTTTAAAACCAGCTTACAGACCAGTAAACCAGCTTAGGCATAGTTCAATGCAGTTTGCAATATGGTCAAATGATCCTATTGAGCCCATCGGTGACTCTTGATTTTGATTGATCATTTGAGAAATCAGTGATAAATACAACCATGCCAACCGGGTCATTCCACAAAACGGTATGTTTTCCATTTTGAAGAGATGATTTTTGTTGGAAAAAAAGTACAATTTAGTAAATTTCTGTAAGATTTTAAACATTATGCCAAAGAAAAACGACTAAGTGAAGCTAAATGTTTAAAACTTTTAAAACTAAACTTTATATAGTTGAATATAACAATGCCTGTTGACAATTTAGTTTATCATTCATTTAGCAATTACTAGCAATTTCTAAAAATTTAATTGACTGATTTTACACACACACACAAACACACAACACACACACACACAAAAAAACACATTGAAAATATTTAATAGAATAAATACACAAATACTATGTATGTATAGTTAAACTGTATTTAAAAATCTATTATTATAGTCATTATCAAAGGTAATATTTAGAAATTAAATACATAATATGGTATTTTTATTGCCCGCACCGCTGTCCCATCATTGCTCTCAGCAGGAACCCTATAAGCTCTTAATCGGAGATGAACGCCATCCCAGCATTTCCACGAGTTTTGGCAGCCAGGTTAAAACAGGTCAGCTCTACTGACTCTAGCCCACCGCTTTGGCACTGACAGAGCAGGAGAAGGATGTCCTCCAAAATCTAAGCGAGCAGATTGTAGAAAAAAACTTAGATATACAATGGTGGTCCAAAAAGTTGACTTTATGTTTTTGAAGGAAGTCTCTTATGCTTACCAAGGTTGTATTTATTTGATCTAAATACAGTAATATTGTGAAATATATTACAAATTTCAAACAAACAGTTTTCTATTTGAATATATTTTGGAAAACTTAATTTTCAGCATCAATACTTCGTTTCAGTGTCACATGATCCTTCAGAAATCATTTAATATGGTGATTTGGGGGCTTTTTTGCCCTTTTCAAAACTTTTTGGGTTTGTAAAATTGTTTTTGGTACTCAGTTATGAAATGGGTGTCTGATGCGATTTAAGTTTTCCTTTCTATTTGGAGTGTTACAAGCTGATTGTGCATAAAGAAGATCTGTAAGTTGCAAAGACTAAAGTCTTAAATCCGAAGAGATATTCTTTATAAAGGTTAAGAGTCAGCCACGCCTACCTAAAATGGTTTGTTCTAACACGCCCCCACATATCTCCTTCACTATGTGGAAATATTTGCGTAATTTTTCCAAATGTTCACGCAAAGAAAGAAGTTGTGGTTTCAGTAACCGCAGTTAGTGTGAAGCAGCATGTCAGGGAGACGCTGTGTGTTTCTAGGTGAAAGCAAAGCACTTTATTTGGCCTTCCTAAAGTAGACGCATTTAGAAATCTTTAAGATTACTTACAACAGAACAGCAATGCATTTTATGGACAACAGTTTCGTGAACCTAGGAGAGGAGGTAATTCTGACTTTGCAATGACAATCTGGTGCTTCTGAATTCTGTAAGTATGTTTTGTTATTAGTTTACGTATTTGCTATTGACTGTTCAAATGCGGAGTTTTGCGCCATGTGTGGGTTGTGCACGAGCGGCTGCGAGCTGGAGAGAGATGCAGAGCCGGAGAGAGAGGGGGTCGGCGGGGGGGGTCAAACACAGGGAGTCAGCTGTCTAAAACACCGTGGCTTGTGACGGAAAACAGTAAAAGCTCCCACTGTGTCTGTCACGGACTCGGTTCCCCTTTGGGTTGTTTTGACATTATTTTGAAAGATTGAAGCTCCCGCGATTAGGTTAGGGGCGTTACATTTCCAAGAGGCTTGCGGGGTGCGGCCAATCACAATGCACTGGGTCAGCTGGCCAATCAGAGTAGACTGCGCTTTTCGGAAGGAGGGACTTTGTAGAAAAACTAAGCGTTTGAGAGAGGCGGGGCATAGAGGACCTACAATAATGTACAGTATTTGAAAAATAATGTGTTTTTTGAACATTAAAGCATGTCAACATATTCTGTTACAACCAAATACACAAAATAATGATCTTTAAAAACGCATCATATGACCTTTCATAATGGTTTTATTATTATCAATGCAAACTTTTCAAGATTTTTGTGGAAAACCATTGTTTTATGATTCTTTGATGAATAGAAAGTTCATTGAATTGCATTTATTTGAAATGGACATTTCAGATTTATTCCAACCTTCCTGAATAAAAGTAAAAGTAAAAGTATTTTTTTCAGTATTCATTTTTCAATTATTACTTTCTTTTCTTTTCTTTTCTTTTAAAATCATACCTACCCCATAATTTTTGAATTGTTGTGTATCACAGTTTCCATAAAAACTAAGCATTTTAAACGCAAAGCGTTTTCAGCATTGATAAAAATAATAAATGTTTCTTGAGCATTTGAAGACTGAAGACTGGCTGATGAAAATTCAGCTTTGCTATCAGATGAATGAATGACATTTTAAAAATATATTCAAATAGAAAACAGTTATTTTAAAATGCAATAATATGTCACAATATTACTGTTTTTACTGTGTTTTTGAAAAAACAAATACAGCCTTGGTAAGCCTAAGAGAAGTCTTAAAAAAAAAAAAGGAAGTTAATGTATTTCAAACTTTGGGCCACCAATGTAGAAAGAGTTTCAGGTAGGTTTTGAATGCAGATGAATGTACAGTCTAAACAAGTAAAAGTGTAGGTGAGACTGGTTTTCTAGCTGGAAATGTATTATTCATTTGGCTATGGGCTGCTCTGCCAGGAGCCAGGCTGTCCGACACTGTCTGCCGTAGCTGAGTGCTGCTGGAGATGAGGAAAAGTGGCCCAGCTTCTGGCAGCACCACAAAGAAACATGAGCCAGGCTGCCTGATAGCAAATCAAGCAGTAATGGGTTGATGAAGTCCACTTATGGACATAGACCGCAGCTAGGATTTGTGACTTAGATAATCTGCATGATTCATTTTTTTTCCTTTTGCATAGTCTTGAGTAATCGCTGATGCGTGATGGGAAAGTTGGGTTTCTGCATCAAATATGCAGTTCTGTCAACGGTGCTGGGTTATTTTTACCACGTTTTCTAAATGCAGCACCTCTCTGCTTCTCAAGTGGAGGCGGTTGGAAAAAATATGCCATTTTCAGATGAATGAATTGGGATGTTGAAGTCATGGCTAGACTCCATGTGCAGAGGTGGCGCGTTCAACCTTGTAAACTGCACTCAGTGCACTGTACTGTATGTGTTGTTTCTTCACTAGATTTTCTGAGTCAAGTCAATTCAATTGTTTTGAGTTATTTTTAGGTCGCCTCCATCAGGAAGAATATCTTAATTACATTAGAACTGGACAACTCAGTTGCCTGCTGTGATCACAGATGACATCTTTCTTTATCTTTATCTAAACTAAAAGCTCAAAAACATGGGAGGGAATGCATTTTGTATAGATAAGAAAAAGGTTTAGGCTTCTTATAGTAAGAAACTGACAATCAAGGGCAAGAAGGCTTGAGGTTTTGTCAATTTTTTAAATAAAACAAATGCATATTTTTCTGAATATTATAGAAACTGTTATAATGTGGTTAACTCTTCTTTTGGATATTGGAATACGTTTAGTAATTTTGTCTTTTCCTATGTTTCCTATTGTTTTTATGCACTAAAACAGATTGATAGATGCTGCATGAGCTAAATGTTGCAAACTTGGCATTGATCCTCTTTCAAAATGATGATGCTACAGTACTGTACCTCAGTACAGGATCAGGTGAAAGGGTGATTTTGTCTTAGCAGGAAATAGGATCATTTTGAGTGGGGTGTCCTGTTGTTTTGTGATGTTTGCTAGCTTGTACTTTGCATTACAAACAACAGATGCCACTCTGTGGTTGATAATGTGTCCTGTCGTTCTCCTACAGTAATGCCTGTGAGGGTGTGAATGTTACAAAACCGGTCAAGAACATGTCCAGGTCATATTTAACCCCAAAATCAAAAAGAAATAAGAAATTAAATTTTTTAACACAATTAAGTCTACCATTAAGCCTTAAACAACCATTACATTATTATTAGTATTATTATTTTATTTATTAATTTACATTACACCCATTCTCTTTACCATTAACAGTTAAGCTACACCATTCATATAATGTAAGTGCAGTTCTTAAAAATTAACCTATAAGTAATACCATAAAATTAATTATATTACAATATGGGATTTAAAAGTAAAGCATTTTATGACATTGTGGGTTCTGTGGTAGTTTCTTAAGAATTGTCTTATTTTATTTTATTAATTTTTATTTATTTATTTATTGGTGTAAAATGTGGCCCGGACATATTTTTCTGAGATTTAAGGAAAAACAAACCAGAATTAAGACAGAATATCTTTTCCTTTTAGGGGAACCATGAGCTAAATTTTTATCTTATTGTCTGTTATGGAATCACAAGCAGATGCCCCTCATTTTGGCGTAAATGGGTCAGGCTTAGTCTAAAACCCTGTTCAGAACTGGGAAAATAAATGCCAACCGCACTGTACCATAAATATGAGCAAACAGGAAGTGAACAGACGAGGCCTATCGGTTCAGACTTTGTCTGCATGCATGTAGATTTGACCTGACTCGTCCTCACAGTAATTATCAAGCTGCACGTCATTCATTAGTCTGCCCGGTTGGGGAGTGTGTGAGTGTGTTTAATGAGAACATCTCATCTCTCCGCTGCATCAGCATCACAGCAACACATCGGTTCATACACAAACACACACTTGCATGCAGAATGATTCAGCGCCGGGCCGCCCACCAACTAATAGAGTTACCAGCACTTTAAGTGAGTTTCAACATTCCCAGCACTGCAGCTTTCACGTTTTTTCAAGGGCTGAAAAATGAAAATGGGCTCTTTAACTCAGATTAAATGGCTGCAAATGATGACGCTTTAGATTGACCGTCAGTATGTCACTAGATTCACTGAATTATAGAGTGCCAGAAAGTTTCTCAAGACTCTAGGAAGCTGCAAGAGATCATGGCTGGTTAGCATGGTTGCATTAGCCCCGGCTAATGCCGTAACTACACCATCTGGACCCAAAAAAGCATTTTCTCCATTGACAACCATTCAAGATAAAATGCATATTCTGACAGATTACGTATTTTTTTTTTCAGAGCAACATACAATGTAACTTGCAAATATTTCATGATATTATAGTGGATGTTTGTATGGCGAGATAAGACAAAAAGTGAATTGCCACTTCAAGTCATCAGTGTGTGATGGGAGGGCAGATGGGGAGAAACGGATCATGTTGTGTTCCCTGAGATCAAGAGGATCAAGCTGTTCTTGTGTTTATCTTGATCAATGGCAGAGTGAGGATAAAACGTTCTCATGGATCAAACTTTTGCCCTCTGGGATTTGCAAGGTCGTGAGAATGTGCTTTCGCCCTCAGTCTGAGGAGAGCAAAAGTGATTCAGCAGTTAAATGTTTTTACAAATATTTGAGGTGATATATGTAGCATTTGTTATTTTGAATGAATTACACATAATGAATAGGCCGCTGGCGTCTGTGAGGGAGAAAAAAAAGCAGTGGTGATGATGTAATCCATGTCTTACCTTGATGAATTATTTTTTACCGCCCCAGTCCGTTCACTGACCGCCCAATGCAAATTTGATACAAAATTGGAAAGCATTTGTGAAAACTGAAAGTTCCAGGTACAATGGCACGCATTTATAAAAAGATAACTATTCACTCTTGAGCAAATAAAGGCATTTTTTGCAGAGACAGGTTTGTGAAACACAAAAATGATCCTCTTTGTTGATAATCTGTAGAACAAATGCTAGCATAGTAGTATTGTTTATCCTTTTATTTTTGGTTGTAACAAGACGTCTTCGTTGGGAAGTGTAGTATTGCCATGTTAATTATTTCCTTATGCTGTATGTCATCTTCCGAGGATCATTAGGTTATCAAGTCGTCTTTGAATGAATCGGAGCATAATTACTCTGGAGCTGTAGGAAATTATGTCAACACAACGAGCTGTGATGTGAAACTGAAAAGTTTGTCTATTTTACACTTTTAAGAGCCTTCCAAAAACAAATCGGGCACTGTTAACAACATCTACAAGAGGAAATTCAGATATTTGCAATTTAAATCTCTCTTGCATCAAAATACATGGATTCTTTTGAACTTTCAGATGCTTTTTGCTGCCAAATAGAGTTCCTTGATTTCCATAACTTAACAGCTTTTTCTACAGGTCATAGAGATCTTAATAAGTGGCGAAAAGCCGTTATTTATGTGCGTTTTTGTGTGTATGTGCTCGTAGGCTTCTTCAGACAAAACGTTTATCCTCCCTACAAACACAGGAAATGAGGCACATCTAGGGAATAGTGCCTGTTAGACTAAGCACTGGCTGACCGAGATATAAACCGCCTGTGGAAGAAGAATTTATGTGATAGAAGGAACCGAAGAACTGAGAGGTGTTGCTAGCCATCAGAATCAGAGGCAGATCAGGGCAGAGAAGGTGTATTAATGCTTTGAAACCTCATGAAAACATGGTATATGAACAAAAAACATTGTTATTTGATACTAGCTTACATATTGTAAATGCGATCCCACTTTATAGTAAATGGCTTTAACTACTATGTACTTACATCAAAAATAAGTACAATGTACTTACTGTGTTTATATTGTATCGCAAACTTGCTACTGAGGTGGGATACGGGTAAGGTTAGGGACAGGTTTGGTGGTATGGGTAGGTTTAAGGCGTGGGTTAAGGTGTAAGTGATGGGTCAATAGTGTATTTATAAATTTAATTACAGAAATTAATTACAGATGTAATTACATGCAGGTATTTTTTTTAAATATAAGGACAATGTAAAAACATGTATGTACACAATAAGTGCATTGTACCAAATTATTAATTTAAATGTGAGTACATAGTAGTTAAGGCCACTTAATATAAAGTGGGACCATAAATGCATATAGTTATATGAATAAAAATAATTTGTAATTGTTTATGGTTCAGTAACGATACAATGAAATTGGGTCATGAGTTGGCGGAGTGAGTTGTTTATAATCACTTGAATGAATCGTTTACAAAAGTGCTAATTCTGGAATGGTAGATTTTTATAATTGAAAATAGGTCAAGAACTGTAGTTTTGTTTAGAAATGAGCATATTTGGTAGTGCTGTTTGCCATGGCATTGTTTAGTGATTTGAACAAGTTCCAAGCATTAAACTTTGGCTTGTGACTCGAAAATGATACATCGAATCATGTGGTCTGTTAAGAAGAGGGGTGCTATTACTCTTCTAAGTGATCTGACTAATGGTAAAATGGGTGAGAAAATCCCATACATTTACATTAGAGGAAGCAACCAACACTTGGTAAGCAGCCACCCAGAAAACCTTAGTATTGTAGTGGCGACTTCTAATCAGGCAAGCACGAATCAACCAACACATTTTATTTAGAAAATGGAAAAATTTGATAGTGATTATTAAATTCCAAGAATGCATTGAATTTTCATTTTTTTCCATGTTGAATGCATTTTCCCACCCCTATTATATATGTGCTGATGGATGATTTGTCATTGAGATTCACAGCCTTAACTTAATATTTTATTTCAGCAGAATAATCAAGTCATACATAATGGATGGAACTTTTCTCAGATCGCCAGAAGATCCCATGGTAGGGAAAACATGGCCAACTTGCACTTATGTAATTCCACCCCATTCCATCTGTCTATGCTTGTCGTTCTATCTTAAAATAAGCTGTAGTGTAAGTGGTGCAAGCCTTCCCCATCTTCTTTCAAAACACTGGAGGGACCATCTCACCAAATCTGCATGTGGTAACCTTGCCAGAGGCTGACCAGTAGTCCCTGGTGAAAGGAACTATGGTTAAATTTATCCCAAAGTGGTGGAGGCAGGGCCGTCCTTAGCTGACGCGGGGCCCGGTGCAAGGTAGGGAGCGGGGCCCCCCTCGGTCCGTTCGCGATTCTGTGCTTTTGTGCCGGGGGAGGACGGCGTCTGGGTGGAGTGTCTGAGTGTTTTATAAATTGGTGTCCTTACTTCTCATTCTTAACACAAAAAAAAATTTGGCTGTCCTTGAGAGCGCAAAGTGACCTTGAGTTTCAGCAGCTACTGTACTTCTGTTAAGCCCCCAGTTTGTTGACATGGCACTTTTCAGAAGCACGTTGAGAAACTGAAGACGTGACATTATCCAAGTGTACGTCCTCTGAATTCTGCTGAAATGGGCGTTTATGAGCAATTATAAGTGTTTTCATTGTAATTGGATTTTTTTTTCTGCTCTGAAATTGGGAAAACCTATTTATAGCTGAACTGTGTGTTACAGCTGTTTTGTAAGGAATTCAAAGAACAAGCATTAAAGGAATTCTGTCATTCTGTCATGTTGTTCCTGTACAACCTTTTATTTCATTGGTGAAACACAAAAGCAGGATTTTGAAGAATTGTACTGATCGCTCTTTGCTTGTGGCAGTTACAATGAATAGGGAATGTAAGATTTAAAAACACCATAAAAGTACTGTAGTATCAAGTCTTCTGAAGTCATACGAAAGCTATCAGTATAGACCAGTGGTATCCTCCAAAATTTTCCCTGTTGTGTTCCACAGAAGAAAGAACGATATACAAGTTTGGAAGACATTAGGGTGAATACATATAGAAAGAATTATAATTTTTGGATGACTATTTCATTAAGGTCTTACATAACGTCTCTCTCTCTTTTTTCCCACAGTGGGTAGCATTTGCATCTTTGTTCTTCATTTTGGCGTCCATTACCACATTCTGTTTGGAGACTCATGAGGCCTTCAATCCCATCATCAACCGCACAGAGACTTACATGGTGGGCAATGAAACACGGGATCGTGTTTTTTCTGAGACGGAGACCATGGTGCAGTTAACCTATGTTGAGGGTGTCTGCGTTGTGTGGTTCACTTTCGAGTTTCTGATCCGAGTGACTACCTGTCCAAACAAATTTAAATTTGTCAGAAATACACTCAACATCATCGATTTTGTGGCCATCCTCCCCTTCTACCTGGAGGTAGGGCTGAGTGGACTCTCATCCAAAGCAGCAAAAGATGTGTTGGGTTTCCTCCGTGTGGTGCGATTCGTTCGAATTCTCCGTATCTTCAAGCTAACGCGACACTTTGTGGGTTTGCGGGTACTAGGGCACACGCTCCGTGCCAGTACTAATGAATTTATCCTCCTCATCATTTTCCTTGCACTCGGAGTCTTAATCTTTGCCACTATGATCTACTATGCCGAACGTTTTGGAAGAAACCTCAATGATCCTGACGCCAGTAACGGTACACACTTCAAGAACATCCCCATTGGCTTCTGGTGGGCTGTGGTAACTATGACAACCCTCGGCTATGGCGATATGTACCCTCAGACAACGTCTGGCATGCTGGTGGGTGCACTGTGCGCACTGGCAGGTGTGCTGACGATTGCCATGCCTGTACCTGTAATCGTGAACAACTTCGGCATGTACTACTCCCTAGCCATGGCGAAACAAAAACTACCAAAGAAAAAAAATAAGCATATCCCACGAGCACCTCAACTAGGGTCTCCCAACTACTGCAAGTCAGCTATTAACTCCCCGCGACCCAGCACGCACAGTGACACATGCCCCCTGGCACAGGAAGAGGTTTCCGAGATCAGATACCAAGGTAAGAGCTAATAATTTAGAATCTGTAAATTTCCGTCAATGTGATTGAAATGTTAACCTTAAAGGAGTCCTATCGTAAAATTGTTTTCTCAGAGGTTCACTCATTTGGTCTTACCCTCTTTCTGACCGTAGAAGCAAACAGCTCATTTTTTTGCTTCTATACCTTTAAGACCTACAAACAATCTCTTTAGCATGTCCCTATTACTTTACTGCAGTTGGATGAGTCAGTTTACCGCACACTGATGAGTAATATTTGTAACAGTGTTTCAATAGATTGACTTTTTGGACAAGGGGACAGAGTATTTCAGTTCTAAAACTACAGTATATTCACATAAACCACCTTTATTTGAAAAGATCATGAGATTTGTCATGATTTGACTCTTTTAATGTTACTCCTTAATCTGTTAGCTTAGCATGTTGATCTGCTGAGCTCTGGATGTTTATCTAGAATCAACAACAAAAAAAAAACCCCCCCTGGGGCAAAAAAAAAAAAACCAAAGTTTTTTGTTTTGAGTTGGCTGCATCTGAATAATGAATCTACAGGTAGTTTTGATTTTACTCAAGAAACTTAAAAAGTGCTAATAGTTTCAGTAATAGAGAAATCTTTCCATTTATCTCAGTGGTTGTGCTCTCATGGAAGCTTACTACTACTCTAAGCTTTCACAGGCATCTAAATTACAGATAGTCCAATCTAACAATTAAGGGTAACTACACACTCTGTAACTACACACAGAGTTTATGCTATGTCAGAGAATGCTGAGAATCTATTGATTTAAAAGGGCATGGTATGTTTTAAGGATTTTGAGGAGAATGGGTTTGTAAAACTGATGTAAAATTGTGTGACCAAAAGTTGAAAAAATGTGGATAAAAAATTTGGGGAAAAATGGATTTGGATTTTCAAAATTTCAGAGAGTCCACCTGTCCAGTTCAACCTTCCAAATTGTTGTGTTTGCACTTGGGAAACAACCTAATGCAGAAATGCAATATAATTTACAATATAAGTTGAATTTCCTACATGTAAGCTAGGGTTATTTATTCCTGCTCCCGGAGACCCAGTGTTTTACAGAGTTCAGGTCCAACCCATCTTCTCATCTTCATCCCAAGTAATCAAAAGGTTAGATGGTTAAAGTGTGTTTGATCGGAGCTAAACTTGTCAGGACAGTGGATCTCCAGGAGCAGGGTTGTGTACCCATGATGTTTTTTAGTGTTTAAAATTATTAGAGCCAGGTGAATTTGACTAGGTGTACAATCATGCATTGTTGGAAAAATCTTTCTTGCACAAATGTCATTTATATCAGCAGGTTTGAACTTTGAGAGCGGTTTGGCTTTCAGGATGTATCGTAGCATTGATAGCCTGAAATAAATCTTCCATGTCACCTTGCATCAATCTGTAATGAGTCATCTCTCTTTGCCTGTGACTGGAGATTTTAAAGTGAACGGGGAGGCGTCCAAAGCTGCCCTGGCCAATGAGGATTGTCCTCACATCGACCAGGCGGTGTCACCCGAGGAAGTCTTTAGCCCTGTGGACCACGAGAGACCCTGCTTCCTGCTCACCTCCGGAGGACAACGAGCCAATCACACGGGGGGGAGAGTCAGGAAGGGTATGTAAACCAGCCAATCACTGCTAGCCTTTAGAGCACTGCCAGTGCCGTGTCTGAAAGTGGAGCAGCTGTCAATCAAAGATGCTCTTTCGGTGCAAAACGACCGACTGTCACTCAGCCTTCTTTCTTGCAGTCTGATAGCTCCTCAGGTCTGCTGTTACTCTAAGGTTGACAGGAAAAGCTACGATAGAAATGACATATCCAAGTGAGCCGTCAACGGGCCTCTTTTAATTTATAGCTCACTCTGAACAAGATCTCTGAGAAGAACATTCAGTGCCAGTTTTTCCTAATGTATTCATGCGAATGCATGAATGCACATTTTACAGTACGTATTTCAGGCAGATTCAGTGGACCATTATGTAAGGGTCCAATTTTAAATGAAAAAGTAAATGAATGTTTATGAAAAAAACAATGGTTTTATAAAGTAAATTAAATAAGCTTCTGTATAATGCCTAGCAGTGTGCTTGTTTGCATGTAGATTCACAATGGCGGGTGGTCCTGGTGATGGTGAATCTCACAAGAGATGCAGCATGGGATATGGGGCATGTGGTCACATGACAAGAACTCAGCCAGACAGAAGCGCTCAGTTGAACATTAACAGCAAACAGGTGCCATTAGCCATGATACCCTTCTGAAAAGACCAGCTTCCTAGCATGAATTCCCATGCTTATGCAGGCTCGTTAGGTGCTGGTCCAACTGATGGGCCCAGCATGGTCTTTCTAGGGATGCTGGATGACCAAAGAAGACTTGCTGGTTAAGCTGGTTGTGGAGTAGTTTTCTTGGGACACTGCTACCAGTATGCATAGCACAACCAACTATGCTGGTCTTTTCAAAAGGGTAGTCAAGATAAGACTAGGCCAGGGAATCAAACTCTTTCCTTAACTCTTGCAATAAAGGTAACACCTCAAGCAACACTTTAGGATAGGATAGTGTTAGGCTAAGCATTTTGATACAAGTGAAATACTTCTGTCACTTGTTAGCCCTGTAGTTAGCCCCATATTTAACAGAACTAGCATCATCTGGTAGTTAAAGAGCTACAGTACCAGTAAACAGGGTATATATATATGGTTGTTTCTTGTTGGGCTGATGTGTCTGGCTGAGTTCTTCGATATCTCTCTGAACCTGTGTTGTGCTGTACAGCACTGTGAAACCACCCCATGCATGCAGTAGACAGTTTGAAGCATAACATGCATGGAGGATGATGCAGTTGACTTGGCAATCAGTCATTGTCAACTGGCTAGCCATGAGCATAACAAGTACATGACAGGGCAACACTAACCAAAACTAATCTGTGCAAAAACACCACATACATACACGCACCTCAGCTATCGGTCCCTATACCTACTTTAAGAACCATATTTATTCCGAAGCAAACCTTGGCAGAGAGTCTTTGTTTAGAGTTGAAGGCTGCTCTGAGGTTTTACTGAAAGCCCTTTTTCTCTTCAAATGAAGGTTATGAAAAGCCATGGAGCCATAGCAGCATGTCTGGAGGCGTGGCCTTAGTGTCGGCCCTGCCCTGCAGCCCGGCCTGTCTCATGCAGCAGGTCCACTCTCCCATCCCATCCATCCTGTAGCATGGACAACAAAACTAACCAATCAGAGGCCCTCGCTCTGCAGTGCTGCACTGAGACGCCTGCTCACACTGTGTACCATCCATCTCATTAAAGTCTTCTTCATTTGAACGCCTCTTCACTTCCTGTTCCTCTTGCTTTTTCTCTTCTTACCCTCTCCTTCTTATTTCCTTCCTAATCCTCTGCCTTCCTCTTTCCCCTTCATCCCTTTTCCTATTCCTTATCCTTGTTCTTTTCCTCTTCCTTCTCTCTTTTCTGTCCTTTCTCCCCCTTTTCATCTTCAATTTCTCTTTCCTAATCCTTGTTCTTTTCTCTTCCTCTACCTCTTTTACTATTTTCTTCTCTCCTTTTCATTCCTATTGCTTCATCTCCCACTTTCTTTTCTGCTCCATCTTATTTTGTTTATTTCCTCATTTTTTTATTTGCTGCTCCTTCCACTTCATCCTCTCTTCTCTGACTGTTTTTATTGCTTCTTCCACCCTTCTCGTTCCTCTTCCTCCCCTTTTCCTCTTCCATTCATGACTGTTTCGTCTTTTCCTCTTCCTCCTCCCTCCCCCTTCCTCACATTTTCTTATCTTCTTCCTTTTCCTCGGACCTTCCTCCTCTCTTCTCTTCCTTCTATTTTTCCTCCTCATCTTATCCTTCATCTGTCTTCTCTTGTCTGTTCTTGTATCTTTAGAAATTTCTGCAGTTTCATTCTTCCCCTTCTCTCTCCTTCATAACTCCTTTTCCCCAAACCCTGAGTGTTTTAAGAGCTGTGGGTTTTTTTTGTTTTTTTTTTTTGTTTTTTTTTTTGTTTTCTTAGTGCTATGAACACCATTTAAAATAAAAAAAGATGAGACAATGGCTATTTCATATATGATGATAAATTTAGTTTGAAGTGACACTAAACAATCATGATTCTAGTGATGCACACATCACCAACATAGAAACTTTACTGAAGAAACCTCATTTGCATTTGCATGCCTTGCATGGGAAACTATCTGAGAAAACAAAAATTTATTGAAAATATGTAAGAAAAATGTGTTTTTTCATCCAAAGCTTCTTGAAATATATCTGATGCAGAGTATGATATCATTTACGATGACATACAAAATATGTAGCAATTGTTTTTTTATTTTTGCAGACATTTTTTGCCTTTCCCCAAACTATGATCTCTGGTGTTTTTTAAACACCCTGTATTTATTAGTAGCAGCAACTGAGTCGACCATTCGACTTTTTGACAAACAATGCAAATAGTGAAAAAAAGCACTTTAACTTTTTCTCAAACAGAGCAGAATTTCAATTACAATACCAGCTATTATATAAATACGGTTTTATTTTCACAAAAACACATATTTTTCATAAATTCCGTTTCAAATGTGATTTATCTGGAATACATACATAACGTGTATATCACATTTTTAAACATGTAACACTGTAGCAAATCATACAGAAAATATACAATATAGATGTATCGTGCAGTTGACAGAAAAAAAAAAGTATTTTAAAAAAGAAAGAAATCAGTGTACTTTTGGGATTACTTGGGGAGAGGTAAATGCATGCACTTTTATGCAAAAATACATTTGCGAATGACAAAACTGTAAATATGAACCTTGCATGAAATAAATTTTGTATCCAATCTGTATATAGACTCTGGTTTTCTTTGACAGAACATCCATATATGACTCCCCCAGTTGCTTGGCAATAAGCTGTGCCTGTCTTGTGATGTCTCTTTGATCTTTCACCCCATCTTTATCACTGAGCTGTTTTTCCAGGCAGCTATTTTTGGACTTTACGGTCTGTATTTAAAATTTTAATTATGCATCAGTTTTACTATCTTATATTTCAATCCTGGTAAAAGGATGCACAATCACACTTGGATCTTGAAAGGTTGGAAAGGTCAAAGAGAGAGTGTGTGACCTCCCGGTAAAGCAAGGGGGATTGAAACAGGAGAGCCGAGGCAGAACTAGCGGTGATCGTGCCCTGTTTCGCACACTGGTAGCATGCCATTAACCAAGCATGTCACACCGTCCCAGTGCGTACAAGCCCAATCACAGCATGACCTGATGAGATAATCGTATTAACAATAACCTGTAGATTTACACCGGATCTGAATGAATGCAGCATGGGAGAATGCATGGTAAACCCTGAGTTTACCATGAGCCTGTAAAGGAGGACCTGCTTGACACATATCACCCTGTTTGCTTGCACGGTTCGAGGGACAACAATTCCGCCAGCCTTCTCCATCCACGCCCCTTCCCCATGTTTCTGTGCCGTTGGTTTGGTGTATTAATATGATTTTCCTTGTTGTTTGTTGTTGTTGTTTTCTCTTCGTGTTTTTTTAGAGACCCAGCGCGGCCACCGAAGCAGACAACCGACCGAGTCAGTGTGTGTAATGAACCATGGTGTACCAACCACTATGTGTGTCAACCATAAAGCCACATCCCCCACCTGATAGTACCGTATTTAGTGCGTGTGTGAGCACTTGCTGTGCGTTTGTTGTGGATTAGTACTTCTCTTCGAGTTGTGACTGAGAATTAATTCAGCGTAGATGTAGCACAGTAATCAAGAGAAGCTGTAGTGGTTCAGCCGTTGTTTCGTTTGTGGTTTATTGTGCTGTCGTTTTGTTCGAAGTGCCTGTTGTTTTTCCGTTCGTGAGTGTCAATGTTGTACATGGTGCTTGTGAGTGCTGGTGTGAAAACATGACCTTTCTTTTATTTCGTTGAAGTGTTTGTTTAAATGTTGTAAAAATGTTACTCCAGTCACTAATCACATTTCAGTGGGAAAAAAGAAAAAAAAAATCCACGTGCTCTGTGATCATGTTTGAGTAGGGAGAAAAAAATTAGCAATTGTTTTCCCGTATTTTGTACTATTGTAGTTACCATGTAGAAAATGCCTTTTGCACTGTTTGCACCGTTCACTTTTACACTCCTTTCTGTAGAACAAATGCCAGTTTGATATATTTTGTAGCTCACATGTTTGGCTGGTAACTTTCGAGATGCACGCGTACTATTCAGACGTGACTAATCAGGCTCCGCCCACAATGAAATCTCATTGGTTCAAAATTGTACTTGTTTTAAATATTTTTATTTAACATTTAATATACGTCGATCGTGTTTTGATTGACTTTGTTTCAGCATAAAAATACGTTGTCGCTGAAAATTTGATGTGTCGCGCCTGATTGGAACACTGTGCTGGAAAAATACCAAGGCTTGTTAGCGCATTATTGGGACCAAACTCATTATTGGGATTTTTTGAAGGAATGACAACACCATTATTGAGTTTGATGCGGGAAATGTTTGATAAATGCTTAGTTTGCATTTGAAACTTCAGTCTGAACATACAAGCTGTTTTGAAAGCCACATATTACGACGGTTTTCGTAGACACCATCACAAGAGACAATCCTGCACAGAACAACACCGTAACTCTTTATAGAGAACATACAGGATTTATGATGGAATAAACGAAAGGAACTGATACTGTGTCTTAAGTTTGTTTCGACATTTATTTTTCATTGTTGTGAAAATGTGAAGTAAACCCAATTCTTTGGGACCAAACTAGAGCACTGCCAGTTGTATCATGGGAAATGTCCATGTTGGGTCATTTCCATACAATATGCTGGACTGTTCAAAGACCCAACCACATCAGAGCACAAACAACAGTATGTAATAAAAATATATATGAATAAGCCTCCAAAGGTTCACAGCCTTTATGACTGCATAGTTTTTGGACACAGTAAACTTCCTGCCAAAAGGCTGCATCCCAAACGTTTGTGCTGTTTTGTGAGATGTCCTTGTGTTTTTCAGCACATTGCAGTGCATACTAGTATGGATAGTTATCTAAAACCAGGTGGTGTTGTCATTGATGGTTTGAGTTGACATATTGTTAAGGCAATTTTGTGTCTTTTTCTGAAGAGAGTATAAAAAAAGCAATGAAAACAAAATAGTGATAATAAAAAGCACTAACACAGATTCTGTGTGTTTTGTGTGTTTTTCAAGCTTTGTTTTAAGGCAGTGCAGATACAAAAATACTAGTAGTTGCATGAACATACATATTTGACTAATTAAATGCGGTCACTAAATAAACAAGGTAAAAAATCCTGTAGCAGGCTATACTACCTGCCATGTATTGTGCATGTTATTTTTTGACAGACAAAAAGTTACTTTCAGCTGTCGCAAATTTGTTGACTTCTGAAAATCAAGTTATATATATACACTGAACAAAATTATAAACGCAACACTTTTGTTTTTGCCCCCATTTTTGATGAGCTGAACTCAAAGATCTAAGACTTTTTCTATGTACACAAAAGGCCTATTTCTCTCAAATCTGTCTAAATCTGTGTTAGTGAGCACTTCTCCTTTGCCGAGATAATCCATCCACCTCACAGGTGTGGCATATCAAGATTCTGATTAGACAGCATGATTATTGCACAGGTTTGCCTTAGGCTGGCCACAATAAAAGACCACTCTAAAATGTCAGTTTTCATCACACGCACAATGCACAGATGTCGGAAGTTTTGAGGGAGCGTGCAATTGGCATGCTGTCTGCAGGAATGTCCACCAGAGCTGTTTCCCGTGAATTGAATGTTAAATTCTCTACCATAAGCCGTCTCCAAAGGCGTTTCAGAGAATTGGCAGTACATTCAACTGGCCTCACAACATCAGACCACGTGTAACCACACCAGCCCAAGACCTCCACATCCAGCATCTTCACCTCCCAAGATAAAAAAGATCGTCTGAGACCAGCCACCCGAACAGCTGTTGCAACAGTCGGTTTGCATAACCAAATAATTTCTGCACAAACTGTCAGAAACCGTCTCAGGGAAGCTCATCTGCATGCTCGTCGTCCTCATCGGGGTCTCGACCTGACTGCAGTTCGTCATCGTAACCGACTTGAGTGGGCAAATGCTCACATTCGATGGCGTCTTTCACTTTGGAGAGGTGTTCTCTTCACGTGTGAATCCTGGTTTTCACTGTACAGGGAAGATGGCAGACAGCGTGTATGGCGTAGTGTGAGTGAGCGGTTTGCTGATGTCAACGTTGTGGATCAAGTGGCCCATGGTAGTGGTGGGGTTATGGTATGGGCAGGCGTATGTTATAGACAACAAACACAGGTGCATTTTATTGATGGCATTTTGAATGCACAGAGATACCGTGACGAGATCCTGAGGCCCATTGTTGTGCCATTCATCCACGACCATCACCTCATGTTGCAGCATGATAATGCACGGCCCCATGTTGCAAGGATCTGTACACAATTCCTGGAAGCTGAAAACATGAAAAGTTCTTGTATGGCCAGCATACTCACCGGACATGTCACCCATTGAGCATGTTTGGGATGCTCTGGATCGGAATATACGACAGTGTGTTCCAGTTCCTGCCAATATTCAGCAACTTCACACAGCCATTGAAGAGGAGTGGACCAACATTCCACAGGCCACAATCAACAACCTGATCAACTCTATGCGAAGGAGATGTGTTGCACTGCATGAGGCAAATGGTGGTCACACCAGATACTGACTGGTTTTCGGAGGAAATGATCATTGACCGTCTGTCACAGCAAAGGAAGCATGAATGGCCATTTCAGCAGTGAATTGTTAAACTCATCCAGAGAATGAACATCTGATTGAATTTGTCTGTTCTCATTGAATTCCAGTCTTTTTCAGTGGTTGCGAATGCACCATTGAATGTACAAGCTCAGATACATCAGTGAATGCACTGGGAGAAAAAAAGCCATATAACAACATGTGAGTGAGAATTTGTATTTCTACTATTCCTTAATGACCAATATATCAGCTAAATGTTAACATTCACTGTTTTCAAATTTAGAATATGCCTCTAAAATAAATCTAATTTAAGTGATGAATATTTGCATGAAGCTGCAAATAGACCTAGTGTTTTTGTTTCTAAAAATGCTTATTTTTCCCAATGTCATAATGTGTGCATCCGTCGTGGGTAGTATTTGCATTTCTAAGACTTTGATCGAAAATCTTTCCTTTAATGGCTTAACCGAGTCTTTCTGAATAATTCATTAAAACCGTAACGTAAGCAAACAGTCTTTGTCACAGACTGAGAGCCAAATGCTCAAACCTGTTCAGCTTGCTGAATCCTCATTTGCTCTTCAAACTGCATAGTGCCATTGAATGTCCTGATCCTCAGCCAATCAGAAGAGCGGTAGCGTCTCTGAGATTGGGGATTGGCCGCAGTTGTGTGATGTCACAAAGGGAACCATCTCCACACGTTCCGTGTTCATTCCAGCCCCAGGAGAAGATCCGACCCCCTAAAGAGAGACAGAGAAATATATTCCATGACAAATGTTACCACTTGATTCACAACAGAGGTTGGAGGTTTTATTTTTACAAATTAACAAACATTAATGACAAAATTATACATTTTATAGAACTGTTTTTATAAAAATAAAAAGACCTCTTAATTTAAACAACAGAAAGATAAGTGTTATTTGATCATTTATTTAATTTAGTAATTTATTTTATTTTATTATAAAATAATTCAGAATTATTATTATTTTTTTTACAAATTATAGATATATTGAAATAAAAATATCCTTTAAGATAGATATTTTATATTTCATGTTTTTTTTATATTTATGTTATATTTATTAAATCCTTTTATTTACAAAAATGTATAAAAAAGAAAAGTTTTATTTTATAAGATACACATCAAATATAAACGTATTCATTTTATAAAAATGTTTTAAAAATAAAAAAGTCACAGACAAATAGACTCTTTAGGAATTATTTACTCTACTGATGGAGAATGTGCTTGCAACACCAAGTCATGGGTTTGATTCTCAGCGAACATACTTTAATGTAAAAGTAATTTTTGCTAAAAGCATCTACAAAATCAATAAAAAAAAATACAATTTCACAGGGACATTAAAAATGATTGTCGTGCATGAAAAAGGCGGCATGACACAGGTTGCTTGTACTCGCATCACACTGGTGAATCAGTCTGACAGAAATGTCTTGGACTCGAACACCTCTAACACATCCAGCTGGTGGGTGTGGTCAAGCCTGCATCGCCATGAAAGTATGTGCCACAGCAACATGGTTACATAACAGGTCCCATCGCCACGGCAACCAGGAGCAAGCATGCTTTCTCAAGGGTAACTGATTTTGTCACCTACATTCCCCTATTCACTACAACAGCCAGTTCTGTTAACTTTAACACATGCGTCCTTTACGAATTCATTGTTTTCTTGTCTGTAAGCGAGCTACAATTATGCAACATCAATAATTAAATACAAAAAAAATTGTTTACCGAAAAGAAAAGTGCACAAAAATGACATTGTTAACATAAAATGGACAAAAAAAGTCTTGTTTAGTGAATCATTGTCTTTGTGGGTGATGTGATATTCAAAAAACAAGAGCTCTACTGTGTTCAGTCAATGATGCACAGCAAAACTGTACCCATAGCAACACACTTACAGACCACAGAAACATATAGAACAGCATACTAATCTAGACAAGAGAGATAATGAAAAAAGACATAGTTGAAGCTTTAAAAAAAAGCTTTTTAGAAAGATGGGTGAACATGGCCAGACTGTCAGCGTCTCTGTTTAATCTCATTTAAAGATGGAAGTGACACAATGTCTTCTCAGAAGTGTCATGCATGCTTAGAGAATGCTATGTGATTCCCAAGGCATGCTGGGATGTTATTCCTTTGCTGTATTGTGCCGTAAGACATCAAGATTTTCTGCCTTCATCTCGAGGGGGCATCACTCAAAGGAACAAAAGACAAACCTCAAGATCCCCAAGAAACTAATACTTCTTTAATAATCACAAATACTTCTTATTAAGGTAATTAGACTCTTTTTCAGCTTGGTTATCATCCTAGCTAATGAATTGGGATTGCTTCCACATTTAACACACTTTAGAGAGAAAAAGATAAACATGCATTCGGAGAGTCATAGTGTTGATTTGGAGAGTCATGGAGTCATGGGAATAGAAATGTGTGGATTGTATTTCATCTTAAACGCAAAAGAACGAAATCAGAAATTCTTACAGTAACACAAAACAAGTCATTCTGACTAATATAGTAACAAAAATAATAATGTTTGGACACAATGATGTTTTAAAATGAGCATACACTAAACAATTACCATATAATTTAAATAAAATAAAATAAAATACTATTAAAAAAAGTAGGGATGCACTGATACCGATACTGGTATCGGTATCGGGCCCGATACTGAGCTCCTGTACTCGTACTCATTAAAATGCCCCGATACCAAATGCCGATACTATAGCACAGCATGTGATCAGTGCCATATTCAGACAAAAAACACCGCCACGAACCATACAGCAGAATGAGTTATAAGAGAGTAAGGATGTCTACGAAGTATATGTATGCAATGAATATAATGTTAATAAACTTGCGCGAGCTTGTCGAGTGAATATACCTTTCTCACAGACATCACTGGAAAGTGTGTAGTTCGGTCGGATATGTCAAAAGCAAGTAAGTTAAACAATGCACAAGTTACTTGACGGTAGAGAGAGAGAGAGAGAGAGCACGCACTTCTGTTGTGTGATCTTTGATGTTCGCTCACTTAGCACACGCATCATTTGGATTAAAACTAAATCGTAAAAATAAGACCATTTATAGGGACATTCACTATAAACATAATTTATTTTAAACCTTAGGCATACACGACTTTCTGGCGAAAGTGAAACTAATAGCCTGTGTGAAATGCGCTAGGCTGCTCTATTCTGCATCAGTACAAATATGTGCATGCTTTGCGCGTGTTTTGCTTGCTTGAGTGTTCTGCATTATATGAGTGGCTTTGGAAAATAAATCACAGCACGTTTCAGATGAAAAAATGCGACTTCTATTTATGAAAATATCACTGTTAGGAGATTTATAGCGAGTGGTTCCTTGCATTTTTACAGCAAATTGCGTGATTACAGTACTAAGCTGCTGCAATGGAGCAGCTCTAATGCTATTAAATTAAAGATGATGTACCATAGAGCAAAAAAAATGAACAGTGAAAGTAACAAAAACTTGTAAAATACATTTTAATGGGCATAATTAAGTGTGAAAATAACCAAAGGATATAGTCAAACCAAAAATTATTCATAGACCAGATATAATTTTTGATATTTTTTTTCTAGTGGGTGCAGGACACTATAGTTCATTGATGTCGTGATATAGTAAACTGTGACAAATCATACCCAAAATTTCTTCACCAGGTAAAACTGATACAAATTTGGGACCAAAAATTATTCAGACCGAGTCTGGGAAAAACATTGAAGTTGAGGTTTTCATGAAGCTGGGTGACAGCATGCCCAGGAGACTACAGGCTGTCATTGAGGCTAAGGGTTGCCTGACTAAGTATTGAGAGTTGTGTAAATACTGTCATACTAACAGCTGTCTAACTTTTTGGTTGATTGTAATCCATTAGGCTACATACCTTTCTATCAAAGTTATCTAACATTATCAAGCTGAGTTTGTTCTGACACAGTTTAACTCGGAGTTCTTGTTATTTTTTATTACCATTTTCTAAACTATAGCGAATAACTGTGATAATGTGAGAAATGTTGAAGGTGTCTGAATAAATTTAGGTTTGACTGTATCTATTTGATAAATTAAGTTAACCAACTAACATTATACATACCCTTTTGGTTTCTGTACCCAATATTTAAAAAATTTACAAATGCAATAAAAATATTGGTATCGGTACTCGGTATCGGCAAGTACCAAAAATAAAAGTATCGGTATCGGGCGAGTACTGAAAAAAAGTGGTATCGGTGCATCCCTAAAAAAAGTATATAAACAAATTAAACAACATCAAATAAATACTGTATTACTATGATGTATAAATGTCTTACCCTTTAAATAAAGCACTTATTATAATTTAGTATATTGACTCATTTAAAATATTTATTTATAATATAAAATTAATTTGTTAATATTTATATAATTATATAAAAAAATCTTATATAGAGATTATCTAGATACATATTAAAACATCAATAGGATAACCTTGATTTACAGTCTCACTATTTTAATAAAAAAATAGTTTTAAAAAGGTATGTATCAAATTAAAAATATAACCTTAAGCACATTTTGCGTATGTATGTGTATACATATGTATTTATATATATAAAAAAAATTGAATTTGGGGGCAAAATGTGCTTAATTGCCATAAAAATAATAATAATGATGCGAAAAATCTTAATAAAAATCTAAAAAATAAGGCTTTGTTTTCTTAATGTAAAATTAGTTTTCTTTATGTACAATTTCTTTTGATTTTGGGATGAAATATGATATTACTGTGAATGATATGATATGACATTACTGTGAATAATATCAGTTTTAAAGCTCAGAAACAAACAACAGGAACTGCAATTAGTCAAAGATGTGACCGTTTTTTCTCTCTCTCTCAGTCCAAATTGCAGGGGAATTAACAGATTGAGAGCAATGGAAATAGCTTCTATATCAATAACTTCATATTCATTTGCAGTGATGGCTCATTTCCCTCTGATGCCCTTACACAAAGGCACAAGGACTAATTCCCAGCATCCTTTTATGATAGCAGTAAAGATCACAGCACGGAGCTGGCAGCTTAATTACTCCAGGAACAGATACTCATCTGTACTAAAGCTGAAGACGCGGCGCTGAAACTGTCCTCTTAATGAAATCCAGACGTTCAACTCTCAACAGTACAGAAGCCAGAGCTGGGCTCAGTGTTTATTCTGGCCATCAGGCTTAGTGACTTACTTTAATCCTGTCTTTTTCTCTCCCAGGCTCAATGTCAGAGCAGTCACATCCCATAATAAGCTACTTTACACCTAAAGATACTGTAGAATTATTGCCATGGCAACAGCATATGTGATGGAACCTCAGCACAAGAGAGAATCGTCCGGGTGTCAGGAAACATGGAAAGAAAATGCCTGGGTCATATTTCATCCCAAAATCAAAAGGTAAAAATAAAAACATGAATTAATTAATTAATTAACTAAAACATGATTTTAATGACAACTGAGCACATACACTACCAGTCAAGAGTTTTGAATATTTAGAATTTTTTGTTAAATAATTAAATATTTTAAAAATAATCACTTATGCTCAAAAATGCAATAAAACAGTCATGTTGTGAAATATGGATGTTTGTGTGATTAAAAATAAATACATTTGAAAACAAAAAAAATATTACATATATAATTTCTTACATTTAAAAAAAATATATTACAAAAACTAGATTACAAAAATTAATGTCTGTTAAAAATGAAATATTTGAAAATAATTCAGTTTACGCTACATAAATATTTTTTTTTCAACTTCATGATGACAAACATTTGATTTTGCTTCTTTACATTTGATCATGATTTTACAAAAGTAAAACATTCAGCTTTATTACAGTAATGTATTAAGGTAAAGTAAAAAACAATTGTGGGACAACGTGCTTGAATGTCATGAAAATAATGGCTTCACTGTACGCTAAATAAATAAAAAAATTAATTCATACATTTTTGGTGAAACATGTGATATTCACCTGATAATGCTTACAGAAAACAGAAAACCCCTGGTGTATTTGTGATTGACGTTTGGTTTTCTGATGGACGGCGGTGATTGACTTCCAGTATTCATTTCAAAGAGTGTGTGACAGAGGCTTCGACAGGTTTCTTTCCAATGATTTTTATGGGAAATTAGATAAATGAAGACCACAGTTGTTGCCATGGAGACTAGATACCAAAAACTGTAGACTAGATCACTCACAACAGCCAGGTTGTGTTCAGATCCGCATGCAATCTGCCAAATAAAAAGAGAAATTTGTGAGAACACACCTATTCACAGTCCAAACACAATAATCCCTGACAGACCTCAGTTTGATCACACACAGAAACACACTCTCTCCACGCCTGTAACAGGATCCGGGATGCCTGTAATCGAGCATTCCCTGCTGGGAAGCGGGTACGAGGACTGAGGCGTACAGTGGTTTGAGGGTGGGGAGGGGTGATTTACACATCCAGCCGTGCAGAGATGCTTCCTGCACTCAAAAATAGTACAAACACACAAGCGCCTGATGCTGGAGTCATATGTCCGTTACCATGACGACCCGTGAGGATGTGAGTAGGTGACCGGGCGTCTCTGGTTGGTTTATTAATGTTTGGTGATCAGAGCTTGTTATGCGGAGGTAATGGGCTGCTAGTGGACAAAAACACATCGCTAATGCTCTCTGCCGGAGCTGGGAGGAAGCCGTCCACACAGACACGCTCATATGTGTGGAAATTATACCAATGCATCATGGGAAATGGCAGCCTGAAACTTCTCTTGTTTCATGACCAAATATCTATAAACCTAAAACTAAGAGTTTACTCTGGAAGTGACTACAGTCACGTAACACAGTGGTTTAAGTTCAAAGCTGGATGCCATCTCACAATGTTTATATAGTATGGACCAATCAGCTGCCAGCATGAGTTATCAGTAAAACTGGTGAAATTTTTTTTAATGATTACGTAAATACGTAAAATTATTTATTAATTTGTAATTATGATTTTTTTTTACAATTTACGGAATATTTTAATCGATGAAGATTTAATATTTTAATACTATTATTAATTTTACAGAGCATTTCTCAAATTGAGAATTATAATTTCATTATTACTTTATATAAACATACAGTTAGAAACAAAAGATAATTATATATTTTTTATTTAGAATAAATGAAACAATATTACTTATTTAGAATATTTTATATCATACACTACATTGTTAGAATATTTCCGTTTATTTAGAAATATTTATTTATTTATTTATATTTATATATTTCAAAAGTCTAAATTGAGCATTATCATTTCAATATGGTTTGAAATGGACATACAGTAAACAAAAAAATATTTAGAATAAAGTAAGAAATACTTGTATTTATTTATTAATTTATAGAATACTTCTGTTTATTTAGAATGATTCATTAAATATTTTTATGCATGTATTTAATGTATTCATTTTTAATGTAAAATAATTGACAAGATCTATCATTATCTATTACTATTACTATTATACTACTGTTTCATAATTTGAACTTTTTATCTCATAATTACGACTTACTATGTCACAATTTTGTCTTTTAATCTTACAATTTAGATTTTTTAACAGCATAATTTAGATTTTGTATCTTGTTATTTTTATCAGAATTTTTACTTTTTATTTCATAATTTCAACTTTTTATGTCATAATTACGTCAACAATTTATGTCACAATTTATGTCAAATTCATTTGGAATATTCTGAATAATTTTATCCCATTTATTTATATATTTCTTACGTTTCTTAAATGAAGACTATTAATTTTAATATAGCTTTAAAAAGATATACAAGTACATACAGTTGAGCCCCGTTCACACCAAAAACGATAACTATAAAGATAATGATAAAGGTATAGTTCTAAAAATCGTTCTCAATATTAAAGAATAGCAGAGTCCACACCGCAACTATAACGATAATGGAATAGAGGAACTTCATATTTGGAATCACTTTCAAAACGATATTTCTCCAGCTGATGAACGATAAAAAAAATTGACAGCCAATCAGAATCCATCCTGCTGTAACGAGCTCAAGAATTTAATGCGGCAGACGCATGTGCGCTTAAAATAAACAGCCGATATCGTTCGCTGGTGTGGACGCTAATATCGTTATCTTTATAGTTATCGTTCTTGGTGTGAACGGAAAACTAAAAATATAAAAAAACAAAAGATATGTGTGAGTAGATGATATACTGGTAGGCCAGAGACCAGAAACATTACAAGCTGGTGATGTAACAGTCATTTAAATACATAATTAATTGCTATGGGAACAATTTAGTATTGATCCACGGTTCACAGTGATAGACTTTGCATCAACTAATAGTAGGGTGACCATACGTGCCATTTTCCCAGGACGCGTCCTGGCCAGGATTAATGTCATACACCGATCGGTCTGCACACGCAAACAAAGCCAAAACCTAGATATTTTAGGCAATGTAGAAATCCTGGCCAGGACGCGTCCTGGGAAAATGGCAGGTATGGTCACCCTAACTAATAGTAAAGTAGTCCAAAGGAAGGTTTTTTGCAGATACAGTACAAATAAAAGCAGGAGCCTCCTGTCAGACTCCACCCAATGATCTGTCCTGATGTAGTCTGTTTCTCTTACCATCACCAACAAAACAACGCAACTCCTCCTCACATCCACCCATCCTTCCCCAGCTGACCCCACTCCACACAAGCACAACACACAGCCAGCCAAAACAGCATTGGACAGAGGACAGCGACTGTCCAAACATTAAGGACTGCTGTCAGATCAGTGACAATGGACGCTGCATCATGTAGAATAAATACTACAGTAGTCTTGCTTATAGGCTTTTAACTATCAGCATAGTGTCTGGTCCACTTATTATGCAAACCATCTCATTCTCATTAAATAATGCAAATAATAAAATGAATTTAAAAAAAATTATAAAAATTAAGCAAATATATAATACTATACTCGAATTCATGCAAATAATAAAATGAATTTAAAACTTGTTTTTATTAAGCAAAAATATATAATACTATACTATATATAATATATTATATATTGAGAGAGAGAGAGAGAGCGAGAGAGGAGAGAGAGAGAGTCAAATAATAAACATTTTATTTTAATATTAAATCAATATATATATACTAATGCTAATAATATTACATTTTATTTTTGTCATTTGAATATAGGCATACTAATTTATAAAGCACAAATTACCAATGTATTTAAAAATTGTTTTAATTTATACAGATTAATAGATTCAAAGACAAAAATAGGGAATGAAATAGAAAACAGTGGTTATATATTTGATATAGGTATATCATATATTGGTATTTTAATTTGATAATTCTATATAGGAAACGTACAGCACACGCACAACAAAATATATATATATGCAAAAATAAAACTGATTAGGTTGTATTTTCTAATTATTTATTCATATTATTAATATTACAAAATATAAAAATATCAGATTCATAAATATAAGAATATAGATATCAAGTAATACATTCGATTTGGCACCTGTTTGTGTGTGTATTCTTATTATAGATCATGTTATATAATATAATATCTACATATACATACATATATATATTAAACATATGAAATGAAAAATATTGTTTATATATTTGATTATAAAATATAAACCCTGACATCCTAATCAGGTGCCTACAGCTGTTATTTTAGATCCAGTTGTTCCCATTGCCTTGATAATGAATGCAGGATGAATGGCCCCCAAACCAAACATGTTGAGGAGCTGTGATGAAGCCTCAGGTACAGCAATGCACTGGTGGGGCCTCAGACACAGACTGCTAGACTCCAGTGCTCTGCATGGGTGGAAGTGTGAAACAGGCTGTCGGCTGCACCTCCATGTGTGAATGAACTCATTTTAAAAAAAAACAAGTCCCCCTGTGGTGAAAATCACGTTTTTTATGTTGTTTATTTGTCTATGTGGAGTTTTTAATATGCTTTTAGACAAACCATGTGCCAATTTATTTATCAACACCATTGCTGAGTATTTTCTCTTTAAAACTGTAGTTTCCCAAAGGCAGTCACAGAAACAGGTTTGAAACAGCCTTTTTTTGCTACGTCACAAAATTCAATAACCAATTGCATCAAGGGATCCTATCCTTAGCATATCATTAATAAGTCCCTGCGTTACTTTGTGTTGACGTCATTTTAACTGAAACCGGATGAGAGGGCGGGGCATATCAAGCAGCCCCGCCCTTTTTAAAATAGCCAATAGCGTCGTTTATACCTTTCAGAGCAGTTGAGCTCGTAACGTCGGCTTTGACAGGGTCTGCCACCAAAATTCATTATGGTTATAAAATATAGCAATTCTGTGAGATTCAATAGTCCGATAACGCCGAATCGCGCATGTGATCCGCTCCGTGCTATCGTTTCTCTGGACCGGAGCAGAGTGTGTGTGCGCGTGTTAGCGTGACACAGCGCGAAACCAGACTTCTTTTTTCCTCAATGGAAAGCATATTTCCTGTTTGAATCGTTCCCTGGCCCCTATATAGTGCACTACGTGCCATTCACAGAAAATACTAATTCTGTGAACAAGTGACCGATTTCAGCCACGGCTTCAGCGTATATTTTATAGTGTAGGGGGCGGGGGCCTTGGATTCTAGAGAGCATTTGATTGGACAGAAAGTTTGATGAGAAGCTGAAGTACGATGTGACGTCAAAAAAATCGTAGAGCCGTTTTGTCGGAAGTGAGGAACTGCAAGCTTTGAATACTTATATCTTATAAATGCGAATTTTGTCACTGTTTTGAAGCACACTGCCTTAAAGATAACCTTAAGACTAACATATTGATACTAACACACAAAAAAAATGTGTCTTACACAAACACCAGCTTCGCTCAGAAGCCTGTATAACCCCCCCCCTCCCTCCCTCCCCCTGAATTTGAGTAAAACTAGCATCATATAGTCATATACACACAGGTATTCACAGCAACACATCAAAATAAAAGTTAGGTTTAACTTTAAGACAATGTGCCAGAAATATATTACTATTGAGCAGTAGAATTCAATTAATACTACTACAATCACTAAAACTTAATCACACAATATTTCTTCCATGTTTTAATTTTAATAGTAAATTCCCTTTGTTTGCCAAAAAATTTAGTTTGCTTAATTTTCAATAATTAAAAGATCAATGAAATTAATGTTTTACGCTTCAGTTGATAACCGAACAATTTAAATACACAACACCGAATTACTGAAAAAAACTAAACAAAAAAAAAATCACAAGGCTATTGTAAGAATAAATTTGAATAAATTAAGCTGTTTTCAAATAATTAGACATGCTAAAACACAGAATTTTTACAATTAAACATAAGTTGAGAAACATTTCATAGGGCTCTAAACATGTAATTTTTGTTAAACTTTTAATAAATTGATGTTAAAATGAATAAGTTTCATGATTTTAATTAATTAGATATGTTTTGCTGATTAATAATTTAATTTAACCATTAAAACAGAGCCCAGAAAAAAATAAACTGAGTTCATAGGGCCCGATCACGGTCATTATAACGCGTAAGGAGCCAGGACATTTTGAATGAGCTCCAGTTGTATTCGTCTGAAAGATAAAGTCATTACACCTAGGATGGTAAATCATGGGGTAATCTTCATTTTTGGGTGAACTATCCCTTTAATTAGCTCATTTAAGTTATTTAACTTGTTTAAATATTTGTAATTTTATTTATTTCAGCTTTGTTTCAATTAACCTAAAAAAAAAAACCGATAACACCTCTGCATTTGTCACACAAAGCTATAGTATGACTCTACAAAATCAGAAAAATGAAAGTCACATGGGTTTGGAACTACATGAGGGGGAGTCAATGATAAAAGAACTATTCCTTTAAGCCCCAGGCAAAGTCTTTCCGTCAACCACAATTCAGCTCTAAAACTTTATATTCCGTTTGTCACCGAAGGCCCCGGTGACAAATATTACACTTTCTCCCTTCCTTCCTTTTTGAGGTGTTATAGAGGATACCATCCCATATACGACCTCATTTCTTCTTATCAACATATACAGAGCGGACGGGTCGCCAGTGGCAGGACATTGTAGCATAAGCAACTTTTGAGGATTAAATATGACATGAGGTCCATCGAACCAAGCAGGGAAGAGTGAAAGTGCAAAACAATGTCACACAAGGAGCTCTGACAAATAGAAATACGTTTTGCAAGCCATGTCTGGACTGCTTATAGACAACATGTCCCTCTCTGCATCAACTTGATCTTGAAAAAAAAAGAAGCAAAAAATAAATGCCAAATGTCTCTTTTCTCTCGCTCACAATATCTGAAGGCTGTTCTTTAATTTTAAGGTTCGGTGATGCACCAAGCACGTAAAACCTGAGATTGTATATAAAATACTGTCTTTGAGTAATTCTCTTCAATATGTATGCAACAGATGCTGCATTCTCTAAGGTAAGTGATGACCTTCAATTTAAATCAGCGATGTGTCTCTGGGCAGGATGAGAAAAGCATCGTGGGAATGTACAGAGTATGCTCGCCCCCTGCTGGAAGACGATACATACTGCATTCTCTGGCCTTTGGCCAAAGAACATTATTCCAGTGAGTTCTGATGTCATCTTAGCAATAAATGTATTTATGGATAGTTGTGCTCTAAATTCTGATTGGATAAGCTGCGTTCAAAGTCATTGTAATGATATATGTGTACATGTGACCACACATCAGCTGAATTCTGGATAAATGTATGCCATAAGCATAAAAATACAACTGATGAAGAGTCATTTATGTATGGAAGTCCATTTCCACCACAAAAGAAAAAGTATGTCATAATTGTGACTTTTTATCTCATACGTATGATTTTTTTTGACTTATCTCATAATTTAAACTTCATTTCATAATAATGATTCAAAATTTCTATCTCAGTTATAGTGTCATAATTCTATAACTATAGCTATAATATACAAGTCTTTTTGTCTCATAATTATGACTCAGTATGTCATCATTTCTACTTTTTATCTATGACTGTCACATTTGATGTTTTTATCCCATAATTTTGACTTTTTAATCTCATAATTTAATTTTTTCTTTCATAATTTCAATTTATCTCATAGTTATGACTGTCATAATATTTACTTTATTTTATATCATAATTATGACTTAGTATGTCGTAATTTTGACTTTTTAAACTCATAGTTCAGATTTTTTGAATTTCATAATTTTATCTCATAATTACAGTCTATGTCAAAATTGGGACCTTTTTATCTCATAATTTTGACATTTTAATCTTATAAATTTAGATTCTTTCTCATTTCAACTTTTTATCTCATATTTATGACTGTCATAATTTTGACTTTTTTATCTCATCATTTCTACTTTTTATCTCATAATAATGACTGCCAAATTTGACGTTTTTATCCCATAATTTTGACTTTTCAATCTCATAATTTAATTTTTTCTTTCATAATTTCAATTTATCTCATAGTTATGACTGTCATAATATTGACTTTATTTTATAACATAATTATGACTTAGTATGTCGTAATTTTGACTTTTTAAACTCATAGTTCAGATTTTTTGAATGTCATAATTTGATCTCATAATTACGGTCTATGTCAAAATTGGGACCTTTTTATCTCATAATTTTGACATTTTAATCTTATAATTTAGATTCTTTCTCATTTCAACTTTTTATCTCATATTTATGACTGTCATAATTTTGACTTTTTATGTCATAATTATGACTTTTTATCTCAATTTTGACTGTCATAATTTCAACTTTCTATCTCATAATTTTTTTTTTGGGGGGGGGTGGGAACTTTTCCAATCTCATAATTCATTTTTCTTTACCCCCCCCTAATTTCATATCGCTAGTTTGCCCTGTGTTTTTCCATAAAATTACTTTATTTTTGTCATAATTATGACTTAGTATGTCGTAATTTTGACTTTTTAAACTCATAGTTCAGATTTTTTGAATGTCATAATTTTATCTCATAATTATGGTCTATGTCAAAATTGGGACCTTTTTATCTCATAATTTTGACATTTTAATCTTATAATTTAGATTCTTTCTCATTTCAACTTTTTATCTCATATTTATGACTGTCATAATTTTGACTTTTTATGTCATAATTATGACTTTTTATCTCACAATTAAGACTGTCACATTGAAGTTTTATCCCATAATTGTTTGACTTTTTAATTCATAATTTTGACTTTTTATCTCATAATTACAATTTAGTATGTCATAATTTAGATTTTTTTTTTATATCATAATTATGACTTAGTATGTCGTAATTTTGACTTTTTAAACTCATAGTTCAGATTTTTTGAATGTCATAATTTTATCTCATAATTTTGGTCTATGTCAAAATTGGGACCTTTTTATCTCATAATTTTGAAATTTTTATCTTATAATTTAGATTGTTTCTCATTTCAACTTTTTATCTCATATTTATGACTGTCATAATGTAGAATTTTTATCTAATAATTTTACATTTTTTATCTCATAATTTTGACTTTGTATTGCATAATTTTAATTTCATATTTAAAATTTACCAAAGCATGATTTTTTTCTTATGTGTTAGAAATGGACTACCATATTTATGTGATAATTATTTTAATTTATTACTTATTAGTATCTTTTATCATACTGCGTTTATATACATAACACATACCTGTGTTGCTCCAAATAAAGCTTTAACCTCGATGGGGTGGCTTGTACTTTGGCCAGAGCTTGTTACAATGTCAGACTCTTTTTCTGTACTCAGATTGGTCTGTCCTAGCTGTCCGTAATTAGCTCTGCCCCATGTAAAGACCCGCCCACTCTCTGTGAATAGATAATATATTGTCAACCGTATCACCAGAAAAAAAGCTTTATGAAAGATTTGTGTGAGACAGTGTGTAGTATCACTCACCTGTTATTGAGACAAGATGCGTCCAGCCGCTGTGAACGTCAATCTCTCTCTCACCCTGCAGCAGAGATCGATCCAAAGTCACAGGAAAAGGCTCTCGCTGACCAGCTGACCATGTTTATTACTTCCCCAGAGGAACTTGTCACCTTTGACTGTAGAAATATGGGATTCAAATGCTTCGGTGAAACTTCAAGATCCTTTGTCTCTATCCTTACCATTCAGAGGTAGAAGACAAAATCAGTTTGAAAAGTACTTTCACCTGTCAAACAAATGCAGTAGGTGGAGCCTGCAACAACCTTCTGTGAGGTCACGTGAGCAAACCCTGCGGATGAGAAAGTCAGCACAAGTGCTATAAATAACTACTAAATTAAATACATTTCTTCTCATTTAACAGACATTAATAAGGTAAACCAATAAACAGTAACTCATTTTTATAAGATTACATATATCCTAATGTGAGGTTGATTTAGGTTTGAGAACAACTGTGTGTGAACGTTACCCGTGACAATGCAAGGCTCCTTAGAGGATAGATGTGCAGGAACAGGTTGAGGATTTAACATTCTCTTAGCGTGACTCGACAGGCCAGTTCCCCATTGATAAACACAACCTGATACTTTAGACACGCACACATACATACAAAATCATTTAATGCTCAATTATACTATTACAAATACATTATCTAATTATAGTATTGGAATTAATTTTTCTTTTACAATTATATCTTTAATATTTAAAGCAAAGTATAATATTAAAACGTATTTAAAATGTTAAAAATATGTTTAATATTTTAAAGATTTTTTTTTTCAATATTTAAACCCAATATACCTATATAATAAATAAGACACAAAATTAAAGGTCATTATATTTAAATCATAATAATTACAATAACAATTATGATAGCAATAGGAATATAAAATGATTTCAGTCTTCTTGATATAAACCTAGATTTATTTGCAATATTGAAAAATAAATATACGGATATATAAGGACAGAAAAATATTCAAAAAATAAATGATATAACACATTCTTCTATTCTATTCTATTTTACATATGTGTAATGTGTACACGTAATTAAATGTTATTAAAATATTCAATTGTAATATTAAAATAAAAATTCAATTATCTAATTACAATATATTGACTCTATAATAGGAACATTTTCTATTTGATATAGTTTTCAATATCTAAACAATAAATAAAATACATTTAATCAATTAGAATAATAATAAAAATAATTTACTATTATTAGAATATACTTCTATCATCTAGCTATGCTATCTATTATCGATTCAGCTATCTATCTATCTATCTATTCTATCTATCTATCATCTGACTATCTATATATCTATCTATCTATAAAATTCTAAAATTATACTGTTAAATGTAAAATGATTTCTTATATTCGATTTAAAAATCTTTATTTTCAATATTCAAAACATATATACACCTACAAAGACAAATATTTAAATATTGTGATATTGAAATTATCATTATTTGAATAATAAAATTATACGATTAAATATAAAAAGTTCTTATATGTGATATAAAAATCTATATTTACTCTCAATATTTTATAAACACACTAATAATAAGAAAAGTGTCATGTTAATTATAAAAATAACCTAAAACAAATTTTATGCATGCTGGTATTTATTTTACTTATTGATATTTAATACCTGTACTTGCTAATGTGTGTCTAAGCCCTGCAGCCACACTAGTTACCGGCTCATTCAGGGTCTGCAAGCAGAACAAAGCATGATATTATTACAAACCTCACACTTACTATTATACAAGAGTCTCATTTATTCTCAGTTCTCACCTTCACGTGTAAAAGTTCTGCTGAGTGTGTTATTCTTGGCGAGATGCCCAGCTGTCCAAACGCATTAGAGCCGCACGCCAAGACCTGACCGTCGTCACCTGACAGACACAGATCAGATATCAGTTGTTACCATTAGAAGTTTCCATAGAGCAAACTCTAAACCAAACCACTCAAAAATAACTGATGTCTGCAAAAGGCTCTCAATAATCTATCACACAGAGTCCAGAATATGAATCTGAAGACCATCACTCACCAGTCAAGATAACAGAGAAGTCCCAACCACAGGACACCTGCTGAACTCTTGTATACCCAGGCAAAGGGCAGAGTTGAAAGGTTATGACACCCTAACTGACCTTTGTGGTTCTGTCCACACATCAGCAGGTCATCTGATTCTGGGTGGAGAAATGTTGTTGTAATACTTCAACTTGTCCACTAGCATTGTTCCATAAATGAAAGGTCAACAATTACAGAAACCGTTTCAGGATTATTTCACAAATCCCAAGGACGTGTTCTTTCAGAGTGTTTGCACGAATATCTGTTATTTTAGTAGTGTTATAGGCCATCTAACCAGTGATGACAGCCGAATGTCCACCTCCTCCGGTCATCCAGCAGATCTGCTCTCTGCTCTAGTGAGCGTTGTTTTGTGTAATTATTTCAGATTGCTTATATTCATTTATATGTGGACAAATGTGAATCTCGCGTATTAAAAGATTGGACACTATCATTACTGGCAAGTGTGTAAGTTTTGCACAGTGAAAAGTAAATAAAAGTAGGCGGGGCTTAGCAGTCCGGTTTAATTTGTAAATATTTTACATTTCTATATATTTATTATATAATTAAGAAATTTTTTGATTTAAAATTAAATTTAAATTTTTAATTTTTTTTTGTCATATTAAATGATAACATTACTATTAACTAAGACAATAACTTAAATATTTATGTTAGTTAAATTATAAGATTGGAGTCATTAATTACAATGATATTTAAATCTACAATTATGTATTTTGATATAAAAACTAATTTATTTTCAGTATTTATTACAAACAACTATATATATATATATGTACTGAACAATAATTAAATATTATTTATATTTAAATATAATAATAAAGTAAAAGTTAAGAATATAAAAATGTTGTATACGTGATATAACATTTATTTCAGTATTTAAAAAAAATACACATAAATCATGACAAATATAAATGTCTAAGAAAATTCGATATTAAATCCTAAAAATATATTAACAATGCAATTCGAAATGCGATTTTTAAAATTACTTTTAATTCTAAAACAAACGTAACCGCCGTTTGAGATCACAGGATACTGTGTTTAAACAAAGAACGTATAAGTACACTGTAGCCGCATTCCTTTGTTTATCAAGGTACCTATCCTTGAGTCATAGATAACGGAATTTAAAAGATTTTACTTTCCATACACACTCTTTGTCCGCTAGCTATATTACATACTGAATAGGCTCACTAGAGATTTAGGCATTTGAGCCGACAGCACCCTCCAGACCATACTGTTTGTAACTTTAGAACAAAGAAAAAAGAAGGAACGTACACTCAGGGAATTTTCAGTAGAAAAAACTAATATTTATTTTATTAAAGCATATGCAAGTCAGATGGAAAGCCTCTATGCCATTGAACTTTTCTGCTAAAAGTAGGCAGTTTATCAGGCTCCTATGTGTAGGTTCAGAATTTTTTTATTTAATGGCAATGAATGGTTTCTTTTCTTTCCCATTAAAGTAAAACTGAACATAAACATAGGAGCCTGAAAAAAACATTTTAGCGAAAATGTGGATTGGCACTTAAGGCTTTTTGCATCTGAACTCTTCCATATCACTCTTTAATAATAATGTATCTAGCAATGACACTTATTCTCTACACCTAAAAACTTCAACTGGTAGGCATATTTCGTTCAGAGGTTTCTGTATATCACATACGCTAGGGGAGCGATAGTTCAGTGTATTTGTACAGTCTGAGTCGTCCGTCATGTCCCATGCATTCAATATGTAGCGTTCCTTTGTAGAGTAAATAAAAGTGTTCCTGCTGCCTGAGTGTGACTATCGCACCTGTATAAATAACGTGAGCACGGGGTAGTACACAGGCGAGCATTTTACACGGATAGTATAGTACTAAATAATAATTCTCAGACAACAGTCATTGCATACACGGTATCTAGTCTTCAATGATTGTCTGTTATCTAAAACTAAGAATATCTAGTCAGACAGTATACCTACTGTAAGTAGAATAAATGCATACTGGATGGATCCATCTATTGACTACAATCTAACCAATTATGCAACTGAAGACCTGCAACACATAGTGACTCATCGACAGACTGATGTAACTTTGCCAGACTCTACCGTTCATTCACAAATCGCTGTCTAGATACCTACATTTGGTCACCAATGCTCGCTCATTCACTGTATGACATAAATCCCGCTCGCTTACACAAGTAACTATGGCTCATAGCTTCAGGTATCTAGAACTCGGAAACGAAAAATGCATATCAGTGAAGTTGATACAAGACTTCCTATCATTGCTCAAGCATGTAGGCACATGTGCGTTTCGAAATGATATGTAAGACACATATTTAATGCAGTAATCAGATGACCTAAAGAGATGTACTGATATACACAGGCACACAATGCAGAATAGTCCTCGTACAGTCGCGTCATTCCGCTAGCTATGTATCATAGCTAAGACATTTCACAGTGTTATGGTGCGTCATCACCATCAGCTGATTATAGTCTGAGTATGAAGTGTACATGTGACAGTCAAATATGTGTGGTCACGGGTCTAGTGCGTGTCGTGTCGAGAAGGGGGGGGATAACATATTGGGATATTTGCTCGGGTACATGAAGTGCAATTATACCCCGTTGGCTTCTTACACATCGACATGTCCTAGGAGCCTTGATAGTAAATGTCGATCCAACAGTCCGTTCGCAGTGGCAATCGCTCAGAAGAATAATCCATCAAACGGGCATACTTCGTGTAGTTCTCTTCTAGGCGCATCTGCTGTCGATCTGCGTACTAGGGCATTGTGTCACTTCAACAACACGATCTACAGCTCTGATGTGTACGTTTGTATCTCAGCGCACGTGCTGATGGTCTCGCTCGCAGTGGTGACCCGCCTCCCTCCTCCACTCCCCCCATACTTCGTTCGGGATGCGTTCTGGTTGCTCGATCTCAAGCCTACAACACAGTGAATTATGGGTCAGATGTAGGGTAAATGCAATACTGTAGACTATATATATGCAGTAACATACAATTATTGCTGGCTAATTTATATCTCGCCTATGCTGAAGTCTCCTGTATTCAAATATTTCAGTCTATATTGTCCTATTCGTATTGACCTACATGCACCCTCATATTGACTTATGCGTATCCAATCAAAGGTTGTCCGAAATAAAGTGACCGTGTCCTGAAGTGTCAGTGATCGATAACGACCTCGATGGGAGGTGCTATTAATCCATTGGGGTACACAGGGCAAGATCCTGCATTTCCTGACAGTGGCATGCTGAAGAAGAAACAGACAATGAGAACTCTATTTATCCAGGTAGGCGAAAGACATGCGGTGCCTCCAGGAGCATATGCAGTAGAACGCTTTTGTGGGTAACACAAATATACTCTGTCAGAAGGCGGCGACTCACTTCATACAGGAGGGAGAAGGACGGCGATGACCGTGTGGGCCCACGCAGTACAGCGGGTACCGGCCTAATTCGGAAATACTTGCTCGGAACGATAATCGATAGAAGCTGCTACACAGTCCACAGGTGAATCAACATACATGGTGAAACTTTGCCTGTAGCAATGGGTAGGGTATACACACTACAGGGAGGGATGGTGTATCGGGCCGGGTCATCTGGGGGGAACAGGTGAACAGGGCGCTCAGGAAGGGGGGAAGGGCACCTATCAGGGTATTTATATAATGTGAGCCAAGGTTGTAGTACAAGATTCACATAACAACACCTCTCATCCAAATAAGGGGTCGAAAGCGCGATAGTCCTGCCTGTATACTGATGAGCAGTGGCAGTTAATCTGTAATACTAGATCATCTAATCGCTACTCCAGGTGGACGTCAGGACCAGAGCGCACTGATCTGAACGAAGCAAAAGCTAGGCTCAGGCAAAATGAGGGTACTTTGTCCAATTGTATAAATCCTAGAACCCTAATTTCGTTCAGCTCTAGTTTCAAACATCGTAGTATCATTCGTAATACAACAGATGTTAGATATCACTTGATGACTACTTTACATTAGCATAGCAATAACATTCTTCACTCATATTCGTAAGATACCACTGGCATCAAGTCATTATAATTATTGCTAATATCAAATTAGTACAAGGTACTGTACTGTCATATCAGTTACTATTGTAAATAATAAAATCATATTAAATTATTAGTAATCAAAATCTAAAAGTGATAGAGGAAGGATCGTATATCGTGGGAAATTGAATCAAGTAGAGGAAGGTCTGCCACGAGTGCGAAAAGTAGTGACAGAGCCTATAAATCAGTCCTAGGGAACATGGTAGGGTCAATCAATACAGAAAGGGGGGTAACTAGGCAGTCAGGTCTACAAATAGTGATAAACAAAGTAATAAATATAGGAGATAGTGAGAATAAATAGTATATAGGGTCTTATCTAGAATAAGAAGTAGTAAATGTCAATGTGGAAAATAGATGAATAATTATCGTCTACACTTTATGTAGAAAATTATTCCAAAAGAGGAAAGTATATGAAACAAAGACACATGTTACCGCACAAAGAATGGAGCATATAACAGCCAGATAGGTGGGGACAAGAGGATCGTGTCGCATCAATAAACAGAACTGGGGGGTTTGGTATGTATAACTGTAGTAAAGGGGATAGTGAAGATAGAAAAAAGATGAAATAGGACGTAAAGAGGGTGGATGGTGAAAAATCCATCAAAATACTATAAGGCTCAATAAGGGGTCCTAAAAGCTGGTTCAGAGGTACAAGGGTGAAAAAAGAATGACCGCGAACATAAATCCAAAAATAAATTATAGCTATGTCAAATAAATATATAACTAAGTTAAATTATAAACCGTAATTTATTATGATAAATATTTATACATATAAAAGAACAATAAGTTGTATATCTAAATATAAATATATTTGAATATATATTTCACTATAAATATAAATATAATCAATATAATAAAAAGTAGAAATTGTAGATAGTTATTTTTATATTTTTGTGTATTTAGGTATAAAAATACACAAGAGAACATCATGTGTAATATTATTTAAATTAATATTAGTTATTATATAGTTATTATATATACACACACACCACACACACACACACACACAAAAAAAAAAAAAAAAAAAGAAAATTCTGTCATTAATTACTCACCTCATGTCGTTTCAAACCCTAAGACCTGGGCATATGCTGTTTACGTCCAGCGGATATTCTCCAAGATGGCGCTACAGGGTGATGCGGAGGAGACGGATTGTTGAATAAAGTCGTTTTTTGTTTTTCTCCTTTTGCACACAAAAATTATTCTCGTAGTTTGTAAAATTACGGTTGAACCCCTGATGGCACATGGATTATTTTACAGATCTCCGTGCTACGTTTCTGGACTTGGGAACATTTCATTTGTATTGCTGTCTATGCAGGGTCAGACAGCTCTCAGATCTTAATTTGTGTTTCGAAGATGAACGAAAGTCTTACGGGTTTGAAACGACATGAGAGTGAGTAATAAATGACAGAATTGTTCATTTTTTGTTGAACTAACCCTTTAATATAAATAGGAACAAAATACATTTTATAGTGTGTATATATTTAATTTAGATATGATTTTATATATAATATACTTTTCTTTTTTTTGTGTAAATTTATTAGAGTGACAGTCATACCATCATTTATAGGCCCTGTATGTATTCATATCATAAGTTTGCACATATTTGATTGTTTCTGTACTCACGGCTCAGGTGTGTAGAGCGGGTCTGAGCTGTGTCGGACGTACTGAGTGCAGTGAAACACACGGAAGGCCAGACCTGCCAGGAAGTCTCGTGGGGAGAGATACCCAGCCACAGGCCTGATGGTGAAGCCGGTGCGCTCTGAAACAGTTAATAAAACGATGTTATAGAGAAAGTCTATAAATAGTCTATAAATCCTGAACAAACCAACATTTGATGAACTGACGTCCCTTTCTCTCACCTTTGAGGAAGCGCGAGACGTCCTCCAGCTGTGGGATGTTGTCCTCGCGGATGTCACAGTGTTTGATGAGCAAGGGCAGGTTCTTCAAGTACTCGCGGCAGGCGTGCGAGGGGTAGAGTTTATTCAGCTCCCTGAACACCACTCCCCATGTTTTCACCTCCTCCTCTGTAAACTCTATACAGGGAATGGGATCTCCACTGATGGATGAGACAAAACTTAATCAGACTTGTTACTTTTATGTTAAAGTATGTTTAAAAAGTTACTAAAAACTCACTGTTTGTAGCTCATAGCCAAGTCTGCAAAATACTTTCTCCTTTTGCGATAGACGTTGTCCTTGAATCCCTGTTGTAACAGAAACAGGACAGTGAGCAACATGATGACATCATACTGATGAGGTAATCGAGATTAAATGTCGCCACTTACTGGATGATCCGCATCCAAGTCCGATCCATACATCAGCACACGGTTCGCACATTTATCCAGATCTGAAATCTTCTTCGGGAACCAGGGCATGTTCTCCATCTCTGCAGAAAAAAAACCAACAGTCAAATATTGAGAATTTGTATAGTAATTTCAATAAGTCACATCTATCTGATAATATTCATGTACCGCTTTCTTCAGGCAGACGGTTGTCAGGTGCGTCCATCTCGAGCACGTTCACGTGTTTCCTCAGCAGCTGAATGATCTCGTGCAGTTGCTCGCGGTTGCTGTCACAGTCTACGAAGATCTCGAACTCTGAGTTGCGCCTTTTGGATTTTCTGGACTCGATGTGCACGAGGTTGACGTGGTTTTCCTGTTGATTTATATATGATGGTTAATTTCATCCTTTTTAAATCAAATAAAGGAATATTTAAACGTGCAAGAAAACCCCAACGAAATCAATCTGCCCTTCACCTGGAAAAGTTTTAGTGCCTTGACAAGCCCACCGACTTCATTCTTCAAAGAGAACACAAGAGCAGCCCGGCCCCTCTCTGTAGACGCGGTTTTGTTGTCTTTATTCTCCTCGATCTTTGGAAAAGCAGATTTGTTCATCTGTAAAACACAGGCACAGAACATAAATAAATGTCAGACTTTATAGATTAGGTCAGGTAGAATTGGGTAATAAAAGGTCATCAAAATTATTTGTAAAGCTGAAAATGATATGGAGAGGATTTTTTTCCCCTTCATTTATCTCTTTACATGACTTGATGTGTGTACCATCAACAACATCAGCCCTCTTTAAATCCAACCCTACGTCATGTGCTCATGGCTTGTCAACAACACTTAATCACTTAAGGCTACACATACAACTTTCTTTTTATTCGTCTAAAGGTTATAAAACAACATTTAAAAAATCATAACAAAATAAATATAAATACTAAAAAGTTTATAATATTATTTATAAGTATTATTTCATAAAAATTAATGATCTATCCACATATTAAATATAATATATATATATATATAAGATATATATATATATATATAAAAACATATAAATATCTATAATAGTTTTTATGAATTTATTACATGTGATAGTCATTCTATCATAATTTTGATAGGCCCTGCATGTACTTATATTTTATTGATATCTGTCAAAATTAATTCTGTAATTTCTGCTCATTGTTTATGAGTTTCAACTCTATTAGAAGTACAAATTAAAGTGTTCAAAACTGCAATTAACTTCACTGCAGGATCCCACTTTGATTAGACTATTTTTATGCAGCAATTAAAACTAACACAAAAATTATAATAATTTTTACGAGTATGTGTTTTCTACTTTTTTAAAGATTTACTAATATTGGTCACTGCTGGTTCATTTTAAATGAATGCTTAACGAACTTCAAACTCCAGTTGCAAACAGTCATCCTATTAAAGGTGCTGGTTCCCCTGCGTCAGTTCAGTACTCACGGACAGCGACACTTCATGAACCGGTGCTTAACTAAGCGCCAGCAGATGACGCTCCACGGCCCTGTCCCATGTTTGCAAACGGGGATTAGGTCAAGAATCACACCGATATATATATATATGAAGTACATACATCCATATGCAAATTTAAAAAATATGTTTACATATATTTTTTTATTTAATTTAATTTATTGTTTAATTTACTACAGTATTGCTTTTGCATCCTTCAATTACTGACTATGAGAGAATGACCATCAGCTTCTTCACCAGTAACTCGTACAAAAATGCCAAAAGATCTTTATTAATCTTTAATCTTTAAATATTTAATAATCTTTAAACAAAATATTAACATGAAATAGATTAAATATAAATACTTATTATAATAAAATTAATAATCTTCAAATTCATTACATTAAACATGCGTTGTTTTTATTTAATATTAAGCCATATAGACATTATTCATTAATAATTTCATTTCATTTACAAACTACAAAATAGTAGCTTTAACTGACCCTCAAACAAAGCTTGTCGTCTACTGACCATGTTTCTTTTATCGTGCATGTGGGAGAGTAATCGTCCCTGTCCTCGTCTTCCCCACAGCAGGATTCCCGACAGCATTAGTGAATTGACCGTGGCAAGGTTCAGAGTACTGCGATTCACTGTCTCGGTTTAACATAGACGGGCCAGTGTCTGTCGTCTTAAAACAATCTCATTTGGAGAGCGTGGAAGCCTATTATTAGCGCCCTCTTGTTTGGATTAGGCTGCAATTAATCACTCTTCCACGCACATCTCTGTTAAGTGTACTTAATTTGATGCATCTTTAGATTTGGTGTGAGGAAGATTGGAACACCTTATTGCTAACGGTGTCAAGCATGGATGTGTTACGCGTAAAACTGAATGGAGAGCTTTTATGCACTTGGATAGCAGTGCACCACAGCATCTGTCAACTTCAGTTTCCTCCACATTTGTCATTTCAGAAAGCTAGGCTTCCTGGAAATCTACATTTGGCATTATAAACCTTATAACATGCTTTTTGTTTTTTTTGCATAGAAACTTATTTGTGACTCCACCTGTTGAAAGCTTAAATTCTCTCCTGAGTAATTATAAAAGATAATATAATTATAAAATGTATGCAAAACGACCAAATTAGTAAAAAAAAATTAGTCTTTTAAAATGATAGAGAAAAAGCACTTACCTCATTGTTAAGTTGCTTCTCTTCCAATGTCAGACCAAGGTTCATGGAGTCAAAAGATCTTCCTCTGCGCGGTCCCTCGCTTTTAGTTGAGTACATGCTGATGTTTCTTATTATTAAAATGAGTTTGTCAGTCTTTTAGCAGTATGTGCTACAGTTGTTGTAATACAATGAGACTGTGCGCTTTGCTATTTATGAGGTTCTGAAGAGGGGGAGGAGGGGTGGCGAGTTAATCTTCCTCCTGACAGCAAATGGAAAATGAGCAGCTTCTCACGTCATGGGGATATTCATATGAGAGACATACCTTTTCATATTCTCTTTGACATTCTGCACACAAAAAGATCTGTGTGTGAGGAGAGCCATGTCACTGGCAGGAGTTAGGAACAAAAACGTCCACAGGACACCAAAAAGTATTTCCTGAAATCTCTCTTATCTGTCTGCACATGAAAAAACAAATATTATAAGAGCACAAGCCAGTCATTTTAACAGGTGCGATATATATTATATATCTATAATATAATTCTATATATATATATATCTATATCTAATATATATATATTATATATATATATTTGCCAAAAAATTTAATTAACATTGAACGATTTTTAATATTCTAAAAATGGGATTATTATAGTTTTAAAATATACAACAGTCAACCTGCATTTCAGCGTCTCCATGATAAAATAAAGGGGGGGGGGGTGGGGGGGGCGGGGGGGGGGGTGACAAGTTTTCGGTTTTATTTTTTAGAAAGAACATTGTTAACAAAAATAAACAATAGTATTTATTACAAATAAAACTAAACAAGTTGTGCCTCTTTTCATGGCGTTAGTCCATTATTGTTTCAACTGCTTAAATCTATTACGGTGCTCTATAAATTTGATATTGTTAATTCAAACAAAAAACATACACATCCGCATGTTAGCATTAAGTTAAAAACATAATTTTTAAATTAAAAAAAATATTTTAATAAAAAAAAAAGTCTAATATTTACTACAACATGACTAATATAAACATACCATTCAAAAGAGTAGAGTCGGTAAGAGTTTTAAAATGTTTTTAATGAAATCTCTTATGCTCACAAAGTCTGCATTGTTTTGATCAAAAATACAGTAAAAACTGTTATATTGTGAAATATTATTTTAATTTAAAATACTGTTTTCTATTTTAATATACTTAAAATGTAATTTATTTATTTGACACAAAGCTGAATTTTCCTCCAGCAATATCATTCTGATATGCTGCTCAAGAAACATTTCTTATTATTATCAATGTTGAAAAGTTATGCTGGCTAATATTTTTGTGGAAACAGGATTTTCAGGATTCTTTGAAGAATTTTTATTTTGAAGTTGTTGTTGTTGTTGTTTTTTGCAACAATGTAAATGTATTTACTTGCACTTTATTAATTTAATGCATCCTTTCCAAATAAAACTATTAATTACTAAAAAAAAAATAACTTTTGAACATTTTAAATGCAATTGAAATGCAGTGCTGAAAAGCCAATAAAATAACTTAGCCTTGTTTTTTTTTTACTAAATTGCAAACAATTAAACAGTTGCAAAGAGCTTAAATGCAGTGGGGCGTTGAACTGACGTTGGTGAAAGAAGCATGTGAGCCCATTTATGATTATATGGGTCAGGTATATTCCAGACTTAATGTGGAGAAAGTGTGGATAGCTGCGTTTCTTAAGAGGATTCACTTTGATTCCTTGAATGAGTCTTAAAGGTGTGTCTGAAGTCAGTCTCAGGACTCCACTTAGAGAGATTTGGCCTACAGGATGCTTTCCTTCTTTTCGTCCCACTTCAGTGTCATGTGAGCCTTGTCCCACATTCAGGGTTCATGGTTAAATTACAGTAAAAGCCCTCAAGAGGATGATCTCTCCGTCTGGGCACCCTTGAAGCGTTAGATTGAGGCGTCTTAGGCCAGCAGATTTCATTAAAGGGGTCATATGATGCGATTTCAATTTTTCCTTTCTCTTTGGAGTGTTACAAGCTCTTGGTGCATATAAAGAAGATCTGTAAAGTTGCAAAGACTAAAGTTTCAAATCCAAAGAGATATTCTTTATACCAGTTAACCACTCCTACCTAAAACGGCTCGTTCTAACACCCCCCCCCCCACATATCTATGTCACGACGTGGGAAGATTTGCATAACACCGCCCAAATGTTCACGCAAAGAAAGAAGGCATAACTTTTATTCTCACTGTTGTTGTTGCCGCCTCCATGCCGTGGAGATGCTGTGTTTTTTGTTGTGAAAGCAAAACTACTTTGTTTGGCCTTCCAAAAGGACGATATCTGCTTCGTCATGCCTGTAGCTGATCCGTGCTGGTTGCTGAGGATATACATCAACTTCGCGCTGTGGATCGGCTTTCACCGTGGACGAAGCGAAGTCCAGCCCAGGGTTGTCACTTGTGGTTGGCGCAAGCCCGCCGGACGCTATTTTGTCGAATCCGCCGGCCGCACCGTTCTCAAGCCCGCCCGCCGCCGCTCACTCAGCCCGCAGTGTGTGATGCTGTGTGATGCATTTTATGGAGGACTGTTTCTTGAACCTGCAGTTCTGCATACCCTACAATGGGTCTGTGCTCAAAGGCTGTTCTATAAAGTGGGGCAGTTCCAACTTTGCAAGGATGGCGCTTCTGACTCACATCATATTCAGTAATTATGTCCCCATTGGATGCAACAAATGCCTGGTTTGTAATGTTTTTTTTTGGTTTTGTCTCGTCGTGCTGGGAGACGGCATCACAGTGTGTTAAGGGGCATAACATTTCCGTCACACGCTTGAGGTATTCGGCCAATCACAACGCACTTGATAGCTGGCCAACCAGAGCACACCTCGCTTTTCAGACCGATGAGCTTTGTAAAAATCGACGCGTTTCAGAAAGGCGGGGCATAGAGGAGCAACAATAATGTACATTATGTGGAAAATAATGTGTTTTTTTAACCTTAAACCGTATTAGCAACGTCATATGACCCCTTTAAGTTTGATGGGTGGATCGTATTCTACTCTACTTAATACCAATTTTTCTGTGTGTGGGATTGTGCACTTTTTTTAGGACCCAGAAAGACTTTGAGGTCTAAATTTCCCATCCTTCCTTTTGGGGTTTGGGTCACATGTGGCCGACACACATCAGGTGGACTAAAGGATGAGGTTCCCGTGACAGGATCACATGCTTTACACAAGCCTGAGATAGAAGCAGTGGTGAGCAACTTCTGAATTTAAGGAGGTGTGGAAAACATGAATGAAGGAGCGTGATTCATATACTGTAGTTCTTGACTTCTGTGACTCATATAGTCCGACTCTTTGTAATTCTGACTTTTCTGAATTGTACTGTAAAAACAATATATTGTGTAACCTAAAAAATGTTCATCTAAATTAACAGAATACAACAAATATTGACTGATGACATACAGAGAATCTTTGACATGAACAAAAATTGTGTAAACATTAATGAATTCAGTATTGTCAAATCAACATGGTTAGTCTAAGGGAGTGTTCACACTAGAAATATAGCGTTGGTTTCTGCAACAAATGTGGGCAACAGGATATTACATATATTATATGACAGGATATGATGTCATGCACTATGACTTCTGTTTTTAATAAATTGTAAATAATTATAATCATAATAATAACAAAAATGTTTTAAAATAAATGAGTAGAAAGATATTAACAGAAATAAAATGAAAAGTTTTTTGTTAAACAAATCATAAATAAGATATATACTTTAACCAGCACAGCGAATTATACCGATTATTATAAAGTATCTATATATATATAATATATATATATATATAATTATAAATTATTAGATATATATATCTTACACACATATATAAATCATATACAGTAGCTATATATACTAAAAAAGATGTGCAAGTGCAACACAGTGTTTACCAACATGCAGCACAAGACAAAACCGTTATGCTTAAACGGAACACTGGAAGTCTAGTGTGACAACAGGCTAAAAATAATTGACACAAATCAAGAAGCTGTGATGTCTTACACGTATCAGAGTTTGGGGTGCGTGGGCAGTGTGTAAACTGAGGAAAACTCACCTGGCGGAAGGCAAACAAACTCCTATCAACAGCACAGGCGTTTGGATGGGGTGTGTGGGGAGGAGGCTGAGGACTGCTGCTAGATCAAAGCCTGAGCTCCAGGGATCTGGAGACCACACGGATGCGGTGCTGTCATGATTGATGGGTGCAGTGTCAGAGTCCCATGAGCCTTTGAACAGTCTGTTTGCTTTGACACTACCGCAGATGTGATGACAATCAAACTGTGAGAGCCAGAAAAGAGAACATTAGGTAACATAAAAGGGAAACTTTGTACTGTATACTTGCTTTTTGCACAAGTTATTGTTCTAAATTTTTACAAACCATAAAACCCTGATAGGCGAATGAAACATAACAACCGTACTGAGAGCTTGAGTGGGTTTAAACAGGTTCGTAATTATGCATATGCAGCCGATAGTTTTAAAGATTCGTGCTGAAGATGTTTTGTCTTGTCTTGATAGTTTGCAGTAGATTAGTTAGATGAAGTGAATTGATGTTAGTAATTGATATTTAAACATGATGAGTCAGTCTCTCTCTCTACAAAGCGAGCTCAGTGTTAATTAAAGGAAGGGATGACTTACATTATGCAGCCTCTGGTTCCTTTGTGCTGTTTGTTCTGAAGAGGCTTTTAGCTGCAGCGAATGCTCATCGGTACATACTCATCTCATTACAGCTCACTCACAACCACAAGACATTTAGAAACACCCAGACAACACAATTTCACCCTAACATTAACATATGTTTCATAAAGAAAATAATGCTTATTTTAGAACCATTACGATTATTTTTACCGTGACATATTCGTTTCTTGATTTCTTGTAGTCCTTACAATCATTACAATCAATTAAAAATAAATTATGTATAATGTGATTTAAATCAACATTGAATATATTGTTGTGTTCAGTAATGATAATTCGTGGTGGACTCAAACATTATCTATATATATAATATATTTTTTTTTTTTACCGATTGACATCTGCCAGGAAATATTATTACAGGCTTTTGCGTACCCCTGTGCCTCCACAGTACATGGACTCTCTCCCATGTCACATAACCCAGTCACTTCCGCCAAAAATTGACTATTTAGCCTTTACCAGAGGTTTAGGCCGAGCAAATTTTATGGCTTCCTTGAGAGGCAGCACATCAACAATCCATTTTGTAAGACCAAAACAGCTGTGGGGAGAGAGCGCTAGAGACAAGGGAACGTTGTGGTGTGTTTCCTCTAGCAGGGTGGCACAGAGACATGCCATACTCCTAGACAGGACCTCCTCACTGACACCTGGCCTAGTTCTGTCACTCAATCAAAGGGAAATTACTCTTGCTCTCTCTCTCTTAACACACACAGACAGAGTGTGCTAGGAGCACTTGGTGAGCCGCCCTAATCTCCGATTGCCGTATGAAACAAGAGGCCACCAGTCACCACTGACACACAACCCCCATTAGGGGACCCAGCGAAGTTTTACTAAACCACACAACACCGTACAACCCAAAAGTAAAACTCTAGGCTTGACTGCTGCAGTAATATATAAAAGTAGCTTCCTGTCTAATTCTGTTCTCACAGATCTAGATTCTACCAAGAACTGGATGCACGGCATCTGCTGTACGCAAAAATCTGCTTTGCATTATAAATGAGTTCAGCAGGCATGAACAATAGCAACATGAGTTTGAATTGTGAAACAGGAATATTCAGGAAATAAATGCATTGCCTAAAACATGACACTGGCATCAGAGTAAACAGTTTTACTGGCAGTAAGTCAGTAATGTCACGCTATCAAAATAAATAAATGCATACACAAGCACGGTTTGTTTGTGATGTACATGATCTAGTGTTGTCTTGGGTTGGAAGATGTCATTTTAGGGCATCCATTCTTGAAGAACCAAAAACAAAAAACATATGCTAACAGCCGAGCAGCAGAAAACAGCCCAATGCTATACGAGCAGATTCACTAGGAATTGGTCATTTAAACGGCTGTCAGGTTTGGGCTGAGACTCACTCCGTTTTGGACATTTCAAAGACGGGATGGCGGTTGATGCTTAACGCGACCGGTTTCCATCAGCCGACGAATGTCATTATGATAGACATCAAATGTTCATGAAGGACTTCCTAACAACTTCTTCTTTAATACTAATCCACGGCAGGTAAAGATAAACAAGTTGAAAGAGCAAACGAAAGAAGAGACTTGGTTAAGCAGTGGTTACTAATACATTAACAATGTTAATATGACTCACTCTCCTGCTATTCCAAACGGTTATTTCTGTGTGGAACACAATTGAAGAAGTTTAGAGAAAAACAAAAAACAAAAACTGGACATGCTTTAGTCCTATTATACAAAAAATAATAATTGAAGATTAGGATTGTTTTTTAAGATTATTGCACTGTGACAAATTCATTTTTAAGTCTTGTACCAGTTTTGACTATCTCTCTCTCTCCTGTACCACACCACACACAGATAAAAATAAAAATAGCTATTTCTAATGAATGCTATAAATCTAGATATGTGTGGTGTGCTACATAAAGAAGGTATTTATATAGTAGTTAATTTGTAGATTTACATATAGTAATAGATGTATTATTATATATAGTATGAACACAATCAAAAGAAATATGTGGTCCCTTATAATAATAATAAAAATATCTATTATTATAATACAATCTAATATTATAATGTTAAAAACCATCACAAAATGGTTGACTCACGGACATGTATGCTAAATTCAGGGGATTCGAAAACAACAGAATGCGAGATTAGCAGTGGAATTACACCCATCAGCAGTGAATCGCAACATAAAGGTTTACAGGGACAATTATGATACTTTTCAGTGTGATTCAGCCCTTTTTGTTGTTTTGGAAAGCTGGGGGCACTATAAGAAGGATTCCTCCGGTATGGAAAGAAAGAAAAACAATTCTCAAATTTTCGTTAGTGTTCGAACCATAGGCGTTGGAAATATGACAGACTCATCTTAAACAGTTGGTAGCGACCACGCACCAAGATGAGATGTGCATCGAGTTATTTGGGACACCCATTGGCGTGACCTGGAGGGAGGAGAACATTTTCATTGTTGTGCTTGTTGACCGGCAGCAGATTAACCAGCCGCTGACGAGGCTTGAGAGCCACGGACCGCTCCATTTTACGCGCCCCTTAATGATGCTCTTTCCACCCGCGCACATTTAGCAGATGGCTTTCCATTTGATTTTGCGCTTTTGGACACAAAAGGGACGTACGTGCCAGTGAGCACAATGCAGACGTGTGGTTGCATGTGTCAGGTGACTGCTGACTACTCCAAAGACCTCATTCATGTTTAATGACATGCATTGTTGAGTTCCTACCTGATCCAGTTGTCTATTCATCAAATGGAATTTCAGAGGTAATCAATCGTAAAGATGCCACTGAATTTATATGAACCATAATGAGGCGGCTACCACTAAATAATGACAATGTTTCAGACTCGGTTCTTTGAGATGTTTTTTGGGGTCAGTAGAGACATGCAGTGGCCCCAAAAGCATCTAAGCATTTAGGCAACACTTAAACCCAACATAAAACGCTGTTTGCATCTGATTTTAGCCAGTGTAACTGGAAAAAATGTGAGACAGCCGCCGAGTCCGATTTAACAACAATAATGGACTGTGAATAAGAGAGGGACCAGATACCTTCTGTTTGTTTACGTGACGTGTGATAGCACAGGGGTTAAAAAATAAGATGGAATGTACGCTTTGATGAAAGATTAGAAAGAGAAAAATGTTTTCATTGGAATAGAGAAAGTAATCAAATCAAGACACCCTAGATCAGTAATATGTTGAATTGCCTGTAAAATGTGAAAGTAAAAAAAAAAAAAACAAAAACCTTGAGGTGGCATTAGTTTTTTAAATATTTTTAAGTCTCTTATGCCCACCAAGGCTGCAATTATTTGATTAAAAGACACTAAAACCACTATTGTTATATATTATGACCTATACTCCTTGTGAAATAGTTTTTTTTAACGTGATCTCCCCCCTTGGATCTATTTATTATATATCCTAATTTTTTTTGTATCACCTATATAATATATATAATGTCTTTTAATGTAACCAAATCCATGTAATGTGGCACCTTGCCCACTAAAGTATAATCCCTTTTAAAAAAATTCACAAATATATATCTGGGCTGACAACCAAAATTCGCAGTTATAACTAAATAACAAAGATGATGAAACTTAGAAAAAAATGATAGTTTAGTAACATCTGCAAGTAAATTACGCTGACCTTTTCTCAGAATTAACTTTTTCCAAATTATTTTATTTAAAACGTATTAAAATTATTATTATTTATTCATTTATTGCTTATACATTTCTGCTGTGTGCCTTTATAAATAATAAAATAAATAAGATGGCTCAGTTACTGAATGTGAAACATTTGAGGTTTGGGGTTGTCTGGCTGTTGCACACATCTAACATAGTAGACTAGATAGTGAGTGATGTGCCATTTTAGGTCATGCTGCATGTTCTGGGCATCAGTTGGATGATGATTGACAGCTGCCAATCATCTATGTTTATGCTTTCACTTCTACATGAACAGCACTTCCTCCATCTCAACCAGTCTTCTGTCAACTCGTATTAGTTGAGCGTTCTCTCATACACGCAGTGGTCTGGATCGAACCAACTCAAGTGCTTCCTCAGCCTGGGGTACGACTGTCAGATCTTCCTCAGGTAGAGCTAAAAACAGACACATGTCAATCAAAAGTCCCTGTAAACCTGAGCACCTGGCCTTTTCAGGCCAACCAAGATTTCCTCAAAAACAACAAAAGCCAGCGGCTCAAAATCACGCAAACATAGTTAAAATTAGCCCCCGTCTGCTTTCCATTCAGTCCAGGTTGAGATCCGCCAGTCCCTGCGCCTGTGGGCACCGGCGTCTCTCGACGCACCGGCTCAACTCCCACATCATACAAAACACGTTATAGAATGTCATACCGTCAACCAACGCTCTGAATATCCCACCCCTCACCACCCGCAACTCCAGACTCTTAATTAAAGAGATGAAAAGTCCGTGCTGGCGTCCATCGCGGGAAGTGCGCAGTAGAACCTTTCTCCCCGTTCTGTTGGCCATTTGGAAAGCAAATGAGGAAAGTGATCACAGCCCGCACGTGGCACGCACATTTGCAGGACACCTAATGTTTTTTTAGCAGTGAATATCAGTAAACTATGGAAGCCCCGTTCTCATGCCAAGGAGAGAAAAATCAAAAAAAGGTAATTGGACTTTTTATTCACAATTTCTGCCTTTATTTCAGAAACTGCGACTTTGTCTGCATCCGAGAAAAAAAGTCAGAATTGTGAGATAAAAAGTCAATTACCTTTATTTTTATAGATATAAACTCGCAATTCTGAGAACATGTCCCCCCCCCCCCCCCCCCAAAAAATGGACTTTCCCTCACCCCCCCCCAATTGATGTTATAAAGTCAGAATTGCGAGATATAAATCGCAATTGCCGTGAGAAAAAAAAGTCCGACATTGCGACTGTCCTATGCTTGTCCACTCTATGACTTTAAGAACCACGCCAATTGTGACCTTATTATCGGCAATTCTGGACTTTATAACACGCAAATTGGGACTGATAACTTGAAATTGCGAGTTTATATCTCACAATTCCGGAAAAAGCCCGATTGTGAGAAAAATGCAATAAACTTTTTTTAATTTTTTTTTATTCAGTGGCAGAAACGGGCTTCCATAGTAAACACTCCAAGTGTGCGTAAAAAAACATCAGCACATGTTCACTATCATATGCTGGAAGTTATGCTGAAAGAGTGGTAAATTGTGTAATCTTTTAGTGCGAAGCATAACGGAAATTAAGAAAAGTAAAAAAACATTTACTTTGGGAACTTTTCCATTGACTATTTTGAGTACTTGAAAATATAAAAATATATAAATGATAAATATCAAAATCAAGTACTCCAGGACAAATATAAAACACAACAATCTACAAAACAGGTTATGTTTACTATTTAGAAATGTCAAAGTATTCAATCAAAGTGATAATATACACCATTTCAACAAATATTTTAAGCTATAATGTTTACTATGAAAACAAATTAATTTTTTGTCATATCTAAACAAAAGATGAGTCCATTCACAAGAAGATAAACTCATCTCCAGTCTCTGAGAACTTTGCTGAAGAACGCTTTGGATGTGTCTGTCCAAGTTCAGCTTAACACATCGGATGAAAGAGTAAAGTCCTTTTTTATAATGTCTGCCAGTTTCGGTTCCACTTCTGACAACAAGCCTACCAGGTGCTGGACCTGTAGATGAGAGAAGATGAGAAGATCTGTGATCAATCAGGGTCTGTAGGGGCAGCAAAAAGGAAAAAAAAAAAAAGAGGAGAAGGGCGTACCGCTGTTACATGTTGAGGTGCAAGGGTGCCAACAGCAGACACACAGCTTCTCTCTGTCAAATACCCTTCCTTGACTATGGATGATAACAGATCCTGAAAATTAAAGGGAATTTTCAATAAATTAATATGTAATATATTTAACATTGGTATGTTTTAATTTAGGAATTTTGAAATTTACTTTATATTTTCATAGTATAATATAATACAGAAATGTTTTAGGTACTAATATGTACAAACCCAATTCCAAAAAAGTTGGGACACTGTACAAATTGTGAGTAAAAAAAGAAATGGAATAATTTACAATCTCATAACTTATATTTTTTCACAATAGAAGATAGACACATATGCAAATGTTGAAAGTGAGACCATTTTTTCTTTGTTTTTTGAATGTCATGAGTTCAAATATTGATCATTTTTGGATTTGCAGAGAGCTACCCATTCCATAACAAAGTTGGGACAGGTCGCAATAAGATGCACGAAAAATTTTAAATGTACATATAAGGAATAGCTTTAGGACCAATTTGCAACTTATTAGGTCTATTGGCAACATGATTGGGTATAAAAATAGCCTCTCAGAGTGGCAGTGTCTCTCAAAATTCAAGATGGGCAGAGGATCACCAATTACCCCAATGCTGCGGCGAAAAATAGTGGAGCAAAATCAGAAAGAGTTTCTCAGAGAAAAATTGCAAAGAATTAGAAGTTATCATCATCTACAGTGCATAAAATCATCCAAAGATTCAGAGAATCTGGAAATTCGCTGTGCGAAGGTGCCAATGGCCATGAAAACCCTACTGGAGCCCGTGATCGTTTGGGCCCTTAGATGATCTTTGGATCTTTTGGCGGGGCCCTTCACATACAGGAATGCTACTGTAATGTAAATCACAACATGGGCTCAGGAATATTTCCAGAAAACATTGTCGGTGAACACATTCCACCGTGCCATTCGCCGTTGCTGGTTAAAACTCTATAGGTCAAAAAAGAAGCGATATCTAAACATGATCCAGAAGCGCAGGCGTTTCTCTGGGCCAAGGCTCATTTAAAATGGACTGTGGCATAGTGGAAAACTGTTCTGTGGTCAGACTAATCAAAATTTTAAGTTCTTTTTGGAAAATTGGGACGCCATGTCATCCTGACTAAAGAGGACAAGGACAACCCAAGTTGTTATCAGTGCTCAGGTCAGAAGCCTGCATCTCTGATGGTATAGAGTTGCATGAGTGCGTGTGGCATGGGCAACTTACACATCTGGAAAGGCACCATCAAAAAGGTATATCCAAGTTCTAGAACAAAATATGCTCCCATCCAGACGTAGTCTCTTTCAGTGAAGACCTTGCATTTTCCAACATGACAATGTCAGACCACATACTGCATCAATTACAACATCAAGTGGTTCTCAGCGTATAAAAGGATCCGGTTACTGAAATGGCCAGCCTGCAGTCCAGATCTTTCACACATAGAAAACATTTGGCACATCATAAAGAGGAAGATGCGATAAAGAAGACCTAAGACAGTTGAGCAATTAGAAGCCTGTATTAGACAAGAATGGGTCAACATTCCTATTCCTAAACTTGAGCGATTTGTCTCCTCAGTCCCCAGACGTTTGCATATTGTTATAAAAAGAAGAGGGGATGCCAAACAGTGGTAAACATGGCCTTGTCTCAACTTTTTTTTGAGATGTGTTGATGCCATGAAATTTTTAAAATCAACTTATTTTTCCCTTAAAAATGATACATTTTCTCAGTTTAAACATTTTATATGTCATCTGTGTTGTATTCTGAATAAAATATTGAAATCTGAAACTTCCACATCACTGAATTCTGTTTTTTTTATTCACAATTTGTACAGTGTCTTAACTTTTTTGGAATCGGGTTTGTATACTATATTATATATCTTGGTATTAAAATTGTATATATTGTATAATCGAAATGTAGTTTTATTTAACAACACATTTTTATAATATACTGTAACACTAACTTAGAATTTAATAATTGCTTATGTAATATGGTAACTTATAACTTTATTTTAATACGTAAATATAGATATTTAAAAAAATTACACCTTGTATAATATAAATTTTTTTTTATTGAATGTATCTTTTTTATCATATTTTTGTGGACTTAAGGTTTTTATAACATTATAACATGGTATCAAGTTAGAATTTAATAATGTATTACTATTTTGTAAACTGGATAGCTGCCAGTTTCACCTTATTCAGTTGCATAAGGACGGCTGAGAGGAACTCTGCTGTGGTTTCAACTAAAGCTTCGAGCTGTTCATCTTCCACTTGCTTCTCTCCTTCTTTCTGACTCTCTTCTGATTCTGAGTTTCCAGCTGTTCGGCTCTGACGGCATTCAGCGTTGAACTGAAGGATGCGAATAAGACTTCCTAATAATCCTGAACCTGGTATGAATAAACGCACATTATGAAAGCAAAACAGCAAACATTCAACAAACAGCACAATGCCTCTCATGAAGCAATGAATTGAATATGCCAAAAGTGTGTTTTGTACTGATATCTGTCTGCAGGCTGGAGTGTAACGCTGACAATAGGGCGAGCGCTGAGACCAGGAGAGTTTTCTGCTCCTGCAGGATGAGAGGAGGATCGTCCGCTTGACATAAATCCTCACATACGATCTTACACACAAACGTCCACACCGCACGACCACATGCTCCATCTGATACTGTAGACAAAGTAAAAACAAAAAATCATTACATATATTTCATACACCTTTTCTAAGGAGAGCCATAAAAAACATAGTTTATCAGAAAATAACATATACATATAAAATAACAATATCTTTTTTAATTATATTTTTTTATATTGATCACATTTATTTAAAATGTTACTTCAAGGACATATTAAATGATCAAATAAAGGCAGCCTCGGTGAGCATAAGAGACTGACTATCAGAGAAGGAACGCCAAAGTGTAGCTTAAAATGTGATTATGTTATTGCCCCTAAAAAAAAAAACTTTAAATATAAATGAATTTTCAGGGTCGTGATGGTCGTATTGTTTGTGTGGTGTTTGTGTGTGTGTGTTGGGTCTCACCCATTCCTGCATGCCCTCTTCTACTGTAGTCAGAAGCTGGAGTGAATGAAGATACACTTCAAGATCCTCTGGACTTTCTGACCTACAACACAAAAAATTGAGCCCAAATTCATATTTCAAAAACAACATTAATCTGATTCAAGTGGAACACCACCTCTTCCTCTAGCAGCAGACAGAAGAATAGGTTGGTTCAGTAAAAACGGCTGCGGAACAGACAGACAGAAGCAGGTGCACAATCACCTTAATTAAAGTTTCTCACCTAGCTGTGTGGCGGCCCACCAAGCAGAGATGGATACACTTCCTGCAGTGTGTCCTTATTTGGTCAGGGTTGCTGGGTGGGGGTGGACACACCCACGCTTCATCACTCTCTCATCCGCATCAAAGAGTCTATCCAACCACTCCCCAACCTTAACCATCAATCCACTGCAGAATGAGATGCACTTCAGTGTTCCAATACTTGAGAGGCTCAAATCCGTTTGATAAACTTTCATCTAAGATTAATTTAAACTAGCATTAAAACACATCAAGTCCCCAGTTTCACAAACAGGCTTAGCTTAAGCCCGACTATGCCTAGTTAATTAAGTATACTTTAAGCAACTTTTATAAAAATTCCTTAGAAGAAAACATTACAGGTGTGCGTCTTGACACAGAACAATGACACTGACATATTTTAAGATATGTCAGAACAACATATTTTCAATAGAGATAGCTCAAACATGCATTTTAATTTGGGACTAGTTTTAAGCCTTGTCTGTGAAACCGGGGCAACTCGTATGGTATTTTAAAATTGTGTTTTGTCTTTTAATATAAAATGTCAATACTTGAGTTAAAATATAGTTTTAAAATGTTAACTTTGATGAATTAAAACTTGAAAATAAGAACCTGCTGTTATATATTTTTTATATATACTGAATATGAACATTTTAAGAATTACCCATAAACTTTAATTCTTCATTCAGTCAATCAATGTATAAAAAACACTTTCAGGTTCTTACACTGTTTAAATTAAATAACATGTCTTCTGTATTAAAGTACAAAAGTGATCTATATCTGTCACTTTAAAAGAGCTGCCCGATCCAATGTACGATCAATATCGGTGTTAGCTAATACTAATAGTTAACATTTACGGTCGAACATTTGGTCCCACTAGCAACAAACAGTTTATAAAGTTATAAAAAACAAATGTAAATAATAATAATAATAATATAATATTATTATGATAATACCGAATAATAAATAGCAATTATTATTATTATATGGCTAAAACGAAAACACACAATAAATAAATTAATACTTTATTTGACCTCTAAGTCTAGCACTTGCATATTCTATATTTTAATCTACTTCATGTATTTTATCTTTTGTGTTATATCAAAAACAAACACTTAGCTTTCTATTTTTTTCTATTCTATCTACGTGTTTTTCTTTGTGTGTGTATGTGTGTGTATATCTGGGAGAGAATATATCTATATAATAAAATACCTTGCTACGTGTATCTAGGCGTTAGTCTAACCGGACTTGTCGATTCGCCTTACATATGTTGCTCGTTTGTTAGTTTGATTTGCTCTATGCCTCATTATCTAATGAATCCTTTGGATAAAAGCTCTATAAATGACTAAATGTAAATAAATACAATGATTATGAGTTCCCACTAACTTAATATTACTTTTTTGGGGGGAATTTAAAATTTTGAACGAATTTTCAAATATGAAATTACCACAAATTCCACCATTATATATATTATATTATATCTTAAATATTTAACACTAATACAAATTTATAATAAAAAGCTAATGTTATTCATTAGTAGTAGTAAATGTGTATTTAATGTTCATTGCTAAAAAGCAAAAATCACACATGAAATAAAAAATAAATAAATATGCAAGTTTGGGGGGAAAAATTATTTGCTGCTTAATATCTTAAATTTCAGGCACTTTTGTGCCTATTTGTGAAAAGTAAACATCACTACCATTGGTGGAGCTGCTCATGATGAAACACAGACTGCTGCACACCATCGGCTGCTGCTGTATTCGCTCTAGCCACAGAGGGGCGACCTCAGGCTGAGACACACACGTTAGCAGGAGCCTGTGGAAGCCACAGTATTGCAAGTCACACACCCGCCGCATTCAGTAAAATGCAGCATATATTGCGAAGTTTTCTTCGAATTTTGTAACAGGGCTTTATTAGCACTGACCTGCAAGTTTCCAAGAGCGTAGGTGGATCATTATCCCCGAGCAGCAGAAGCAACACAGCGCTGAGATCCAGAGAACATGTCAGACATGTTTTCATTTAACAGAATTAGCAGTATTGTATTTACAAAAATAGTTCAATTATTCTGAAGTAAAGAAAATAAAGAAAAAAAAAAAAGAAAGCGGAAAAGCTGCTGTGTTGTGGCTGGTGTGTGTGTGTGTGTAAGGATGGATTTTACCAAAACTGAATTCAAGATTCCTATCCTGTAATAAAACAATAAAACTCACTAATCTGAAGAGAGGATCCACGAGAAAAAGCACAGAACAACAGCTGGCCCAATCTCATCTCTTCCGCCTGTAGTGTGGTGTGTGTCTCTGCACTCCAGACTATGTATTTTCCAAGGTTAGTTATGCACTTTTTACTTCTTAGATTCATATTTGAGAATTTGATGTCTTGTATTGATTTGACATCTTGACTTGGCATAATGCATATTTACCTGACTGATGATAAATTGTTATATTTGATTTATTCTGATCTTTTCTGAACTCGTTATTTCTAATAGATTAAAGTGGAGTCTAGTATTACCGCAAATCTGTATTCAGGATAGATCATACAGAAGGCTCAATGAATAAAGCATGGGGCACATCATTTGAGACCTTTTCGATTTCTGACTATCACTGCCTTAGTAAGTTGCAGTTTTCGTGAATATACAAAAACTATGCTTTTTGTTATGAGCAAGTAGAGCGCGGCCCTAATGAACGAATAATTGAAAGTACGGGATGTTCGGAATAATCAAATATCTAAATTAATACATAACCGACATTTGTGATCAGTTTTTAATTAGAAACATTGCCTAAATTTAATGATCACTTGAATGCTATGAAACACGCAGCTAAGACTAAGGCCATTCCACATGTAACCCGGTCTTTTTTCCTTCTTCCATTTTAAAAAAAAATCTCCGTCCACATGAAAACGCAAACGCATGCTATGAAGCACTGTCAAGAGCATGCCAAGCCAACAGGTGGCGATATAATCTCAACCGTAAAGCCATGTTGGCCAATCAGAAGCCTGAAAAAGTCTCCAGTAGGCGGAGAGAACAGCGCAGGCGCCGACGTCACAAGCCAAAACTCTGTTCTTTCGCGCATAACCCTAACTTGCAACCGAAGTTTTGCAATCTCTCACGCCGGCATGCGTTTTCAAAAATAGTCGTTTCAGTGACCTTTCGTGCTGCGTTTCTGCGTGTGGAACGAAGGGCCGAAACCGCGTAGAAAAAGCAACGGTTTTAAAAATCAACCTCCGCGTTGTGGGGACACGGCCAAAATTGAAACTAAGTCCTGATAAATTCAGAAGCGCAAGTAAAAGACAGAATATGCATTAAACCTTCAACCAGGCCGCTGGACCGGTGGGTGGATACTTACATGTGTGTGTCTCTTACCATAGGTCAGAGCTCTGGCTGAGAGATACACATGTGTCATGGAAACAGGCCATATTACCCAGAATTCCAACGCAGATTTCCTGTAACAGAAGCTCTGAGTAATTATAAGATGTTATAAGCATTATGTAAAGCAGTTACAGTGGTAAAATGACTTACCGTGAGCCGTGGACTACGTGACTTTGCGATCACAATTAACACCCAGCCAGATTCTGAGCGTGTTAACCTTCAATTCTTCGGTTTCCGTCCCCATTACTTATAGCACACCTCCCTCTGTAACTCTCTCAATACGAAGCCTCATCCTGTCAAGGCCACTATGATGGAAGATCCCATCTATTGAAGGCGTAATTGAAGTACAACTTTAAAAAAGAACCAATCTGTATAAACCATTTTCCAGCCCTCTTAGGGAAAATTTCGAACGATTCCAGTACTGGTCATATACGTCTAAATAACACCTGATAGCACATAATAAATTCAATCCTTCATGAATCTAGTTCGTAAAATATCCCAGCTAACCCTGACCAGCAATCTACCTCCTAGACGGCGACGAAATAAAACATGTCATGTTGAACCATCCCAAGGTATTACGCAGAAGCGGTACGCCCTCCATTAGCCAGTTCCTCTTACACTCCGTGACCCTTCCGCTGAATTGATCCACTCCATACAGGTCTACCGATATTGTGCTCTCCATAGATTCTACATACTCCTATAACCAGGTGCGTCAAGTGAATTAACATGTCAATTTAACCCACACTGCATACCCAACCCACACGCATTCGAAACCCACAATCCTTCCATTTTATTGCTGGTGGACCTGGATCAGTTAAATGACATGGCACAATGGTGGTGCCATATGCACAGAGCAGTTACCATACTCACCTATTCAACTGTATCAGGTAGGGCGCCAACATAACCATCACCTGGGTACCGCCCACTCTCACACCAACTGCACTCGTGTAGCCTACCTGGGGATTTGCGTGGACGAGCTGAAGTAAATATATCTCTCACATAGTCTGCTCTTGCACATTTAACGGCTTGACTGGAAAAACGTCCCTACCAGGTCATATCCGCGATACCTACAACCGCTTCCAATGAGATAGCGAGCAGCCTTTTGCATCCTGTCACAGCCTAGCGCCTCGCACTGTGAACACCTTTCACCTTCAAATTACTCGCACACCCCTTGATCTCTATGCTTAAGTCCTCATAGCGTCGACACGCATTGGGGACGTGGTACCTCACGCTGGTTACTCCAAGTTAATGTTAAATAATTACGGACCCAGCTCCAGAATCAAATCACTGAAATTCTCGAAATTAGTGAAGGGTTGTAACCTTAATTATTAAAAAGCCTAACCATAACATTTTTGTGCCGTTCATTGCTATGGCGGAAAGAGCACTCCTTATAATCACTAAAACGCTGTCAGTTCATCACGATCTCACAAAGTTATGTTATAATCAATGAGTGCAGAACTCAACACTGAACAAAAATCTCAGGCCTTTTGAGTATGGATTCTAACTTGAACGCTTCTAAACGGTGTTTAAGGAATCAACAGATCGCAAACACAAATGGAGTGTCTGCCAAATCTGTTTCGCCAATATGCTATTATTTTAGCTTCAACTGAGGGCGCTTAGCATCCTCTAGCACCCCTATCGGACTGGACCTAATTTTAGCTATCCCATCCATCCTTCCCGCCAAAAATACAGGTCTCCCCCTCTTTCTAAATTCGGATTCAACCCACCATCCAATGTCTAATGCAATATTATAAAAAAATGTTTGTGTGATCATCAATCAGGCATTAAAAACAAATGAAATAGCCTGTATTTCTATTCATTTATGCATATTTGTATGTTTATTTTGTTTATACTCTGTTTATTTCATTTAGTTTTTGTGCATAATTCATTCATATTTTATTTATGTTTCATGTATATCGATTTACTTCCATTTTTCAAGCTCACTTGCACTCCGATTTTTTTAATCCGTTTAAAGATCTTTGACATATTTATGTTGGATGTGTTACACTTAATACACATTTATGCTTAATTATTGGAATTGTCATTTTATGTGCTTTTTCTTCACTCGTCAAATTGCTATGACAGTTTTGACACTAGTGGGGCCCATTTTCATTATCTTGCCTAGGGTCCCACAACTCTGCGGGCCGACACTGTGGAGACCAATGATGTGGAAGTCTAGCATGCATGGTTACCTGAATAAGGCGTGTCAGGGTGCTGAAGAGCCAGTGTTTGCTGTACACCGTTTCTCCGATGGCGTCCACCTCGGTCTCATCTTCCTCCGGTGGAGGCGACGGGTTGCGGTCCATCTCCAGTGAACCTGCAGCGGAGGATCCACAGCTGTCTCCATCCACCTCCTCAGGAGAGCATCTGTCATTGTGCTCTAATGAACAAATCAATACATGACATAAATGCATGAAGGATGAGATCAAATGCATGCATGAATAAACTTCCAATGTACAGTATAAAACATATGCATACAAAAAATGTATTGTAAATGCATGCACAAACCTCAAATCCATACAAAACTTAGATGACTACTTGAATGTGGGTATGCCTTAACTTTTCATTCATGCATGCGGGCAAAACAAAAATTCGAATGCCTGACCTAAATGCATGGATAAATCGAGTTCATGACACAAATGCGTGCATATTTACTGTAAATAACAAGCATAATTGCTTCATGACCATAGACTGTATAAAAACTCATGACACGAGTCCAACACGCTTAGTGTGAAATGCGAGCTTACCAAAACTAGTAGTGGTCGAAAGGTTTTTGCAGGTTTATTTATATAATACCGGCTATTAAACAACATGGCAAATATAGATTTACTTAAATAAACATTCACTGCAGAGAGGAGCAACACTATCTTTAATAACCCACATCTCCTGACTTACCCATTAATAATGCCTTTCCACAACCAACGATCAAATTCTCAGAAATATCAGTTCGAAAAATGATTTTTAAGCTTCATGGTGTGTTCAACGTTTTAAATAAACCCATAAAATAGTTCCGCTCTCAACTCTACGGAGCATGATGGGAAAAAAGAAAGAAAACAACACTTGGTAGAATGGCAGTTGCACAACTCTTAAATGGGCGGAGCTTGTGTTCCGGTTTGACAAATATAAGTAAATGGTATTTCTCATATTTTTACTCTGCAACACATATTTTAAATTCACTGGCTATTAAAGCGTTTTAGTATTTCAGGTATTGTCCAATTACCAAAACGGGAAAGAACACATTGTCACATGGTTCTTCTCTGGTTAGGGAGGTTTTAGCCTGATTTCAACTCTTCTATCAGTCACCAGTCCTCAGCATGTATGAATATAATATTAAAAAAATTACACTTTTTTTGTGTACATTCTTTTTTATTTGAACGTGGATCCATGCGGGTTACTGGGCGTGCCCCATGCAGAAAGAATCCTTGTTTTCGCTTTAAAAATGGTTATTAGGTTTTATTCTTCCTTCTAACACTGTGGCTGCATCTGAAATCGCATACTTCCTAACTATATAGTAGGCGAAAAACAGTATGTGACAAAAGAAGTATGTCTGAATTCACAGTACATCCGGTCAGATTCTGAAGTGTGAATGTACACTTTACTATCCCATGAGGCCATGGGAAAGGATTTGTGAATGGCAGTGAAGTGATGCAACTGGTGCTGGAAGGTCATGTGAAATTGGCATAACATGGCCAGGAATGTAGTATGTCCAGATTACACTCATACTACACACATTCTATATAGAACATACAGTGCTGCTTGAAAGTTTGTGAACCCTTTAGAATTTTCAGAACCACTCTGTGAGTTGGCGGGGTTTCCTCTGAACTGCTTTCTTCAGTCTTCCACAGCATTTCTATTGGATTAAGGTCGAGACTTTGACTCGGCCACTCCAAAACATTAATTTGGTTCTTCTTTAACCATTCTTTGGTAGAATGACTTGTGTGCTTGGGGTTGTTGTATTGCTGCATGACCCACTTTCTCTCGGGATTCAGTTCTCAGACTGATGTCCTGACATTTTCTTTTAGAATATGCTGGTATAATTCAGAATTCATAGATCCATCAATGATAGCAAGTCATCCTGGTCAAGATGCAGCAAAACAGGCCCAAACCATGATACTACCACCACCATGTTTCACAGATGGGATAAGGTTCTTATGCTGGAATGCATGTGTTTTTTCTCCAAACATAACGCTGCTCATTTAAACCAAAAAGTTCTATTTTAGTCTCATCTGTCCAAAAAACATGTCTCCAATAGCCATCTGGCTTGTCCACATGATCTTTATCAAACTGCAGACGGGCAGCAATGTTCTTTTTAGAGATCAGTGGCTTTCTCCTTGCAACTCTGCCATGCACACAGTGGTTGTTCAGTGTTCTCCTGATGATGGACTCATGGACATTAACATTAGCCAATGTGAGAAAGGCATTTAGTTGCTTAGAAGTTAGCCTGCAGTCCTTTGGAACCTTGTGGACTTTTACACGTCTTGCTTTTAGTGTTCTTTGTTGGTCGACCACTCTTGGGGAGGGTAACAGTGGTCTTGAATTTCCTGCATTTGTACACAGTCTGTCTGACTGACTGTCCAAACTCTTTAGAGATGGTTTTGTAAACTTTTCCAACCTGATGAGCAACAACAACTCTTTTTCTGAGGTCATAGAATAGACCCCTAATAAATACATTTAGACCACCATAAACTAGGAGTGCTATTCAATTTATTTTAAGAAAGCGACTTTCAACCAGCATAACAAAAAAATTATTTTTAAACAAACCTCCTTTCCTGCCTTTAAAACAAGGGCTAGAGCAAGTACTTTATATTTTGTCTACATTTTTATATTCAGAAATAAACTATCTGCAAAATCAGATACTAGTAACACTTAGTTACTATATTTATACTTCCCATCATAGCAGCCAAAGCGTCTGAAAACAAAGTTTAAAAAACACAGAAGCTCAAAGCTAGGCGATTTAAGCAGAGTGCCTGCAGTTTTCAGCTGGCTAGCTTTGGTGGACACATAGCCTTATCGTCGATTAATCCTTTTGCCATGCCAATAAAGTTATTTCAATCTTAATTAGTCAATGGCTGATCGATTTGCGATGCAGATTTTTTCAAATAGGAGAGAGGAGAGTACACAGACCAGATATCTGTTCATGGTATGTAAACCATTAATGATATATTTTGAAATATTGCCCCAGTCTACTGACACAACATTCCGATTACTTCATGTGACTGATTAAGCTATAATATGCAGCTAGTATGATTATCAAAATGTTTTCTCTGTGCCCACATTTGACCATAATAATAATGCAAAAACTTGACACTTCAAATTAACAGAAAAAAAGATCTCAACTTTGAAAATAAGCATATCCAAAACATATATCCAAATGCAAAGCCTAATACAAGTAAATTATTATGTCTGAAAACAAAGTGTAGGAACTAGGGAATACACTACCATGTTTATATATTTTTATATAGGAATATACAGCCATTATAGATGATAAATAGTGCATAATTTTATAATTGGAAGAGATCAGTTTTCAGCTGGAGTTTACAGTCTGGATAAGAAGTTGTGCAGCATGCAGGAAGGGCCTGATCTTTCTAATGTTGTGCAAAGCAAACCTGCAAGATCGAGCAGCCTTTGCAATGTGGTCTTTGAATGTCAGCTGGTCATCAAAGATTACGCTAAGATTTCTGACTGAACTTGATGGGGTAACTGTTGATGAACCTAGCTGGATGGTGAGGGCCTGAAAATTGTACTTTAGATTGTGTCGAAGGGAAGACGAGACGTTCAGTCTTTTGCAAGGTTGAACTGGTGATATTCTTTCATCCATGCTGAGATGTCCTCCAGGCAGCCTGAGATCCATGCAGCTGCTATTGTCTGGTTGAAATGAATGATAGAGCTTTGTGTCATCAGCATAGCAATGGTAGGAAAAACCATGTACTTGTATGTTGGATCCCAGTGTTGTAGTGTACATGGAGAAGAGGAGGGTTCCAAGAACTGATCCCTGAGGAACCCAAGTGACAAGTTGATGTGCTTTGGATACATCCCCACCCAGCTGTAAACTGTGAAAGACTTCCGGTGAGCTCACGCGATTCCAACTCAAGTGACATGACACGTTCTGTGACCCGCCAGCTCGATGAGCCCCACCGGCCCCCCCCGTGGACAGAAGAATCTGAGATTCACAGGCGCTAAAACGTGGCAGATAGGTCAGCAGAAGCCACTGATGATTTGTATCATCTTATCCCCCCAATCCGAGGGGCTTCAGTGACCAACGCCTTACCACCTACATAGTTCAGTAGATTTACAACTCTAGACGACCGCCCTAATCAGTTTAAAACAGTGTAGCTTTTCCTGTAGCTAGCTACTTTTTCCTGCAAGCAGTGTAGCGCGACTAAACGCAACATTACGTTTTGCGTTCTGATGAGTCACAAGCCTGTAATGCCCCACCCCCCCCCTGGACCACGCCAGCGCGCGTCATCTTCTGACTAGATCACAAAATAAATTTGTTCATTACTGCCATCTGTTGTGATATCACACATCTCGCAGTTTTACAGTCTGTCCACCGACAAAAGATCGTCTATTGCAAAGGATGTACAGGAGTGGATATTTCACATGAATCAACTGTAATTTATGCAAAACAAAGATTAAAATGCGGTCTACGTCGAAGACTTAAAGGGGTCATATGATGCAATTTCAAATTTTCCTTTCTCTTTGGAGTGTTACAAGCTCTTGGTGCATAAAGAAGATCTGTAAAGTTGCAAAGCCTAAAGTCTCAAATCCAAAGAAATATCCTTTATAAAAGTTAAGAGTCAACAACAACTACCTAAAACGGCTCATTCTAACACACCCCCCACATGTCTACGTCACTATGTGGGAAATTTGCATAACACCGCCCAAATGTTCACGCAAAGAAAGAAGGAGTAACTTATTCTCGCTGTAGTATTGTTGACGCCGCAGCCATGTCGTGAAGGCGCTGTGTGCTTCGTTGTGAAAGCGAAACTACTTTGTTTGGTCTTCCAAAAGAGGACGATATCCCCTTGTCATGCCTGGAGCTGATCCGTGCTGGTCGCTGAGGAAATACTTCAACTTCGTGCTGTGGATCGCTGGATCGGCTTTCACCGTGGACGAAGCGGAGTCCAGCCCGGGGTCATCACATGTGGTTGCCGCAGGCATGGCAATATGGTAAGGGACGTAACATTTCCGTCACACGCTTGAGGTATTCGGCCAATCACAACGCACTGGATAGCTGGCCAATCAGAGCACACCTCGCTTTTTCAGAGCGATGAGCTTTGTAAAAATCAACGCATTTCAGAAAGGCGGGGCATAGAGGAGAAACAATAATGTACAGTATGTGGAAAATAATGTGTTTTTTGAACCTTAAACTGCATAAACACATTTCATTACACCAAATACACAAAATAATGTTCATTTTAGCGACGTCATATGACCACTTTAAAGCACACAGGAGGTGAATAATAGCCTTTTTAAACTGATAAATTGTTCTTCTTTATTGCACTCTAGATCAAATGTCTATTTTACAATGATGTACAGTCATAATTTAATCTGTCCCCCCACAGTTTTGTAATGAACACTTAATCGAACAGAAAATAAAATCATGATATAGTAGTGTGCTTATCATTTGTCAAAGGATAGTTGTGGCGGGATTCACGCAAAGCGCACAGCTGATTATTGACGTCTCCATTCCCAGTCAGTAAATACCGCATGTGCTGTGAGTTTAACCTGCTTATTTTATGACAATATATGGCAATATACTGTATTTTATTATTGTGTGTATCGAATAGTTTACAAAATGAAATGTTTGGGAAACTTTTTGTCATTGAAATGGCTTGGAAAAGTGTCCCAATCAACCTGAATTCACCCTACTCTTTGAAATCATGATTGCATTACAGTATGTTGTTTTAAACCTCAAATATATTACTTGTAACTTCATTATATTTTACTTATAACTTCATTATAATGCTTCATTAATAATTATTTCGTTATTTGTAATGTTAATTGTAAAAAAAAAAAAAAAAAGTTGAAAGTAGTTTCAATGTAGCTAGCTACTTTTTGACAGTGACTTGTAGCTAGCTACTTTTTCAGAAGGGTAGCTTGAATGTATAACTACTTTAATTTACGAGTAGCTTGTAGCTGGTCAAGCTACAGTTTCAGAGTAGCTTCCCCAACACGGCATACTTAAGGTAAGGGTAAATGTTTGGTCAACTGAAATGGACAAAAATGGAACTTAAAGGAATAATTATTAAAAATAATCAATAAAAAATACGAAATTATCTCACCTTCTTACCCTAATATGTGTTACATCCTATATGAAAACAACTTTCTCCATGTTGCCTGCCTGTGTTTTGTTGGTGTGGATCAAATTAAAGGATGTCAAGTACAGACCTTTGCAATTACATAAATCACAATGACTGTCTGTCAGTCAGAGAAGAAAATGGACCTGACATTTTGTGGTGGAGACTGTACCAGCTTTAGCAGGTGAGTACACACAGACCTACACAGGCCACATCCTAACTGAAACAGACCCTCATAAGTGACCGATTTGAAGTGCTATACATGTGTTTTTCTCTCTTTCTCACATGCGTAGGTACACTGAACCTGGATTGACCTCTTGTAGCTGTTGGCAAGCCACTCGCTCAAGTAATCGCACAGTGAATCTTGGTTGCGTAAACGGAGACATAGTGACCTACACGTACATCCATGTTGAGGAGTGTGCCTGCAGCACAACTAACTGTCATTTTTGATTTATGGCTAATAATTGATTTAGGGTTAGCCATGTGACAGTTTGTCCAATATTATAGTACGATAAGTACAAATCACAAATACTTTTTCATTACATTAATAACACAGTTTTTGCTTTTTTTAGTAAATCACATTAGTCTTTATTTACTGATATGGAATATTATTTGTTGGCATCTTGACTTTGTTTCCTATTATTAAAACTTTTGCTATGTGAGAATGTCAATCCCAGAATCCTTAGCAGTAGATTAAGTACCACCATATTGCAATAGAAATTGATGTAATCTGCAATGGGTGTTTTGTAATATACCAGGCGACAGATGTTAATTAATGCATCATAAGTCTGAAATTACAATCAGGTATCAAGATCTCCGACAAACATGAACAGCTTGTCTTTTGGGAGGTAGACCACTCTGCCTATGTATGGTTTAATTCGATCTCTGTGTAAATACAATGTAATATTTGTAATGGCCATATGATTTAGGTTTGTTGATAATACCTGGCAATTTTTTGTTGTTGTAATTCACTGTTTTTTATTTTGATAGAACACACAAAAAAAACATTACAACAAAGGAGAGAAAACCTATTAAATAAACCATTGCCCTCCCAGAACCTCCCCCCATCCCACACCCACCCCATCGTACCCCAGGACCCACATAATCAACCCAATATCAAATCAAATATATATATAAAAATATATACAAGCAAAATCGGTAATAATATTAACAACAGAATTACATCTTTAGATTAAATGACCAAAATCTTCGAGACTATGGAAATCCAGTTCTTCCAAATAGATAAAGTAGCAGGCGTTGCGTAATTAGTCCGTGCAGAAGACAGTTCCAGATATAATATTTCCAATAAGGAATGAATCCAGTGCTTAGCAGAAACGTCATGTACCTGGCAATTATGAAGTACTGTTTCTTTGCATGCAATCCAAAAGAAACAAGGAACATATTAGGCATGAAACAGGATATGGATTCTAATTATGATAAGATATTTAAACAGAAAAGCATTGGATAAATAAGCAACAGCAAACCAGCTGGTTGTTCCAGACATCTTACATTGTATTCAATCATACATGTTTGAATATTGACTTTTGGTGGAAGTCTATCAAGTGGTCTAACAACCATGGAGTGATGTTGTGGCATACAGTAGTTGGATAAATAAGGCCTGGAATCTCACTAATAAATCACATATATGATCAGGTTTAGTAAATGGATTTGATCGTGTGTTGTAAGTGACAGACCAACCAGGATATATCAATGAAGGAAATTATGAATTCTTATGTCTGAACCAACCAAACGTGCACTATTGTTGATGTACTGATTTATAGTATGTACACCATTGGTGTTCTGTCCATATAAGCTGCGAATGCTCCGCATATCCGGCCAGCATAGGCGTAGCTTGATGTTTGGGCCAAACCGAACTGGTGGATTTGGTCAGACGTACTTTTAAACACATTTTAGTTTTGCTATAGTAAATCTACATATTCACATAGAGCAGTGGCAAGTGCATGAGTTTGTCATGGTAACCACATACATTGCCCACGAATTACAGCTGCGCTTCTATTTTGCCACACTAAACTTAGCAATAAACACGTTTAAAATGCACAATAAACATGTCTATCAAAACGATCTCAAAGGAAGCTTTTATTAAGCCAATCAAGGAGTGAATTACTCATTTGTTGGGCTTGATTCAAGTTAATGCACAATGAGGCATTTTTATTTCTTATTGAATAGACAATAAACAGTTTATATTCTAAAATATATTTAAAGGTTGTGTTCTGTGAAAACTAAATAACATTTGGATGTGGGCATAAAAGTAGTGTGCGGCTAAACCAGCTGCGTCCTGTTGATCACCTTTATCTGATTGTCCGGGTCCAGAATCATCAAGCACGGCATTAATATCTTCATCTGAGTTATTCGTTGTCTCCAGATTTCTCTGCAGTTCGTGTATGTTGTTAAAAACGCGGAACATAATTTTATTCCACACAACAGGCAAGCATTACCGTTAAGTCTTTTATCCACCAAAATGCAGATTTGTCACATGACAATTCTTACGCAAATTAAATTTTTGATTTATTCATTTACTTACAATAACAATTTAAAATGTATTAACTTTTGCGTATTCACTTTTACATGTGTTATTAACTGCATTATATGCATTTTTACTTCATAGAAAAAAACTTTATAAATAAATATTTAGTACAATTCTTAAATCGCTATGGGGGAGCCAGGCCCCTTATTTTCAGGAAATGCACAGCTTAGGTATTTCCAGACAGGTCTTGCGCATGTTATAGTTCCATATAAGAACATGGACAAAACTGAGATCATTTTTATTGGAACTCTGTCACTCACTAGCAATATTCCAACTAATTTCACCTGTGAGATTGCTGGTTCTTACATCAAACCATCAATACTGTTAAAAATGTAGGTGTAATCTTCGATTCCTCTCACTCCTTTCAGACTTATATAAACTCTATCACCAAATCAGCATTCTCTGATCTGCGTCGGGTTCTCCAGCTCCGTCCCATGATCTGTGTTAAAGACACTGAAACTGTTATCCATGCATTTGTTACATCACGCCTTGATTACTGTAATGGCCCCTTCATTATTTTACCTGCCAGCTCCATTTCCAGATGACAATACATTAAAAACTCTGCAGCTAGAATACTTACCCACACCAAGCGTTCTGCTCATATCACCCCAATTTTGTATGATCTCCACTGGCTTTCAGTATGTATTAAATTCAAAATTCTCCTGCTCACTTTCAAATCATTGCATGGCTTGGCTCCCTCCTACCTTTGTAACCTGCTTCTCCCCTACACTCCGACTCGTTGACTACGATCTTCGGACTCTTCCCTTCTCGTTGTCCCTCGGTATCGCCTCTCTTCAATGCGGGGCAGATCATTCAGTGTTATTGCACCGAAACTCTGGAATTCTCTCCCCTGCTCACTCTGTTGTGTTAATAATATTTCTGAATTTAAATCATTACTCAAAACTCACTTATTTTCTGAATGTTACCATCCTTACATTTTGTATTTGGTGTGCTAGATTCTTTTCTGCTATATGTTGCCCCGTCTATATAATGCTCTTTTACTGTTTCTACTAACTATTGTTGGTCATCATTGTCTCCCCTTTCAGTGTTATTCTTTTCTAGTGGAATGTACATTGTAAAGCGTCCTTGAGCCCTGGAAAGGTGCTCTATAAATAAAACGTATCATTATTATTATTAGTAGTAGTACAATAATATATGCACATCAAAACTTTTAATTTGAACAAACTGAGTTGGACCCGATAGAAACTATAATTTTAGTTTATTAATTGCACCTAGCATAATTAGTCAGTTAATTATTTTTGCCCTAGTACTACATGCATTGATTTATGATTAATTAAATAATTAAAATAATTAAAAAGAGTTTTAATTATTTAAAACGATTCAAACTGTTTAATGATGTTCCTCTTTGTCTTCCATTTTTAGTGTTCCCTGACATGACAAATGTGATCGTAACTACAGGTATGCAGTCCTTAATTTTTTTTTTAAATCACTGAAACTGCTTATTCAGTACCTATTCAGTGCCAGTTTACTATTTACTATTTTCTACTTATAGACCACATATTTTTTTACTTTCTCTCTTGGTTCAGTTGCACCAAATCCTGATCATCAGTCCACGATCTGCAGCACATGGGGAAATTTCCACTTCAAGACCTTCGATGGTCATTTCTTTCAAGTGCCAAACACGTGCAACTACATTCTGGCTGAGTTGTGCAACAGCAAGTATTTTAGCATTGAAATGCAAAAAAAGATAGTAAATAACTCAGTCATTTTCAGCAAAATCACTGTCAATCTGGAGGGCACAGTCATTGAACTCACCAGCAACAACATCATCATGGATAACAAAGTGTGAGTTTTTTTATTTTTATAAACTTGACACTACATCCAAATGTCTTATATTTTCTAAAAACTATTAGTATAATTTATAAAAACAGATTTAAAAAATATTTTTCTTTCTTTTATTAAATATGATTTTTCTCTCTCTCTCTCTCTAAAACTTGCTTCAACAGGCTGTATAATACAACCATTAAGAATGGAATTACAGTCGATTTGAGGGCATCAAGTGTTAAGATCTCAAAGAATCATGAAGTGAATGTCTTTTGGGAGAAGGGCCGATCATTACTGGTATGCCATTTCTCTGTTCATTTAAATGACTACCCAGCAAACACAGAACGTTCCCCTAACATTAGTTTTTGGTTCCCGTTTGGTTATTTTTCTGAGAACCAAGAAATAACATTCTAGGAACGTTCTTTTTAGGTTTCATTTTTTTGCAACCATAAAATAAGGTTCCCAGAACGTTGCAGGGTGGTTCTTTTTAAAATAACCTAAAAATAACTTACACAGAACATTCCCTAATGATTATTTTTAGGTTATTATTTTGCAACCATACAATAATGTTCCCAGAACGTTGCAGGGTGGTTATTTTTAAATAACCTAAAAATAACTTAAACAGAGCGTTCCCTAATGGTTATTCTTTTTTATTTTTATAACCCTGTAAACTATCTTTCCAATTAAAACAATGCAGATGATTTTGTATAATGGCCTATATACACAGCCCTGAAATTCGTTTAATACGGCACTTACTAAAATACAGATATTAGATCAATCATAATGTAAAAAGTTTTAAATGATAATATTAAACAGGTGCAGATGGCGCTGTTGGAACAGCAGAAATGCAGCCGTTATCCCTGTAACCCCGTAAACAAGGCAGCTGTGCTTTCTGTTTCTGAACAGCAGTATTTAAATGATTTAAACAGCCATTCAGAATTTTTTATTCACAATGGTTCCCATCACAGGGCCAAATACTTAAATACTTAGATATAATCAACTATTTATTTTCAAAGTTTTTAATCTGGACTACAACATGCACTAGATATTGTTTGAAAATGTTTTGATTCATTATCGTTTGGTCACACTTTACATTAAGGCTCCATTAGTTAACATTAGTTAATTTATTAGTTAACATAAACTGTCAAAAATTATTCTAAAGCATTTGTTAATCTTAGTTCACTTCAACATTTAATAACATGTTATTAAAATCAAATGTTGCAACAGTAATAAGCTATTTAATGGACCCGAGCTAGCATGAACTACCAGTTGTATTTTTTTTTAACAAAGAATAACGTCTGTAACAAATGTAGCTATTGCTCATTGTTAATGTTAGTGCATTAACTAAGGTTTATGAGATTATTGTAAAAGGTTACCTATTGTTCTTTATAATTCTTTTGCACTTTAATCTGTTTGAAACATTATTTTACTTAATAAATTTTTTGTGTATTGCTTTATTGTATTTAAATGTTCAGTTCTTTTTGTTAGTTATTAAACCTGTTATACTGTATTATGACAACTCTTGTGTTGCAACTTATTTCAGTATAGTGATACTGTAAATTAAAATACAGTAATAATACTGTAAATTAAAATACAGTAATAATACTGTAAATAAAATACAGTAAAGACATTATCGTACTGTAAATGCAATTACAGTAATAATACTGTAAACATTTTTACAGTAAATTACTGGCATCCAATTGCCAGTAAGTTACTGTCAAATTTACAGCAACCTATTTACAGTGTGTAAACCATGAAAAAAGCTTCAGCAATTATCACAACATGAAATTTTGATACCATCACATGACTAGTGTCAAGTAACTCTCATTAGAGTATTAGTACAGTATTAGTCGACTGTTGGGTTATGATTAGGGTTAGTAGAATAAGCTGACATGGAAAGTTGCAAAGTTACTTATAAGCAGAAGAATGTCAGTTTGGGGACAATTAAAATAAAGTGCTAGCAGATATTCAGTGGATATTCTACTAATATTAGCTGTATTAGTTTGCAGACTGTCTAAAGTGAAACATCAAAATAAAGTGTTACCTATATTTGTGACACAGTTGGACAAATAGGGCCTGATCTCAGTCATCTGTTAATCATATATTTCATAATATGATATTCCCCAGATTGAACTTCCGAAAAAGTACCAAAGCCAGACCTGTGGACTTTGTGGAAACTTCAACGGCAACAAGACTGATGATTCATTTGACAACGGTAAACCTCATTTTGATAAAAACTAAAATTATCTAGTAATTAATATTTTAATATATGACATCCAAACATTTGGTTTGTATAGGTTTGGCCACATGGAAAGTGTTACCAACTGAATCCTGTGAGGTCTTAATTCATCCTAATGATCAGTGCAAAAACCAGGTATTATGAAACAAAATTAAAGTTGTTATTATTTTAACAGAATTTGGAGCTGTGCCTGAATGTCATAAAAATGGTCCCACCTGTTTCAACTTAAAAACTTAAATTCAATTGCTGTCTTAAAATTTTAAGTCATTTCAACTCATAAGTTAAACCAACTTAAAGTACAAGTTATTTCAACTCACTAGAATAAAGTGAGTTGAAATGACTTGTACTTTAGAGTTGATTTAACTTAAAATTTTAATGCAGCGACTGAACAAATGTTTTTAAGTTGAAACAGGTGAAATATTTTCAGTGTAAATGTTGAATATTACATTTTAAATTGTTTTATATCAATTACTAATTGGAACATTGGTACGGATATTTTTTGATATACTCAATGTATACAATGAACAAGAGATGTTATTCTATTGCTTCTTTTAGATTTTATATTCTATTATATATCAGTTTTTCAATATTTGTAAACATTTTTACGTTATCCTATAGTGCAGGGAATCATTCCTGAAAAACCATTTTGGTTTGTTACTTGAATAAAATACATCCTAAACTAAATTAAAATAATAATATAAAAAACTGAAATTGATACAAATTATAGACATTTAAAATAAACTAAAATTAATCATGACAAAACAACCCTATATATAGCTATCAGACTATTAATAAAATCTACAATAGTATCTCAATGATACTAAAATAAAACTGCCTAGTTGAAAGGCCTTTAAAATGCTAAAAAAATGTGTGTCCTCTGAATTTCCCAGACAAACATTTGCCAGCAGCATCTCAGCAGGCCAGGGTTTAGTGACTGCTACAGGGTGATGGACATGAGTTCATTTGAAAAAGCCTGCGAAGACGATCTGTGTCAGTGTTACGGCAATGACGACTGTCTCTGCAACACGCTCACAGAGGTTTCACGACTGTGCACACATGCTGGAGGAGAACCAGGAACATGGAGGACAGAACAGCTCTGTCGTGAGTATCATTAATAAATCATTTTTTATATATATAAAAACAATAGATAGATACATTCTATGTTTCATAACAGTTAATTGCAGTTTTGCAAAGCAGCAATGATGATATATTTTGTGATATACTATTTCATTTGTTCTGCGGAGCAGCAAAGACGTGTCCTCCGAGCATGCAATACCTTGAGTGTGGGAATCCATGCAAGAACACCTGCTCAGGTCCAGATGCAAGTGTACTGTGTAAAGAACACTGTGTGGACGGCTGTTTCTGCCCTCTTGGTGAGAAAAGATTTACAAAAGCTCTGCACCTAGATTCCCCTAGATGGGTCTATTTTTAAATGAAGCTTCTCCTTGCAAAAATATGCTTATCATGCTTCAAGAATTGCATTAGCTGCAAGCAGAGCTTAATATCAGAACTGTTTATTTTATTATGTTCATAATGAAAATGGTACACCATTTTGCCTACTTTTTGTAAAGGTATGGTTGAGGATGACATTGGTCACAGTGGTTGTATTCCTGTGAACAAATGCCTTTGTGTGCACAACGGCACAGTATATCGATCAGGAGAGTCTTACAAACAAACTTGCAAAAAATGGTAACTTTTTTTTTACATTTAAATATTTTAAATTCACTTTTAATACCACATATATGCATATCCCCATGCTAACACTGCTGCTGTACTGTGTCAGTGTGTGCTCCGCTGGACACTGGACTTGTACATACCTGGAATGTCCCGGAATTTGCTCTGTTGTTGGAGGGTCTCACATCACCTCTTATGATGGAAAGACCTTCACCTTCAGCGGCAACTGTGACTACATCCTCACTAAGGTCTGTGTCAGTACAGCAGATGATCCCCACAATTAGAAAAGTGTGGACTTTATAAAGGTTTCCGTGAACCTGAATATACAAACTATATAATTTGGAGGTTCTTACAATCTTTTTTTTTCAGCGCTCTAATGACAGTGATATTGCTGTCATGGGAAACCTGGCAAAGTGTGATCGGACCCGATCAGACACATGTCTAAATTCAGTTACCCTCATCATCCCAGGGACCACTGTAAGCACTTTGTTTAATTTTCCTACTGCTCCATGTTTTCATCATTCAAATTCTAAAATAACCCAAATATTCTTTTCTAAGAGCACCAGCAAATGTGTCTATGCTCAGAATGGCACACTTACTTTCAGCAAAGTGCACATTACCTACGACATACTCCACTACCATTTTACTTTTATACTCAACAAAATGTATCAAAATCCTTCAAGATGCCTTTACAAAAAAATGTGTTGTTTTCTTTTTTGTTGTTTTACTTATAAAACAGATTCATTTTTCCTCCAATGGTGTTGTGACACTGAATAAAGATGGTCCATATAAGCTTCCTGCCACCACAGGTGGGTTGTCAAAAATGGGGATTGCTCTATTATAAGCATGTTGAACATTGAATTAAATTAAACATAATTAAATTCATTTTTTGGAAGATGCAAGGCTTTTCCTTTCTTCTATAAATGTAGATTAGCATTAATAAAAAGACACTGATGACTAGATGTTCTGTTTTGTGTCCTAACCACCCATTTTGTTGTCCCAGGTCCTGTGAGCATTTTTAAGCCCTCTTCCTCCTTCATCATTGCTGATATGAAGAGTCTTCGTCTAGAAATCCAGTTGGCTCCAGTTATGCAGTTGTATATTGTTGCCAACCCTGACGAGAAAGGAAAGATGAGCGGTGAGTTTTCAAAAATATGTGATTAGAATGACTTTCTGTTATGGAGTGTCTATTTACACTATGTGCAAATAGCCCACCATGTCGGCAGAGGCTATTTACACTATAGCTCCACTCACCAATGTCTGGTTGGCATAGACAACATTACAAAAGACGCATGTTGAACAAAAGGCTCAGTGGTGTAGGGCGTGGAATCTTTTGATGCGATCAACCTGAATTCGACTTGCCGAACTCATTCTTCTCTTTTTTCCCATCACATATTAGATCGGAAAGACATTCATTTTCAATAAAAACAAAGGAAATGTTTAAAAAAGGGAAATAAAGTGCATTGCCGGTATAATAAAGTGTTTATCGGGTAGGTGTAGGGAGGGCTTTATTGTCCCAATATAAGGCGGCATCCATTTAGTAAGTTTCAGAAATATGATCATTTAAACTCAATATGTTGTTACTGCATGCTGTTTTTTACTACAATAATGAGGTGCAAGTATCTGCCATTTTTACACTAAGTATAAACAGCATCTACTATTTACACTTTCTGCAAAGAAAATGCTGCTATTTTTTACATATTTTAGAATCTATCATTATATGTACTCAGTGTAAAAAGCATCTATTGCTTAGCCGCTGCCCTTTTTGTTGTGGAAGGTGGAACGAGTAAAAAAAAAGAAAAAAAAGAGTAACTTTTAATACTAAAATATTATAAAATGACCAATTGTTAACATTGCTAAGATTTATACAATTATTAAAAGGATATAAAAAATATATATATGACCGCTTTAAGAAAGGACTTTTCAAAAAATGTATCAGTTCATAGTGAATAAATTACAGGTATTGTACTTTTAATTCTGTATCTTGCTTCTTTCAGGTCTATGTGGCAACTACAATGATGTCCAATTAGATGACTTCAAAATAGAGTCGGGCGTCACTGAGGGCACACCAATAACCTTTGTCAACTTTTGGAAAAACCAAAACAGTTGTCTAAATCTTGAAAACACATTTGACAACCCCTGTGGACAGCATTCGGAGATAGGTACTCAGTTTTATTAACATAAAGGCTCTGTTGTAGTGTACAGAAATTTCCCAGCCTGATAGTTTTGATTTGTTTAATTTGGGATACTAGAGGACAATGACCTATTCATTTTTTGTCAAGGTTCAAATGTGGCTATTTTGTCATTATTAAATTCTAGTGTTTTAATTTTTTTCATTCAGAGAAAGTAGCTAAAAACTGGTGTTCCAGTCTTACAAACCCAAAAGGAGTTTTTTCCGCATGTCATTCAGAAATATCTCCTGAGATTTACTACCAAGTGAGTGTTTTTGTACGAAATGATAGGGTATATGAAATATGATATGCAAATTTAAAGAGCCCTCTTTCTTATAATCTGGGTTTCATCCTCTGCAGTGGTGTGTCTATGACACCTGCAAATGTGCAGATATTAGGAAGTGTATGTGTGCGGCTGTGTCCAACTATGTCCACACCTGTGCTGCCAGAGGAGTCATTCTCCAGGGCTGGATGGATTCAATCACCTGTGGTGAGAACTTCATAAGTATTTATTTGTTTATATGTATGGCTTGAAATGTAATATATGGCTTGAAATCTACATTACCGTGTGTTTGTCTGTCTGCACAGTGACTCCGTGTCCAGGCAAACATGAAGTACTCCTACAGGACCCTAGTCTTGTAATTTGTCGACATTTTATAGAGGCTTATTACAAATAAAGTGCCCAAATGGCCATGATCTCAACTGTCAGCTGGTTGTCGCTTCCACTCGCGGATCAGTCAGACAGCAGCAATAGCGCTCCGAGTTTAAGCTGGGTGGGGGGGGGGGGTGGGTGGGGGGGGGGGGGGGGGGTGGGGGAGTTCTCTACCACTCTCTCTACAAGGAAATATACTATTTTATGTTCATTAATATATTCTTATGGGTCTAGTCTTCTAATTTGTCACATTTTATAGAGGCTTATTACAAATAAAGTGCCCAAATAGCCGTGATCTCAACTGTCAGCTGGTTGACGCTTCCACTGGCGGATCAGTCAGACAACCGCAAGAGCGCTCCGAGTTTAACGCATTCCCTACCACTGTCTCTGCAATTAAATATATTATTTTATGATTATTAATATGTTCTTATGGGTCTAGTCTTCTAATTTGTCGACATTTTATAGAGGCTTATTACAAAAAAAGTGCCCAAATGGCCGTGATCTCAACTGCCAGCTGGTTGTCGCTTCCACTGGCGGATCAGTAGACAGCCGCCCCCCCCCCCCCACAGAAAGCTCCGAGTTAACGCGTTCTCTACCACTCTCTCTACAAGGAAATGTATTATTTTATGATTATTAATATGTTCTTATGGGTCTAGTCTTTTAATTTGTGGACATTTTATAGAGGCTTATTACAAATAAAGTGCCCAAATAGCCGTGATCTCAACTGTCAGCTGGTTGTCGCTTCCACTGGCGGATCAGTCAGACAGCCGCAANGGCTGGCAGTATGCCTTAACAAGATCCACTGATCAGTCAGACAGCCGCAAGAGCGCTCCGAGTTTAACGCGTTCTCTGCCACTCTCTCTACAAGGAAATATATTATTTTATGATTATTAATATGTTCTTATGGGTCTAGTCTTCTAATTTGTCGACATTTTATAGAGGCTTATTACAAATAAAGTGCCCAAATGGCCGTGATCCCAACTGCCAGTTGATTGTCGCTTCCACTCGCGGCTCAATCCAGCCAGCCACGGTTAAACTGCGAATATAAAGCGTTCCCTATCACTCTTGCTTTAAGGAAATACATTATTTTATTATTATGAATATATACTTATGACTCTATTATTTTGTATGATTGACTTTTTCGTTTTTTTCCCCAATAAAAGCAGCCAAATGAATGTGATCACAACTGGTTGCTTACTGACTCTCAATCCACCCAGCCGGTTAAACTGCGAGTATAACGCATTCCCTATCACTCTCGCTGTATGAAAATACACTATTTTAATATTATAAATATATTCTTATGACTCTATTCTTTTGTATGATTGACGTTTTAGGTGGGGTTATCCCAGTTAAAGCAGTCAAATGAACATGATCACGACTGGTTGCTTACTGACTCTCAATCCAGCCAGCCGGTTAAACTGCGAGTATAAAGCATTCCCTATCACTCTCGCTGTATGAAAATACATTATATTAATATTATAAATATATTCTTATGACTCTATTCTTTTGTATGATTGACGTTTTAGGTGGGGTTATCCCAGTTAAAGCAGTCAAATGAACATGATCACAACTGGTTGCTTACTGACGCTTCGCTGGACGCTCAACCAGCCAGCCGCTGCTGCCCCTCATTCCAAGGAAATCATTCTAATTTGTATGGATACTGCCACTAGTTGTGACGATTTTACGACTTATGTTATGTAATAACATTTGTTATGCAATAATGTAAAGTATACAAATGCCTATTAAAACGTGAATTATCCCAATAACAAGAATATTTCTCATAAAGTAATTTCAGCGACAACAGGACAAACTGCAAAGCTTTTTAATAATTATATAAAAGAAAGCCAACTTAAACTCCATTAGGGTTCAATCCCTAACTGATTGGCAGCACCAATGACCCATTGGCAGCTGGCAGTCTGATTCTGGCACGTCACGTGACCTGCCAGTGGTTGGCTGCCTGGCGGCTTGAAGTCCACTGTCAGGAACCATTGATTTATGGCAGATTTATGTTGCTCTCCTTCCACTCTATACGGGAATAATAATATAACTTTTTATTGTACATCTGTTCATATGACTTTATTCTTTTACATATTCGATGCTTTATGGAGTGATATGGAACCCGTTCAATTCGGAGCTGAAAATGACTGGCTGCACTGAAGCGGCAGTAACCCACCAGTCAGGATCACGGTCATTTGAACACTTTATTTGTGATAAACCTACCTAAAATGTCCACAGTTTAAAAGACTAGGAACTATAATAAGATATTAAGAATCATAAAATATATAGTTAAACAAAAAAAAAAAAAAAAAAAAAAAAAAAAAAACACAAAAAATTAAAAAAAAAAAAAAAAATAATTTGCAGAGACAGTGGTAGGGGAACACATTAAAATCGCGAGCGATCTTGCGGGCTGGCCGATGAGCAGCCCGTGCAAGTGCATAACCTGCAGTATGGATCCACGGCCTTTGAACACTTTATTTGTGATAAACCTCCCTAAAATGCCGATCATGTAAAAGAACAGACCCATAAGAATGAATTCATAATCATAAAATAATATATTTCCTTGCAGAGAGAGTGGTAGAGAACGTGTTATACTGGCAGCTTCATAGGCTGGCTGGACTAAAGTGTCAGTAACTCACCAGTCGGGATAACAGTTATTTGACCACTTTAATCGGGATAAACCTCCCTAAAACATATATCATATAAAATGATAGATTCAAATGAGTATAGCCTATACATAATAATAAAATAATGTATTTTCTTGCAACGGGAGTGGTAGAACGCGATAATCTTTAAGTTTAACAGTGACTGGCTGGATGAGCGACCAGCGACGCGTCAGTAACCCACCAGTCAGGATCACGGCAATTTGACGGCTTTAATCGGGATGAATCTTCCTTAAACATCAATCATATAAAATAATAGATTCACACGAATGCGTTAATAATAATAAAACTATTAATTTCATTGCGGTAAGAGTCATTAAACTGGCAGCTGGCTGGACGGAAGCGGCAGTAACCCACCAACAGGGATCACGGCCATTAGACTACTAATTAAACCTCCTTAAACCTATATTATATTAAAAATACGTTCAAAAGAACATATTCACAATTATAAAATTATGCATTTCCTTGCAGCAGGAGTGGTGGGGAATGCATAGGCATACTCATAGCTTAAAAAGTCTGACTGGAGGAAACTGTTATAGGAGGACATGAACGCAAATAATACATTAATTGACTCAAAGTTGTTTACAAAAACAATGTAGAAATAACAAAAATAAAATCAGAATTATTTCCTTGGAATGAGAGGCAGCAGAGGCTGGCTGGTTGAGCGTCCAAACAAAGCGTCAGTAAGCAACCAGCCATGATCACGTTCATTTGACTGCTTTAATTGGGGAAAAAAAACTAAAACGTCAATCATTCAAAAATATAATCATAATAAAATAGTGTATTTCCTTGCAGGGCGAGAGATAGGGTAGGCGTTCTACTCGCAGATCTACAGCGGCTGCCTGAAGCTGCCAGCCAGCCACTGGCAGGTCACGTGACCTGCCAGAATCAGACTGGCAGCTGCCACCAGCCACTGGCAGGTCACATGACCTGTCAGTGGCGGCTCCTGCCAGCCAGTTGAAGATTGAACCCCCACTCGTATAAAGTGCAACTGGAAATCCAGGGCACTCTGGTGGGACTGTTGGCAGCTACAATATTGGCCGCGTTGTCATGAACGCATGCAATAACTCGGCCTTTAAGTCCCCACTGCTCTACAGCTCCATTCATTTTCTCAGCGAGGTGGTCAGCCGTATGCCGGCCTGGCAGGCTTTCTGTGAGCAGGACCGCTGAGTTCATTTGCCAGTCATCACTGATGTAGTGGCAGGTTATGGTGATGTAGCTCTCAGCTGTTAAAGCGGTCCAGCAGTCTGTAGTTAGAGCAACTCTCTCAGCTTTGCTCAATTCTTTTAACAGCTGCTGCTTTCGTTCTTCGTAGTGAGTTTCTATCAGTCTAGTGATGGTACGTCGTGATGGAATTTGATATGCTGGTTCCAATAAATGTATCAGTTCTCGAAAACCATTGCCCTCAACAATACTTAAGGGCAGAATATCCATCTCAATGAACTTGCAGATCCCTTGGGTAATTTTCTCTGCTCGTTGTGCATCACAGCTCCGAGTCCGTGCTAATGCCGACTTGATGCTAGGTTGAGTCTGAGAGCTGGGTGCACCGCCACCGACATTAACCAGGGACGGATGCACTTTGTTTAAGTGGTACATCATTTGAGTCGTGGCCGTGTTGTACTTATACACGGCATCGCAATGTTTGCAGTTAACTATTTCGCTTTTTAAATCAAAATGGTCCCACGCCACACTTCGCCGTGACCTCTTCATGATTATTCTTTTGAAATCAAAACGGAAGATCACAGATAACCGAGTATGGTGTCAAATATTGCACCCTGGTGGTAAAATGTTTAATTGCTGCCACACAGTGAAATTCATTTAATTGCGTCAAGACTCACACTACGCAACGCAACCTGCATTAGATAAAAAAAATGCATTAGATTAATCGATAACAAATTAACGTGATCGACGAAATTCTTAACGATCAATTATCGATCATCGATTAATCATGCCCATCCCTATCCTCTGTCCAGAAGGAAACATACCTACCACACCACACTCAGGAAAGAGGTAGAGCGAGGAGGTGCAGAGGAAATGTTTCTTTAACAGCATGGTAAGGTAAGGCAGACAAACTTTTTCGTTTCAACATTAAAAAAAACCTGTATACAGAGACAAGAAGACAGCACGGTCATGGTGTCTTTTTCTTTAGGGTGACATTTGGGATGGGGGCCGTCATTCTTTTTCCAATTCCATTTGCAAGCAGTAGAGAAATAATTGTACTATACTACATTACACAGTTATTATGTAGTTGTAGTATATTACAGTATTACATTAACCAGTAAACGGTTTCATTATTCATATACTTCATACACTTCTCATGATCTTAAAAAAACTGAAACTAAAAATTATATTTTTTATGGATGACTTTATTGATCACTACACAAAATTCATACTTTCATTAGTTTTATTTCATAATTTGACTGACTTGACTATTATTCTAAAATGTGCAAAAGTGTGAATGTGAATAATATAATGATATAAGGGAATAATAAACAATAGTGAGTGGCTGGACTCCCTCACCTCTATGATTATTTGCCTCTCGAGGAGTGTATAGTGGTCTTGAACATGAGTGGCGTCATCTTGAGAGAAAGGAAGGCTGAGAACAAACCGAGAGATCACACAGATCATTAAAGGTCAGCAGGAGATGACCCTGAACTCTCTGTTGAATCCCTCTGAAAGCTCTTTACCTGAGGCAATTTTTGAGGAAGTCTCTTCTTCGACTTTCATCCTTAATATTTAAGTGTTCTTTGTAATGCATCAACTGTTTAAAATATAAAGGAAGCCAGTTTAACATGTGTGATCAAACAGAAACTTTACTACAAATTACTAGGGAAGTATTTGACAAGTTTCCACCTGCTAACATTAGTTAAAATGAAATGAAACACATTGGAAAATAAATATAAAGTGTTTATTAATCTTTGTTAATGTTAATTTCAACAGTTACTAATACATTATTAAAATCAAAAGCTGCATCTGTTAATATTATTTAATGAACCTGAGCTAACATGAACAATGAACAATTGTATTTTTATTAACTAACGTTAACAAAGATGAATAAATATGGTTGCAAATCTGTTTATTGTAAATCTACGTATTGTAAAGTGTTACCAAAATTTTTATTAGAATGTCCAACTTCCTCTCTTTTCACTTTCATTTTAGACAAATAATGTCACTGAGCCAAAAGCAGAAACGTGTGAATTTTGTTAAGGCCATTTTCTTCCTCTTTTCACTTCTATGAAATTGTAAGTTATTTATACTGACATTAACCCTCTATGATGTAGTAAAAGTATGTACAGCTATTTTTTTTTTCAGCTTAAAGAGGAAGACGTAAATATAATCAATATTATTTTTTTATATACATTTTTAATCTGGTCTCAGATAACATACCATAACGGAAATAAAATTATTTCAATTTTATAGTTGTTGCCTTCAGACAACACTGTACCACTGCGGAAAGAGAAATGAGTACTTTACAAAAGTGGGAAATGCAAGACTGTGTAATTTATAGAATTTTAACTCTCTCACAAATTCATATCTCTCTCTTTTTATTTTAAAATGCAATGTACTAGCACCTGATACTTTTGGTATGCCCTAGTGTGACTCCATTATCTTAAATAATGTTATCGTAACAATCAACGTATGTTTGGATCATCGGTTACAGGTTTACTTTTCACAAGGGAAAATATGCTACTTCAGTACGTGTGTAAACATGAAAGAGGAAGTGTTTGCATTTCAATTAGTTAATACTGGGCTCTCCCCTCCTGTTTAAGAAAGCACCCATGAATTGGGAGGTGCATTTTGCTGAAGCGAGTCAAATTTAGTCATATGACCTGGAGGCGGCACTGCTATAGAGGGTTAAGTACATATGGTCATGTGGATACTGATGTTTGTACAAGCTATAATGACAGTTGAGTATGTAAGTGCAGTTAGTACCTACCGCCATATCTTCTGTCCTGCCAAGAGCCCTAAAATACAGTCATGTGACCAACGTGATAAACAGTTATTCAAATAAAACACACAGCAATAGATGGAAAGATGCCAACCGCCCTTGCACAAAAACATTGTAGACATCTATTTTTAACATGTTACTCACTACGAGGGGAAGTTAAATATATAAACCGCAAACTTACTTCAGTAACTCGACCAAAAGCTTTTGCTCTCCCATCTCTTTTAAATAGTGAACATAATGACGCAAAGCCACATCTCTCGCCATTAACTCTCGAAAGAGGATTTCTGCAACAATGACAAAAAACAAAAACCATGACTTTCTATAAAATATTTCACTTATTTGGAAAAAAAAAAAAAAAAAAGAGAAGGAACGGTGAGTACAAAAAAAATCTCACTTACTAATGCTTTTTAAAAATATCAAGACCTGCAGTAGGAAAATGTAAAAGATCAGTGAATAAGCACAAGCTGTTCCTTCTGATATGAATCATCAGAAAGTCATAGCGGCGCTTCCATATAGAGTATGTGAGAGATGTGCAGCTCACAGCAGTGATGACGTTGCCATCATAAACAGCAACTGCTTCATCCAGCAGCAGAAGTTTGTCCTGCAGGGAGCGGAACTTTTCTAGGGAAAATGCCTGTAAAAGAATCCTTTTAATAAGATGCAAAAAGCATATTGTTCCATGTACAAGCATTCAAAAGTGGTCATATATTCTGACAAAATACTTTTTTTTTTTTTTTGCAAGCAACATATGAATACGTGACTAATAGTTGATTATATTACAGTAAATATTTTACGAGGGGGGGTTTTTGGGTGTGGTTCTCTCTTTCATATTTTTTTTGGAGGACTCTTAAAAATGTGAAGTGGAAATAACTGGGCCTGCACCTACTTATCAACTACAATGAGAAAGAAACAAATGGCTTTATCCTGTTATATCAGACCTTCTAGTGCAGTATATCTTCAGTATATAGCAGTAAATATACTTTCTATATACAGCTCTTTGCTGCCCCCTACCCGTCCTTTCTGCATTCTCCTCACGGTTTCCTCAGGACTCAGGTCACTGACAACATCCTATGACCATTTAGAAAACAAATCAATGTTAGAAACTTATAGAAAAAAACGAATTACACCGTGGAAATTTCTGGACAAGCTTACACGACCATTCAAAAGTTTGGTGTCTGTAAGATTTTTTTTAAAGAAATGAATGCTTTCATTCAGCAAGGATGCATTCAAAAGTGACAGTAAAGAATTTTATATTAGTACAAAGATTTCTATTTCAAATAAATGCTGTGCTTTTGATCTTTTCTATCCATAAAAACAATCCTGAAAAAATATATCAGAGTTTCCACAAAAATATGAAGCAGCACGACTGTTTTATACATGTTTATGTGGCACTGAAGATGAGTAATGATGCTGAAAATTCAGCACTGAATCACAGGAATAAATTACATTTTAAAATATATTCAAATACAAAACATTCATTTTAAATTGTAATAATACTTCACAATATTGCTGTTTTTACTGTATTTTTTAATCAAATAAATGAAGCCTGCGAACAAAAACATTACAATCTTACGACCCAATGTTTTGAATGGTGGTGTCCAACAGTCCATAGGTATTACCTTTCCATCTGACTTGGGCTTCCTCAGTTCTGGTGCGTATGTTCTAGAAGATGTGTCGCTAAAAGCTAGAAAACAGTGAACAAACACACTTAATTCGAACAAATGAGAATATAGGCCTAAATCATTCTAAATGCTTCAAGGACTTGAACTTACACTCGGAGAAGGACTGGAAAGCACCAGGTTTGCTCTTTGCTGAGGGAATAGAAGCAAAATCAGATTGGTGAGTCTATAATGATTGAACTAAAACGTTCAAGAACTCTTCACTGTAGATTACCTTTAAACAGGGAGCTCAGGGAGTATCCAGACCCCTGTTTGGACAGTGAAGGAGTGGTGTCTATTTTGGGAAAGCTCTGCTCACTGCCTGAGCGGATACTGGAGGCAGTTTCCTTCACCGACCAAGAGATGCCTAAACACAAACAAAAACTGATGAGCATCCAGATGAGGTACAGACAGTAGCAGAGATCAGAGAAAGGAGTGCATACTTCCCACAGGTTCCCCACTCCAGCTGACTCTCTCAACATCCTCCTCATCCTCATCATCATCGTCCACCAGGATGCTGTTCACGGCCCGTTTGGACTCTTTCAGCTGGGAAATAACAACACAACATAGTCTGAGTCAGGGCTCTTTAAACTGTGGGCCACACAGAGAAAATGTGAGGAAAAATATAATACAAACATCGTACAAAATACATATTAACTTTAAGAACAGTTTGTGATTTTTAACAATTTCTAAATCTTTCCTCACCACTGTCACCGTGTTTAATTTAATTCATTTCATTTATCCACTTTAATTTGACTATTAAACATTGAAAATGTGTTCGTTATGTTCTCATACAAATTATTTTACCTTGTTAATTAAATATAAAAGGCAAATATTTTCCACGTAACATTTTGGTCTTTTGCTTTGATGTCTGTTCAATAGCTAACAAAAAGCCAACCATTTAATTTCGGAAAGAACATGTTCTGCGATCTATTTGAATTCTATTGAGAAACTGACATTGAGAAAGTCAAACATTATCTAAAAAAAGGCGCATAAAACTAAAAAGACTGATGAGGAGAAAACAATCTTGCACCAGCACTAACATACATTAAAATCTTTGTAAACTACGCATGACCAAGTTTACTAGAATTTATCACGTTTTATTGTAGGCTTATTTATTGTGGTAAATTGTGTCTACTTGTAGAATTGATAATAGATGATCTGCTAAAAGGAATAGATTTTTCCCTATAGATTTATATTACAACTGTGGCATGTTGTAGCTATTGCTTCTAAATGTGCAGGCTGTTGTTTTTCATAACTGGCCTGGTAATGATTAATAAGCTAGCCTTATTATAACAGATGCTACAGTTAAGAACTACGGTACATTTTCATAAGAGCAAATACTAGTCAGAATATTGAGAGCCATGTGCAAAATGGGTTCTAATGATGAGTGATAGAAAAACCCGGCCTTCCAAGAGATGGCATTGATTAAGATTAGATTAAATCATTAAGAGCCTGATGAACTGTTAAGGAGTAAGAAATAAACAATATCTATATATAAAATGCTAAAGTCCATGTAAAGCAGTATTAAATATCGGTTCTGAGTTTGTCACACCACACGGTCCGATTGACACGGGGCCTGGAGCGGCTGCACCAGTTGCACCCCCCTAAGGACGGCCCTGGTAATGACAGTAACTGCGATTGAGCAGGGGGACCACTGATGCTAATGCGCTCTAGTTATTAGTAATTAGTGTTAGGGGAGAGGCCATGATCAGTAACCTCATCAAGACATGATTTCAGCCCTGCCCTAAAAAATCCTGAACACAGACTCCACAATTCAGTACTTCATAGTTCACAGTCTTCGTAACGTGTTTTCAGCAGTACATTTCTAACATTTAGAATGTTTAGAAACCATTCTCTGAATTGCCTTTACACAGACTTGAAGTTAGATGGACTCCCCATAGCATGTTGAATTAGAACACTCTGCATAGGCTAAATAATATAAAATACATTATATAATATCCTATGTAAGCAAGTAATTGTTAACTAGGCTATTAATTTTTTGCAGTTGTGTTATCAACCAACGTTGTACGTGTGGATGATAGCACAAAAGACCATTTTACAAAAATAAACATAAGCAAACAAACATATAAATAAACCTTATGAGGGAGCATGACCCAGGACTCCGCTAAAACAGTTCACACTTCAACCCGCCAGTGTTCAAACCAAAACTACGCCCTTGGTTTTAGAAGGCTGAAGGGGCCATAAAGCAGTAAACAGGCGTTGGACTCCACAGAGCTCAATGGAAACACAATCAACTGACCTGTGAAAACTCGTCGTCTTCATCATCAAATGTGAACGCTTTAAATTTGGAGCTGTTCCAGTACTCATCATCCTCTGGTTTGGCCCGTGTCATCTGAAACACACACACAATTTAGACAATTTATTTCTCCATATGCTGCTGTCATCTTAAACTGCCACTTGCATTTCGAGATTCGCTAAGATTGTAGTTTGTAAGAAGCATATGCATCCGCATTATTTTGCTGCTTGGAGCATGACAAACAAAAATGGCAATATGGTTTTAAAATAACGATATAACAGACTTACCCTTCGAAATATTACAGTGAAAATCGACACATGAAACGTCAGATTTCTTTCCTACTAACGTTAGTTCCTGGTTTTAACATGTCGCCAAAATAAAAGTCCGAGAAACGTTTTTGTGTGTGTGTGTGTGTAACTGCTGTATTTTAGATATTAACATTTATTAATAATGTTATGAATACATTTTTTTTTATAAAATGTTGATTTTAATGTAAAAACTTTTATTTCTAAGTTAATGTAAACTTATTGTAAACAAATTTACAGGGATCATTTTTCCATGGCACATTACATAATTGTTTTCAGGTATTATTGTTAGCTATTTTTCCCAGTAATTCATGCTGTCACTTTAAAATTAAATAGTCAATTTTTCAAGAGAGACCCCCCCCCCCCCCCCCCGAGACTTGCCCGGATTTTCTGAGTAGATGAGCTCGCGTCTTACATACAGAAATTACCACCTTGGAGTTAGGGATGCACCGATATGAAAATTTGGCCGATACCGATAACCGATTATTCTTCATTTTTGAAAGCCGATAACCGATATGTTGGCCGATAAATCTATATCCAAATTTGTATATACTTTTTGAGAGCCTGATTACAAAAAAAGGTCTCATCATTAAAAACCACATCCCGAAAACTTCAACATAAGCAGCCTAGTTTGAACGGTGTATGTTTTAAAATAATTTTACTCTCCCATTACCAAACTTAGTCATAAAAAAGTCTTACAAATAAAAAAAATAATGCATAAATAATGCAAACAAATCACTGGACATCATTACACGTGTAAAAAATCAAAATGAATGCGCCACAGATCAACAAAACAGAATAGCCTCTGCACGGACAAATAAATGATTTTAATTACTAAACCATACTGCTGATGAAAATAATAGAAAAATACAAGTGGTTGTTATTATTAATAATGTATCAATGATTTTGAAAAAGTAACAAATTAATACCACTGTTTTAAATAGCAGCCGTTTGAGCTGCGCGTGCTGAAACTGAAGAGCTGAATGAATACGGTAAACTTAAGCGTTTTGCTGGCAGCTTATTTAACACAAGGAAATGCATCCTGAGATTAATATAAATACAACATAAACATAATATTACAACTTATATATGTACAAAATGATGCAGTTATTGCGTGCTATAGTCAGAATTGTGTGATCCTGTTGTGGATGCGCTCTTCCCATAACAACGCGCTGAAACACAGCAACTAAACCCATAGAATTCACAACGTTTTATTATAATAATTTTCTCATTAGAATGTTATATACACGACATTCCCAGCGGGGGTCATAGTTATTAACGTTGTGCACTGCTGTTTGAGTTTTATCAATGGTATAACCACACTGAAGCCAGCTCTTTTAACTTAACCAAACGCACTCTATATGAGATAAATCAGATATACATCATATATAAACACAATATTACAATGTACAATTGCACAAAAGGCTGCAAATGAACAGCGCGCGTCTGAAGTGTCTCTTAAGGAAATAATGCATTATTTATCGGCTTAAAGAAATCGGCCAAATTTTCTTATCGGGCCGATAACGATAACAGAAAAAATGAGCATTTATCGGCCGATACCGATATGGTGGCCGATATATCGTGCATCCCTACCTTGGAGATTAATAAAAATACCAAAGATTTTGTAATTGCAATTAAAGTACATACCAATGGATAAGTCAAGTAATATACTGCAGTTCTTGACCAATAATAATGTGACATCAATTAGAAAATAAAGAGCCAGCAGAAAGCAGTTTTGCAGTTATCAAGAGATAATTTTTTTTAATCTCTCTAAAAACAAGCAAAAAGAAAAAGCAAATGATTACTTACACAATCTTGCATTTACAATAGAAACTCTTCAAACAAATGTAATTGAACTTGAAGGTTATGGAATCTTAGGAGGTATGCAAAAAAAAAAAAACAAAAAAGGTCTTAAAATTATGTCGGGTCAAGACCTGTTTGATCAGTTACAAAATCAAATTAAAACAGGCACAACTTATGTAATTAGAAGTGACAATGATAATTTTTGGCACCCCCCCCCCCATCCCATACCACGCCCCACACCCAGCGACACAACCAAAAACATAATTATTTCCATGTAGCAATGAATGATAAAGAACATTTTCCCAAAACACAAACTCAACAAAAAAGCACAACAGGTACTCTTTTATTGTTTGTTCAAATTTATGTGGCTAACAAGTCAATAATTACAAAGATTTCAACCTGTGATTCATTTTTTTTTCTTTTAAAGTAAAAGCAGTAGTGTTCTGAGGATAAACTTCCATCTGAAGAAGCGGACGAGTGAAGTATGGGGGAGAAACAGGAGGTAAAGGAAAAACCATTCACACAAAATCCTTTCCTTTGACTAAAAACGTGTGCAAGTGTCTTACAGTGTTTCAGAAGGGGGGGACAACATAATACATTACCGTCAGCCTCGTCAAAACCACCGAAATGATTTAGCGGATAGTTTATTACGGAAACGGAAGTTGGCACTGAAGGCACACTTGAGTGGTAATGGATATGCCGGCCATGCCTGCGGATCTTAAGCATGTCAACAAACTCATATCAGCGTCCTGATAGAGGAGTCTTTAACAGTGACGGTCCCACAAGGCTGCTCGCATAAGAAACCAGAATCAGAGCATGGCTATGGAGAGATAACCTCATCACATATATACTTTTTCACTTTTATTATTAAATAGAGCACACAAAACAGCAGTAGCAGCTTAAGAGGAACTACTGAAATCCTATGAATAGTTGTAGCTGTGTGCTGTTCTCCTTTGTATTTTTATTAAAACACTTATCTATATGTAAAGTCTTCCTTTTTGTTGCTTTCTTTTTTTCTCCAGGTGAGAAGCTGAACTAGATATCTTTGTGGGAAACATCGAAGTTAAAACATGAATATTATAAAGGCTGGTTTAAATGCAGAACTGGAGAGAGAAAGAGAAATGATATAATAATAAAAGTGCCCTCTGGTTTGGCTTTAAACCCTCAAAGTCTCCGTCACCGATCTACTGCTCATATGAGACATTTTCACCGGTCCGTGATGAATCATGTTACTGGTCCAATTGGTTTATGCAAGAACGTCACAGTCCTATATCATCCTCGGTTTCTTTCTTCCCGATACGCTCCTCTCTTCAGCCCCCTTGATGAGTGTTCCTGATAATATACATTTAAAAACAGCATAAAAATCTCTTTCCCCTCGATTCAGTACTTTGAAGGGAAGCGTAAGAATCCAGAAGCAATCTGAACAGCAGATGTAAGCATGTTCATTACAAAGCAAATAATAATAATAATAATAAAAACTTGCAGGAGCATGGCATGAAATTAAGATTTCAAATAAAATAAAAGTCCATCATACTGCTAATCTGACCCGGTTAGTGTAATACCACGACATTTCCACCAGGTGGGCAGGCTTTTTTCTTTTGGTGGCTTCGCCTATGCCTGTCAGCACACACCCAGCACACTGCTCTTACGGCGATTGAGGTGTCTACCCTGCAGCAGGATTTGGGGTAAACCTTTGGCCCTTGTGGTGGATGAGCAGGTGACTTTTTTTAAGAGTCTTGGCACTTCTTAGTGAGTCCTAGCAGAGCGGATGGATACGGGAGGGTGTGTCTAGGGTGTGTGCGGGGCAAAAAAACAAAAAAAGGGAGTTGTCCATTTTCAGCCATCCAGGGATTGATCCAGGCTGTCCAGGGTGAGCCGACTGCGGTGGGGAGAGTTGGGGCTCGGGGGGCTGCTGGGGTTGGAGCTGTTGGAGGGGGTGGAATGTTTGGTCGAGTCAGAGTCAGGCTGCAAGTATAGAGAAAAAACAAGGATAAAAGAAAGAAGATTAGCAGATCAGCTGCTTGTTGTCTAGTTGGTTTTTAAAATTTTGCACAGTATACATGCATTTAGGCCGAAGTGAGTGTTTACAGCCCTCGATTATTTTAACTAAAACTTATACAAATTGTTTTCCGAACTGCATAAAGCTGGAAATGACCTGTGCCTATTCTTGCCCCGTTCGTCTTTGTTCTCACCTAACCCGACTGCCCCTGCCACCACCCAAAACCACCCGCTCCCTTTTCCTCTGTGTGTATTTTTTGTTTCTGTTTTTAATTTTTGTTTTTTGGTCTGGGAGTTTTATAGTTCCCCGCGGTTCCCTTAACTACCCAGCTATTTAATTGGTCCTAGCCTCTTGGGGTGGGCTATCTCCTGTGTCCCCCACTTTTTACTCAATTCTTTCCCCCCCGACAATTTCTCCGCTCTTCACATTACGTTTACCGTTCCCCCCCTGGGGGGGACAAAATCTCCAATTTCACCTATTGGGGCAATCCGCTCCCCTTCTCTCCCTTCCCCTCCCTTCCCTGCCCTCCACCCCGACTTCCACCTCTTCCTCCATTCCTCTACTATCAAAACCTTGCAAGTCCTCGCCCACCCCCCACTTCCTCTTCCCTCCCTCGCTCCTACACTGTAAAGCCCCACACACACAACCCAGCACACCTCTCCCACCAACTATTCCTCCCCTCCAGAATCACATGTACTTCACCACACCACAGATCCCAACTACATGCACGACCGATGAACCCAGCCCACACCCACCATCCCCCCCACTACCTAGCCTTCTCCCACTACAACAAACCCCCAGGAAACCAACAATCTTATTTTTCTACATCCCATCACAACCCTCATCCTGACCACCCGCATCATTGCAATAACTTATTTTATAGTCAGTACACTGGTACCCTATAATTTTATACCACACCCCCGCACCTCTGGTTTCCCGCTGTTCGCGGGTTTTGCCTTTCTTTCGACCACTCGGGGTCAGCTGTATTCCTCCCGACCACCCACCTAAGGGCAACCACCACGACCAACCATCCCACACTGGCCCCCCACCCTGGACCGAAAAGCACCCTTTCTCAAGTCTACTGTCACAGTCCTCTGATCACTAGAGCCGATTCAAACGGCAGCGGGAGCATCCCCCAGCATAATCCACGAACCACTAGTTTGAAAGCTAATCGGGGATGGGCTTAAGGTCGAATGCAGATGTTTGACACTACTCCCCACCCACACCCCCCCACCCAGCCTCCTTGGCTTTGATCCCCCCGCAAAGACTGCGACGCGCGACCCCTGCACTCCTCCCAAAATTCCCCTACTTTACTAAGTTCCATTTCAAGCGTGACTCGGGCCGTTTACCGCTTCTGTCTGGTGTGTTTACGGAACGGCACCCACCTGACGGCACGACCGCGGGTGAAGAGCTGGGTCTTTATCCCTCTTTCTGGCGCTGAGGATGCTGGTTACAGCGGCCGGGGTTGTCTTTGACAGGTCGTCCTGAGAAGGAGATCACACCTCGCAAGCAGAGTACAAGAAGTAGACACATATAGAGTACGTACAGTCATGCCTTGTGTAAAGGTGTGTAAATTAATATTCCTTTGACTTTCTTTTAAACAAGCGCTTTTCGCCACACATTGGTGGGGGTGTTATGTGCAAAGATTATAAGTAGTTTATGTTCTAAACCCGAGAACCATTTTGGCTTTTCGTGTTTTTGATATTTGTTCCCCTATCCGTTTACGCTTAGTGGCATCGTGTGTCATATATCCGTCTCGCGCTCTGATTACCGTGTCTATATGCCCCTTTTCCTATTGCTGTTTTAGAATCCTATGCATGCTATACGTACCAACCCACCACAGAGAGTTGCCCCAGACACACACCACCGGTCCCCCATACCCCCCGCCACCGATGCCGTGTTTGCCCCCACGTATTACCCTCCAACTTGGCAATCACGCTGACTTACCATCCCCTTTAGCTCCCACCCCTGCACTCCTGTTTCGGGTTGCCGTCCTCCGTTCTACTCCCCCTGCCTCCTCTGCCCCCCCATCCCCTGGTCCGCTACAACAAAACCCACCATTCTCCTCCCCCCATAACATGCAACCCCTGCACCCCCTCTCACAACCAATCCCTACCAGCGCCCAATGCAAATAAATCGGATCTCTCGGATTATTAACTAATCCTAACTACTGATAATCACGGGTAACATCTTTTTTTATTATTTTTTTTTTGCCGTTATGGATTCTTCGCTCCTCCACCTTGTTTTTAGTATTATGGTGCTTCTAGTTGACAAGACACAAAGTATCGACAGGATCATTGGATAACAATCGCATTTTTCATATTCTTAACCCCGCACGTTCTCACACCGGCTCACCACCCACACGCCACCTACACCGACAGGAGCGACCCCACCACCAAAAACCAACCTTATCTCCCCCCACAACGTAGACTTTGACGAACCGGAGTCCACACATATTACTCCCCCCCTCGCCTCCCTTCCTCATGCTATGTGTATACACATCCTGCACCTATGTTGTCGACCCACGTTCTCACAGCGAGGCACCGTTCTAACCCCTTTGGAAGCCATCGTGACCGGCCTGTCAGTCGAGACGTGTGTGACCTGTCGTAGGAACCCGGAGCGTCCCCCCACTCACATGGCCAATCTCCTTGACCCCCACTTTCATGGTAAGAGCCTGTAACTGCTAGTTGACTTCAACAGAGCTTGACATTAGCATATTGATAAGCTAACAGCACAACACTAACAAGCATAAACTTCAAATCACACACAAACATTAGTAAAACGGTTTGATTTTACTTTTTTTTACCTTAAACTTTGCATTTTTATTTTGAATACATATTTTCAAACAGATTTTAAAAGGGATACTTCACCCAAAAAAATGAAAATTCTGTTTACTTTACTCACATCTAGTTGTTTCAAAAAACTGTATGAGTTGTTCTTCGTTTAAACAAAAAATTGTGTTTAACCAAACAGTTGCTGGTCCCCAATTGACTTCCATAGTATTAATTCTCCTACTACAGAAGTCAATGGCTACCGCTAAATGATACAATATTCATTTTTGGGTGAACTCTCCTAAAATCGCTCATTTAAAAATTATTCACCCAAAAAAACTAAACCAATCAAAGTCACTACACTCAAGCATGAACAAAGAGTTCAGCAGGACAGGGATGGTATAACATAGGGAGGAAAGGAAGTTGAGGGCCTGGAGGGTGTGGTGGGGGAGGGATGGAGAACGGGGAGGAAGAGGAAGCGGGGTGTTGCTAGCCTACCCTTCCCAGGGAGGATGTGGAAGGAGAGGAGGAGGAAGAGGAGAACTGAAGTAGGCTCTGCTGGGAAGAAGGCTCTTTCTGCAGATAGAGCCCGGCAGAGACGGGACTCATGTGATAGACGTGCTCAAAGTTGGTCGGAGGGGAGATCAGGGCATGGCGAGAGGATGAGGGGGAGGGAGTCTCGCTCTGCTGCTGCCACAGCAACCAGAGGACAGAGCGAATCCACGACCAGAGCGAAAACAGAAGGAGCGACGTGAAGAGGAAAAAGAAACAGAGAAAAGGGTGTGAGGGTGGAAGAGTGGAGCTGGCTGGCTTTGAAGAAGAAGAAGAAACATGCAGAGAGAAGGGAAAGACTTTGGCGCTGTGCAGTATAATGAAAAAAAGGATGTAAGGATGAGTTATAAAGCCATGGGAGTCAATCAGTTATTGGAGTGTCCAAACAATGCTTTTATAAACTGTACAAAACCGCACCACAGAAGCGCATTCAAGACCCAATCTGATCTTAATATCATTTCTTAAAACAGCCTCAAGTTCTCAGATTCAGGATTTAAACTGCATCTTTTGCACAAAGCTGAAGGACTAAATTGGATTTAGGAGGAGGACTAAACCTAAACCGATCTAGTTTACCCATTTAGGAAGCCCTTCTTAAAAACAACTTACAATTCATCAACAGAATAATCAATCTTCCAGGAAATTGTGAGCTGAGATCATTTTGAATTTAAGCTTTTTTGAAGTCCATTAATTGGCCTTAATAATATAAAAATAACGCAACTACTGACTAATGTTAAAGGAACACTCCACTATTTTAGAAAATAGGCTCATTTTCCAACTCCCCTAGAGTTAAACAGTTGAGTTTTACTGTTTTCGAATCAATTCAGCTGATCTCCGGGTCTGGCGGGAGCACTTTTAGCTGTAGGTTAGCATAGATCATTGAATCTGATTAGACCGTTAGCATCTCGCTCAAAAATGACCAAAGAGTTTCAATATTTTTCATATGCGTAATATCATTGCACCTGCTGCATCCATGGTACGGCAGCAAAGTTTCATGATTATTACGCCGGAATGAGAGTTTAGTACCTAGCCATATCGGCCTAGAAAATCGCAACTTTTCATTTTCTGTCGGTCTTAGTACACGATGTTACTACAGAAGAGTCAAGTTTTAATTAGGAAAAATATAGAAACTCTTTGGTTATTTTTTTGAGCGAGATGCTAACGGTCTAATGAGATTCAATGGTCTATGCTAAGCTACGGCTAAAAGTGCTACCGCCAGACCCGGAGATCGGTTGAATGGATTCGAAAACGGTAAAACTCAACTGTTTAACTCTAGGGGAGTTGGAAAATTTTCAAAAATAGTGGAGTGTTCCTTTATCTTAAGGACAGACAGACAGCCAGACATGACAGACAGATGATACGCTTGGGGAATTGTTCGCATTAAGCTGCTCACGCGAGTATGTTTCTGCTTCCCCTCTAACAACAGACAGCCAGACAGACAGACAGATAGATACGCTTGGGAATTGTTCGAATTAAGCTGCTCACGCTATATGTTTCTGATTCACTAACAAGAACTGACTCGTAAGGCTCATTTGTTCAGAATCGTGAATCAGACTGCAATGGCTGTGCTGTATGTTTTGTGTCGTATATTCATTAGCGGTGTTATGATGCTGTTGAATAGTAGCAAAGAAAAATGATGTTCTGTTCCATGGTATGAATTAAAATGAAAATGGTCTGAATAAAAAGTGGTTCTCGGATCCCTGTCGTAATTAGAACAGTGTTTCTCAAATTTGCTCCTGGGGATCCACTAGCACCGCACATGTGAAATCTTTTAGCAAAAACACCTGCTTCAAGTAACTGGCTTATTAGTAGTGGCTTCGTGACCTGAATTGGATGTGTCAGATTAGTGAGACACTTCCATTTTTTTTTTTTTTTTTGGCGCGAGTGTGGGGGAATCAGGCAGCAGAGTTCAGAAACACTGCTTTACTGAAACCTGGGCTCAAAGGCACAGTGGTGACACTGGTATTGGCAGGATGGGGATTTCAAAAAGTCTTCAGCTTAAAATGGCAACTGTATGTTACCAAGCAAGGGCCAAGTGTGTTTATACATTTAAATAAAATCAAAATAGCTGAAGCTGATCTCCCAATGTCCAACTTCAAGACATTACCAGAGGCAGATCCATGAGGACCTGCATGCCGTCGCCTGGCCCCATGTGAGCAACGTGGTTGAAGTTGGTGGGGTTGGAGATCATCTTGGATCTCATTTCAGGATCCCTCAGCATCTCCCTATTGAACAAAACGGTAACAACGTCACATGGATTAGGAGCAGCGCAGGAGTGTGGCAGTGTGAGAGATTTACTCCTGAAGCCACCTGACCTTCTCTGCTGCAGCCGCTCCTCCTCTGATACTTTAAAAAGGAACTTCCTCTTGCTGCGTGTCCTCACCATCAGCTTCTTGCTGTTGTCTGAGGTCTCAGGGATGGCCAGATCAAAGCCATCTGTGGAAACAAGAGTGTGAATGAGGTTGAGAAAGATGGTTCGGCTCAAACTATGGCAGTCCTGGGTTTTTGCGCTCAGAGCAGCTGTGTCTGAACATACTGTGGAACTTGTTGGCAGCAGGCCTAGAGGAGGTGTAACAAATGAGGTCATTCTAGTTTACCAAACAAAAGCATCTTTATCAAGAGGTCAATCTGCCAAAGTGGGCAGGAAGTGAATTGTAAATGGACCATAAAGGGTGGAGCCGTACATTTCATTACCTGGGCTGATCTTATGAAGAGACCTAGTGGTGTTTTGTTTGTGAACGAGTCAGTGCTTTTGAGCAAATCTTGTAAATGAGCAAATCATTCTCGTTCACTTCTATGTACCGATTCATTCAGCGTCTTTGAACAAATAGTTCTTGTTTACTTCTATGCAGTGACTCATATACAACGTTTTTAAACAAATCTTGTAAATGAACAAACTATTATTACCACTATTCACTGATTCAGTGTTATTGAATATATCTTATTCATTTCTATCTACTGGCTCACATTGAGTTTTTAAACAAATCTTGTACATGAACAAATAATTTTCATTCACTTCTATGCACGGACTCATTCAGTGTTTTTGAAACAATATTGAAAGTAATATTCTTTTTCACTGAAGGCAGGAAAACAATCATGTGCTTCACAGAGGAGAGATATCAAAATATGACTTTAGAAAGAGCAAAGAGCATTCAAGAGAGAGTGCTGTCAAGAAGCATTTAAGTGACTGAACGTACTGAATAAATACAACCTCTTGCTCAGATTCGAGTCTCAATAAGAACAGCACTGAACAATGACACTTAAAGGGGTCATATGACGTTGCTAAAAAAAAAACATTATTTTGTGTATTTGGTGTTAATGCAATGTGGTATCGGACACATATATTCTTATAAAAAAAAAACCATTATTTTTCCATATAATGTACATTATTGTTTCTCCTCTATGTCCTGCCTTTCTGAAACACGTCGATTGTTACAAAGCTCATCGTTCTGAAAAGTTAGGTGTGCTGTGATTGGCCAGCTATCAGTGTTTTGTGATTGGCAGAATACCTCAAGCGTTTGACTGAAATGTTACGGCCCTCACCATACTGTGATGCCGTCTCCCAGCAGGACGAGACTCAGTCCAGCTGCTCTGCTCTTGCAAGTCCCATCATCGGTTCTCTTTTAGCAGTTCAGTCAATGTACTGTTAGGAGTAACTGAATAACTCTGGATATTGGTTTATTTCGCGTCAGAGGGAGTGTCAGGCACAGCCATGTCCGCATTTGTGATCGGAGAAGAAGAAGAGAAACAACAAAAAACAAGCCTACTCTACACAGCTCAAAACTCACGTTTGAATCATCAGTGGCAAATTATTTAAATATAAAAAACGTACGTACAGGCGCGAGGTCCGAAGCGCCAGTGTCCTTGGCAAAGTTGGAACTGCCAACTTTATAGAAACAAGCCTTTGGCCACAGACGCAATTAGGCTACTGGTTCAGGAAACAGTCCTCGTCCTCCATAAAATGCGCTGGACACATTTGAATATTTGTTCAGTTGTATTTGTGTTGTAAATACAACTTAACCACTGTTTTCTAGTCGTGTCCATTTTTGGAAGGCAAAAACAAAGTAGTTTCGCTTTCACAAGGAAACACACAGCACCTTCACAACATGGCAGCGGCGGCAACAGCGAGAATAAGTTACGCCTTCTTTCTTTGCATGAAAATTTAGGCGGTGTTATGCTAATCTTCCCACACAGTGACATAGACATGTAGGGGCGTGTTAGAACGAGCCGTTTTAGCGTGGTTGACTCTTAACTTTTATAAAGAATATCTCATTGGATTTGAAAGATTAAAGTTTTTGCAACTTTACAGATCTTCTTCATGCACCAATAGCTTGTAACACTCCAAAGAGAAAGGAAAAATTGAAAACGCATCATATGACCCCTTTAAAACTCTTTCTAAAGCGTTTTTCAGTCTACGCACCCAGTTAGTGTTTTTTTAACAAATTGGTTGAGTGAATAATTCAGTGACACATATTACTAATTTAATGACTCGAAACATTCAACGTTAACTGTCATCATCTACTGGCATAATGACGCAATGGCCAGTAAGGGTCACTGAACGAATCAATGAACAAATTATTCTAGTGAACAGATTTAAAAAAAAAAAAATCAAGTCACTGAGATGAATCAAAATCTCCACTATTACTGAGCTCTAAGCATGTGTGGGCTTGCTAGTATATATTAGGGGTTGAACGACTTCTGCTTTTTTGAAGTCGATTTTTATGTGATGAAATTCGATTCGAAGTCGACTAGTCGCTGATGACGTAATTAATGAACAAATAAGTCTGGGGCTGTGACAAACACCTTGCACACAGCTATGGCATATGACACAGCGCATGGCTATTGTTCCTATAATGGCTTTTTTTTTATCAGTTATTTTGTCTTTGGGTCGTTATATTTCTCACAGATTTCTGCTCGTTCTAAATCAGATACAGAAAAATCAGATGAAATGATGATCAGCGGTAGCTGAGAGCTAACTAAACTAAAGATTACATTAATATGAATGCATTAGTGAGCGATTGCGTGTGTGAATTAATTCTACCTGGCAGCGTCTCTCTACTAGTAGTGAAGCTGTGGAATTTAGTTAAGAAATATATGCTTGAACTTTTCAGTTTCTAAGCTATTTTATTGAGAAATCACAGAACAGTGTTGACAATACATTTCCGCGCTGAATGACTGTGATGTACGCGCTACTGTCTGAAGCCTATGTGTGTGCGTTACAGTGCAGCAGCGCATTAGATTAGAATGGCGATTAACTTACCTGTACAATAAGCCGTTTAAAACGTGCATTCTTCTGTTCAATTTCGAGCATCCAGTAATATAATCACACATGTCTTGTGGAGCGCTTTCAGAGTATGCATTTATTTGTCATTTGAACTGTATGGAAACGGAGCGTAAATGTGGAAGTCCTTCAAAAATTTCTAATCCTGTTGCACCCTCTATAGGACCAGCGACTAGTCGACGTCAAGCTTAAAGCGTCATGGCAGAGCATTGAAGTCGACTAGTCGGTGCAACCCCTAGTATATATATACATGCATGCGTCAGTGTCTGTGTAGGCGGGAGTGATTGACATCACTTTGTGGAGGACACATTTCTTCACAGGTGGACTATTGTAATCAGAGACTCTGGCTACATTGACTGAAGCAATAAACTCGCCCTCAGCAGTGAAGCAGACGCACGGTGAAGTGTGTGGGGGGTGGGATCAGACCTGAGGAGTTGTTGCTGAAGTAGATGAGGTGGGGCTGCTCAGAGCCAAACAGGTTCAGACTGCCCTCCACATTCAGGGGCCGAATCTACAGACACCGTTTAAAGTTAGATCAGCTTTTAAATCATAAATACAAACAGATAAAATTGAAACAGCATTCAGAAACTGTAAAATTAGGATCCTTCACTCACTCCTCTTAATGAGATGGTCTGGACCCATTCTGTGGTGTGGACATCAAACACGTCTACTCCATAATCACTGTACACTGTCAGGTAGTTCGAGTTTGAGCCTGAAAATAATGAATATGGGTCTGAGATCTCATGCTCATGATAAGAACAGAAAGATGAACTGGGCAAAGATGCTGTTCTCAAAGGACTGCCTGACGTGCCCAGAAACTGGGTCAGAGGCTGGATAGCTGCTCACTTTTCTGACTGAAACATCTGGGGCCCGATTCCCAAAATAGTGCTAAGAATAAAATTCTAAAAAGTGAAATAATATCAAGTATTGTTGAAAAGATTTAAGAATAACTGTATTATTTTTAATTAACACCGTTCCTAGAAAATATTTAAGAATTCAAATTCATGAGAAAAAAGATATTCAAAACCGAAAAAGTAAAAAAATAACCTCTTACAGTTAGAATAGCCTCACACTTGTCCTAAATTTCAAGATGTTTAATGGCTTGATTGGATTGGTTTATGTATTAAAAATTACATCATTACATAATAGCTACATTCTACAATACTGTCTTTATCTGCTCCCTTGACCTTTCTGTATACGTTTGTTTACTGCTGCCCATTTTTTCCACTGGCCACCACTTTCCCATGGCTGCCTCTTACTTTCCGGTTTGATATCGAGCCTCTTAAAAATAACTTTCTTCCTTGCACTAATTTCCTTAATGAGAACAGCCAGTGTTTGCCTACAAGTTTTGATTTATTTTATTTTCCTCCATGTCAAATTACAAGTGAAATGGTTACCATCAAATAAATTAACTTAAGACTAAACTCATATTACATCTCCTCCATTTTTACATTTAGATAACCTTTCTCATCATCTATCACTCACTTAAAGTCAACATTTAAAATAAATGGAGTAACACTATTAAATGTAATCCATAAATATCCATTTTTCATTCTGTACATTATAACATTCTGATGCCTAAATTCACTTGTAGCATTTAAAATAATTTATTTTGGTTTTTTTAATTTTTATTTAAATAATACAGTATCATTTATTGGTCATAACAGGGAACTAATTATTGGCATCAACCAGAATCACTGGATTACTACCCGTCAACTTAATATTTAATTTCAAGAACTACACTTGGAAAATTATTTAAAAATTCTTTACATTTATCCTAAGATTTTTTTTACACATCTCTTTTAAACCTTTAGTTCTCATCTTTGTCATCTCTACTTCCTCCCTGCTTTGCTATTTCTCCTTTATTCTTTCCTACTCATCCCTTCCTCCAAGTCTACACATGAAAAACACGGAATTTCAGGAGGGTTGATAACATGAATACAAACCGTTGCTTAGATACTTTCACCAATTATGTTTTACTTCCCACACAAGCTCTTCGGAGACACTTACTGCAGGCAAGTGGTGTGGTAGGCCACATCAGCTCCTGCGTTCGAGAGCGTCGTCCAGTCGCATCCACGTACACTCCCAGCTGACTGAAGCACAGCAGCAGTTCATTGCCCCCCACCTCCATAGCGTGCAGCGCGTCCAGTGGCTGCTGGGTCAAAAAGGCTAGTGAGGGGTCTGCCGGGCTCACCAGACTTACCGGTGATGACTCTCCCTGCATGGCAAGCAGAGCGAAGCCTGACGGGTAACCCACGCACAGCCGATCACGAATAATACCCAGCCACTGGGCAATACCAGGTGCCTGCACCTCCCACAGCTTACGGTGATGGGGCTTTACGCGAGTGATTTCGTAGCAGATGACCTGCCGCTTCACACCTGCTAGGAGACACGCTGGGCCACCAGGGCGTAGGGTACCTATGGTCATAGCCTGGCAGCCTTTTGTTTCCGTCAACTTGGCCTCGCAATTAACATCCGCACCTTCTAGTGCCGCCCAGGGGTATAAATGGACATGGCGGTTACGGCCTGAAAGCAGAGCCACCATCTTCTCTTTGGGCATGAGCTCAATCTGGCAGATTCTTTTACAGTCAGCAGCACGAACAATGACTGAAAAAAGGTTCATGGGAAATTAATTACATTGAAAATAATGGCAAAGAACTAAACCTGTGCTATACAGAGTACCCATACCATCTCTGGTGATCTCGACTACAAACAGGCCCTCTTCTGTCCCCAACGCAATTCGTTCTCGATCTGTAGAGACAAAAGCAGGACAAATACGATTTGTGAATGGAATATTTGTGAATACAACGTGTCACTCTGTTCACCTGAAAATTGTGTTGTTCTAAACTCATAAGACTTTTGTTCATATTCTAAACCAAATTTTTAATGGAAACTGAGTGATTTCTGTCCCTCCATTGTAGGTACTTTCCTCCAAAACTTTGTTCATAAAGCTACTCCCAAGTAAAATGGGCAAGTCAAAGTCAAATATGTGTAATGACGGACAAGAAAAGCAGCATTTTTGTGAGGTACATAAATTAATGTAAACAGCATCAAGAAATGCTTGTTGTTCTCCTGAAAATGGGGGAAAGTGGATTGATTCGTTTTGACTAATTACATTGAAAGTACACTGATAGATCACTGGCTCCCTAACACTGTACTCACCTACGATAGCAGCAGAGAGTGTAGTTTTGATGGCAGGCAGGCTGCTGTCGTAGGCCTCGTGCAGGACATGCACCACACGGTTCTTCAAGTGGTTCTTGGCCAGGATGTTCTGCAGGCCCTCTAGGATGCCCACCCACTTCCTCTTCTCCACCTCACTCTCAGCTAACACCAGCAGAGGCACCGGCCGGATTGGAGAGTTTGAAGCGGATGACGTTACCTGTGCAGTTCAGGGCAAATATTGCAAAGATTAATTATCAGGATGCACGATTAGGCAAATGTAGCAATGAATCATTTAAGGAACAGGACACATTTTGGAGCGTACCCTAAATATGCAGGGAATGTCTTTATGACTGGCATGGATCACGTCAGATGCCAACACAGAGCTTACAGAGAACTCTTCGTCTCTGTGAGGAAAAGAAAGAAACAATGTCACAAAAAATGAAAAATACTGCTAAATATTGTAGTCACCCTGTTTGGGTTTATTTTGAGATTATGACATACTTTATTTACACTACCATTCAAAAGTTTAGGGTAAGTAAGTGTAGTTGATACTTTTATGATTGTGCTAAAAAAATGACAACGCTCTCAAGTATAAGGGGGGGGCATTTCTTGCCATTATTGCTTGGATAACCCCATACTTACACTGCACACGTCTGCAGTGCATTACTGCTCCGACACGGCCACCGGAGCTGATCACGGCCACTCAGTCAATTATTATGGTGACCCAGACATGCAGTGCACGTTTCAGAGCATCCTAGAGAAGCGACTCGCCGGGCTGCTTTGCTAAAGGTACACGCCTACGTCTCCTTTGATTAAAAATAATGACTAGTGCGGTGGCCGCGATATGCGTAAACCTACCAACATCCATCGCCATGACTTATCGCGCGAGAAAAAAAAAAACTATGTTTTTACGTTGTTACGTCGCATAATATCAGTTAATGGAAACGCCGTCATTTCGCAAAAAACTTTTTTATCGACATTCAGAAAATAATCGCCAAAGTTTTGCGCAAATCTGTAACGGAAACCAGTCGTCACGATTTTCAGAAAAGTGAGTGTGAGCATCATAAAATACACAGTTTGACCAATCATTAGTCATTAACAGCAGCAGAGATCAATCCCGTTATTTAGATGCATTCACATCAGAAGCTAACTGTACCTCAGGACACCCTTTTATGCAGACCGGGTACGGTCGCAGAGTTCATAAAAACAGATGTTAACATTATCCAAAACGAAACCCGAACTCTAATGACAAAAGGAACTGGATGCACACCAAAAGTGCTAGTTTGCAAGCCACCCAAAACAGTTACAGAACCCAAACTTTTGAAAACTGTACGTTACAGATACGACATAATGATGACTGTGTCTTAAAAGTGTCTATATTATATAATATATATATATATATATATATCCTATATATAGCCTATATATATATATATGATGGGATTGAGGAATTGATAATCCTGAAATCAAAGTCAAAGGACCTGACTGGCCATCATACCAGGCTGAGTGGACTTCCCTTCTGGCACCTCATAGAGGAAGAGCTTACAGTCACACACTACAGCATATGTCCTCTGCCAGCCCTTCTTCACTCCTGTGGGCTTCGGGATCTGAAACAGGAGCAAACCCATACTGCAATTTAATGTATATTTAGTACAACATTCAGTAGGAAATACAATCAAATTCAATGCAAGGATTCAGGTGAGATAACAAAAATAATTGGCAAGAACAGAAACTTGACTACATTATCATTCTCACCCTGACAAAACCTTTGTAAGCTGTGCCAATGCCCCTCTGCACATCAATACCCAGAGGCCTCTTGGCCTGCTCTGGAGGAATGGGGCAAACCTGGGGCGCGTTGTCTTTACAGGACACGTGACAGATGAAAGAGCATACTAAAAGAGATTCAGTGAGGGAGAGAGAATTACCAAACATTCAAAAAATGTGGCATTTAAATATTTCATCTTAGATCAAAAGCTCCTTATTTCCCCAAACCACCATTTTGGAGACGACATCTCTGATCTTATTTATCATTAATACTCAGCTCACCCTCACAGGCATAACCCTGCCGGATCTGGCCCACCATCAGGGAGGTACAGTGAGTGCACTGGGTTGGGCTGGAGAAAGTCTTAATGCTTAGCTGATGAGCTTTTGGCTGTTGACATAAACAAAATATTAACAGACAGAGGAATGGATGCATGCTGATGTGGAAAAGCCAGTAATAATACGCTGACAGACTCAGGGTGTACTCACACTAGGCACAGCTGCCTTGAACCGAGCCCGAGCACGATTATCCCCCCTCCCCACTCCCCCGCTGGCCTGCACTCACACTTGCACTAAACATTCCGGGCCGGAGCACGCTTACGCCATGTATGAAATAACGGAGAAAACCACTTTCGCTAATATTATGCTGAATAATAATTAATTTATCATTTATGCCGTGCATTGATTTTCACTTGTATGTATCAGAAAATTATTAGGGAGGCAGCTGACGTTAAGGAAATAATTTGCCGCTTTCCTCGCAAATTACATTTCCTGTTCATCAATAAGGTAAGAACCAGAGCCATTATAAACCTAAATATACTTGATTGAATTAAATTAATTGAAAAGTGTAGTGTAGTAGTAGTAATAGTATATGTTTGCGGTCGTAATGATGACAATAGCGCACACAAAATAGTATCTGTTCCGCGCTCACACTGCATGCGTACCGCGCCCGAGCCCAACCGAACCGTGCCCTGACCCACCTCTTCCAACCGGGCCAGGGCCGACTAAACAAACCGCGCCCGAGCACTCACACTAATCAAACGAACCGGGCTTTGGGGGTCAAACGCGCTCGGGCACGGTTCAAAACGCCTAGTGTGAGTACACCCTTAAAGAACCTAAAAGAAACAGGCTAATGATGAACCAGACACATCATATGGTCGTTTTACCTTTGGCGCGCTAAGTGTGGGCTGATAGATTGGAGAAGGGGCAACAGGGGTGGTCGCTTGAAACTTGACTGGTTCCTAAAGGATTAAAACAACAATTCCATGAATAAAAAATTCCATACATTTCTAGCAAATAAAACAAACATATATAAAATGTGTAATACCAAAACATGTATATTTCAGTGCTTATTTTTCTGTCAAAAAACCTTTCAGCATTTTCTAATCTGTGTCCTATCCATTACTATTCAGGAAATGACTTAATCAATGATCAATGTATCAGATAGGAAGTCTGACAGCAGCAGAATGTAATAGGAAGTGTTAGGTGGACACTCACATCCTGTTCTGAAGCCACTGATGGGGAGGAAGTGGGGATGTCCGTCTTCTGGGGTGTGGCGTCCACATCACCGATGGAGCTTGTCTGAGGGAAAGACCACAGTTGGGATACAGCTCAAAATGTATATGCATCATCACGCAAACATTGTCACAATGTGACTGAGATGATATTTGTGAAAATTATTACGTCATAACTAATAAGCATTCAGAAGTCATGTGCTTACTCATGAAAGCCATGAGCACTAATATAATGATATATTACAAATAACAAAGCTGAATTTTGTTCTCAAGAAACATTTCTTATTATCAATGATGAAAACAGCTGCTTAAAATTATTGTGAAAATGAACCGTGGCATTGGTATATCGTTACACCCCCCTAGTGTGGTGTGTCTCTAGAATACATATATTTAAAACTTTGATACAACTCACTTTAGGAGTTTTTAAAGGGGTGGTTGATTGCGATTTCAATTTTTTTTAACTTTAGTTAGTGTGTAATGTTGAGCATAAACAATATCTGCAAAGTAACGAAGCTGATAGTTCAATGTAAACGGAGATATCGTCTTTTAAAATTCTGGTGGTTTAATGCCTACAAAAACGGCTGGTAAGGACTACAACGAGTTACTTCCCAGGTTCGTGACATCACAAACCCAGATAAAACCCGCCAAAGTCAGCAAAGGGGGTGAGGTCATGCGCTGCTTTAGAGAAGAGGAAGAAAAAAACTAGGAGTGCACGTAAAAATCTATTAATCTATGAATCGCAATTCTGTCTTCTAACAATTCTAATGGATTCACAAGTTTCCAAATCAATGTTCTAAAGCAGCAGTTCACTGTTACTCGCATCCCCTGCTCTGCACACACTCTGCATCTCTCGCTCTCATTCAGCTCAGCTCCAACAATGATCGGTTTTAATTATACAATTATTTTCACATAGCTATGAGAAGCGTTATACATGGACGCGCGTGCAGTTGCCGTACTGTATTAAAAGCTTTAATCAGGATAAAACCGTATATTAAAAGCTAACATAAGCAGTAGCATTTAAAAAATAACAGCATATCTAAAAGTATGAAAAAACAAAAAAAAAAATGTGCTTGCACTGTTCTATGGATCCTCTCAATAATATCCTCTGGCTTCTCAATCGGCTCAAACGGATTAAGCGATTAACGCACGCCGTTGTTTACAATACAACCGCGAAGCACATGCCGGATGAGGTTAGGGGCTGGACGTTTAGACATGCACTAGAGGCGGTTTAGCCAATCACAACACACAGGGCTAGCTAACCAATCAGAACCCATCGCTTATTTCTGAGGGTTGGGCTTCATAAAAACAGGTAGAAGATAAGCCGTTGCTCAGAGAAGGACCGAGCGGGTTGAATAAAGGTAAAAGTTTAAGGTGAGGGTTTTTTTTTTTTTTTTTAACGAAGCATGAACATGTTACACTGCACCCCATAAACACAATAAAGCCTATAAAAAAAACAGTCAACCACCCCTTTAAGTCTCTCTCATCCCAAATATAAGCAAACAGCACATTCCGGCTTAGCAAACACTAATGTATCCTATGCCATCTATAATTCAACTTAAAATGCATTTGTAAACTCTAATGCACCATCCTTGGCTAACATTATCTGCAATTAAGCACCAAAATTATGCAAAAAATAATACTTACCAAGCACAATACAATACAATACAATACAAAGCATACTGATATGGTTTAACTGTATATCTATGCAACGTGAATGCATAATGGTATCAATTAAGGGAGATTCTGACATTTAAGATGCACAAAGACTGGCAGGAAATTAAAATAATTACAAAATTAATTGACATCATTTTTTCCTCAGAGAATTACTTTCATGTTCAATTAGCTTACAAGCGCATACCATCATCACCTATATTGGTAGGTTATAAATATTTGTGAAATATCCCCCACAATTTAATCATCTTTCATTCATTTTATTTCATTCGATTCATTTTATGGCTGGTTGCCTTAGTCATTCAATTTAAATTATGGATGTTAATTGTCCTAGTGGGCTCTAAGAGTTAACTAACGACTTAGTGCATTTGCAGACGTGACTAATGGAGAGTAACATTATTCACATTAGCCGTTTAAGAGGTTAGAAGGCAGTGGGAAGGTGGTTAATACTAAATGCTGGATGCTAATCGAGAGTCTCTTACATTTAGCACCTACAATTAGACTGAATTGGTTCTAGGATCTGGTTGCAATATGGCAGAGGAACACGGTCAGCAGACAAAACAGATGTAACAAACTGAAGGGCATGCTGGTTAGGCTGAATGCAAGATGTATGGTCAACTTCTGGCCTTAAATGGTGAGTCAGGCATGATTAACATAGTAGGTAACATGAGTGCTGTTTTATTTAGACAAAGCATAAGATGAACTACAATATGACTTGCAAGCTTTTGAGACACTTTGTCTGCTGACAGATCACTCCTGCCAAGGTTAAATTTCACAGAGGAGCCTTGATCAGCAAACTTACTTCATCCCAAAATGCAAGCAGAGAAGATGCGGATGAGGAGAAGACAGAGTCCTTTTTTTTGAGGGGGACAAAAATAAGATGACAGGTAACACAGCTTTTGTCTTTATGAACTTACTTTCACTTTAGGTCTTTCCCTATAATCCCATGAGTTTCAAAAATACAGCCTGGTTACAGCTGTCAACCTAATCACTTACTTCAAGCGGTTTCATTAAACTGAAAGATGGGCATCAGACTCGCAAAATTGTCTAGTTGACTTGGTCTCTGAATAGGCAATCAAAGCATGATGGACCATTTGGCCATGAACTGAACTGACTCAGTGACTGTAGTAAATCCATCGCTCAAGTCTTTGTCATCAGCTACTGTTCCAATGTAAACTGTGACTGAAAGCTACATAATAACTGTTGGGAGTCGGTGATTTCAGGATGAGGCAGGGCAGGAAGCCTCCTATCACACATCTACACCAGCAGGCTAAGGTCAACAAGGGACTCGCTCTTGAGCTCAAAAGCAGCAGGAACTGACTGCTTGATACGCGTTTTTGAACTTGATATAGCATCTGAAATCAAACCTGGAAACTCCAGACAGGTAAAAAAGGTGCCGGGGAGGGGGATAATTAAAGAATCTAATTAGAATAGAACTACACGCTTAGGTAGCAACATGGTTTTGACAGAACTCCAATGTCTAGTGTAATATCCTACACTAAAAAATTACGTCAAAAACAACAATTTAATCAACTTTACATTTCAAATAAAGGCTTTAAATCATTAAAAAAAGTACAAAAGTAAAAAATAAAATTAAATTATTATCTGTACACAAATCAGGGCTGTGCTTATAAACAAGAGGCAAGCTGAGTAGATCAGGGACATCAGAACCAGTATCCACTGTCTGCTAGACATTCGTAAACGTGTGTGTATACTCCAATGTTTCAATCGGGCTACTACTGACGTCACCTCTTCGTATAAATAAACAATCTTTTAGGTCTCTGGTTTTCTGAGGCCGGAGGACATTAGGATGATGAAATGAATGGAGAGGCTTGTTAATGCATGTAACGCAGTAGCAGATGGCCAGATACAGTCAGAAACACTCACTCTGAATGTCAGGTCATGGGCGAGGGGAGAGGTATTGAAGTACTCAAAGATGGAGTCCTGGAAGTCTGTCAGTTTCAGGCCTACAATTGGGTGAAAAAATAAGTTGTCAGGAGTAATATGGAATTATAGAAGAACCTATTAATTTACCAATTGGCAGCATTTATATAAGGTTCTTTTCAGATGGTCCTTAACAAATGAGATAATATGCAATCTCATGGTTAATGGACACTCAGTAAGTCTATCATATAAAGTAAGTGTCGCATATAAAGGGCAAAGTCATAACATGTATCATAATTTTCACCTTTGTCTGATCGTGAGCGGCTCTCCTCCATCTCCTTCTTCATATTCTCGAGCTGTTCCTCCAACTCTTTGTTCTTGGCCTCTGTATCCTTCAGTTTGCTGTAGGCGAGAGATTCCAAAAAGTTAGACTACCAGAAAAAGCTGAATCATTTTAATTAATATCGTGTCCTTTTGTAATGTGCACATGGGACTGAGCTAGTCCGGTGCAACAGACACAGCGAGCACCAGGCTAGCTGCTATTGTGCCCAGAAGTATTCGCTCAGTTTATTTAAACAGAAGCAGAGTCTAAGAACAACAATCTAAATAAATCTAAAGGTTGCTTATTATAGCAGATTTAAAGACTTACCCCTCGAAAGAGATGTTGGCTGCTTTAACCTTGCGCATCTCGTCCTGAACCAGTTGCTTGGCACGGATTTCAGCTTCCAAGGCCGACTGCAGCTCCAGACGGGCAGACATGTCCAATTTTTGACTGCGTCGCACCTTCCACAAAGGATCCTGCCAAGGAAAGGAGATGCACGTGTTGAAAAGTAGCCAGGAGACTTTGCATACTGAATTACGATGCAGCAGGTATTAAAGCAACTTTTGCGATGAATCAGTTTGCTCCATTTTAATTTGAAGCAGTTATTCATTAAAGATAGATCATATTATGTTTAGGTATTTTTATAGTTGTCTATGGACCATAAAATCCTACCTCTACAGTGTCAAGAAGCAGTGCAATGATGTACTTATTCAATGTTTTGTGATAATTATAAAAACAAGATGCTCTTCAAAAGCACAGAGAAAGCATCATGCATGGAAAAAATGCACGCCCGACAGACTCCATCACATAACATAGATACCGTAAATCCTCTCTAGCACACGAATGAAATCCCTTAAGATGCATTTCCCATAAATCCGATGGCTCGTGAGGGTTTATCTTAGATCTCCAGCAGTTTAAAAGCTATTGATCTCAGCTGCCACCAAGGCTCCACTATTTACACATGTGGCTACAAGACAACATTAGTATCCATGGTGACGAGACCAAAAAGAGACTGAAGGACAGCTGAATATTGTGGAATGAAAGAAGAGGATTACATCCACTTCATTTCATTAAACACACGAAGTGACTGCACTCCCACAGCTGATGGGAAGTGAGAGGAGGTGAAGGGTGTTCATGGGAGTGTTCCTGGCAGAACTCATCAGCTTTACATTTGAGCTGCGGGTATTTTCCAGTGCGGCTCTCAAACACCCTCACAATTAGACCTAATACTGCAGCACTCACTCTATTGTTCAAGCTTATCGAGTTAATGACTTCTCAAAGGAAAGTTAAGGGTATACACACTTGACCTCATAAGAACAATGGAAGCAAGCTTAACCGAAATGTTTTCCATGTTATATGAATTATGATCAGCAATGAGGAGAGCTGATGCAGCATTTTCATTCATCTGTCCTTTGAAATTGCAGCTGTAAAAAATCTGCTAACCCTAATAGTTTTGCAAACCATCCTTTAAGTAACCTGGACAGATGAATGACAGATTTATTGGCCAATAGCCAAGAAAACAATCTTGTGCTCCGCCTCCACACTGATTTGATGGATACACTCACCCGCTTGGTGACCCTAGGTGCCACCATTGACCTCTGGGTTGGCATGCTTACTCCCGGGCCTTGCTGATATAGTAATTCAAATGTACACAAAAGTAGATTAATATCTATTTTAAATCTCTATATAAAATTTCTAATACTAAAACTGTTGTGTTTGATGTATAATTAGTCACAATATTTAATGTACCACCACGCAAAGTTTTGAGGCACAGTAATTGATCGCACCAGCGACATTTGGTTCTCTCATAACTACAGTTTTTTTAAAACAATACTGTAATAATTGTCGTAGGCAATATTATCGAGTCATTATTAACCATTCTTAAATTTTTTCCTCTTTTAATATATTTTACCTGTAATTTACATCTATTTATTCCTGTGATGTGAATTTTCAGCATCATTACCCAGTCTTTTTATTGTCACATACAATGACCTTTCAGCAATCATGTTAATAGCTGATTTTGTAGCCATAAACCATGTCTTCTATTATAAATGTTGAAACAGTTGTGGTGCTTTAATATTTTTGTGTAAATTTTCTGATGAATTGACAGTTCAAAAGAACAGAACATAGAACAAGGCATCTTGTTTGGAAATAAAGTCTTTTTTATAATTTAAATGTCTTTACCAAGCAGTTTGATTCGATTTATTTATCCTTGCGGACTCATATTGCTTTTCTTTTTTTCTAAATAAAATCTTACTGACCCCGAACTTTTGAACAGTTGAGTATTTTAAAACTGAACTGCCTATTAATTTGATTCCTTAAGACACATCTGAGGGAGCAGGAAGTAATGTTAAGTCATATTCAAACAAGAAATGTCTGAATTTTGTTTACAGAAATTATCTTGAAAATTGACAAAACCACAACATGCCATTTTAATCAATTCAATCTGTGATTTTCTTAACTCTGTGACCCAAACACAGGACGTTTATGGCATACTTCACCAATAGCCAGAGTCTATTGACTTCTATTTGTACCATATCCTGTAGCAACCCTGCAATTAAGCCAATTAGTTCAATTTGAGAATAAGCGACTTTGACCACATCTTTTGAACGGTGGCTTCAACCCAAACTTTCGGGCCTGTGAATCAATAGTTCTCATTAGCAGATCATACTATGGCAATAACAAACAGCACTTTCAAGAGGGAAAGTCACCAATACCAATCTCCTACAGTCTGTCTTCAACCTCCTTAGAAAAGGATATTAAATCAAATGTGACCTCCTACACACCTACAACATTAACATGTCACTTCCCTTCAATCAATTTCCATTAGATTAGATGCTATTTACGCGAATCTAAAGGTACTGTTCTAATCGCCCAAAGGAGTTCGAGAGAGAGAGAGAGAGCTTTCAACTCACTGACAAAATTAGAAGTCTCACTCTATCATAACAGATGCCCTATAAATCCCTATAAACTAAAACTGGAGCATAACAGCAGATCAGCTGTTTAACTGGGAGTTCAGTGGTTAAAGCTTGATCATTCCCCTCTATTAATTTTGAATCAAAGTTAGTGATGTTTACCAGTGTTCTGGATCCCAGACTAGAGCTACGCAGAGACTCCAACTCTTCCGTCATCTTGGAGGCCAGAGCCTGAAGGTAGCCACGTGCATCTTTCTCATCGCTCACCCTACAAAACATACACAGTCATAAATTTGTCTATTTGACCACAATGTCACCAAACCAAGGGGAACCCAAAAATTTAATATTTTTTTGCAACTCAAGATCTTAATTTTTCACCTGTCACACATAAATATCCTTTGTTTCCACTGAGACAACACAATAACTTTTATTTTGGTGAAATTCTCCCTGTAAAGTATTTTTGGTTTTGTTGCCATACATACACGTAATGTGGTGGGGGCTTTCTCACCCCCATGGGAAATCTCGTCTAAATCTGTGCGTCCCATGTCTACACTCTCTTCCTTTTCTTTCTTCGAACCCAGATCCTGGAGCTCGTCCTCCAGCTGCCTGTTCTGAGCTGTCAGCTTGTCCACAAAGTTGCAGAGCTGCAGGGGAGGAGATTTCAGGATCAGTGTCAAGGACTGAATTACTCCAAGAAGTGATACTCAGTGTGGCCTCTTGCAATATGAAATATGGTGTCCTACCCTGTCTGTTTCTGCAGTGAGTTTACGGTTTTCCTCACTCAGAAGGTGGCGTTCACGTTCATACTTCTCCTTCAGAGCACCCATGACCTCATCCATCTCGGTTTGTCTGTGGGTATAGAAATAGGTCTGGAATTAGTGATCGATATGCGGTTTTATTTATTTATTTTTTTAATGGCTAAAGACAGTTCTGACAATAATATTTTTGAATATTATTACAATATAGTTTTACAGTTTTTTTTTTTTTTTGCTCAAATATAGCCCCCCTGCCCTTGGTAACATAAGAGACTTATTTTAAAAAAATTATTCATTATTTATTCAAAAAAAAAAAATCACATTTTTTAAAAGTAGTGTACATACATACATACTAATTATTTTCTTAGATTTAAGCCAATGCTAACAACCTCATTGGGGTTAAATATCAGCCAAATAATCAACCTGGCCAATATATTTGTCTATCACTAGGTGGAATCAAATCTTTTGGTGTCAACCCACAACCTGGACAGGTGAAAGTACAGTACCGCTCTCTCTTGGCCTTTTCCAGTTTGTCTTTGAGCACCAGCAGCTCTTTCTGCAGTGACAGCTGTTGACCCTCAGAGTCGTGGCGCTCCTTCCTCATGTTCTTCAGGTCTGTAGTGTGGCTGGCATCACGTCTCACCAGCTCCTCCTCATAGAACAGCACCTTCTTATCCAGCTCTGACTTCAACTTGGTGAGCTCCTGCTGAGTCTCTGAACTGGGACCTGAGGCACGACCCGTTCCCTGCTTGACCTGAGAAAGAAACAATCTGAGTGAGAGATATCCTGAGAATTTAGATATATTCGAGTTATTAACAGTTTAATTTAATACAATTAATTACTTTTAAGCTATTTTAATCGATATACAGCTCTACAATCATATACAAACCCACATTATGGAGAGCACAGAAAGAGGAGTGAGCAAAGAGGCAAAGGAGAGTCTTCTTGACTTGCATGCAGAAGGAAAAAAACATAAAACAAAGGAGAAACATCCTGCTAAAAATAACCCCATAGGATATCCTACACATGGAAGGAGGAAAAAGAAAGACGGGAGGGAAAGCAAGGTGACGTATGAGGTTAACAGTGTGGAAGGCAGAAGAGAGCTAGAAGAAACCCCTGAGGAAGGTAAAGAACAGCTGAATGGAAGAGGAAAATGGAGAATCTCAAAGAAGCTCTCAAGAACATGCTAAATTTTATCCAAAATCGTATTCTGCTTGAAATTAGGCATCTGTATCATATCTGTACAGTACAGGTTATTTGGGTGATATTAGAGATTTTTTTTTAAATAAGTATCAGTCAATATCATATTTATTTCCTTTATTTTTAAATTTAGTTTACTTTTGTTGTCATCTAAAGGCCCGTTCACACCAAGAATGCTAACTGTAACGATAACTATATTAGCGTACACTAGGGCTGCACGATATATCGAAATTATCGAAATGTCGCAAATGTAAATATCGCAATGGCGAGCAATATCTGAATCATTTTAATAATAGGCAACTTAAATCAAAACGTTGCAAAAGGTCAAAGTTTTAGTTCGATGCATATAGCAGAGAATTGCTTGACGTTAAAAAGTTATTAAGTGCAATAAGTTGCAGAAAACAACTCTGCCGTCTAGTCTTGCTGTCTGACTGACTCACACCTGAAGCGTGCGTACAAGCCGCATCTCGTACAGCGTATCTTCAATTCTGCCACACAGAGAGACGCGTTTCAGACGGCGCGTGAACACCGAGTTGATTTGTCTTTTGCATCTCCTCATGTTTGAACAGACACATGGAATTGTCAATAGTACCCGTCTCGACGATCATTCTCGTAAACGCAGATATCTTTTGTTTTAAATGAATGTAAACAGCTGATAAAGAAATCGGATGTGTATCATTATACTGGATACGTGCAGTCGGATTTAAAGGGACAGCACCCTATAAATACGTGCTGCTGAATATGTCACCTAATGTTAATCAAACAACAAAACGGCTATAACAAAATTGAATCTAAATTGATTCCTACAGTGAAGACTATGCTGTTTTATTTTACATTTGATTATTTAATTTCTGTACCTGAATACTACTGTTTATTTTATCTATGCTAGTAAATTGTGTATTTCTTTTTTTTCTTTCTTTTTTTTACTGACTGTTCACTTGCCTTTAATCATGTTTGAACTTTCTCAGACTATAGTTTTTGCTGTGGTATATGAAGAAGTACTTAAAGTGTGTGGAAAGCAAAGTTACAATGAAATAAAATTAGTGTCATTAATTTTTTTCTGTTTGTATGTTCACACTGATGTTAAAATGACATTTTCTGATTTGTGACATTACTTTTTATGTAATGCTAAAACTGCTGGTCACTTTCAGAAATTGTAGTGATTTTTTATTTTCCAAGAAAGAATGTGAAAAATTGGTTATATAATTTTCATTTTTAAATATTTTAAAATATAATTGAAATTGATTTTACACTCTTTAAGCAATATCGTATCGCATATCATTTTCGCCATTTTTCTTTTCTTTTCTTCTTCATACGCACAGCCACCTAAGCGTCCACACACCAGCAGACATCTCGTCTTCGCACGCTCGTCTGCCGCTTTTAAATCTCAAGCTGTTATATGCCAGGATTGATCACCCCCCTTTTGATTGGCTGTCAAGTTTTTATCTTCTTCCGCTGGAAAAAATTGAAAAGTTGAGTGATTCCAGATATCATTTCATCTGGCCTTTATCGTTTATCTGTGGTGTGGACTCTGCCTTCTTTATATACTAACGTTTTTAGAACTAGATCTTATCGTTATATTTATAGTTTATCATTCTTGGTGTGAACAGGCCTTAATGCTCACTTAAAATTAATATTTAAAAACAATAATACTTTAATACCACTAGTAAATATAACCTTTAGCAAAAGTAAAACATTGTATCAATTTTTTAATACTGTAAATTATAATGATGTTATGCCTAAACTCACTTGTAGCATTTAAAATGACTGATTTAAGTTTTTAGTGTCTTTCATATAATTTCTCTAGATCACAATATTCTATGTACTAACTATTTAGTATTTAATAATCTTTTTACAATAAATAAATTATTTTACTTATACAATTTGTACTGTTAATTTTTTGTTGCAATTTAGTGGTGAAATATGACCCAGACATGTAATCGTGAGATTCACCTATGAAAGATTCACAAGTTGGCTGAAGTCAGTAGAGAGGCAGTGTATGAATGAGTGACCTCTGACCTTGAGCGTCTCCAGCTCACTCTCCAGTTGTTTAGAGTAGACTTCACTGTGCTCTCGGAGCTTACGCTCCTTAGAGGCTTCGGCACGCGCATCCTCCAGCTTAGACTCCAGCTATTACACACACACACACACACACATAAGAAAAACAATCAATATGGGAAAAAAAACTAGGATTTGTATAGACATACTCATAAACCCTTCAAACTTGACCTAATTTCAACTGCACACACCCCCTTGAGATGCTATGTCTTTGAGCACTAAAAAGATCCTGACATCAAGAACAACAATTTCGTTCGCCCCAAGACACTTCCGCCTTGTGCATGGGAGAAAAAGAAAAGACACATAAAAGAGAAGAGCGTATAAATGGGGGAGGTTCTCAATCCAGCTGTAGTCAGCACTGCGGTCAGTGTCACCCATCTGGTTCGAGTTAGTCACTGAGGTTCAGAGGAGGTCATGGGGTCCGTGAGGCTGGTCTGCAGGGACGGGAGGGGGCGGGAACGGGTGTGAAGACATTCCTGCTGTCGTCTAGGGAGATTTGGAGCTGTTGAGCCTGTTTCTCTCTGGAGCGTGACTGATGAACTTCAAAAATGTGGCGCATTCCAAGGCCTTGTTTTCATCTGACTGTGCCCTCCGTCAGCCCCGGAGGTGTTAACATGATGATGCTGAGCAATAAACACTGCACGGCACAGGTTCGGAATACCAGGATGACACATGCAGCGTAAATACGTCTTCCTGATTGAAAGCCCCTGACAATTCATCTCCATTTACTTTAAAAACAGATCCAAAACAGTCTTAACATTACAAGATGGGGCCGCGTGACCCCCTTCAATCATGCTGCTCACCTCCTTGCGGGCCTTCTCGGTTTTGCGGATGTCCTGGCGTATGGTGTCGATCTTCTGCATCACCACCTCCATCTCCTCCTCCTTGTCCCGCAGCTGTCTCGACAGACGCTGTTTCTGTGAGCGCAGCTCGGCCATGCGCTCGTTCAGCTCCGAAAACTCCTGCATGGCCAGCTTCCTCTGCTGGTGGGCGTCCTTCAGCTCCTTGGTCTGAGACTTCAGGCGATCCAGAGACTCCACCAGTTGCTGGAAAGGGAGAGCAAGAGAAATGAATGATGAACTGGGATGAAGGGGTGAGATCAGAACACCAGAAGATGTGAAAACGATAGCACTGAAAGAGTGTGCGAGAGGAGCAGTGGAAGGAGAGAAGGAAAGAGCAGCTGCGCCTGGAGAGAAAGGACTGAAAAGAGGCTGAGTGAGAAATAGAAATCATCAAGAGGATTGGGAGTTGTGCGCTAAAAGAACGGGACACACGCTCGTAAGGAGAAATTAACACAGACTGAAAACAGGCTGGAATGGTTCTCATATCCCAGCCATGAAGAGCTTCGGCGGGTACGAGCCAACCCAGGGCTCTGGGTCAAAAGTCAAGTGGAACGGCTTAAACTCGATTAGCTAAAAATGTGAAACGCGGTGAGAATCTTGACCTGCCCTGTGTGAGGGGGTGATGACATTAATCTTGATGAAGCGGGCCAGCGTTTATGAACTTCTTGAAGAGGTCATGTAACCTTCAGCTCGAGGACAGGAGAACTGTCACATCATGTAATCCGTTTCATGCACAGTATATGATGACACTCATTCTTAAGGTGTTCAAGGGATTTTTACATCTCAGTATTTTACATCTCAGTAGAACAGCAGAGTTGCTGTTCAGTTCAGTTTTTTTTAATAATTTATTTTAATGAGTTAAAACCATACAGCATGTTCTTTTTAGTGAATCAAACAAATAAAGCTTACAATTTACTGTCCTGAGTTATTTAAATTTAAGACGAACTGCAGGTTACAGCAGATATTTTCTTTCTTATGGTGACCTACACCTACGTGTAGCGGAATATTGACAAAGAAAAAACGTAGGGTATATATCTATTGGTTATTAATTGGATTTTAAGAGGGTGTATAAAATTTCAAAATATTTGTTTCTCAACATACAAAAAGAATCGTTAATGGAACGTTTAGGACTCGTTAGGCAACTGGAATCGTAAAAAGCAACCAGATAGACCTTCTAATTGCCATCCAGGAAGGAATCTGATCAAATGTTTATGGGGCTGAATTTTGTGGGCATAATTTCTCTTACTACAAGAAAGCAGTTCTTGCATACAGGAATGGCTGGTAATTCAACTCTCCAGTCACTCATACCTTATGGATATCCTCTTTCTCCTGCTTGAGAGCTTTAACTTGCTTGTCCAGGGCTTTTAGTTTGCTGGAGGAACTTTCAAAGTCCTGTCGAAGAGTCACTGCCTCCTCGAGCTGGTGCTCCAGCCTATCAGAGTCTGGGGAGGGACGAGTCACTCAGAGTTAGCTTGAATGTGACTGATTAGCTGACACAAATGTCCAGCCAAATAAGCAAAGTAGGAAATTCTGATAATAGGAAGTTATGTTGACTTGCAATCTTCACACAAAGACTTATGTGTGATCGTAGTTAATCTATAACTTAGGCGTGTCTGTAGTGCTTTGACATGACTCATAACAGACTTTATCATATCATATATCCACTGGCAATGATTGGGAGACCCATTACCTGCCAGTTTCTTTTTTAGGCGATCGATTTCCTCATTGAGTTTTTTAATCTCTTTATCACGACCAAGCGTGCCGGCCCCACGCCCAGAGCCATGGAGGGACTGAACAGCCTGAGTGGATTCTAGGAAATCATGTGTGGAACAAACAATCAGTAAATACCCAGAATACATTTCACTGATGGACTTACAAAATGAAACAGAACTACTAACACTAAATAAATTGTATAGCAATGGCTTAAAGTGATAATTCACCCAAAAATGAAAATTCTGCCATCATTTACTCACCCTTGTGTTGTTTCAGAGCCACAAGTCTTTTGTTCATTTTTAAAACACAAATGGAGATATTTTAATGAAACCAGAGAGGTTTTATGTTGCTCCATTGAAACCCCATTTTACCAAAATTTTGTATAAATTTTGTACCAAAAAAGTTCATAAAGAGATTGAAAAAGTAAAGTACGGTGTAATCAGAGTCTTATGAAGAGACACCTTCACTTTATAAGAGGAACAAATTAATTTAGGCTTTTATTCACATGTTCACATGTGCTCAATTCATATGGAATACATTTACAATGTTTTTATGAACTTTTTGATGTTTTGGTGGAATGGACTTGCAATGAAGGGACAGAAATCTCTTAGGTTTCATTAAAAACATCTTCATTGTGTTTCAAAGATGAACAAAAGTCTTCTGGGTTTGAATGACATGAGGGTGAGTAATTGAAGACAATTTAAATTTTTGGGTGAACCAACGCTTTAAACGCTTTCTTTGGATATCAGGTGGAGTTTATGTTTATTACCCTGCAGCTTGCGGTTGAGCTCCTGTTTCTCCTGCTCCAGACAGCGAATCCTCTTCTCAAAGGCTTCCACCGGCAGACCTCCATCCTGGAGATCCTCCCCAGCACCTCCATCCGCCAGCGCCACCCTCCTCACGCTGCCACGGTCTGAGAAACAGCTCTCTGTGGTGTAGGTGAAGCCCACGAAGGGCAAGTGCTGCCCGGTGAAACCCGTGTGAGATACTGGGGGAGCGATGTCCTGCAGAGGGAAATGGAAGAAGTCAGAGGTCAAATACAAACAAAAGGGCACTCTAGTATAATCAAGGTTTCAGACTTATGTTGCATGAGGAACCAAAAAAATTCCTTCAATGATAAAAGCATTTCAGAGTTAAACCAACCGGGTTTTTTAGCACATCATCATCTACATCAAAGTTGGAGGTGTCTGAGGGTGAGCTGACGTCAGGGATGTACGGTGCCTCTGTGTTGCGAATGTTCTCCCAGTCGATGCCGGAGAAGAAGGGGTGCTTCTTGAACTCCTCGATGCCATGCTGACCCAACCGACGCTCTCTACTGCAGATCAGCCGCTGGATCAGATCTTTAGCCTCCTCTGACATATCCGTGATGTGAGAGGGGAACTGGAACCGCTCCTAAATAGCACAAATTAGACCAGTTTACTTCAAACATCAATATTTCCAGATTTTCCACCCTAAACCACCACTCAGGGGTGACCAGCTGTGCCGATAAAATTAGGGCAGTGCTGATTTTATGAACCATGTTGTGATGTGTCCCAAAGAAGTTAGAGCCGGGATGTTATTTGTCATGATAATTAGCTTAGGCTTTATTTTTACTGGCTATAAATAAAAAATGTTTAATAAAAACTGATAATAGCATGATAATTAGCTTAGGCCTTATTTTTACTGGCTATAAATAAAAACTGATTCACTGTGGTTCGTGCTTTTTCTGTCATGAGAAATTTCTAAATCCTCAAGACGCAAATGTGTGATTGCAAATGTGACTGTCTGTTTTTCTGTGGTGGGGAACATGTAAATTGGACAAATACCAAAAAACTTGGGAAACGCAGATCTGATACTCGGCTCTGACACTGTCATTTTCTGCCGGATCAGGTATCGGTCAGACGATACCGATCCAATCGTATTGCTGCGATTATCTGCTTTTATTACACGGCTCTGTAGAATACTTGATTCTGATTGGTCAGTCCTGACATTCCGAGGTATGTTATCCCTCAATAACAAAACTGGTCAAGCTGTGATAACCCGGCTCAATTATATTGACAATGTGTGTACAATTATTTAATTACGTCATCCTGGTACTCGCTCTCTTGTTTCATACAAACACAGCTGCTGTCATTTTGTGATGACTGTTTTGTACACTGTAATGAATTATAGGAACTAACAAGAACTAATAATAACTAACATACTGGTAAGACTTAAACAGTGTTGTCTTAAATCAATATCTTTTATCACCATACTTATTTATGTGGTGAAATGTTGTGTAATAAGTGGTATGACAGCACCGCATCCCTTCAATGTCTAGCAACTGCTTTCTTCACGGAAGCTTCGCGTTCAAATGTTTCAACTCAAATCAATATTTTGTGTCTACTTATTTACTTATGTGGCAAGTAGTCATGTAATAAGCAGGATAATGTACATCCAGCCGGTTGTATCACCCTGAAGGGGGTTATTCTGCGATAACAATCGGCTGGATGTACGTGTAAGTTTTCGTGCACTATATTCCAAGTGTTCTGAAGTCGTTCCATAGTTTTATGTGAAGTACAGATGAATATTTAAGTCGTTAAATACAATTTCACTTAAACTCTTCTCTCCACTGCGGCTGACTGTCATACTCCATTCAGCATTCAAACTGCATGTCGCGTTCAGTTACGAAAGTCAAGATGTTGAAACTGTCCAAGATTATTCAATGTACCTATTTTTATAAATGATCTGTGGATAAAGATCAATGTTTTGCAATGACTTTATCTTGCTGAGTTTAGTGCTGTTTCTAAATCATGTTACTTTCTACCAGGTGTCTGTTAGATCACAACACTGGAGTAGAGAGCCCTATCACACAGACATAATACATTATGCATCAATATCTCTCTCTGTGCTTTGAACTTTTCTACGAGGAGTGCTGCGCGCTGTGAATCAACTCAAAAAAAAAAAAGGTATCGGTGCATCCCTACAAAAAACACATTGATGAAGCATCTCACCTCGTGGTTCATGATCTTCCCGTAGGTCTCCACCAAGGATTCAGCATAGAAGGGTGTCTCGCCGTACAGCATCTCATACATGCAGACGCCAAGAGACCACCAGTCACACTCCGGCCCGTACTTCCCCATGCCGTCCTCCATGGCCTGCAGGATTTCAGGGGAGATGTAGTCCGGGGTGCCCACAGCCACTGATGACCGGACCTGCACAGGGGATGACAGGAAGTGAGGTCACAAACAAGGCTGAATAGGTTTCATCTGCAATTTAAAAATTTAAAATTTCAATTTCAGCAAAGATGCATTAAATTTTTCAAAAGTGACAGTAAAGGCATTTATAATGTCACTAAAGATGTTAATTTCAAATAAATGGCTGTTCTTTTGAACTTTCTACTCAAAGAGCTTGGGGGGGGGGCGGGAAAATCATGGTTTCCACATAAATATTAAGCAGCAAAACTGTTTTCATCATTGATAATAATGTTTCTTGAGCAGCAATTCAGCATGTTAGAATGATTTCTGAAGGTTCATGTGATACTAAAGACTCGAGTAATGGCTGAAAATTTAGCTTTGCCACCACAGAGATAAATTATATTTTAAAATTGTATAAAAATGGAAAAGTAGAAAAACAGGATATTTCAATTAAGATTCACAATATTATTGTTTTTACTGTATTTATGATCAAATAAATGAAGTCTAGGTGAGCATAAGTGGCTTCTTTCAAAAACATTACAAAAAATAAAACATACAAAATACAATTTAAAACCTCACAGACCCCAAACTTCTGCAAAGTAATGTACTTTAAATGTGTGACAACATATATAAACTAATTAACCAGCAGTGCACAACAACACTACTATAAAGATCTAGAGACATAATATTCACCATGCCAAGTTTTGCTCGATCTTGCCCATAAAACATGTACCATACAAAAGCACTCAAAATATGTCTTGACCCTTCGGTTATTTTGGCAGAATGTTTAATTGCAGAGAAGACGTAAAGAGTAAACTGAGATAAAATAAAAAAAAAAAAAAAAAAAAAAGTGTGAAAGTGGAGAGACGCATAAAGATGCCTTCAAGCAACATTACAGACAGCATGACAGACACAAATTAGGGCTTTGTGGCTTTTACTTTAATGTTTGCAAAAACATATCTATATATAAGTGTGCCAATAAACAGACAAAATGTACTTTTACCAGGTACAATAATACTTATACTAATATTTATTACAACACAACATTTATTTTGAATTTCTTAATTTTTACATTAAACTATCAAGCTTTCATTTCCTGCTGAAAACTGCTGGGAGCCTTTAAAGCTTCTCTTATGCTAAAAACGGCTGGTTTATAAGCACTCCTCAAGTTCTCATTACAAGATGATGCATTTTCAAACGCATGTTATAAGCGCATCAAACTTACAGCACATGCAGAAATAAGATTGTGTGGAGCAATATTAAATGTGAACGGTTCACAATTTTGGTCTTATTTCAAATAATCACACAAAGATCTCCTGTACTCGACATCTAAATATAGGAGTAACATCTACAAAAATGCAGGGATCTGTTCAATTGGTTGTGGAAAACACCAGGGGCCAGTTGCATAAACACAGCCGCTATGTTAAGACTGTGTCTTAAGAACTAGTTTGACCAACTAGTAGCAAGCCAAGAGGTAATCAGATCTACTTTTTGGATTCAAATTAGACCTCCCTTTTTATAGCTGACTTTATAAAAGTTCTGACCAGCCTTAAAGAAAAAAAAATTAGATGACTATCTTTTTAAGACTAGTCTAAGCAGTTTATGCAACCGTCCACAGCACATATGCAGCTGAAAAACTAAAGCTTCGCTTTTCCCTTTTACTGTACATGCTGCTGGCACAGAGGACACACACAGACACACACACACACAGAGCAGTAGATAAAAGCTGTTTTGGCCTTGGTCTTGTTATCAGTGTGCTATGGTGACTCATTAGTCTGTGAGACAGAGGGGTGGGCAGCGACGGGCCTTTCTAATTAGCCCTCCCCTTCTAGGCCAGCAGGGCCAAAAGCAGCTCTATTAATGTCAGGAGAGGAGAGGACAGGGGCAGTGCTTTCACCCAACAGATGGAGACCACCCTGCAAGGATGACAGACGGACTCAGGTTTTAGATCGACACTTGAGTTCGAAATTGAGCCCTTCATCACATACTCACCGTGCCATCTTGCATCATCTTCAGGCAGGAGCCGAAGTCAGCCAGACGGATGTGACCGTTCATGTCCAGTAGCACGTTGTCTGGTTTTATGTCCCTGTGAGAACAGGAAACACAACATTTAAGCATGAAATGACTCAAGAGGAGCTTTAAAAAGCAGTGGTTCTTAACCAGCTTTGCTTCAGGATTTCAGGATTTTACATTGGACATCAAGTGATGAACCAAATCCAAATTGTTTAGCATAAAAAAAAAAGTCAACAAAAATAAAAGATTGGTAACTATTAATATTAAAACGAAGTGCATTGGCCCTATAATACGTAAAATTATTAACCTCACTTATAATGACCAGGAAAATCGACAATTTTGGTTTCTAAATGCCTCTTAAAATTCAGTGGTTTCATACTCTCAGTAGTTGCACAAACACAATGTGGTCAGCGGAAACCATGTTTATCTTCATTGCATGTTAACTTGTATTTAATGAAGTCTCTAGGTCGTGTCATTTTTCTTCTAAACCATCTGTAGTTTTGGTTTTGGAGGATGAGGGTATATTATGCATCCTGTCAAGGTTGGCATCCAGCTTAATTGCCTAGATTATATTTAATGGCTGATGAATCTGCTCAAAAATAATGGGCATCACTTTACAATAAGGTTTCATTTGTTAACTTTGTTCGTAATTTCAACTAATACATTTAAAATAAATTAAACATGTTGTTAACAATTGTTAATATGCTGTGAACAAACGATGAAAAACTGTATTTTATTAACTAACATTAACAAAGACTAATACATTCTAAGAAATATGTACACTATCGTTCAATAGTCTGGGGTCGGGTAGATTTTATTTTTTTGAATGAAGTCACCCAGGCTGCATTTATTGGATCAAAAATACAGTGAAAAATTGTGAAATATTATAACAATTCCAAAGAACTGTTTTCTATTTTAATGTATTTTAAAATGTAATTTATTCCTGTGATGGCACAGCTGAATTTTCAGCTGTCTTCAGTCTTTAGTGTCACAAGATCTTAAAGAAATCATTCTAATATGCTGATTTGTGCTCAAGAAATATTTCTTATTTATAATCAGTGTTGTGCTGCTTAATATATGTGGAAATTACTATATCGTTTTTTTAACATTACTTTAATGTATTAATTACTGTATTTAAATGAATTAATTTCTTTGAAAGAAAAAATACAAATCTTACTGAACCCAAACTTTTGACCGGTAGTTTAGATATCATTAGTTCATGTTAGCTAATGCAAGCATTTTGCACTCACATTGCACTGTGAGGTATTACTACTCCAGTGGGCAACCCACTCTGCGGCTGCTCTCCAGGGTGGCTGTTTCTCCATGCCCAGCCATGCCCTGCCTTTGTTCACCATCCCCCCTTCACACACACTCAGTCCCTGTCTCTCGACGACTGGGCCTCACACACAGTGCCCTCTGATTCACAGCCCTGGCACCATGGTGAGCACAGCGGGTACAGAGTAAACATGATGTCAAAACTCATCACACACACACACACACACACACACACACACCCATCACAACCTCACTGGGTGTCAGTATAAGCACGAAGGGTTGTACTCTTGGACACGTGTGTTTACGAGCGCTAGCATGACTTTAGTCAGCTGCTTTGGCCTGACAGGCTGGTTCCTATAATTGAGAATGATGGGATGTGTTTAAAAGGCTGTTATGATTGGTTGGAGGAATAGAGTTAAAGGCATAGTTCATTAATTCACCCTCACGTCAATACAAACCTGTATGACTTGTTTTTGTCAATGAGACACAAAAACAGACATTTGAAGAAAGTTAACGCTGCCCTTTTCCAAAAAATGAAAGCTGAAGGGAACTGATGTTACAAAAAACATAATAGAAGTAGTGCATTTTTAGTAGTAAAATCAAATTTTTAGTTTAACTAATGCACTTTAATCTAAATCTTCTGAAGCAATATGATAGTTTTGTGAGAGAAAGAGGCTGAAATCTAGGTTATTCGCTAAAAATATTGCTTGACAACAGTAGCCGTTCATATTCATTGTATGGAAAAGACCATGCGGAATTTTCTTGCTAGGGTCACACCAATTTGGGTGAAAAAAAAAAAACCTAATTGCGATTTTTTTTGTTGTTAAAATTTGATCTCAATATGACATAAGATAATCTTATATGACTGTAAATATTATTATTTAGTATATTAAAAAAAATATTACACAAGATAAGAAATATTCCTATTGTAATTTAACTGTAAAATAAAAAAATCGAGAATAAGAAAAAAAAATCTATCTTACAATAAAATACAGTAAAACTGGAAAATAATACTAATATGTGTCTTAATTTCCTTAATGTTCAAACAGAAGATCCATTGAGCTTTTATTGGCACATGTTGCATTTCCAAAGTTATATGTAACCCAAAATCTGAGCAAATGCAGAGTTTGTTTGGAGCAGCATTTACTGTGAAACGTGGTGCTTGGAAACACTAAAAACACTAGATCATGTGCTGCTTGTGTGTAAAAGTGCTGCGCTTCACTCTAAAGCAGTGCATGTATTCATTTAATTAAATCATAGCTTTTGTAGTTCCATAAACACACTAAGCAATATTACTGTTACAGTCTTATTTTGATTCATCCAGTGCTTACATTCGGCTAAACATTTCCTTATGGGTTGTATATAATGTGAGGGAGAGTAAATGTTCAGTTTTTTTGGTAAATTACCTCTTTAACGTCGCTACTGTATCAGAGGTGAAGCCTTCACAAGCTTCCACAGAAGGAAGGAAGAGGGTGCTCAGCTGGACCGGATGGCAGTCCAGGACAAGCAGCCAGGAAGAGGCCCCTGAACCTGAACAGATCTGCAGCCCAGAACACCACAGCCATCTGCGGCCATTTCATTAAATGTTTCATGTGGGAGTGGACATGTGGGTGAGGTGCTGTTGATGTCCAGTGCACCCATCACTCACACAGGGGTAATGACCAATCTGCCTTGCTTGTGAGTACATGTTCAAACACTGGGGCAGAATCCTACATTGGGCAAATTTTGTTTGGGCATATTGTTTTGTCTGGATCCAGTCTTGTGTAAAAAAAACCTGACTATCAGCGCACATCACTGCTTATTCTGGCTAAAAACGGCCCACTTCAACAGAAAGGGGTTAACTGATATTTAAAGTGACCAACCACAGTTTGCTTTTTACAGACTTTTAGGGAATGGTAAATCAAAAACTTGTACATAAAGTGGGGAAAATATTTATTTGATCCCCTGCTGATTTTGTAAGTTTGCCCACTTACAAAGAAATTAAGTGTCGGTAATTTTTATGGTAGGTTTGTTTTAATGTATAGAGACAGAACACCAACCAAAAAATCCAGAAAATACACATTATATAAAGGATAGAAACTGATTTGCATTTCAGTGAGTGAAATAAGTATTTGATCCCCTACCAACTAGCAAGAATTCTGACTCCCACAGATTGGAACACAGATTAGTCCTGCCACTTTAAGAAGTTACTCCTAATGTCAGCTCGTTTGGTGTATAAAAGACACCTGTCCACACAACTCCTAGAACAAAGCAAAACCTTGCTGAGAAGACCAGCATGAATGCCCAGGATTATATCCTAGTATACCAACTCCTAGGTCATGGGTTTGATTCCCAGGGAATGCATGAGCTGATAAAAAAAAAATGTATACCTTCAATGCAATGCAATGCAAGTCACTTTGAGTAAAAGCATTTGCCAAATGCATAAATGTAAATGTCTGGGCTGGTTTAGGCTGGTTTGGTGCCGGCCTACCAGCATGATCTTTGTGGTAAACTTTTTGGCTAAGAAATTCCTGCTGGTTAAAGCTAATTAAGAATCAAGTCTGTGTCTGATTCTCACTTGGTCTTTAATTCTCCCTTCACACACACAAACACACTATCATGTCACCTGTGTACGTAGCGCTGCTGATGGATGGAGTGGATAGCGAGCACCATCTCTGCCACATAGAACTTGGCCATGTCCTCCGGGAGTCGGTCCTCAAATTTACTAAGCAAAGTCAGCAGGTCGCCTCCCACATAATAATCCATCACCAAGTACTGCAGGAGGAGACAATATCATCTCTTATCACACAACACCATTCAATTACACAATCACTGACTCAGCACTTCATAATATCAACTGAACAACATCAAAGAGAAGAATGATTATCAAATATTTATCACACAACCACAAAGAATGCACTGTGACCTCTCCTCCAGTACTCTGTATTAGTGTGATTGAGGGTTGTGCTATCAGAGGTTGCGCTACAAATAATCATCATCAGTCACTCTGATAAACATGACATTTTCATTGTGGCCAATTTTTCAATGCATCATTTTCATAGATAATTATTGAAACATTATATAATTAATTACATATTATTTACATTAACTATATATGGCTTAGAGATTTTATCTAGCTTGCTTCCTTAAATACACCAAAAATAGACATATTTATGCATCCAGAGTGTTGTTATTGTTAACTAAAACTATTAAAACATTTTTTGTTAAATTGAAATAAAGCTGAAATAAAGATAAAAAATATATAAATATTAAATCAAAAACTAGGAAAAATGTCTAATTATTGTTTAAAATATTTACATGGCTAAAACTGAAATAAGATTAAATGAAAGCTAAATAGAATTAATAATAATAAAATAATCATATAAGAAATGAGAAAGCATGTAAATTCACAAACTTAAACTAAATGTTATAAATGAAAAATAAAATAATAATAATAAAGCTAACATAAAAATAAGAGCAAGGCAAGTTAACGCGTTATCATCACGTTAACTCATTAATTAACACCAACAATTATTTTATCGCACATTAACGCACATTTTATTATTATTATTTTGAAAGTCCATTGCTCACTGGCTCTGAATACACGTACAGACAAACCATGGGGTCACACGGAGGGGTGGGATGTTGATCACTGACTGGTTTGGGCATGGGAGTCATCTGAGTCTCAACCAATGAAAAGCATTGGGGTGGGCCCTAACACAATGTCTACACCAGACGTGAGCGGCGCTAAAAAATACTATATAACCCATTATAACCCGATTAAATGCGGCGCTACGCAATCGACGTAACAGCTGCCTCGGCTTCTATGACATACTGACACAATTTAAATGATTTGCAACGGTCGCTTTGTCGTGTGACGCGTCCAGTCATTGTAGACAGATGTGCGACAACTGTCGCATGTGTATAGGATCGCAACGAATGACGGTACGCATGATTTGTCGTGTCGCGCCACATCCAGTGTAGACAGCATAACTGATTATAATGGGTTCTATAGTATTTTATTGCGTTGCACCACACCGGTGTAGACATGGTGTCAAGACGCAGCATCACAAGAATACACAAATTATATGAAAAAGAGGTTTTAATTGATTACATTAATGTAATGTAAAATTTTTGTTCATACAGCATTACTTTTAAAATAAAAGTGCACAATACAATACTGTTGAATTAATTATTGAATTTTGCGCATAATGCGATTAATCACAGAAAAATCATGCGATTAATCGCGATTAAAAATGGTAATAGTTGCCCAGCACTAATAAAAATACAATATTAAGAAATATTACTATAGCATATGAATACTACTAAAAAAAACACAATTACTGCTAATAATTTAGATTATGATTTATATAATGTTCGAGATGTGTAGGTCTAAATGGATTTTGACTCACTAAATGACAGCTAAACTTCAGTTACGTCTGATGAGCATAAGTGTATGTAGGGATGAAGACACATACCAGGTAGTTGTCATCCTGGAAAGCGTAATGCAGAGTGGTGATCCACTGGCAGTCTCCATTCACCAGGACGTTCCTCTCTTCTCGGAAACAAGCCGTCTACATAAGATGCAAGACGACTTATTACATCAAACCATTCAAAAACAATATTTTGTTATATCCTACACTGTGCTTTGACAACCTTATAAAATAACATTGACACAGCAACCCAGTACCTGAATTTGAAAGTGGATTCCTCTATTTTGGTTTAATACTGAAGAGCTTTGAGTTTCTGTGTGTCTAGGCTTTTTTTATTTTTTACTATGTCCCTCATTTTCAATTAATTGTGGAGCCATAGTTTTTAGAGATCCAGAATGAATGGGCAACTCATACAATAAATTAAACTGCATCCACCTGCAGTGATGATGTACATGGCTTTCCCATTTCAGATGTTAGTCTTAGATCTTATATCTGTTTGAATTGGGACTCTAGACAAGTGAGGAGGAATAAAAAGAACCCAGTGAAGCTCAAAGAGGATTACTGACAAGCCCACGTGACAAAAGTACTCCTGACTTGCCTCTGGGAGGCCCTTGGGCACTGTCAGGACTGATCGGGCTGAAACTGGGGCAAGAAAGATATAGAGTAGAAAGGAAAATGACCTTGCACTCCTATAGATTTCAGTAGAGAGGGTTTGATTGCAGTCATCGAGCTATTAGGAAGAGGCTTGGTACCGGCTATATGTAAGATATGGGAATATGCTACGGAGACCTAATGGAAAGACCAAGACTAGCAACTCTGGGGTCACTGGTTCTTACAAACAATATGTCTTTAGTTGCCAAATTACAGAATTCATTAAACTCATTCATTGAACTCATTAAAAAGAACCTGTTCATAAGAGTCATTTGTTTGTGATTCATGGCTGACACACTGACACATTTGCATTCATCTGATGAAACCATATATAAATGCATATAAAATTCATATTTTTGCTGGCAGCTACTTTTTAAAATGTTAGATTTATTTTCAGCACCATTTTAGCTGCAGCCTGAAGCCCTGAAAAATGTAACATATGATAATGAGCCATGAACAGAAATCGGTTTACCTCGGCCCTCTTCAGCATTTCCCACTTGTTCAGGATCTTCATGGCGTAAACACGCTCGGTGTGTTTCATCTTCACCACTGCAACCTAGACAGATGAGATGAGGAGTTAGCCAATGCATACAAACAACATTAAAAGTCAGCATGATTTAGAGGCTGTGTAGGGAATTTTTATTTTCCTCATTTATTCATCGCCTGCTCTTGTGGCCCACTTAAATTGAAACCTCACAGGGAAAGAAATTCTCTGAATGAGATGCTTTTGATCTCTGATGCCTCTGAAAATCAGAAAAAGGAAAAGCTGAGACTTAAGACTGCTGACTTTTGCCTAAAAAGTGAGATGACACTGAAGAACCGGTTCATTTAGGCCATATGACTGTAGAGCATCAAAAAATGTCAAGGGTGACTGAGGTCTTCCCTGCAGGGGGAGTGACTCAATATTAGGAAAGGGACAGGTTTGAAAGGTGTGTCTTGTTGGATGTTATTCATGTGGGGTGGGGACAGCAAACACCCTGTCTGAAGAAAGACACACCAGTCAGGGAGGAGACGTATGAATGCAGACATAATGCAGTGAGGGACTGTGATATTAGTAACTGACATAAGAAAACAACATAAGATAACTTGTTACCAAGGATCCAAAACCAAACAGACAGGAGCAGTTCATAACGTTTAATTAAACTCTTTTAAAATAATTAGCAATGTATGTTAGGCTCATGACTCAAAGGAACAGTTCACTCAAAAATGAATTGTACTTTTTTTTTTTTTTTTAAATCAACAACCCATCTACTTTATTTGTACTTGGAAGACAAAAGAGAATATTTCAAGATTTTTTTTGCTCACAATACTTATTTCCACACACTGAATTGTAGTGCCTAAATTGCTGTTGTTTGTCCAAAAAATGACTCTCTATGACTCTCAATCCAGACTTAAAATGTTTTCGTCTCTTCTGTTTACCAAGGTTCAATAATACTGTAAAAAAAGTAATACTGTGAAATATTACAATTTAAAACTCTTCCATTGAATATATTTTTAAATGTCATTTTAATAAGCTGAATTTTCAGCAGTCATTACGCCAGTCTCAGTTTCACATGATCTTTCAGAAATAATTGTATATGCGGATTTGATGCTTCTTATCATTAATGTTAAAAAGTTAATTTTAATGCTTAATATTTTTTGTGGAAACTGAAATACGTTTGTTTTTAGGATTCTTCATTAATAGAAAGTTCAAAAGAACATAATTTCATTGAAATATAAATATCACCCACAAAAGAATACAAAGGCTTACTGTCCCTTTGGATCAATTTATGCATTCTTGATGAACAAAAAGGATTTATTTTCTTTAAAACAAAGAGAAGAAGAAAAAAATGTTACCCCAAACTTTTGAACAGTTGTGTACATATGGATGGACCAATTTTATTGAGATGTTTTATTTTTTTTTATCCTTTGGGAAGTGTGGCATTCAGTACACAGAACAGAGCTGCATGAACATTCCTCGAAACATCTCCTTTTGAAGAAGTCACATGAGAATAGCATAAGAATAAGCTAATTTCTGTGGAAAATAAGCCTTTAAACAGAGCAGGAGCTGTTTGTGAATCTACAATATAAACATCTCTGTGAGATTTCATCGTTTCCCCTATGACTTTTAAACATAAAACTCTGTGCGTGACCAATGTCATTCTGCTATCTTCTGTCCACTGGCTACTTGTGACTGTCCAGACGGCTAATGTTAAGTGGAGTCATGAATTTCCCTGTACTTTGCCTTGCTGCTCGGGACACATCACATGATGTGTGTTTACCCTCAGTGGAGGAACAGTGCTCCCCCTCACGTGGACCCACACCCGCATACCTGCCCACAGCACAATGTGCTGCTTCAGCAAAGAACAACAGTGCTAACTTTGCATACTAAGGGCAAATTATGAGCCCTACTGCTGTTTTCTGCTTTTCGACCCCCTTTGGAGTGTGTTTGTGCATGAATCAAAGTATTTGAAAGGTCCACGTTGACGACAAACTCAAACAGAGGTTTAATCACACAAATGCTTCTTATATGTAAGGCTACTAACCGCAGCAGATAACTGACCTCATTACAAAAACAAACCGAACCCTGAGTGCTCAGAAACCCCCCAATTCCTCCTCCCTCTGTGTCTCCTGTCCTCTTTCCCTCTCCTTTTTTAGACACATGTTTCCACAAAGGCAGTCAGCTTGACCTGATTGAAAATGCTGGGGAGGTCCATGGAGAAGGAGAGGGAGCAGGTGACCAAAGTGGACACTGCAATGTGATTGTCACCAACACACTCGTGTCCAAAGGAGAGAACATGTACGTAAGCCATAAGGTCCTAGGGGATCAAAGGTCAGAGTTCACAGAGTGATTCTGATATTCAGATCTATACAGTGTGGCGGGTGCTAAGCAACCGTGCAACCCTGAGGACAAGGAAGGGGTTGCATCACACTGAATATACAATGTAAAATTCAAAACTGGCTTTGGGCCTTAATTACGCAACAAGTGTGATAAGAACTCAGTAACACAAATTTGTAATATTGGTCCAGTTAGACTAGTAGATTTTTTTACTTGCCACATTTTCACTTTCGCACTTAACATTTGGGGAAAAAAAGAACCCATAAAATGAATAAAATAATTTTTAATATATAAATATAACTACATGTGTTTTTATTTTTTCTTATCGCATGTTTTATTATATCATAAACAGGCTAAAATAAAAATGTAAAAAAAAAAAAATTATAAAATAAAAAAAAAATAAATAAAATGTTTGCTGAAAAACTATGGCATATGGTGCAGATCATCACTAAATGGATTTCTAATATTCATTCTATTATACCTGATAATTCCAAGATGGTCACAAGTTACTCTGGATAACTTTACTCTGAGTAATTTACCATGAGTAAAATTTATGAAACAATAACATTCTAAATAAATGAATGAACAAAAATGAAAGACAAGTTAAATGTTAAAAATATGTGACCAATTAAAGACAATACTGCTGAAACAAGAGTGTAAATGATAAGGCAAGTGGCAGTCCTATGAATGAGACCAACACCCTCTCACACTGGTCCTGGGCCATCGGACCATCCCAATCAGTGCTGGCAGCCTTTGGATTCATAGTATGGAAAAAAAATAAATACCTACGGATGTCAATGGCTACCATCGAGTGTTTGGTTACCAACATTCTTCAAACTGTCGTCTTTTGTGTTCTGCGGAAGAAAGAAACTCATACACACTTTGAACAACATTAGGGTGAGTAATCTATCCCTCTTTAGCCCTGTGAAAGCTGGAAAACACTGATCTAAACAGTCTCATGCCTTTACATCCAAAAAAACATATTGCAAAATCAGTATCAGTAGGTTCTTTGAGATAAATTACAACATTCTTTTTGTTATATACCAGATTTGATTTTGGACAAGCCAACGTCAAATAATAACACTATTCAAGACGCTTCGGGGACATCAGAAGCCCTGAAATAAAACACTGAACTTCTGCCAGAGAAATGAATAAACTCTGTATTAGGACCAGCGTGTGGGTCTGTGAATCCATCTTCAGCCTGTAGTTGGCAAACAATCTTAATTATGTCAGTATACCTTCAGAGAACAGAAGCCACTGTCTTCTCTAAATCAATATGGAGGACAGGTTTTTAGTGTACTTTGACCTAAACATTCTCTACATCAGTGATTCACTGCACTCAATATGACAGATAATCAGCGCTCATCCTCAACACATAGAGCTCTCACTCTGTAGCAGTCATTACTGGCGGTTTTGTCTGACCTGTAGTGACTCACTGTGACGTTATGTAAAAAATGTCTGCACCAGTCTAGTTCTCCTTGATTCCCCTCCCTGTTCCATGTTTTTCATTTTTGCTCTATTCAACAGAATAATTATTCAGAGTCTCAGGTGAGGCAAAAAGGAGTGCCATTTAAGTATGCGTCAACCACTAGACTCTACCACAAAAAGCTAGTCTTTCAAGGGACAGTTCTGTCAAAATAAAAATGCGGTCATCAAATACACTCAATCAAATACACCTACAATGTTGTTACAAACCCAGATTACTTTCTTTTTCCAAAATGGACTGCCAAGGTCCAAAAATGACAAAAAGTAGCATAAAAGTAGCTATATGACTTGAGAGCTTTATTTAAAGTCTCCTGAAATCATACATTATCATTTCACTTTGGCAAATTAAATCTTGTGTTGCTGATCATTTGATACATTGATGATACATTGATGAACCATTTAGATTCCTATTTTAACATAATTCACTTGTAGCACTAAAAATCATTTTAGTTTTCCATGGTTTCATTTATTTAGAAAAAAAAGTAAAAAAAACTGACATTTATTGGTAAACTGCAATGACATTGGCTATGATGTAATGGAAGTAGTGACAGATATTTTCATTTCATGCAGACTTAAAGCGACAGTTCACCCAAAAACGAAAACTACCCCAGGATCTACTCATCCTCAAACCATCCTAGGTGTACATGACTTTCTTCTTTCAGACGAATACAATCGGAGTTATATTAAAATGTCCTGGCTCTTCCAAGCTTTATAATGGCAATGAATGGGTGATATTCAATAGTCCAATAGAAGTCCAATAAAGTGTGTCCATCCACAATAAAAAAAGCACTTCACATGGATCTGAGGGTTAATAAAGGCCTCCTGAAGTGAAGCAATGCATTTGTGTAAGAAAAATATCCATATTTAAAACTTTATAAACCATAATCTCTAGCTTCCGCTAACTGCCGTACGCGTGTACACGAGAGAGTGGCGTTCAAGCGGATGACGTAGGACATATTCGTCTGAAAGAAGAAAGTCATATACACCTAGGATGGCCTGAGGGTGAGTAAATCATGGGGTAATTTTCATTTTTGTGAACTATCCCGTGCAATTTTTTTCAGCTCTTCATCAACCAATATTGTATGGCTTCAGAAAACTGGTAATATAGTGCAAGAGTTGTATGGATCACTTTAAAGGTACAACATTACTGAAGACTGAAAGCTCATTTTGTGCTCATTTTCTGACTACAGTCTATGGTCAGAAAAATGGTGCTTTTTGTTATTCTTGTAACTCGACCATTCTCATTTTTATTGTATGGAAAAGAGCAGCTTGAATACTCTGTTAAAGGGGTCCTATTAGCTTTTTCACTTTTGAATTTTAGTCAGTGTGTAGTGTGTATGTTTGGGCATAAAAAAGATCTTCAAACTTACAAATATCAAAGTCCAGATATTTCGTTTTTAAAAAATCCCTTTTCAAGAACTACAATGAACGGCTCGTTTGGTTGTGTGGTTAGAACGCTGTGCTGCTGTCAGCCTCAAGTTATTCCATGCCACCTGCATAATTATGTATGTAAATATGTACGTAACAATTATGAAAACGTTTTTTTTTTTGTTTAATGATAAATTGACTTGGGACTAGTACAATAGGACAATGAGTAATCTGCCAGAATTTTACACTCAATAGGAGATACAGTGCTTCCCATAACATTGAAGTACAGGGTGTTTTTATATCACTGTATTTCTGAAGGAAACCGACTGTCTTCAGAAAATTGGATGATTGTAATGTCCCTTGCATGTAATGTCTGATAAAGCAGTGTTGTTTTTAGCGAAGCACTGCTTTCTGAACAGCCATTACCTTGGAAACCTTGATATCTGCCACTCCAACAGCGCCTCCTGCTGCCACAGAATGAGTTCGCATATATATGCTACCTGGGAAACACTGGACTATGGTATAAACAAATTCAACTGTATAACAGTTTCACTACAATTCATGTTATAATGTTAGAATTAAAAACAATAAAAATAATACATATGCACTTATCTGTACATAGTAATGCAGTTATTTTTAAGCAGTTGTTGACATCCTATCTAAATTGTGATTTAACCAAAAAAAAACAACAACAACAACAATAAGGTTACCACTCTAATATGTCTAGGAATATCCTTGCGTGCAAAGGTTCTGCACGATCCTCTTGTTCAATATTCTCTGGGTTGATATCGCTCAAAATTGATTTTCATGGCAATATTGACGCCATCCTAACTTAACACTTGCTGGTTTGGCAAGGGGCGGGGCAGTACTGAAACACTGTCTTAGCTGTTCGCCAATCACAACGCACTGGGACAGCTAACCAATCACAACACATTTTGTTTTTCAGAAGGCGGGCGTTCATCAAAACCGGAACTAATTGAGCTGTTTGTGCCAGACTGGGGAGAAAGGTATTGTAATAATGTAAAATATGTAAAAAATAATGTGTTTTTCGAACAACCAAATATGAGAGCCTGTTCTAGTACACCCCAAAAACAAAATCAAGACCTTGTAAAAGAGCATAATAGGACCCCTTTAAACATCTGCTTTGGTACTTGCCAGAAGAAAGAATGTCAAGCGGGCAAGTCGACATTAGATTGAAAAAAAAGTGCTCATTTGCATTTTTGAGTGAACTATACCTTTAAGTAGTCCCAAATTCCAGGCCTTCAGCTGGCACCACACCATCAATCATAAACAGGAAATGCAAGAGATTTATCTGGAAGAACATCCTGTAACGTTAGAGCCACAGGAAACGGCTGGGAGAGGGAACAAAACAGCAGCACTACGTTCACACATGAGTCTGAGTGCTCTGAAACCGACACAAGCTGCAGCACACAGTAACAGTAGCCTGGCTTGATGATAACAGAAAGACTGCAAACCCCCCCAAAGATCTGAATCATCATTAGACCCACATGATGCTCACAAAAAAAAATAAAAGCCCAGGGACTGAGCAGGAAGGGTTATTGAGGTCTCGGGGGCTGAGGAGGGGACAATGAACAGCACAAATTACATGCGGAGTGAAACGCTATTTTTATGAAAGTCACTCCTTAGAGATGGTTCTGGTTTCCTGAACCTTTCCTGGAAGCTGCACCGTCCTGCCCTGCTTCCTGTGCCACAACTGACATTCCTGACAGGAATCTACGGTAAGGAGGCGAACTTGGTTGTAAAGAGCATTTAGACGAACACTTCATCTGCTCACATGTATGTCCTCTTCCCTGTTTTTGTCATCAACTAAGAGACAGTAAACACTAAGTGGAATCAAATCAAAACCAATCGATAAACACTGGAACTTAACCACAGACCAAGCAGATCTCCCCCCAAAATAAAGTCTTAATCAGCTTCTGAATCATCCTATATTCTTTTGTTACAGCAAAATTAACTTCTGTTCATCAAAAGAAATAGCTGAAGTATAAAATTGGAGACACAACATTCATTTAAGAGGGAGGTGTAATGACAGCAAAAATGTGTGACACAGCAAAATGTTTCTCTCCTAACTCAGAAATATCTGATAATGTGCATCGCCATATGATAGTTCATCTTCACTGTGAATTTCTGTGAAGTTAGTTTCAGGCTAAATCAATAATTCTTTTATTTTAAAATGTCATTTTAAAGCTACAATCTTACTTGTCTGTTTTTTTGTTAAGTTGGACTTACAGACCTATATAATGTGATTGTAGCATGGCTTCGTTTAGCAAGTACACACATTAATCAGACTAGCATAAGCATTGTGTGTTTGATGTTTGATTTTATTTGATCACACATGGTGTTATATATAATTGGACAGTCAGATGGAGACTGTAGAGTGCAAAAGAGCAACAGTCCCAATTCTTTAGCAGCCTGGTTTCTGGAAGTATTTTTCCCTTTAATTTTCAATAGGGGATGTTAGAAGTAATTAGGAGTTATAAAGCCATGAACCAAACTAACCAGCTACGAGATAAATCGCAACATTACAAAGGAATTTGAAAAGTAAAAGTATTTGAAAAGACAAAGGTAAAATGGCTTTAATGACCGAAACAACTACAATTCCATGAAGCATTGCAAAAGTCACGTGACGTGTAGCCAAGTATGGTGTCCCATACTCAGAATTTGTGTTCTGCATTTAACCCATCCAAGTGCACACACACAGCAGTGAGTAGTGAACACACTACATATACACACACACACACACACACACACCACACACCAAACACACACACCACACACACACACACACCCACACCCGGAGCAGTGGGCAGCCATTTTTGCTGCGGTGCCCGGGGAGCAGTTGGGGGTTCGGGGCCTTGCTCAAGGGTCTCACCTCAGTAAGGGTATTGAAGGTGGAAGAGAGCGCTGTACATTCACTCCCCCCACCCACAATCCCTGCCGGTACCAAAACTCGAACCCGCAAACTTTGGATTATAAATCCGACTCTCTAACCATTAGGCCACGACTGCCCCCATTGTGGCAAACAACAGAGAAACATAAAGCAAAGAGCAATCTAATTCCATTGTGGTGAAAAGGAGGAAGATAAAAAAGCAAAAAAAAGGAAAATGTAGCAGTGATAGAAGACAGATTGGTAAAGAAAAAGAAAAGCGCACTGTGTGTGTAGTGAATAGTCCAAGTGTTGTACTGCAGGAACAAGTAGTACATTCCCCTGTAAAACAAACGAGCCGTCTAAAATGCTTAGATTTGTGCCGGCCCAAGAATAGCAGTCCAACGCCAGGCCGAGATCCCCGGGGAACTGGCAGGGGGGAGAGCAGGGAAACTCGGATGAGGAAGGGGTTTGGTTTGTGGCTGCTGATGAGATTCTTAAGGGGGACATGAATACTTCGCTGATAGTTTGGGGTTTTCATTGGACACACAAAATGAGTCATGAAAACAAAACTTCGAAATACCGAAAACAAACCACACAATATGGCAAAAGCTGCAGTGATTCAGAGGTGATTTCCCTGCACTTTTAAGCATGCCAAAAAGGCAGCGAGGGTTCGCAGAGTTCCTTACCTCTCCGAAGGCTCCCCTGCCAATCACTTTGAGCATCTCGAAGTCATCTCTGTGAAGCCGCATCTCCTTCACGGTGGTTGTGAACGGCTTCACTGTAAAGAGAGACAGAAAGAATTAGTTATGATCATTAGTTATGATCTATACTTTGAAATGGCCAATGGAGAAAGATGCTGGCACAGCCATTCTAAGTAATCCTTGACTTGATGCACCAATATTAAAATGCTGGTGGATACAGATAAACTGATAATTATAATATATCATTCTAATTTAAAATTATGGCCAAAGTTGTTTTAAACACTACAAGTGAATTCAGTACAGAAAAATAATGTATAGTATAAAAATGGATATTCATTTTGAGATTGTATAAAGATTTAACAGAGTTATTAAATTAGTGTTTTCAAAAGATTAACTTATCAGGAATGGGAACGAGAAAAAATGAAATGCATTTATGTAAATGTATTTATTTTTTAATTGATTTATTTATTCATGTAAATGTATTGCTTAATTTACGTAAATATGTTTATGCAAATTAATTTAAAATTAAATAAAAGTGGCAAGAAAACTGCTATGGTACTGACATAATAACATGATCGTCTCATTATAAGAGTATGTATAAATGTGCTACTGAAATTATGGATTTTGATCTAAACGTCACCACAATCTGAACACAATCGGAGTGACTTCATCAAATCCAGCAGTAAAGAGATTAAAGGAAAAATGTAACCTAAACAGTGTGCATCAAATTTCATGTTGTCAAACTGTCGTCCATCCTGCTTTACGAGGCACCGCTAGAGACCTGGCGAGCCCCCAAGACACGGCTAAGCCAGCCTGAACGCCTCACCATATGAGGACATATGCTGAGTCTCATGTAGTTACAAAAGACATTAATCACTCATAAGTGCTCTAAAGTCTAAACACACAGCAGGCCTGCGCCTCAGCCGTTAGACGGAACCGCACGCTTGGAGCTGCATGGAAAGATCATCATCTGCTTTTAATGAGAAGATCCTTCAAAGTGGCCCAGCATCTATTGACGGCTTTACAGCCCAGCGCACTGGAATGTCACTCCAAAGACAGCAACGACAAAAAGAAAAAAAAATCTTGATATTATCGCTCATTTAGGAAACTACTAGTATTAACAGCACCACTGATAACAGAAGTTCATAAACTGGTGGTGCACCACTGTGTCTCTTAACCCACTGACCACGCAAAGCGGTTCTTCCGGTTACCTACTCTCAGCCTCAGACAGGACACCGTGGGCCATTCAGGCAAAAAACTGCCTTTCATATTCAAAATTGTATGCTTTGTTTTTCATACATGTAATCTGATAATCCTCTCAGCCCCCAAATATAATAAGGCATTTCTCTAAGTCTCCAGGCCCATGTATTCTCAATTACAATAAACTCTCATCGCTAACTGTACTAAATCTGTACTAAATGGCAACATCAGAACACCAGCTGCAGGACTGAAAATATGAAAACAAGCTGCTAGAAAAGTTCCTGCGGCCAACAGAAACAAAGAGGCAAAAGTGAAACTATGAAGTCTGTAGTCAGTGAAACTTTTTTTTTATATACTTTTATTCAGCAAGGACACATTCAATTGATCTACAGTGACAGTAGTGACATTTCTAATGTTACAAAAGAATTCTAGAGAATTTCGATTTCAAATAAATGCTGTTCTTTTGAACTTTCTATTAAGCACGAATCCTGAAAAAAAAATGCATCATTTGTTTACACAAAAACATTTGCAGCACTACTGTTTTTTAAAATAGCTAATTATAAGAAATGTTTCTTGAGCAGCAAATCATCAAATTAGAATGATTTCTGAAAGATGAAGTGACACTGAAGACTAAATGACTAATTTGGTCCAGTTTTTGTGTAAGTGTCTTTGCCGGTCATGCTGTATCACTTCCTGCATCCAGAGGAGCTGTGCAGTTAGCATGCATGCTCCATTAGACGAGACACTTGAGCCCTGTGCACAAAGATTAGACTGTGATGGATGAAGCAGTGAACCGTCCTCCTCACATGACAGACACTGTAACACCAATCACCGTAGCTGCTACTCTCATTAATACAGTCCCACACATCATCTAATGATGTCTTCATGGAGGACATGCCTGACCTGACGTATAAAAGCTCCAGCTTTATGAGTTTAAAATAGACTGCATTATCCCATGTGTATCAGAGCGGAGCATCTCCAATCAATATGACACAATTAAATATTTAACAATGATGACGGGTCACAGCAAAACTAAAGCCAAATAAATATACTATGTTACTCCCTATTTTATGTCAAGTTACTTTAATTTTGTTGGTAACATTTTACAATAATGGTCCATTTGTAAACTACATTAGCTAACATGAACTAACAATAAAAAAATATTCTTTCTTTAATCTCAGCATTTACTAACACATTATTCAATTGTAATAAGTTTAATAACATTAATAAAAGTTATATCTGTTAATATTACAGTAACACTTTTGCAGTGCCACTTATTTTTTTGTGGTAAGGCCAGTGAAAATGTTGGCAGAGCAAGTAAAAATTTGAACTTCCAGTCCATTAGAAAAAATCCTTAGAATTGAGCTCTGCTAATGCTGTAAAATATAAATCAGAGTCAGTTGGTAACACATTACTATAATATTCAAGGGTAAAATTAACTGATTTGTTTACAAACACTTAAATTACGCTCAATTAAGTTTTTCTAATAATTAAAGCTATAATACTAACTTTACAATTACATAATTATATTTCTACTCAAATTCTTTCTTTCTTTTTTTTTATACAAACATTTAAATGGTGGCTTGACGGATTAAATTGTGAAGAACAGTAAAAATTATAAAGAATTTTATACGGTGCATATATTTCGCAAAATTATGCTCTCTATAGTTAATTTTTCTAGCTGACTAACGAGTTTATGGTCACCAAATGTGTTTTCTTTTTAGGTTAATATGTCATTACATGACATATTGTTTACAAGCTGTTATGCTGACGTCTTTCAACGGTTGAAACACTGATTGAGCGATTGAAACACTGATCCACTCGGATACGCTGTTTACGCTTTGATTTGAACGAAAACAACGTATCCGCGTGGCCAGCTGACACAAAACAGCATACTCAATAGGGTTGGGCCAATAGACGATGCCATCGTCCATCACCAGTGGCTGACAGACATCACAATGTTGAGCCAGCATCGTGATCCCCCACCCCCTCATACCCCCCGCAATCCGCCGCATCCCAACTCCATGTTCGGAAAGGAAATTAAGTGTACTACGGAAACACTAAAGGGAATAAATAGCCTACGAGATGGCTATTTCTTCATTAAATAACTTAAAGTAATTTGAAAACCTTGTGTGAGATGTAATTTCGCAAACAGCGTGAGTGAATCACCGCGCGCGCTGTCTCTCAAAATACGCAAATGGCTTTAAATCACCACACATCGCATCTGTCTATAAGCGAGCAGCACGTGGCACAGTTGACACAGGAATTGTCACTTGCACAATCGAGGCAGTGTCACATCATCACTAAAGTTTATAAATTGCATTACTTTTTAATTCTTGCCAGTATTTAACCATTCAGTGCTCGCGCGCTCTCCTGGAGACCGTACGCTAATGCACACTCGCAGCACACACACATAATTCCAGGTTCACATTACTCCGTTTGCAGTGAATGTGGTGCTTATTTTTTTCCGCGCTCATGTTAACAGATTGAAGCATTCACTGCACACGGTTGAGGTCCGGCAGTGCGTTCCAGGAGCGTGCGTCTGCTGCAGTGCAGAGATAGTTTCCGCACCAAGTCTATTTTTGCTGCGCTGCAAATTAAAGTAACAGCGCATTGTTTGCAGTAAATATGAACATGGATTGACACGAAAATGTAGTAATTACACCATAAATGCATATTATTAAAGTCTACTGCGTTTCACAGTCAACACATATGGCTTTTTGGCTAGGCTTAAAGGGAAAGAGAACTTTAGATAAACAAGGCAATAATAGATGGCACTCGTGGAGGTAGAAAAACAAAGATCTTTACGAACCGCAGGATTGCTTGTAATAAAGATTTAAATGCAAAAGGCAGTAGAGCTGACTATTTCTGTCAGTGGTAAGTTTGTGATAACGTAAGAAAAAAGTAGTTTAAATGTTTTGCCACTTGCTTGAGCAACATAATATATAAATCTAGAAGTAAATGCAAAAGTAAAAAGCATTGAATAATGTGTTGCTTATATTTATTGTGTTTAAACATGTCTGTGAAAGATTGCATTACTGTACTGTGTAAAAAAAGAATTACAATGCTGAAAAAGCATTTTCAGTGACAATGTTTGGATTTGAAATCAAAATAATGGAAAAATATTGTGTTTGTGGTAAATAGCCACAGATCAGTAGCAGACTCCTGTGTGAAAGCTGCTTCTCCTCTCACAAGAGTCACCTAAGAGGGGAATTCCCCCCCCCCATTTTCAAAAATTTAATTCAGGCCCTGAATAAATGTCTAAAAATCCTGATTGGAGTATCACTATAAATAGTTATAAATGATAAAAAGAAGGCTTTAAAAAGAGCGTAGCACCGTGGGGATGGTATTGGCAGAAGATACGACTTTCTGGGGCTCGGGGCCTCAAAATCTGACGGAGACCCCTAGTAATTCACTAAATTGTAGGCATCAGGGAGCCGCTATTAATATGCGGTGCATTGAAACTGCTTTCGAATGCGCGCTCGCATTTTACTTTCACTTTCGAGATTTGCGATCACAAGGACTCTATACTATGGATCGGCAGTACCTACCCCACATTTTACAAGATTAGATATTTGGCAGTGGTGCTCAGTATCTGAAAATCATTCGCCATTGTCCTATTAGTCATCTCTCCTTACTCCATGTATGTGGTAAGTGAACCTTCATGTACTGTAATGTAATAGTCTACCGCTAGCAAGCGGCTAACCATGTCCCTTTAGTGGCTCCGTAGAACGCGTTATTTGTTTTCCATGCCTTTCTGCATACGATTCACGCTTCGGGCACACCTTCTAACCCCACCCCGATGTCATCATCCATCCCGATGTTTCACTGTAGACATCGCCCAACCCTAATACGCAATTTACCTTCAGTGGACACTCTCCAAAATGGCACCAGGGTGACGCGGAGTAGGGATGGGCATTCCAAGCAAAAATAATATTCGAAAATCGCTGGGTATTATTCGATTATTATTTAAAAAAAAATCGCACCCCTCCCCCGCATGCATGCACAAACACCCATGAACAGATAGAGAGCGAGAGAGACGGGATTCACGCTTTCAATCTGTATGATAAACTATTTAATTCAAAAGATAGGCTACCTTAACTCAAGCCATAAAATGATTATAACGTGCTGAAACCTATTAATATAATAAACACAACCGAATGACGGCACTCAACAGTCAAACAGTCCGTCGATTAGCATAAATCAACTGCTCATAAGGCTAGGACATTTCCATTTAATTGAATCCAATCCAATTGAATCCCTAAAGGGAATAAATATGAGATGGGAGGAAAAATATATTTCAATATCTTCTGTCGCAATTATATTGTTGGGTAATTATACTGTATATAAACTGCGGGCATCAGGGAGCCATTATTAATACGCGGGGCATTGAAATCTCTTATGAACGCACGCTTGTTTTTTACTTTCACTTCCGAGATTCGCGATCACACCTACGGAGCAGCACTTGGCAGTATCTTAAATAAATACCAAGCACATTCTCTAAAGAGTTAGAGTTTCAGTGGTGCTCGGACTGCATAACCTCACCTTATCATCATAGGGTGCCAATCATCTCTCCTTACTCTGTTTATGTGGTAAGTGAAATGTTATGTACTGTAATGTAACAGGCAACCGCTAGCAAGCGGCTAACCATGTCCCTATAGTGGCTCCGTAGAACGCGTTCTTCGTTTTCCACGCCTTTCTGAATACGTATTCAGCCACACCTCTAACCCAGTTGGGGGTGTTTGTGGTCCGCACAGAGCTAGTTTTTAACATCGTCCCAAGTTACTGTAACCGTTATATGCTACACAAGTCTTCTTTTATGCCACGCAAGTCAGTGTGCGCGTGAGACAATAATGTGTTCTTGTGTTGTCTTAGACAGTTTTTTAGCGCCACCCTCTGCTTACATGAACGAATCACCACCGCATCAGCACAGAAAACATGGGGACATTTTTTAAGACAATAATCACACAACCTATTCAATATTCTATAATTAAATCAACTAATCGAATATTAGAAAATCGTGACCCTTCCCTACAGCGGGGAGACGAATTGTTGAATAAAAGACGTTATTTTTTTTTTCTTTTGCGCACAAAAAGTATTCTCGTAGCTTTGTAAAATTACGGTTGAACCCCTGATGTCACATGGATTATTTTACCGATCTCCTTGCTACGTTTCTGGGCCTTGATCGTGCAAGGACCCTTGCTGTCTATGGGAGGGTCAGAGAGCTCTCAGATTCCATCAAAAATATCTTAATTTGTGTTCCGAAGATGAACGGAGGTCTTACGGATTTGGAACAACATGAGGGCGAGTAATTAATGACAAAATTTTCATTTTTGGGTGAACTATCCCTTTAACTAACAGGACCTTATTCACTGAAAAAAAATTGCTGTCAAACAATTTTCACTCAGAAATTGCTAGTAAATTTTACAAATAATTAGATAAATAAGTAACATATTGCAGTAGAAAGACTGAAATAGTATTTTCCAGTTCTTTAAAAAATTTATTTACAACTTCAAAAAAAAATAAAACATTTTCACACTGTTATAAATTGTTAATGTTTTGTTTAATGCAGCTCCAATTTGTAAAGGTGGTTTTAGTGTCATTAAAATATCACATTTCCCCCCCTCACACAAATAATAGGAATTAAAAAAAAGCTTAAAGCACCAAGGACATTGATCTTCATTTACAGTTGGGTTGATTTATTATGTCAATTGTAGGAATCAGACCACTCTATGTTGGCGTATAGAGCCACTCACTTCCAAACAAACAGCGATTTGAATGACTGTGGCTCTCTGCATGGAAATCTTTCCCAACATCACGCCACTGTAAGCATCCAAGCATATGATTCCAAAGCAGCCGGAGCAGATGACCAACAGGACAACATTAGTTTTACATTTCACAACTAACCGAGTCATTCGTAGAAGTGATTTTTTGCAACTGAGGAGATGAGAAGACTATTGTTCAGAGTGAGCCATAGGGAGCGGGACGCTTTCCTCCAGCTCTGGATAACACAGCCCACACAGTTCTGCCATACCGACCAGGTCACATCACAGAGCTAGAGAGGCCACACTACGATCAGGGGATTAAAAATGTTTATTACCAAGCCATTGGTTAGTGCAGTCATGAAAAATGCCATTACATAACTCTGAATACGTGTATAAACATAAGAGAGAGAGAGAGAACGGAAGAATCAAGAACATGTTGCCTGAAATAAATTGTGTTCTTAGATGTAATGAAAGAGTTGTATGAAAACAAACTGCCATCTGTGGATGATCTGGGAGGTCTTTATTTCCTCTTCCTTTGACTGGATGTGTTTCTTATTCTTAAAGAAATAAACATTTCTAATAACCTATAATTCAATAATGCTAATCATATTTCACAAAGTAGACTAAACCTAGTAGGTATAAATTAAGTAGGCCAATATTATTACAAATAAGTGAGCTATAATTTAACTGAATTATATCATTAAATATATAGATGTAATTTTTTGTTGTTAAAATACCAGTATCCTTCTCACAGCAGTTTTCAAATAGTTTGTAGCCAGAGTAATATTAAACGAAGTGTAATAAACATAAATTAAATAAATGTTTTGTGCCATTAAGATTAAATAGTATTTTTGATCTAATAAATTCAGCCTTGGTGAGCACCGACCAAAACTTTTGAACAGCAGTAGGCAGCAAAGTGTTCAAAGATATAAAATAGTGACTGCTTTGTGGCGTGAAAATTGTTTGTCTGTGTTTCATTCACCTGGTTTTCAACATCCACACACTCTTCATTGAGCAAGACACTTGAAAACGACATACTTTGAGACCCTGATCAGCTCTGGAGCTCAAAGTGTTGCTTTAGATGCTGATTCTCCCTAGTAACACATCTTTTATTTATTAATTGGCCTGGTGTGCATCTTAACACGTGTGCCATAGATTAGCATATCTAAAACAAGGTCAAACCTAAGATTCTTGCTATTAATGCAAAGTAGGACTAATATAAATTGGTGTGAATTATAATAAAATAATCCTGCATCTCATTTAAATGTTAGGTCAAGTATTTTTTGAGGAAGTGGACAGCATTTCCTGGCGATTTAAAGCAGTGCACCAGTCTGTGACCGTACATAATACATGCCTCGGAAATCCTAAACCTGTGCTCCACTGTACTACTGAGCATCCAGTGGCTGCTGAAGATGAATCTATATTCAGTGAGTAACAAGCATATTCACTCAGAGACCGCAGACAGGAGCCGGGGAGCAGAAAATGGAGGCTTGCTATCATTACGAGGCACAAGTCACCCAGACAGTGTCTCGTGAGATTCAGAACACAGCCCTTCTGAGCAACAGATCCAATGAGCCATAGATGATCACTGCTAACTCAGCTTTCATTCAAAGAAAAACTAGGTCGAATACTTAATGCAAGAGTAGTTTTGAACACGCATTTAAGAAATGATCACCAGGGGACACATTAAAAATCAAACTTGACTTTAATGGGACACAACTGCAGCCTGGAAGTGAGAACAACCACTGTCACAACAGTGATTTTCCAAGTGGTTTCATGACTTTATTAACCCTGATCAATTGGACTGAATGAGAGACGTTTACAGTAATCCGCTCAAGCCACTTGGCCAAGGACAAGGCCGAACTTCAAAGACATTTTCTGGATCATGCTTTGGCAATGGCATGATAGCAACCAGTGTAAACTTTTACTGGACACGTCTGAAATTTTCCATAGCTGCATTATGACCCCTTTGAACTATGACCATGCTGGATCATTTAAATTAAAAATAAGACAATAATTATTAACATACTTCAGCCAATAAATGGCTTTTATTAAAATGCTGTGGTTTTCAATGTAAATAAAATAAAAATAAAAAACAAAACAAAAATAAAAACAATGTGTGAGTTTTGTGACAAGTGAGTCCTATTAGACCCTATATGCTAATGTTTAAAAGTATAGAGTCAATACGATTTTGGTCTCCTATGCTGACCAAGTCACTATTTTTATTCTATAAAAAAATGCAATGAAAACCGTAATACAATTTAAGTATTATAGTTATTTTCTATATTATATATATATTCTATATTTAAATTTTTTTATTTATTGCTGTGATTTTCAGCATCATTACTCCAATCTTCAGTGTCACAAGATCCTTCAGAAATCATTCAAATATGCTGATTTTCTGCTCAAGAAACATTTCTTATTATCGATGTTGAAAACAGTTGTGCTGCTTAATATTTGTGGGAATCATGATACTAAGGATTCTTTTAAATCTTTTGCAACATTATGCATACTTTTTTTGGAAGTAGCTTGACGATACTTCCAATAAAAATGACTGTAGTGTATAAGTCCAAGAGCTTGATCAAAAACACCTCTAACTTTACACTAAATGTGCAAACCCTGAAGACATTAAGAACCACATGAAGACCAACATATGATCTCTGACAATTCTTGGAGGACTCACTGTGGTGTGGTCAATATCATGAAGAGTGCCTTACTGATGGGCTCAATCAGTGAGTAAGCCTGACTGCCACTAAATGGCCTATTAAACATTGATGAGGAAGTCATTCAGAGACAGCCGTGGAGGGACTGATGACTACTAGACAGTTTGGCTGGCTGCAGGAGGTAAAAGCATCAGGGCCTCGCCCCGGGTTAATCCATTATCCTGCACCAGCTGCCATACAACCCCAGCCCCCACCAAAACAGCCATTTACTGGCAGCTTCCAACTGTAAGACTCACTGCCATGCAGACCAGTGCTGGACACGTGGCTGGATAATCACACCAGCTCACCTAGTTTTGAGGTGGGCTGGAGTAATGCTTCTCATCTAGATATAGAGACAAGTTAGATGGCAGAGAGGTTAACATGGGTTTACAACCAACATCTACTTCAAGACTGCTTTCAGGGAAATCAAATATTTTCTCACATACCATTTGAGAAAAAAAAAATCTTAACCCTAGGCTTGTCTTTCAGGTTCAGATTTTCTCTGACAAAAGACAAATGAAGGTTACATTTTAACCCATATTAAAGGGATAGTTCACCCAAAAATGAAAATTTGATGTTTATCTGCTTACCCCCAGGGCATCCAAGATGTAGGTGACTTTGTTTCTTCAGCAGAACACATTTGATGATTTTTAAGTCCAACCGTTGGAGTCTATCAGTCTTATAATGGATCGCAATGGTAACAAAGTCTATGAGAGTAAAAAAAACATGCACAGACAAATCCAAATTAAACCCTGCGGCTCGTGACGACACATTGATGTCCCAAAACACGAAAAGATCGGTTTGTGCCAGAAACCGAACAGTATTTATATAATTTTTTACCTCTAATACAACACAATGTCCAACTGTCTTTGGGCGCGCGCAAGGCATCCGGTGCGTGAGGTGTGTACGCTCTCTGGCGTAGTTTACATTAATGGGTGTTGTCGCGGGAGGAGCAAACAACAGACACCGTTTATTAACAGAAAATAAACAAAGTGTCCAGAAAAAGGGAATCAAGTGTCCAAAATAAACAGGGTATATGGTGTCCTCGTCGTGCTGCGGGGTTCGTGCAGGGAAGGGCAGTGTTCAGGAAGGAGGGGTCCAGGTAAGGGGCGGAGTCCAGCGGCCGCACGCGCTCCCATCTCCGGTCCGGGGCGCGAGGGGCGGTGGGTTCTATCAGCGGCTTCGTCCTTCTCTGCTCACGGCGCTTGAAGGGACTAGATGGCTCAGCATCCTTGCCCGACGGCCGTGTAAAGGGTGTGGTTCTCGTCCGGACTGCGGGTCCGGTAGCTCACGACTCTGGTGGCACGGGAGTCTCTCTACGCACCCCTCCTGGACCCACGAGGACACCAGCATTCACGGGGAAGAGACCGGTCTCCCGAGAAGAGGCACAATCGGCATTTAAACATCGGCGGCGATGAGACTCCATTCGGTTCAGGTGTGCCCCACTCACCACCGCCTCCGCCGCCCTTGCTTAGTTCAGAGCCCTCCTCTCTCACCACATCCCCGCATGTCGGGAGCCTGGCGAAGGGATCGACCAATAGTGACGGTATGCTGATTATTAGGGGGAGGTCAGGCCAACTCGTCACAGGTGTTGTATATCCATGATGCCGCCGAAATCCAATCGAACCCTCAACTTCAGGCAGCAGAGCTCAAAGTCGGTTTGAAACAATCCGTATCAGCGCAAGTAACGTACCCATTTTTGATTAGCTGTTCGTACCTAGCTAATGACCTGTGCCCTGTGTAACACATGAGTCGACGTATACCTCGAGCGTCCTTCTGGCGCTTGCGTGAAACCGTAACAGGCCAGAGCGCGTACACACTACGCACCTAATCCGCTGCGCGTTGTCTAAAGCAGTTGACATGTGGTGTATACAGGTCAAAAAACTTTATAATACTGTTTCGGTTTCTGTCACAAACCGATCGTGTTTCGTGTCTTAGGGACATCATGTGCCGTCAATCGAGCCGCCATGGTTTTACTTTGGATATTGTCTTGCATGTTGTTTTTACACTCCTAGACTTGTAACCTTGCCATCCCTTATACGCCTGATAACGCAACGGTTAGCTTAAAAAGCCTCAAATGTCTCTCGGAATAAACAAGATCACCTACATCTTGGCTGCCCGCCTGGGTCCTAACAGATAACATCAATTCTTCAGTTTTCATTTGGTGAACTCTCCCTTGACCCATATACAGTGGTGGAAAAAAGTATTTAGTCAGCCACCATTTGTGCAAGTTCTCCCACTTAAAGATGAGAGAGGCCTGTAATTTTCTTCATATGTATACCTCAACTATGAGAGAAAAAAAAAATCCAGAAAATCACAATCCAAAATCACCTTGTAGGCTTTTAAAGAATTTATTTGCAATTATGGTTGGAAAATAAGTATTTAGGTTCCAATAACAAACTTTCCATCTATACATCTTCGTTATATACCGTTGTTGGCAATGAACAGAGGTCAACGAACGTTTTCTGTAAGTCTTCAAAGGTTGTCCACAGAATCGCTCGTCCTGCTAGGTACCATCCCTGTTGGCCCACTCCTCCCTAACTGTGCTAGATCATCAACCTCTTAGAGCAGTAGTTTTGGCGGCGCTTCGCGTGGGCCACCACGGATTTTCTCACTCCCTCCAAAGATGTTTCCATCTGGGTTAGAATCTGGATGACTGGCTACTCATGGACTCTCCTGGAGTCAGGACCTTTTAAATGCAGCACTCTTACGAAGGCCACCTCCTTCGATTGCCTCTATCGTCTGATGGTCTCTCGGGTATCTACTGTCCCTAATCGGGTCTGTAAAGACCCAGCCCAAACGTTTCATCTTCCTGCCCTTTTCGCCTGATTGTCCACTAGTAGCCCTGTGTTCCACTCAACAATCTCACGATTCATGGACCCCATTCCCTTACTTCATCTCTTTCCGATTTAACCACTGGGCTCCCGTCGTCCTGGTTCCCTTTGCAGAAACAGCCCGCAAAGCATGAAATGTTCCACCCCCATGCTCTCTAGGGTAGGTCTGGTGTTTCTTTGGATGCAACTCCCTTCTGTCCCTCCTCCAAACACGACAATTTGAGTTTTTACCAAAAAGTTATATTATGGTTTCATCTGACCATATGACATTCACCCAATCCTCTTCTGGATCATCCAAAATGCTCTCTAGCAAACTTCAGACAAGCCTGGACATGTACTGGCTTAAGCAGGGGACACGTCTGGCACTGCAAGATTTCAGTCCCTGGCGGCGCAGTGTGTTACTGATGGTAGCCTTTGTTACTTGTCCGCAGCTCTCTGCAGGTCATTCACTCGTCCCCCCGTGTGTTCTTGTGGTCATTTTTACCCCACGGGGTGAGATCTTGCGTGGGCCCCAGATCGAGGGAGATTATCAGTGGTCTTGTATGTCTTCCATTTTTCTAATAATTGCTCCCACAGTTGATTTTTCACACCAAGCTGCTTACCTATTGCAGATTCAGTCTTCCCAGCCTGGTGCAGGTCTACAATTTTTTTTCTGTTGTCCTTTGACAGCTCTTTGGTCTTGTCTATGGTGGAGTTTGGAGTGTGACTGTTGGAGGTTGTGGACAGGTGTCTTTTATATTGATAACGAGTTCAAACAGATGCCATTCATACAGGTAACGAGTGGAGGACAGAGGAGCCTCTTAAAGAAGTTGTTTCAGGTCTGTGAGAGCCAGAAATCTTGCTTGTTTGTAGGTGACCAAATACTTATTTTACCGAGTTTTTTTACCAATTAATTCTTTAAAAATCCTAAAATTTGATTTTCTGGATTTTTTTTTTTTTTCATTTTGTCTCTCATAGTTGAGGTTATACCTATGATGAAAATTACAGGCCTCTCTCATCTTTTTAAGTGGGAGAACTTGCACAATTGGTGGCTGACTAAATACTTTTTTGCCCCACTGTAGTTGTGTAGTTTGAGATAAAACAAGGGGAAGGGTTTAACACTTTTAATCATTTAATTTAAAAAAATCAAAGACAGCTCAATTAAATACAAGTATTTATGACTTTTAGGGTTGATGCATGTTTTTTTTATCTGTCATATGCATCCACTAGTAAAGCCCAGGGAAATCTTACTCTTGTGGTAACGGGTTTTTTTTTATGCTTATAATAATCTATTCAAAATCCACACTTAATTTAACACACAGTATCTGCTGTCTCTGGTAACCGCTCAGCTCAAGTACAGATTTCTGCAGAACAAACCAAAAAACAACTTCCCCTTATAATGACCCAGTCCACAACTTCTCCTTCTGTGGGTTTAAAATAAGCTTATATGACACTGAGAGAGTTCAATACTCTGGCTATGCCTTACACCTCCAGTCGCGAGTAGATCGGATCCTACACAGGTTAGCGCGCGTGCGCGTCAGCCTCCTCCATAGGTCCCGATGCCGTTTGTGCGTAGTATCACAGCTTGAGCGGCAGATCATGAACAGCCTCGGCCGTCTGACGCGGATTCTCGCCGCGTGGGGCCTAGAGGAGCAAGTATGACAGCGAGCATGCCTACAGACTAACAGGCTGTGGTGTTGCTCCTCCTAAGCTTCTGAATTTGCGGACTATGCCAACATGCAATGTATAAACAGTACCTTCTCAAATGAGTCGGTTGGTGACGCCTTAATCATTGTAAGATAACTAACTTCACACAGCCGTCCAAACCAAACATCAATAATGTACTTCTTTTATCCCAGGTACGGAAACACGAACCGATACGGGAGCTTTTGACAATGCGCTGTAACCCGCAGCTCTTGCCAATTACCTTTTTTTGACTTCTGGCTTTGTCCTGCCATCGCCGTCGAAGCTTAAGTTGCATACATTTTTCTTTAGTTTTAATTTGCCTTACTATCGATCTGACCCAGTAGACACCATAACCCACTCTGTCTCTCTCTTGCCTTTTTAAGGTGGGTGTTTACCGCAGTTTGGCGATAGCAGGTGCTGATTGGGAGAACGTAGGTCGAGGCTCTCTTCCAGCCCAGGGCACGTAAGACCTCCTGCAACTCAATGCTCGTGCTCATCTCTATCTCCTGGAACACCGCTCCCCTTAAATACTCGCATCCTCCCTCATGCCTATCGTGTGCCGGTTCTTTTCATGCGATTAGTCACAACGCGCTACACGTCTTCAAATTCTTCGCGCGACTCTCTCAAGTCCGTCGAGCGTTTCCCCTCGCTTTCAACTGCTGCGGCCCGTGCCGTGGTGCGCCCGGCCGGCAGGTTGCACGGACGGTGTGGCGTGTGGGTGGCTCCGCGCGTCGTCGGTCGGCTCGCCTCGCGTCCCCTGCCCTGTCGATGGCCCTCGACTCTGCGCACCCCACGGCCCTCGCGATTAATCGCACAGCCCTACATTAAAGACAAAGATTTATGCAGTGAAGATCAGTGAATCATAGCAATAAAACTAAGCCTTTTGATCCTAAAGTCCACACTGCGTGAGTTAAAAAAAAGAACATTATTCAACTAATATTGCAATAACTAATCAACAATGAAAATTGTACAATGCATTTCATTATCAATTAATGGGGTCTTGCAAGCACATTTTACATTGTATTCTTTAAATTTTATTATATGTTTTTATCTATTGTTTTGCACAAAGATAAATAATTTACAATTTTACCTTTTTGGATGGCAAAATATGAAGCATCACAAATGCATAATAAATTCTATAAAATAATTGTAGTTTTCTTCAATAGTCATAATCAGGTTATTATGTGATAATTACAACAGGCCTAGTCGCAGGCCTACTTTTAATACAAAGGTACAGACTTATCACATCTACCAGACAGCTCTTGATTTAATCAGTGTGTGAACTGAGGGCAAAAACTACCCACAAACATTCTTATCCAACAGCAGAAAACCACAATAGCTGCTCCTGCTAAGATCGCTTGATGCAAAGTTATTTATTTTAGCACTACTAAAAGTTAAAACAACACTGACATCAAGATTATAACATTTATACTCACAACTGATCCAGCAATAGCCGCTGAAATCCTTATATGGACATTGAACCAGAATTCAGCTGGAGTTACAAAATAATGAAGATGTAGAAGACAGAAATAAAGCCAAGGGGGAAAAAACGTGGCCTCCCAACACAATTGGACTGATGGTAACAGTCACCACCATTGGCATGAATGGGTCAGGGAGACGTCTCCGTCTCAGGGACGGAGCCTCTGTGCCATTCTTTACTTGCGTCTTCAGCTGTTGAGGCAGACATTTACGCAAGTCACATCCATCAAACAAGACTAGGTGTGTCGCTTTAAAGTCTTGCCTAGACAAAATGGTGCATGCATGCATGCAAATTTCCAATGGACAGATCAATCAAATATGCTCTTTAGTCTTAGCAAACCACAACCGTAAAAACTGATCCCACAGTTTATGCCGAAAACTGATACAGAGAGGTGAAACCTGAGCATGAGGGAACGATGACTGTATTGAATCATTTTGAGGTCAAGTTTTCAATGGAGTGGCTTTTATTCTCCTGAACCACAAAGCATGCTTAGAAATAAGCTGACAGGAACAGTGCATCTGCAACATGTCAGAGAGAGCAGGAATAAAAGACGAACATTCATATGGAGTTAAAATATCTTTAGGGGGTTGGCACTTCAACTAATGAGGATCCTGTCCATGCCGTATTATTGCGAAATTCGGAGAGGGAGTGCGAGAACGCACTTTGGGGTTACGACAAAAACGGCAGATCGTCTCTCTGGGCAAGTCAAAAAAAGCTTGGAGGAGAAGAAGAGAAAACATTTATTGGAGTTGTTCGGGCATGACACATCTAAATCTGGAAAAGAGAAGGCCGTGCCCTCCGTTCACCTTCACCCTCAATCAGATCGTTAAGAGAAAAAGCTGATCGATTTTCCAGAACAGTTTGTGCCACCGTTCAAAACCATGTAGATTTGCAATAAGTGCACTTGTAATGTACGTCACAACGTGATGTAGAGGCCTCGTGCCTATAGGCCCGGCTTTACAGGTGAGCCGAACGGCTAATCTGTGTCATGCTTGCAGCAGTCGGCCTGAAAGCGGAGGAGGGGAAGGAAGGGGGAGGGGAGATCGCCCACACATGCCTTGTATTGGGGGAGGATATTAGCAGGAATGACTGGAATTCTCTTCAGTCCAGCCACTGCTTTGGGTCAGGTGACTTCATGTCCTGAGGGACAGCGACACTTTAAAATGTTCATCTTGCAAACCGTGTGGTGGATTACGATGCATTCAAATCCCTGACGCTGCGGTCTGCACATCTGTAAAGATCAGGAGTGAACGGCGTTTGTTTTGAAAGGCATTCCTGACACAAGCCCTGTCCTGACTCTGCACCTAAAGCATCCCGAGTACATGTCAGAGTGGTATGCAACGATTAAGGGTGGCCTGTGCTGTGAAAAGACATGCCTCACACAGTATAGACCATTTGGCCAGTTCACAGGCGGCAAAAGGACTCGTTTTGGACAGAGGACATACCAGACATTTCCAATGTAATGGGAGTTGCAGCTTGCTCATTTCCTCCTGTTAAGAGTGAAGCATAACCCAGGGCTGGACGAATTGGTCTGTTCGGCCCAGGTTGTGTCTTGAAATTGATTTAGATGATTTTGTGTCACAGACAGAGTATAAAAGTGGACCATGAATCTGTTGTAACTTTCACTTTGCCGTTTGTGTGTTTTTGTCTTTTTAAGTGAAAACCACACAGGTGATTTCTAGTGCTGTGTTCGATACATCGATATGACGATGTATCGTCACAGAGATTTGACGATAAGAGTATCGATACAGCTGTCCCAGTATCGATATTGTGGCACGTGTGCAGCAGTGGACCGCGCTTAATTTGAATACAAGAACAATGTTTAAAACGGAGTAGAAAAGTGCAAGATTTCTAAAAAATAATGAATAGAGCATAATATATAGGCTACAAGAAGGTTTAATCTGGGTGCAGAGGAACACAACTGGGTTGCCTGAAATAAAGAGCCGTCATCCCCAAAACAAGAGATTCCCACTTGCCCGCAATACGGAAATTCGTATAAAGTGTAATTATCTTTTCAACCTGGCAACCTCTGTGTAAGACGCTCTCTCCACTGTGGTAAACGCGGCTGGCTTTCTGGAAAACCACTGGTTAGCTTCGCGAGTTTAGCGATCTCCACTGCATATTCTATTCTGAAGAAAAGTGCATCATCGAGTTGTTATTTATGAGAGAGAGAGAGGAGAGCGAGAGATGAGGCTGTCTGTGTATGTACTGAATTACCACCGCGTTGCCGCGTTTGTCTCTTCTTCAACAGTGAAGCTGGGCTTAATTCCTTTAGCAAACAAGCTTACCAAGCTCCTGTTGAGAGGAAAGTGAATGTAGCTCTTGAGTATGCCGCGTAAGCTAATATGTAATAAAAATTGCGGCGCAGCGCTACGTTTTGTTCCTGAATGTCTTAGTGCGTGCGCGCAACGTGATATGTGTGAGTGACTGAGCGTGTGTGTGTGTTAGATACAGTGAAGACAGCGCGTTTGTTTAGAACTCTTCTAATTTTTTTTTATTGTAGAGAGTGTGTTAATTTGTGCTATGATAACCTACCAGCAATGTAAATTTGATTTTTTAATATATTAGAATGAGTACATTACAATATAAATTTATTAGAATGAGTACATTATTATTTATGGGCTTTTTAAAACAAGATGCAAACAATCAGAATATGGTACCTGGTGGGGAGTGCACAATGTAAACACGAAACATATGCAATTACCTATATTGTACTTTGGTACAGTTATGGAGGCCCTTCATAATGCAAAGTTCAACTGCCTGCTCTGCCAATAGTTAAAATGGCACTATGGTATGCAGTGTTTATTAAACAGCTGCTTTACTAAACTCTTCTGAGGTGAAATTCAGTGCAGTCCTGTATCGTGATCGTATCGTGGCCTCTGTATCGTGATACGTATCGTATCGTGACTTTGCTGGTGATACACAGAATCTAGTGATTTCCAATATACTACTACTGATCAAAAGTTTGGGGTCAGTGAGATTTTTTTGAAAAATTAACACTTCTATTCAGAAAGGACACATTAATTTGACCAAAGTTGACAGTAAAGCCATTTATAATGTTACAAAGCATTTCTATTTCATAAAAAGCGGTTCAATGTTTTCTCGTCTTTGAACTTTCTAACCATCAAACATTTTAACATTCAAACATCATTACATTTTAAAATATATTCAAAAATAAAACAAATGTTTGGAATTGTAATAATATTTCACAATATTAACATTTTTACTGTAATTGTTAAATCACATAAATGCAGCTTTGTTGTGCAGTAAAGAAGAAAAAAATTTCTAAAGCATTGTATGAAAGACATTTTTAAATGTGCACTTCATATCAACAACCACCAGGCAACATCTGTGAGCCTGAACAATAAAATTAACCATCTCACACCATGAATAGTTTACTAGTCTGCCAAATTAGCATATAATTGCTGATCTTGCTGTGAAGAGTAGCGGTTTAATGTACAACATAATGAGGGTCTAAATTAGGCAACACTATAGAAAGTAGTACCGAAAAAGATCAACAAAACTTTACAGTTCGGCTCCACTTGAGGATATTCCCATTAATGAGGTTGATAATGATATGCAACATATCATAAAAGCAAAGAAAAATGCTTGGCAAGGCCTTTGAAACTGTGTGCGTGTCAGGACGGCAACCAGGAATGTCTTGAAAATGATGGGGGGGGGGGGGGGGGGGGGATTTGAGAGAGAAAATCTCAGCAGGTGCAAGACTTAAAAGAGTTGCAAAGCTGCAAAGAGTGCCTGTAAACAAGAGCACACGGCCAAAACCCAAGCTTACACAGCCCGATCCGAGCTTACATGGCAGGACCCACAGCTTTCCACCTTCTCTCTGGCAAGCCGATTCAAACAGTCTCTCCAGTCGCTGCAGTTTCTTATTAGGTTATTTGCTGCTTGTTGTGAAAGTAGGCTAGTCAAAAACCAGTGGGAATAAGAGGCAGCAGCTTCTGTAAATAAGAACAAGTGCACGTCTGCTGTACTCGACAACAAACAAGACGATTCCTCCATCAAGAGGGCATGATTTGCCCTGGTGCCATGTTGAAGACACTTTGAAGACCCCTTTTTTTGAAACGCAGGCTCAAAAGGGGAGTATAGCTTGTTTAAAGTCCCTGCTGGGACAGAATATGCTTGACTTATGATGTTTGAGGCGAGAGGAACAGCGCTGATCCCATGAGCGGATGCCAGCTGGGAAGCCAGGTACGGTTTACCAGCCCCACTCCTTATTTTAAAGGGGTGAAATACAATAGAGAGGCATAACCTGCTTTGCAGCTTCATTAGGACAGTAGGGTGAGCACGACGGCACAGGGCTGTTTGTGTACAAACACTGGGAGTAGGCCGAGATTCAGGGCATTTCCTGTAGCTCAACTGCTAAAGCATAACTGGCATTGCCAAGGCCACAGGTTCGATTCCCAGAGAGCACACATACTGATCAATTTTATCTGTTATTTTGGTAGGTATGCCAGTACTTACTTTCATGCTACGGTTAACGTTAAAGAGACGATTTATTTTGTATGCAAAATAAAACGCTAAAAACTGATAACACAAACACATAACTAAGAATTATTTTATATTTATGCATTTGGCAGATGTTTTACTCAAATCACTGATGTTAAAATTCTGGACAATAACTGGCAGTGTGTAAAATTCTATACTTTTTGTCTAAATAAATGTAAAATAAAATAATGAAAACTAAAACCTATTGTTTAAATGCTACAAATGAATTTCAGCATCACAACATTATAATGTATAATGTCCAGTCCGAGAGGATGATTCTCGCTGTAGTATTGATGTTGCCATGTGTTTCGTTGTGAAAGTGAAACTACTTTGTTTGGCCTTCCAAAAGAGGACGATATCCGCTTCGTCATACCTAGAGCTGATCCGTCCTGGTTGCTGAGGAAATACATCAACTTCACGCTGTGGATCGCCGTATCGGCTTTCACTCTGGACGAAGCGGAGTCCAGCCCGGGGTAGTCACATGTGGTTGCCGCAAGCCCGCCCGGCCGCTCCGTCGTCAAATCCGCCCGCCTCCGCTCACTCTAGCCCGCCATGTGTGATGCTGTGTTTCGTTGTGAAAGTGAAACTACTTTGTTTGGTCTTCCAAAAGAGGACACAAATAGAAATCAGTGGTTGAGTTGTATTTACAAAACTGTTCCAGAAAAGTTTAACCCAAATATCCAGATATGTGCAACACATTTTATGGAGCACTGTTTACTGATCCTGGTAGAGTAGACAACAATGCCAGCTGTTCTGACTCAAAGATTGTAAGTAAGTTTTCTATATTTAAAGAACTTGCCACTGACGATTCAAACGCAAGTTTTTTGGACAGTGTAGAGTAGTGCTTGTTGTTTGTCGTTTCTCTGATCACAATTGCAGACATGGTTTTATGTTTATGCGCCACATGCAACGGAACGCGTATTTTTTACTTAAGTATTGACAAAGACAGTATAAATCATTCCTAATCCCAAGTTACCTTCCTGTTCACTGATTTTGCCTCTTACAAAAGCCACAGAGCCTTCCAAGAAGACAGTAAAGGCTTATGTCATGCTTGAGCTTCAGTTAGGCTGAAACTTGAGAGTTAAGTTGTTAAGTGTGTGCAGCGCATTTTATGGAGGACTGTTTCCGATCCTGGTAGAGTAGACTACAATGCAAGCTGTTCTGACTCACAGTGGCAAGTACATTAAATAAACTGATGATTTCAAACGCGGGTTTTTGCGCAGTGTAGTCGAGTAGCGCTTTTGTTTGCATTTCCTCTCACGATCACAAATGAGACTGGTTATGTGTACGCGGCGGTGATGCAACGCAACACGTTTTTAAAAAGATAGTACAAGTCATCATAACCCGTAATTACGTATGTCCCCACTGGATGCAACAAATGCCTCGTTTATAATGGGTTTTACTGTTTTTGTCCCGTCGTTCCGACCGGACAGGGCATCACAATATGGTAATGGGCGTAACATATCCGTCACATGCTTGAGGGAGTCGGCTAATCAAACGCACTGGATAGTGGCCAATAAGAGCACACCTCGCTTTCAGACGGTGGTTTTTTTAACCTTAAACCGCATAAACACAGTTCATTACACCAAATACACAAAAATAATGTTCTTTTTAGCAACATCAATGATCGACTTAAATATATATACACTGCCATTCAAAAGTTTGGGATCAGTAAGTTTTTTTTTTTTTTTAAAGAAGTCTCTTATGTTCATTAAGGCTGCATTTATTTGATCAAAAATACAGAGAAAAAAACCCCCGGTAATCTTGCAAAATGTTATCACAATATAAAATAATGGTTTCTATTTTAATATACTTTAAAATATAATTATGTCTGTGACGCAAAGCGAATTTCCATCAGCCCATTACTCCAGTATTCAGTGTCACATGATACTTCAGAAACATTCTAATATGCTGATTTATTATTCTAATTATCAATGTTGGCAACAGTTGTAATGCCAAATATATATTTTTTTGGAAACTACGATACTTTTTTCAGGATTCTTTGATGAATAAAAAGTTAAACAGAACAGCATTTATTCAAAATATAATCTTTTCTAACAATATAAATGATTCTGCTCTATCATTCTGATCAAGCTAAACACCGCCTTTGCTGATAGAAGTTTAATATTGTTTCCCCAAAAGAAAGAAAAAATGTACTGCCCCCCAAATTATGGTTAGTGTATATTGCTAGAAAGATTTCTATTTTAAATAACATGCTCTTCGTTTCTGAAGACTGGAGTAATAATGCTGAAAATTCAGCTTTGCTGAAATTCACAAGAATCAATTAGATTTTAAATGTATATTAAAATAGAAAAACGTTATTTTACATCATAATAATATTTCACAATATAATTTTTTTCCTGTATTTTTGATCAAATAAATGCAGCCTTGATGAGCATAAGAAACTCCTTTAAAAAAAAATAAAAATCGTTCGATACCCCAAACTTTACGGGTAGTGGATATATAATGTAACACTGGTTTTAACAAAAAAAATAAAAAAAATAAAAAAAAGAGATATAATTTAACGTTGTTGTAGAACATTGTTGTATATAATGCCTAATCATAAGCTTGTTTAGAAATGGTGACAAAAACTTGTCTTTCTCGTTAAAGGTCATTTAAATAAACAAATACTTGAATATTCGCTTTTATTGAGCCCAAATAAGCCTGCTCATTACGTTGCGTACAAAGACACTGCAATGATTAATATGTGCTCTGCTCATACTTTTGCAAGACAGCACTATTATAAACTTAGTTATTAGGAGCATGCGATAAATTCATGAACTAGCCAAGTTGACTTCCCGTCAGACCCTCACACAAAACAAAATGGATTCATGTGCACTAATTCAGGTTCATTAGCATTTCTTGTGCAACACAGAGGAGAAATTTCTCCAGTCAGAGCTCGTCCTCTCTTGGAAAAGTGCCCCAGTCAGTCAAGATGGACTGTGAACTAACAGATCCAGTCAAAAGCAGAATGTGAGGAGCAGTCAATATGTCTGTCTGTGATAATGAGGTGCGGATCCCACAGGGATCTCAGACACAAAAATGTTTGTGAATGGCGAAATTTCTAAGCATGTTACTTTAAAAAAATAAAAATAAATTAGGGCTGCACGATACATCGTTTCAGCATCGATATCGCGATGTGCGCATCCGCAATAGTCACATCGCAAGATGTGCGATGTTTAGTATCTACTGATCGTTATATTTATACTGATCAATTTTCTTTGCTCACACACAGACACGGTGTCTACACCAGACACGACAGCTGTACAGAGATACCCATTTTAAATACATTTAGTAGCAGAGCTACTGCACGCGATTTTCAGTGCTGGAAATCCATTTATCCTTTGTTGAAACTTTCGCGTCGTCGCGGAGAGTGCAGGTCACATTTGCTTTGCAACGGCAGACGCCATGAAAGCACAAGCTCCCGAGCGCTTTGAAAAGAAGGGGAAAGCGCATTTTAGGCGCGACATTTGAATGGCCCCAAAGTCTGTCTACACTGGATGCGACAACGTGGCCATTGCCAATCACTTGAACTTTGTGTCAGCACGTCATAAAGAGAACGCGGCATCAGTTTACTGTTGGGGACTTGTCGTACCGCGCCGCATCCAGTGTAGACAGGCAGCTTCAACGGATTATAATGGGTTCATTGCATGCTGTCGCACCGCACCGCTCGCATTCGGTGTAGACACAGTGAGAGCCACGCAGATGCACGTGAACACTGATTCTGTTCACTTCTGCGTCTATTTGAGCTCTGAAAATACGGGCTTGCAAGTATCCTTGTAAACACAGTAGATGTAGGCTTAGGTGAAGGTAAACAACTGAGAACGAAAATGGATGTGTAACAGTACACTGAAAAAAAAAATGTTGTGGTGTTGTAAAATATATTAAATGAATCATCATAAATTATACTTGTAATATTAAAAATCAAGGAGAACAACCATTTTCTAAGTAAAATGTACACATTTAATTCATGTAATTAATGAGCTGCGTGAGAAGAGTAACTCTTATTAATATTTACTTGTAATATTTAAGTTTTAAAGTCATTGCACATAAATCTAGAAATACTGAGTACATTTTAATCTAAAAGTTCAGCAAGCTTGAATCCGCGCATGCGTGTTTGGACCCACACTTTGAATCAGAGAGGGACAGTTGGGCTTGAAGGAGGGAGATGCATGCTGTTTTAGGTTTAAGTAAGTTTGCCTTTTGTTTTTAGATTTTTGATGAATACTTCGGTTCGTGTGCATTGCGATAGTTTGATTATTGGTTTCTGATCATTCTCTGACATTGAGTTCATATTAATCACAAACCCATTAAAGTAAACTTGCGGCAGGTCACAGTGAGTGATATTTCATGCGAATGTTTTCAATAAGTGCAGAGATCGCACAAAGATGTTTTTCACGTATATAAAATGAGCACCACACAGAGGAAAATAACTGAACGTTATTAACGTTGTTGTAACTGGCGCTCGCTAACAGGGTTACTAAATAAAACAGTCGCATTCGTTGCATAACGCTAGTTCTGATCTTCACACACTAGACGACGTCATAGAGAGAGGTTGAGCAATAACTGTGTAATCTCATTAATTAAATTATTAGACTATGCTAAGCTTAACATACTAGACCTAACCCTGAAGCACTGTTGCCACTAGTGATTGTGTTTTATCGGACTAATTTTGAAAGTGTGATAGACAGTGTTAGTAAAAATAGTGTTTCTAGCTCTTTATGATGTGTGTATTGTCAACTTATAGTTAATTCCGAGTCTAGTCTTGTCTTTAAATCTTTTATTTTGCTCAAACAATCTGTAATTTGTTGTTAAAAAGCAAAGTCTTATGAACATGTTTCTATCAACAGGAAGGCTTTGGATTCACTGCAGAATAAGCTGGAGTGTAAGTTGATGAGCATACAGAAGGAGTGATTGGTCTAATTCTCATATTCAGGCAAGTATAAATCTATGCATAGATTTCCATGATATAACATTGTTATATTTTTATATTATACCTGTTTTTTTTATTTCTCCTTTCTTTTTTTTTTTTACCCCTACTATAATTAAAATTGTGGTTAAAATGTTTTAGATTTCTGATTTGTAAAACTTCGGTCCGGTTTGGCATTTCGATATGTTGATTATTGTTTGTTGATATGCTACTGTACATGAAGTTATATAATTAACATACCTGCATTAAGTACTTTGCGTGCGGTCACCAGTGAAGTGATACTTCCACCCTAGTGATATACCTTCATGCGAAAAAATGTTTTCAATAGTTCAGAGATTCACAAAGCTGTTTTTCACGTAAAAACTTGAGCACAATTGGAAATAACTGGAAATTATTTAACGTTGTAACTGCTAGCTAACATCGTTACTAAATAAAACAATCACATAGTTTAGCATAACGCTAGTTTCTGATCTTTCAAACACTCGACTGACGTAATAGAGAGAGTTTAGAGCAATAACTTTGTAGTAATCTCATTAATTAACTACTTATTAGCTATGCTAAGCTAACATACTACCTAACCCTGAAGCACCTGTTGCCACCAGTGATTGTGTTTTATAGGACTAATTTTGAAAAGTGTGAATAGAAAGTGTTAGTAAAAGTGTTTTACGCTTCTTTATGATGGTATTCAAACTTATAGTTAATTCCAGTCCAGTCTTGTCAGTTAAAACTTTTCTTTTGCTCAAACAATCTGTAATTTAAAAAGCAAAGTCTTATGAACACATGTTTCTATTAACAGGAAGGCTTTGGATTCACTGCAGAATAAGCTGGAGTGTAAGTTGATGAGCATACAGAAGGAGTGATTGGTCTAATTCTCATATTCAGGCAAGTATAAATCTATGCATAGATTTGCATGATATAACATTATTGTTATTTTTACCTATTCTACCTACCTATATAAAATTGTGGTTAAATGTTTTAGATCATTGTTTTAATATCACAAATTGTGTCCGTTTATTTACAGGGTGACCTAACTCTGACGACGAGCCAATACAGTGGACACTTGAGGTGTGGGGAGGAAGACAGACTGATGGTTTTCATGTTAGATGCAGCTTTAAAAACTTGTGTCCAGACTTTAGTAGGTCATGTGAATGTGACTGATTTACTTTTATTAATGTTGGAAAAACAAAGAGTTTAATTGTATTTTAGTTGTGTGATTTGTGATAAAGGTATAGACCAGAGGTTCTCAACGCTTGCGCTCGAGGTCCATGTCCTTACAGAGTTTAGCAACCTGTAACTTTCTAGTAATCTTGAAGACCTCGATGAGCTTGTTCAGGTGTGTTTGATAAGGTTGGACCTAAACTCTGCAGGACAGTGGACTTTGAGGGCCAGAGTTGCCCAGGTATTAGACAAAAGAATACAGTTTATGTAGTTAATTAATAAAAAGAAATTAAGCAATGTTTACAGGATTGAGGGAGTAATTATACATAAAAAATAAGTATGGTACCATCTCGATCAAAACATAATTTTAAATTACTTAGTACTTAGTAAATAGAGGAATTAGTACTTAATTTTTATAAATGCAAGTCGGTCCCTGTCTATAAAATTAATAAAATAAACTGTATTCAATTACTTTAAATAAACACTTTTTAAATAAATATAATTACGAATATTCACTTAATAAGGGTGGCAATTAAATTAAATTTCTTTCCATGAATGTTAAGTTGAGTAAGTCAGATTTAATTAATTAATAGTCAAAGTGGATAATATTAGAAGCACGTAAAATTACTTCAAGTGTCGTGCAATTCGGTAACTAAAAATTTTAAAGGAAATTTATAGTTTTTTTTTTTCGTGTAATTTGGCTTACAAGCAGTTTAATGCCTGGGCTTCTTTGGTATGCATTGTTCTCAAACAACAAAACAAAGAAAAATCACTTTTGGAGCTTTAACAAAGATTTAATAGATTTAATTTATACAGTGAAGACTATGCAGCGTTATTTTACATTTGATTATTAATTCTTTACTGCTGTTAGACTTACCTGAAAATAAAAGCAGCACTGCTATTTCATTTGTATCGTTGTTCGTGTTATTCATCGATGCTTGTAATTTGTTATTTCCTATGCTGGTTTATTTCCCAATCACTGATTATTTTTTCTCCCAAATAAACTATTCAAGTCATGGTGTTTTTTTTCTTCTCCATATCGCAATATATAAATCGCAGAAAAATTAAATATTGCAATGTGAGTTGTCCAATATCGCCCAGTCCTAAAAAAAATCTAAATAATGTGTTTCATGCCTCTGAAACATTTGAAACACTGACTAAAGGCGTTCACATGCACCCTTTTCTGTGTATTTAATACCATTATTTTTTTTATTTAAAACGTCATGTATTAACAGCATCCATTGTCAAAATGATGATCAATCAGCTCACTTAAGTTGTGACTAGTAGTCCACCGATATAAGTTTTTCAGTGGCAGATACAGTATATAAAGTAACTATAAAGCAGTGTGGCTGATGTTGTTGATTAATATTACTCAGTGCTTATTTGTGTAACAACACTGTAATAACTAGTGGACGACCGATATTGGTTTTTTGACAGCTGATATCTTGGAAAGCAGGGTGGTCGATGGCCGATATAAAGCCGATATAATTTTATTTATTTTAATTAATATTTAAGAAATTTGAAATCATTTGAAATGGATTTAAAAAAATAAATGTGTAAAATAAACATATTTATACTTTAGAAGACAAAGCATTTTAAACAAATTAATAAATATTTAATAAAAATATAATTCAAAAGGAAGTAAACACTAACTAGCAGGGCACTCAGTATTCTGGGAAGTTGCATTGGGAATCATATTTTTTCAAATAAAGCCAAGGTAACACTCATTTTACATTTACAGCACACAGTGAAAATGACATGAATATGACAGTGGGCAAATGCATAAAGCGCAGCATAATTTAAAATCACGAGTTTAAAGTTTGTCGATCGTGCGTCTCCAGTAAAGCTGAACTCTCCTCCTGTCAGCATTCAATTCGCACGGACCGACCGTCAAGCAGAGTACACGCGATCATGCAGGATACAAATGCACACTTCACAAGATCTCGCAGCTGGATCCGACTAAGTTTGCAAGGTTTTTGAAATTGGATGTTTATTAGACATTCAAAGATTTGTTTAAATTATATAAATGTGTATTTGCTGAATGCTGATGGCAAACAAGATAGTATAATAATGTTTGCCTTTCTATTACTAATAATATAAAAGCAGTCGTTATAAAGACTTTGTATAAATTTTAATTCCTTTGTTTAACCATTCTATCTGATTATTAGACAGACTTCTATCCGTATTTAGACAGAACTGTTAACGACGACAGCGAACAAGAGGGAGAATGTGAGCACTGTGTGCCCAGGCGCTGCCGTTCTCAGCGCCACCAAAATAAAAGTCTGTCGCGCCGTCAAAATAAAACCTCGAACGCATCGGCCAAACGGGAAAACTTATCGGCCGATGCCGATATTTAAAAAATGCCAACTATCGGCCGATATATCGGCCTTGGCAATATATCGGTCGACCACTAGTAATAACATCACCTTAAAATAAAGTGTAACCCATAAATTGTTTAAATATTCATTGAAACTGAAAACTTTGAAACTGAGAGTTGACAAGTGGGGAAATAAACACTTCTGTTAACTGACCAAGTTGACCTTTTAGGGCTGTGACTAGCAGATGGTCAGCCATTGTTGAATATGAGGATGTCGTTGAGTCTGTCAGTTCAGGTTTTGCAGTGTATTCCGCACTTTCGCCACTAGTCGGACCCCACTGGTGGCTTTTTGGCTAATTGAGCATGTTGACTTGGTGCTGGGCACTCGACAGATCAGCTTAGCGAACAAGTGCAAGAGCATTCCAATACATGTATATTTTCATAACAACATGGCTGTCTGGAATGAAGAAAGTGATCAATATGATTCATATTCATATTTCGTTGCCGCTAATTTGTTGTTGTTGGTTTGGTGTGCCTCGACTACGTTGGCATGAAGCACGAACTGTCATCAACTTTTCTTTCCAATTGTAACAGTTTCTTGGATGAGAAAAAAAAATGTAGTGCATGACTTTATTTAATCCATCGGGAATTGATTGTATGGTTGTGGTTTGCTAATTGCTTCCATGAAAAAAATAGTGATGTGCATGGATGAATACTTTTTAATAAACACTGCAATATTCTATTAAAAACAGGATTGTCAATTCTGATTTCATGGTATCTTTAACGGCCAATGCTAGTATTCTCAAAATGGCCAAATATTGTCTAATTACTAATAACACTGAAGAAAAGGCTCTGTATTCAAGCTACAAATTACAAATTCTGTACACAGTAGGGCTGAAACGATTAGTCGACATTATCGACAACGTCGACAATAAAAAATTGTCGACAAATATTTTTGTTGTCGAGTAGTCGTTTGATTCATATGACCTAAGTAAGAGCCTCCAAGAACGCGGGGTGCCCATGTGCTTTTTTTTTTTTGAGGCGCGTTTTAGCGCAAGACTGTTAATCTAGCTCATCCTCGAGGCAATCAGAAAAAAACTAAAAAAAAAAAAAAAAGAAAAAGACACCGCTTTTTTTTTTTTAAGGAGAGATTATGTTGGGAATAAAATAGTTTATCCAAAAATAAAACATCTCATCACTTAACCTTTATTTTGTTTCTTATCCATATGACTTACAAAAAGAGATTTTAGGCAGAATGATGTGTCATTCAGCTACTTTCTCATATAGCTAATTAACTGGTGAATGAGAGATTTTCTATGTCTGTCATCTCATTTTGTGTGCCAAAAATTATAAAAATTTCTTTGTATAATGTATTGATAAATTGCTAATTTATCATATGACTTTCAAAGCTGAGTGATACACTTAATTTATTTGTTAGAATATGTATAACTCAATAGTTTAACTAATTGCAAAAGCTGAATAATCAATAAATGTCTACTGATTAATCAGCGAAATAATTGATTAGTTTCAATCGTTTGTTGCAGCCCTAGTACACAGCCATAAAATTATGTGTTCAAGCACATAAAAGGTCGGGACACTCTTAAACAATAAGTCTGGAGTCAAAGTGTTTCAGCCAATCAGAAAGTTCTGAAAGAGCTAACGCAATTACTCAACAAGTGTAGTGGGGGACAAAAACTGTGATTATCTAAATGTCATCAAATTGGACAGACACTGAAACGAAGTTTCTCGCTATATCAGCAGATGAAGAACTCAGTCAACAGACTGCAGTTAGAGCTTCTCTTATTATCTTACTATATTTCCACCAAAACTGTCAATCGTTCATTTCCAGCAAACATCACAGAGATTTAACACTATTTTGGAGTTGATGTGCCAACAGTAGCAATTCAAAACTGACAAAAGTTAAAAGACAGAAAACCATGTGTGAATAGCAGATATGGTATTTACCAGAAAAGGTAAATTGACAATTGTACTACAATTCCACGGTTAAAAGTGGCCATACTAAGATCTTCACTTGAGGAGCACTTTATAAAATGGAAAGCACATATTGAGAGCTAATACCATTCTGGCAAAACTGCAATTTACAATGACGTTATTGCTTTGCTTGTGTTTAACCGGCGCCAGCATAACATCCTCCATGTAAATCGTTAACTTCCACAATCAAGGGCACCATAAGAAAGCGTGTGGCCTACCAGTGTTGCAGTAAGACAAGAACAGAGGAGTTGAGAGGTGGGGTGGGGTGCTTAGACGCCTGCGCAGATATTGGGTCATACTATGCTCACGTAACAGGATGGGCTAGTGAGGTGGCAACGGCGTAGTGACGTGGATTGCACGAGGACACTGGCGGTCTTTGTGAGGACGCAGACCACACTGGGGGGTTAAGATGCATTACTGACGTCAACCCAACACCCAGTACAGAGAATCCACTCACTGTGTAGGAGGCCTAAACTGCAAGATCATATATTAGGACCGGAGGAGAGCCCTTAAATAGGGGCAACCCGCCTACTGCAGTCCTGTTTACATTTTAGAACGGAAATCGTCCAGAAAGCACACTCAGACCTCTAAAGTACCTAGACTGACCGAAGATGTACAGTCCTGTACAGATCGTTGATTACGGAGTCTCACACTCAGCAGCAACGTGGTAAGATCGGTCAAATTTAGCACAACTACCTATATAGCTGTAAGAAATGCAAGAACATCAACAGGAATCCATGTGCCCAAACGTTATAAAGGAAAATATTTACATTAACCTCGAAAACAAAGTCCAAGCCTGTTGGTTGTCTCTGAATTCTCTATCAAAGTAAAATAGGACTTAATCCCTATAAAGCTATCAGTTGTCATATCTTTGTAGATGCGGAATTTCTACAGGTCTCTAATAAGCATGTGAGCAGATATTGTCCTAAACAGAGAACACTGGTTGTACACTATCTTGAGCTACTACATACCTTTCAGTAAGCTGATTGAAAGTTTATCATTTTAAAAACATCCACCCTCAGGCTGGGGTTCATGTGTCTTTCTGCTGTGACTCTTAATTGATTTTAGTAAATGTGATGTAGGTGCAAGAACTGTCATTTGCGTTTTAATATTTAAAGGTGTCCAGGTTACTGCGAATGATAAGTCCAGGTTAGGTTATCTTGAGAGTCCAACCATTTTTTGTTTTTAGATTTTTGTTTTTTGTAGGCAAAAAGTCTCTATGGTTAAAATTGTATAATAATATATATGTAAATCAGGAATTGAGGAACATTTGTTTATATCTCAATCATCATTATATTTTTTGCCAAAATTTTGTTGTTTATTATATGTTATGTTCTGCCCCCACAATTAAAAAGACAGACTTTTGAAAATAAAACTTAGCATTTAAATATCATCTTATAATCTAATAAACACCATATTTTTCAGAGTTATAGGGTAGCAACTGACCATTACAAGCATTTTATGTAACTAGTCTGTTATACTGTTAAAAAACTCATTGATATACATTCCAAGCAATCAGAATTTAATCTTATTTTTTGCCTATTAAGACAGAGTAACCAAAAACTAATCGTACTGCTGAACGAGGTCTGCATAGTCCTTGAATCAAAATAGACTACGATATATACAGCAGCAATCGGCTAAAGACCTAAGACAGTCAAAAACTTTATAAGCCTATGTGAACAGTCACTTAATATATCTTCAATGGCAGCGATAATCTTCGCACCATTTCCTTATATATCCATGATCTAAACTATGTATGATTTGCTGTTGAATATTAAAGCACTGTCTAAAAACCAGGAGGCAAGCATAGTATTGGCAAATCACTTGAATTCACGACTTGAGGCCAGGAATCCCAAGAGCAAATGTCACGGCAGCAACTTTGACAATAGCCTGAAGTCAGCTGGGTGATTAAGGCAAATGTAAATTACAGATAAACACTCTTAAAGGCACCACGCACTGATTCATAACCAAGTGCAGATGTCAGTACACCAAAACACAGTCAATGTCTTGATCCCCTTTCCAAAAAGTCCGTCAAATGTTGTGTACCGTTCATGTTTAATGCAGACGAGTACTGACTGCCACTCGTTGTAGTTATCTAATATAAGTTGGAGTCGGGATATCGCCAACTATCCAAAGCAAGATGTCTCCACACTCAATGAGCCTGTCGCTTTTTCTGAGCTTGAGCCATCAGCGCACGAAACTGCCTCAACAGTCTTCAGGCGGCAGCATTTGCAGACAGTTTTCTACCAGTAGTAGCGGCCTGGTACCACTCCCACAGCCAGAGATGAGGATATATTACAACTCTTGCTACGAGGATTTAATTCAATACCAGGGAATATGATGTGCGTTGTTAAATATATGCTAATCTATATCATAGGATGATTTATCTGGATGGATATGTAAGGAGCTATGCAGTCCAGACTCAAACAGCTAGAGCTGAGCAAAATGTGCCCAAATTTGCTTAGACTAACGAAGCCCTAAGGGCAGCCTAACCCGGTTGTTTTCCGCTGCACATTTCCAGCGTTTCCCCCCCAGTCCTCATCTCTTCGAGGGCCACGTCGGTCCATTTGACTTAATCCTGACAAGATCTGTAGTTTCACTTTGCGGGTATGTGTGGTGGCTTTCTCCTGTCGAGTCTCAGGCTGAACGGACGCCTTCAGCTCGAACTGGACATCGTCAATGTATTAAGTCTCATCCCTAACCGAAGTAACTAGAACACGCACCCTGTTTTAGACCCATATCACTAATCACACTGATGCCCACCAAAAATACGCGGGAAGGGATGCTTTTTTTCTAAGTAGGCGATATCTCTGACCGTGTAGCAATCCTAGTCTGTCGATGTGTGCCGATAGTTTGAATAGCTTCTCTTGTGTTTGATGGATCTGACGAAGCATGGCAGCTATCGTGTTCAGCCTTGTACAGGGCCTCCGTCGAGCAATAGAGACATGAGCATCCAGACACCGGGATAGCAGAGCCCCGCCTACCTGCACCGGAAACGCGGGGCTCTCATGACGACCGATCAGTTGATTGACAGGGGGAGGGCCAACAAGGTAGCACTGCTATGCTCTTCATCCAGGAGCTCGCACACTGTGTCACTGTAAAGCATTGACCACTTCATTCATTTGCCACAGTGCTGACAAGGTCAGTTTATGCAGCAACAATTTGTAATTATCTAGTCTCAATATTTCTAAAAGCTGTTGGAACATGTGTTTTCAAATGATAATATTGATTCCAAGGTATAGGATACACAAGTGTTTAATAGAGAATTTATGCACATGAACCAATAATAACTTGAGTGCATACTTACAAGATGACTATTGTATATTGCGAAGCTATTATCTAGTATTGAAATAAACTTTCCACACTTATATAATCCTACAAATATAATCGCTGTTCCTATGGAGTTTTCTTTTGTATTGTAATTGCAGTTCTAACTTTTTCAGTTTGTGTTCTCAAGTGATATTGTTAATGTTATTAATATGAATAATGTGTAATCTAAATATGATCAATATTATATTGTGTTTTAGTATGCAGTTATATATTGAAATATTTAACATTTTTAATATTTAAAATATTTCCGCAACTTTATCATTCCACATATTTGCAATATGTGCTTATCTTTGCATAAACTACAGAGAATGCAAATAACTCATGTCTCATCTGGATTTATACATATATTCACTAGGTCTTTCTAGTGCCTGTCCTGTCTAATCTTCTGACAAACAAGCTCAAGTACCCTATGTTTTTTCACCCACAGTACAGGTTTCCAATGTACAGGTTACAATCCTTGTGAAAATTGTCTTTTTTTCTGTGCTATATGTGATACTTTGCTATATGTTTTATATTATAATGATAATCTGATATAATGATAATCTAATAGCAATAATCTGAACTGTGAAAATACATTTGTAAATACCACACTTTATTTGTGAACTATTAATTCAAATATTTTATCTTACAAATATAGAATCATTTAAACATCAGTTTTATGCTGTCATCTCATGGAAATGCATGTTAAAATTCATCATTCCAAAAACAAAGCACTGTAAAAGTCAACTGGGTTCAAATGATACAAAAAGTACTGACAAAGTTCCAAGCCATCAGTACTGAATAAGACTCACGCAGATTCCTGGACCTCTCCATAGCATCTCATAGCAATTACATTTATTTAACACAGATTGTAATTGTCTGGGCATTCACTAAATCATATGTCAGTGACCTTTTCACTGCCACTGCAATCTGCTTTTATGATCCATAATTAATATTATACGATTACATTTGTTTATTTATTAGTTGATTGGTTTATGCAAATAATACACATTCATAAAGCCATTTACATTCAGCTGCTGCAGACTCACCAGCAAACTGAGCAGAGCAATCATATGTGAATGCTTTGAAAACATTGACCTCTGCTGGTGAGAATGAGTAGCCATTTTATCATTCCCTGCAGTCTTTGCACCTCCTTTTAAGCTTTTTTTCTGAGATGAATTGCAGACAGCTCTAGGAGACAGAATTGTGTTAGCTGTTCAATATTTTATAAGCAGAGAGCTTCAAGTCTCTGTGGGAGCTTGTAAGTGTCAGGACGGATTATTTTTACTGCCTTTTACCTACATTTTGGTGCCCTGGGGTGTTTTTGGGGCCACATGAGCTAGGAGAAAAGGATACCCTGTAGAGTTTATTTGAACACTTTGTGTTTTTCCCTTTTCTGGTCTGCCGCTCTCCCAATCCATTCTGACTGATGGAAGGTGGAGGGGACGGACTCATTCACTGCTTCTTGAATGTCATGCTTTACCTTGCGTTCCTCTCCTCCAATCACCCTCAAGCCTTACAGCTTCTGTTGCCAAGCGATAAGGATTCACAGAGGAAAGCCCTTCTAATATATAAAAGCATCAGACAGCCGAAGTAAGTTGCAGTTGTTTTTATGTGTCACACTGGAACTCTAGATCTGTATGTCTGAGGGTTATGTAAAAAAGCCTGTTCATGTTTAGAATATCACATTAAACTATGTCATATTGCATTTGACAGATTCTTATATGTCATATAAAATGCATTAAAAAAAAAATCTTTGTTACATGCATTGTGCAGCAGAGGGAGCACCAGGCCTTTTGCATCTACTGCTGCACAAGTAGTGTGTCAGATTCATTCATTCATTCATGTTGTGGGATTGCTCACCACTGCAGAGTCTATCTGGGCATCATTAATGCAAATAAATCTAGAAACTGGCCTTTAAAAACATGAAGATGTTTGCCATCATTGTTTCCCTTAGACAATATCTTGCAAACATTGCATTTGTGAGCATGAGTTTGGGGGGGGTGGGCCAATCGTCACCATAACTCCAACTACCACGGATGGACTTATTGTTACGCTTTCTTCTGCGACCTCAACCATCGATCCTTTCCCTACAGTTCAGCACATTTCACATATACTTTTCCAAATACTGTAGTATTTATTGGTGTGAGCAAGCTGAATGACACTTTGTAGAGTTAGCTGATAATGTTGAAAATACAGTTGAGCTGCCTAATGTTTATTGTGTAAACTTTTTTAAGGATTCATTGGAAGAATAGAGCCCGTTAAAAAGAATGAGCATTAAGTTCAAAATATATTATTTTTCTATTTTATCTACTTGTTTTCTTTGTTTGTGTGTGTGTGAGTGTCGGGCCTGGGGTGTATCTAGTATAGATATATATATATGAGTCATATAAATGTAAACACGTCTTTCTGGGATAGTTTCTAGATAGTTGGTGTTGTCTAAACTTATGACAAACAAGTTCAGGTATGTTCATCCACAATTGCTTTTTAGACCGTACTGAAGGAATTTACATGTAAGCTGAAGCTCTTGTTGACTTCATTATCCAGTTCAGCTCATTCTTTTCATCTTTTCAGTTTTAGTTTTATAAAGAAATTCATATGGCACATTTCTTAAGCTTAAATGCTTGAAACTGGTTTCTAGTCTTTAGATCAAAAGTATCACACACACACACACACACACACACACACACACACACACACAACACCCAGTTAAATCAGTAAATGCTTTAAACGTTTGAGCACTGATATAATGTATGTAGTGGCTATATTGAGATGATATAGAGTGAATAATTTTTCCAATTTTATAACTTGTTGAAAAGCCACTCAACACACTATCAATAAAATTTGTATTCATACTTCAATCAAACTTAACATTGCGGTCTGATGTTAGAGATTTCTTTTCAGCTGGAGGACATCAGGATATTGAAAGAAATTTCAGTTAATTCCTTATTTTCCTCAGAGAAGCTTTCAATCTGAGACTTCCACAAAAGCCAAGGGAGAGTAGGCAGATGCATGAAGTGCTAATTGGTTGAATGAATAGAAAATGTCAGAAAACAGGCCTGAAGTGAATTTGAACGAGATGACAAAATTACTGAAAGGTCAGTCTATTACACTCCTCCACACACGCAGAGTTCAGAGCTCTTCATTCAAAGAGACACAGCAGTCTTATAAAGTGAAGAGGAAAGAAGAGGAGAGGAGGAGCTCTACATTTCAATTACACTGCAAGCCGGCAAAGTCTGCAAATCGGTTTCTCGGTCCTGAGCCTGGACCTCTTGAACTCTCTGTGGAAATTGCATCTCAGTTTGCGTTTGATGTGAGACTAAAGAAACTGGTCTGGTCTTTTTAATGAGAAATAAATGTCAGCACATACAGTGGCGGAGCTCGGGTGGCCAAGGCTAATTCAGGGGGTCCTAGACCATGACAGAAAATCTGTGTATAACTCCAACCTGGCATAAAAAAGCATGAATAAATCTATGAGATTGGCTGAACTTACATTTACACATGTCACCCCCACAGCTTGTTTGTAACATATGGAGACTTAAATGTTAGTCTGTTGGATTTTATGTCTCCTTATTTCTTCCTACGTGGACATATACGCAGCGGTAGGTGATTAGCAAAAATCTAGGACATTAACGTCGACCTTTTAGAGATACAAGTTGCTCTGGGATTCAGCCCTATCAGAACTCAAACTTAGTTCAAACCAAGGGTTGAGAGATTATTCAGGAATAATTAACAAGCTTGTGATTGTGTCGCTAGGATTTTCTCTATTTTTCAAAACTATTAATATACAGGGATACCCTGATTGTTAAGGCTTAGAAAGTAATCACATTGAATTTGTAGACAAGTTCTTAGCAGACCATTTTTTAACTAAGTATAGATATGATACATTTTTTTAATGTCTATAAATAAAAAGACTAGTTAATTATCATGAGTACACAAAAATATATGATGTAATTTTTGCAAGATATTTCCTCTGTCAGGCCAAATTTTCTCGCCTAGTGTAGACACTTGGATGGGATTTTCTCGAATGTTAGTGAGTAAGTGTTTCAATCACCTGTCTTTCCGCGGAATGAAAACCACTCATTGAGTGATCAGATGAGCCACTTAATATTCCGTACGTTGTAGTGACTAATACACTGACTAAAAAAAAACATATTAACAGTCACTTAAAACTCATTGCAAAAATCAGAAATGTGAAATTAGTTCTGAGAAAAGGCATCCTTTTGTGTTCAGTTGGAAAATGCAAGTTGATATATTTTGAATATGACCTGATATGTCTAATATGTGTCTTAGCTAGTGTATATATATATATATATATGTTTTGTTTTTTCTTTTCTTATATTTGGCGCAGGAATACACAAACATTGAGCTGAACTGACACTGACTCTTTGTGTTTAAAAATTAACATGCACAGAGGTATATGTGTCAAAATTGGATACCTTTCCTTGTCAAGTTACAGAGCCACTGGAAAGATCTGCCTGCCAAGAGACTGGGTTTTGGAAAGTTTGGGTCTTGCTGGATCCTAGGCTGTGAGGTGATCTCTATATGAAGGGCAGCATTTCCTTTCACTCCTTACTTGCTGTGACATCATCATCAGAATCAGGGTTGAGCCAATAGGAAGGTGAGATACTGTAACCTCTGACATTTGACTTCTCGCCCTGTTTTCCATCACGCTGCGTGTTCTATCACACTGTGTAATTTGACACAGAAATGTCAGCATAAGATACCAGTCTAACAGTTATGTGAGTGCGTGAACTCCACAGGTCATGACTTTTTACATCACAAACACAATCACTTGCAAACTACTTTAAATACCCCGGACGTAATGAGTCTCTCATACAGCAGTTAGCATGCTAACTGACCGTTAGAGTCGTTGGGATTAAAGGACTTTTATTTTTATACTAAGTTTAACATGACTGTTACTATATAGTAGTATATCTTGAGTCTGGACTGTGAGATTAATTAATAAACTCATTCTTAACACGCCCTTATGTAGTGACACTTACTGAATGTAAATACAGGTGTCTACAGAGACTTTATGTGTCAGCTCATTGAAATGAGAGACGACCATCATCGAACACAGAGATGAATAGAAGCAATGTGTTTATTAATACCGTTTTTTCTTGCTCCTTAGATGCTATGACGTAGTAGAGCCCTGGTAAACGGTACAGATTAGATTGCTGATGATAACTGGACGCAGTAACTAAATTCTTTTTTCCTGGACCTTATTCCTCTTTAGTTTCTATGTTTATTTTTAATGTTAGTTTTTTTTTATCCTTTTAAAGTCCTTATTTCTTAGCTATAATGTCATTGCTCTAGGTGTACGTGACACTGTCTTCTAAGGTGTTCAATCGAGCATATATTGAATTGAAGGGGAACATTATAGATATAGTATACAAGTAAGCCAGTTCAACATATCTAATGATTAACATTTATGAACAGTTGTCATGCATGAAAGGTGTAACAGTGATGTATATCTGTGTTTCGTGAGAGATTATATTTAAATGAAAGTATCAATATTCCTGTATGAAAACTGTATTAGTACCTTGCCAAAAAGCAGTTGCAAGTGAAATAAATAGTTATAACTAGATTTCATTAACATCATTTTGACCGGTATTCAAGCAGGAACAGTGCATTGAGATTTTTTACACTGATAGGTTCATAATTTGATGCAGTAAATTTGTATAAGACAAACATGACCTAATCACAAGAGGCTGTGATTATAACGAGCCACCTGTAATACCTGGTTTAAGGCATTTAAATTAGTAGGATACATGTTAAGTCGTGGGACAGTGTTGTGTTAGAGGTCTCGAAGTAATAGAATTGTTATTTTCAGTGATGCATGGTTTAAGTCGGTGTTGTAGGACTATTAAAGAAGAAAATAGTGCAGGTGAGAATGCCTTAGGAAATGTAATTAAGATATATGTTTTTTTTATTTTTAATATTTTATCCATATTATAATAAAATAAATCCACAAACCTAGCTAAAGTATGTTTACGAAAATTATCAATACTTTGATTATTTGTATGCGTGAATGTTATGAGACCTTAAAAAAAAGTTTAGAATCTGTATGTGAAATTTATAGTATAATTTTTAGGCTTTGAATAAGTGGTTATACATCCCTGCCTGATAACATGATTTAGCAATCGTGATCTTAGGACAATTTGCATTCTTTTAATTGGCATATGCATTGTTGAGATAATATCTACATGAATGTTCACGAGGTTTTCATGTGTGAATAACGAGATATAACAGAAAGATCAATTTTACCTTCAAAATGACTGTATGGACATGCTTGGTAGAAGCGTCATGAAATAATGTCATGAATCTCATATGCTCACTGTATCGATATACAGGTGCATCTCAATATAATTAGGCACTCATTACAAGTTCTATATTCTCAGTAATTCGACTCAATTGGAAACTGTGTATGTAAATATAAATTAATGCACACAGACTGAAGTAGTTTAAGTCTTTGTTTTTTTTTATTGTGATGATTTTGGCTCACATTTAACAAAAACCTGGTAAATGAGCATGGTGTTGGTGTGCTTGACTGGCCAGCAAACTCACCAGACCTGAACCCCATAGAGAATCTATGGGGTATTGCCAAGAGGAAAATGAGAAACAAGAGACCAAAATAATGCAGATGAGCTGAAGGCCACTGTAAAATAGAAACCTGGGCTTCCATACCACCTCGGCAGTGCCACAAACTGATCACCTCCAATTGAGGCAGTAATTAAAGCAAAAGGAGCCCCTACAAGTATTGAGTACATGTACAGTAAAAACATACTTTCCAGAAGGCCAACAATTCACTAAAAATGTTTTTTTTATTGGTCTTATGAAGTATTCTAATTTGTTGAGATAGTGAATTGGTGGGTTTTTGTGAAGTGTGAGCCAAAATCATCACAATTAAAAGAACCAAAGACTTAAACTACTTCAGTCTGTGTGCACTGAATTTATTTAATACACGAGTTTCACAATTTGAGTTGAATTACTGAAATAAATGAACTTTTCCACGACGTTCTAATTTACTGAGATGCACCTATACATATTTTAACTGGGGTATATGCATATTCAGTATCTGAATTATGGCTAATGTACAATAGTAAGCTACACTAAACTATTTGAATCTTAAAACCATCGTGAAGAGCCAAAGGTGTCTGTCTCTCCTCTCTCTCTCTCTCTCTCTCTTCTCTCTCTCTCTCTCTCTCTCTCGCACACACTCAATCACTCCACTCACACTCACAACTCACTCACTCACACTCACACACAGTCGTGCTCTTCTGACTCGGGTGAGTGCGCATGAAATTACAGCCGCGCGCTCTGAGGTAACAGTAACAGCGCTTCAGTCTGGGAGAATCTGACTTGAGTCTAGCAGACACATCCACTGGAAAGAGCAGCAGTCACGAGCTTTACGCGGAGAGCCAACACTTCTGAAGGCTACAGGTATGAGCACTTTACACACCAGCCGTACAAATGCCGTGCACAATGCGCGCTTGAGCTTGAACACTCAAAGGATTCACCAGCATTCAGTGCACCAAAATTGTTGCACGATATGTTATATATTTTCATGCGAGTGATTAAATGATTTCGAATAGGTCTAGCCTGTATTGAAAGAAGTTTCTGGCGCTAACGCAAGATTTTAAAGAACAATAAGAAAATGTTGAATTACTCAGCTTTTTGATGTAACTCATGTCAGCGCTATTCTTTGACGAATGATGTGCTCTAATTAAAATAATTGTCAAAAATAGGCTGCTCTTTTTATATTTGTTACTTTGCCATTATTATGCAATCAGATTTGATCTCTTATTATAGCATCAGCATCATTCTGATATTAAAGCAATAGTTCTGTCATCATTTATTCACCCTCATGCCTTTCTGAACCCACATTCTTTCTTTCTCTCCAATTTACGTTGTTACGTAAATTATTTCTGAAATGTAACCTGGCACTGATTACAAGTCACAGGAGTATCCCTGAAATCAGTAACATAATCTTTTACCTGACACTTTGTACGTAGGCTAATTTTATCTAATTATTTGTTGGAAAAAGTGGTATAAGAACAACTAATAGATCCGGTCTGGGTGCTGACCAATACCTGTGCAGGGTATCTCTGCGTAGCACCGATAGTGGATTGTTATTTTGTTGCATAAAAAGGTAATACAAATAAAAATAATAAAATACATTTTTAATGGTGTTATTGATATTTTGAATAATATTAAAAGACACTCTGGCCTTGCTATAGCCTGATTTGTGCATAACAACACTCCTTTCACCAACTACATGTAACACTTTCAGGAAAGTTATGCTAGTAAACTAGCAACGTTTATGTAACAGATTACATTGCTGTTAAAAAAAATGGAAGTCTTAGTCTCACCATTCACTTTCACTGTATGGAAAAAAGATGCAATGAAAGTGAATGGTGACTGAGGGTCAGTGGTGGATTTAGGGAATTGGGGGCCCCAGGCAACTATATGTCACGGGACCGTCAGGAAAGCACACCGTGGAACAAAGGGTTTGGGTCCAATGAGGCTTATTTAGCACTGCTGTTGAACAAAGTAAAAACAGAAAACAAACCAGCTTAAACTCTGAGACACCGCTGAGAACCGGGGAACATCAACTCACTTGAACTGACCAACCATTAATCACCCCCTGGTTGGCGTGGGAAGGCACTAATAGCCTCGGAATTTGCTGCAGCTGTTGTAGTGCGTGTTTGGAGTTGTGTGCACAGGTGTGTTGATCAAGTAGACTTAAAGGGAGTCCGGGAGGATGGAGTTGCGACTCTGGTGTGAGCAGGGAGACACCATACCCAGACCCGACAGTGACCCCTCCCCTAAGAGCGCTTCGCAGACGTCCAGAGCGCCCCCCCCGGGAACGCCGAGCGGGTATGGAGTAGTGGGAGGGAATGGGGGTCCCAACCCTGAGGGTGCTGGGGACCCTGGGGCCTGGGCAGAGCGGTGTAAGGGCACCCCAGGCATGACCCGCGGCCACCACAGCTGTGCGTCAGGTGCGCCTCCCTAACCGCAATGGGCGGGCTCCGCGCCTCGGGACTCGGAGCGGTCCACCGCCGCTTCCGGACGTCGTTACGAGACATCGTGAGCGGACCACCGCCGACATCGGGAACATCTGGACTTGCACCGCCGCCTCGGAGACATCGTGTAGCGGCACCGCCCGCCTCGAACATCTGAGGTTTTAGTGAGCGCACCGCGCCTCGTTCACATCGTGAGCGGGCAACCGCCGCCTCGGCAGCATCGTGAGCGGCACCGCCGCCTCGGATCTCTCGTGACTGGCCACCGCCAGCCTGCGTACATCGTGAGCGACACCGCCGCCTCTTGAACCTCGTTAACGTACACCACCGCGCCTCGGGAACCTCGTTTGAGGCACATCTCCTCCTCGGAACATCTGGCGACCACCGTCCGCCTCGGGAAATCGTTATGACACCGCCCTTCTTGGATCCCTGTGACGGCAACGCCGCTTCCGGAAACATCGTGAGCGACACCGCCGCTTCTGAGCCCTGTGATCGGGCACCCTGCCGCTTCCGGGCACTCGTTAGCGACACCGCCGCCTCGGGACATCTTGACTGGCCCCGGCCCGCCTCGGGGACCTCTGCTCGCACAAGCCCGCCGCCCTCGGGGACATCGTGCGCGGGCACCGCCACCTCGGGAACATCGTGAGCGGACACCGCCGCCTCCGGGACATCGTGCGCGGGCACCGCTGCCTCGGGGACATCGTGCGCGGGCACCGCCGCCTCGGGAACATCGTGCGTGGGCACCGCCGCTTCCGGGACATCGTGCGCGGGAACATCGTGCGCAGGCACTGTCGCCTCGGAGACATCGTGCACGGGAACATCGTGCGCGGGCACTGTCACATCGGAGACATCGTGCGCGGGGCACCGGGGGCCGCCTTTGGACTCGTGGGGCGCGCGCACCGCCGCTTTGGGGAACTACGCTCGTCCACCGCTGTCTCGGTAACTCTGCGATCTGCACGCCGTCTCTTCGCACGACCATCATCGAGGTTCCCGCACGCGCGTACCATCCGGCGATGCTCCGGCACGGCGTGAGTACGTGCCGCAGCACGTTCCTGCTGACGGCCCTGGATCGCACGCCTCGGGAAACTGTGATCATGCTCGCACCAACTCCCATCCTAATGGCTGGACCGCTCAACTTCAGAGCCATGTTGACATAGTAGTTCTCCAGCCGCCTCCTCGTGTGCCAAATGGCATAAGGACTTGATGGCTCGCGAGGCCACCCCAGACAACAGACCACGCGCAGTGCTCTCCATCGCGACTGGCTGCACCCCAAGAAGTCCATGCGTACTCCTCCATGCCCCGTCTCCCTGGTGGACTTGAGGAATCTTCCGTGCGTGGGACCAGTTTGGCGATGATTCTGTCACGGCGCGGTCATGAAAGACCACACCGGGTGAGCAGGGTTTTTGGTCCAAATGCAGGTTTTATTTTCTGCCAGGACAACAAGGAAACAACCAGAAAACAAACAGAGCTGAGACTCTTAAACAGCTAGAAACACGCAATGGGCCTGATTGCAATACGTCCACCACTGGCTTGCCTCCAGTCCCCGGAACGACACTAGAAACCTCGTAACCCTCGGGACTACAACAAATCGTAACTCGTGACACAACCAACACCAAACATTAATCATCGCCCCGCGTGCGTGGGAGGCCGTAATATCCCTCGCAAGTGGATACAGCTGTGTGTGAGTGCGTGTGTGGGTGGCCCAAGGTGTGTTGAGTCAAGGTGACGCAAAGGAGTCCGGGGGATGGTGAGTTGCGACCTCGGGGGTGAAGGGAGAACACCACCGCACATACCCCGACACTATAGGAAGGGTCCTGATATATTTGCACACATTTACCTAGATCAACCTTGAGACTTAAACTTTTTTTCTTCTTTTAGAAAAGGGATTAGTCAGAAGTAAACTGTTATATTAATTTAAAATGGGGTTACGTGGGTGAATTTTTGCATTGGTCATAACAAAACCTGCAGATTGGATGACTGAAAATGCACATTCATTCTCTGCCAGTTGGAGGCACTTTTGGAACATCAGAAATACAGCGGCTTCCCCGGTAACGGCTGTAAACTTCTTCAGATCAAAATGAAATGCCATCGTACTTTTTCGGGAAGACGCAGTCGGTTTCCCTTCCGAGTTCATTCTATAAAAACGTGAATTATGGAGAAGAAAGTGTGAAAAAGCCTATAATGACTAGGAAAGACCGCTAATGAGTTAGGTTACCAGCGAGGACCTGGGCAAATCCGGACCTCGTCTGGTCCGGACCTCGGTAAATTTTTCATGTTCAAAAATCAAAAATGTGTTCTCTGAATGACTAATTTGCTGTTTAAAACTCCTCATATGAGTGTCTGCATGTAAATCAGTTTTAGGACAGTTTTGCAAAATTTTTAAGCGTCTGTGATATGAAATGATCTCGGATTAAATGAGGCTTGAGTTGTTATAGAGGGCGTGGGGTGTTGCCCAGATCCAGCTATTATAAGCGTGCTTGGACTTGTCTTTTCCACTTAATTTGACACTTTAGAAAGTTAATAAAATGGGAAGTTTCAGTTTAGGGTTAGTGATATTTTTATCTTAAAATATTTGAACTAATTTCGGTTTCTTTTTTTATTTATTTTTCGAATTTTATTCATTTTCATAGCAATATCTGGCAACACTGATCGCCGGCGCTTAAACTGACAGTAATCAAAAAGCCCACGGACAGGTTATTGCTGACATGATTCCACATTCTGTAAGGAAAACGCAAAAAAAAAACATGATGTTATCTGTCAGAAACGTTATCAATGCTATTAAAAACAGTAGCTTTTAACACTAGTGCACAGATAGATCTGTAGAACAAGTAGGTTACAGAAATATGCAAACACTAGCCATGATGAATGCCATTTCATTCAGTATAGTAGTTACATTTTCGCAAAGTTATGCTAAAACATTGATAAGAGCACTAAAGTTATCATCTATATAGCAATGGTTATTAATGAAAACTATAACAGTAATATATATTGTTGCATAAATTATAAACAACTGATAAAATTATCCACCCCTGACCTATATAAGTAAGTACCAAATTTGATGTCATAATATGGTATATTTCTCATGTTTTCATCTCTCCCAAAACAGACGCGCTTCACCACATCTACCATTCTGTCTCTTTTAAAGTGTTTAGTGTATATAATGAATTGTATTTGTAGGGGTTATTATAGCACAATTCTTAACCCCACCCCAGACCTCACTAACTTTCAAACCCTGGTTACGGCCATGCCTACGCAAAGTCTGTCTAATTCTAAACTTTAAAATACATTTATTTTTTAGTTATTTTAATTACAAATTTAAATGAAACTGAAAAAATAATGAAAATGAAATTATACATTTACACACCTAAGGATTATATCAACCAAAAAAGTAACTGAGCATGCATCCTCTACTTGGGTCCTTCCAATAAACGAGTAAGCGGCATTTAAACAGAAAACATGCACTGTTGCTCAATATTTAATTACAGCTTCAGATCCATAGTATTTTCATTTGCTATAAGCAGGATACACAAGAAACACGTTCAACGCGGACATGCAGATGGTTGTCATGGTAATAAACACCAGAACTATTGTTCGCATGCTTAATGCACATCTCGGATATGAAAAGCATTTTAGGGGGCCCTTGGCTTTTGGGGGCCCAAGGCGGTTGCCGACCTTTGCCTAATGGGTAAGTCCGCCCCTGCTGAGGGTCTCCTTTGGTGTTCCACAGAAGAAATAAAGCCATATTGGTTTGGAATAACTTGAGGTCAGTAAATTTTGTCAGAAGTAAAAAAAAAATTGGGTGAAAAAGTAAACTCGAAGCCTTGTAAAACTCATTTTATAGCTACATTATGCAATTCTGATGGACATAAAAGCAGTTTCTAAGGTCTTATATGTTTGAGAGACCATTTTTATTAGGCAGTTTTCAAGCAGTGGCTTTTCATTGCTTTATTCATTGCTTTATTTTTTCAATTCTGCATGTGATGGCGTGTTTTTGTTTTGTTAAATGGCTTGTTTTGCAATCAAGCTCTGGCTTTATTGACTGCCATTGATTTTCTCAACATCAATTATTTTTGAAAGGTAGTACACGCTAAAAACGGCTGGGTAAAACAACCAATTTGGGTTATTTGGTACACAGCGCTGGTCAAAAGGGACGAACCAGCGCTGGGTGTTTACCCACCAGGTGGGTTATTATGTTTTGACCCACATGCTGGTTGCTTTTTTATGGTTTAAAATTACGACATTGCTATGCTAAAATGAACCCAAATCAAGCTAGTCATTAAACCTACAAATCTTGTTCATTTTAAAATCACTTTAACACACACAGAAGAACTATCAAAAGGTACATATTTATTTAAAACAAGAGAAAACAATCAAAAGTAACATGCATGTAAGAAGAAAATGCAGAAAAGTATGGCATTGACAGCTACAGAGTTTATAAATGAAGCACTGAACATTTGCTGAATATAACTTTTAAGATCAAATTTTACTTTTTTTGGTAAATTGTATATATTGTATAAAAATATTATACAAAAACACTAATATAAAATAGTTGTACAATTAGTTAATAGTTAAGTTCTTTACAAACTATTCTGGCATGACAGTAAATAAACCACAACATTAACACTGATATTATAACGTTTATCAGAAACATTTGTGTGAAAGAATGTGAGCATGTGTATGAATGAGTGTAAACTCCATTTCTACTGAACAACAACACAGAACAAGCATTTAAATTATACACTTACAGTTTGTTTCATAGGTCATGAATATGCAGATCAGGCATCGCTGCCAATTTTCATGATCTCTTTAGGATAATTGATGTAGTCATGAAGAAGCGCCATCAGCACTGCAAAGGCATGTGGCATCTTTTACATTATCCATGGCAGCCTCCTCCTTTAAAACCACTGCTGCATCAGTTTGGGGGAAAGGACATTCTCCTCTTTGACCAGCATTCATTCCAATCACCACCTGTTCTTCATCAGTGGCCTAAAAAAAACATTTGAAAAAAGAAAACATTTAATCCATTTTCAAATAGAGGTGCATCCACATCAGTAAGGACAGGTAAATAGTCTGTTTTATAAATTCAACCACTTTGTGTCTGTCCTACCAGACGCCTCTAACTGCTATAATACGCAGCACTAGTGTGAGAGCATGTAAATCTTTTTTAAATAATATATGCTTTCAGAACGCTACTTCGTTACTGAACATTAAACAGACGTGACATTTCCACGGACATACCTCACACATTTTTCATGTAACGTGGAGGGTCTGCTCTTTAAATGGTTTAATGACAATGGCATAATTTATTCACACCCGGTTGTCCAACCCTACAACTCTGCTAATTTTTTGGAACACAATCAATATATTTTTAATAATTCTCTTAATTTTTGTCCTCTATTTCAAGTCTGGACATCATATTGTCTTCTGACAGACCATGTTCGCTATATAATACCCCACTACAAGAACTGTCATGCGTTCATATATCACTATGTGGATGGATTGACTCTACAATAACTCTGTATTTGTGAAAGGCTTGTAAAATACTAGATTATCTAGACGTTCAATGGTTACAAAAATATGGAGAGAAAATTTAAATATCTTAAGTTGTGTTCTAAAGATGACAAAAGGCTTTAGAGGTTTGGAATGACACGAGGGCCAGTAATTCATTTTTGGTGAACTATTCCTTTAGAAGGAAGACCAAGAATGATGACTCTCCAAATCCGACAACTCCACATTGTTTGATTCTGGCAATGAAACACAGAAATCAATGGTTTGTAATAAATAAACCCTAATCATACTGTTTTGCGTCAATGTTTGAAAGCAGGCGCGACACATGACACATTTAATTGCTACACATAACTGCATCATCTCAATAATATGCGCTCCTATGTCTCTGGCTTTCACCATCTCAAAAATAACATTATTTTACTCTTTAGTAAAAATAAAATTGATAACATATGGAATTATTAACTTTACTTGCTAACACCTCAGAAAATTTAAATATTGTAAAATCTTATGTAAATAATAACATTTTTTGAGGTGTTAAGGCATATGACATAAGGCACTCACTGACTTTATATCCGTTCAGTAAGAGAGGCCGTTAAGACTATTTCTGAGGCAAAATCCACGTCCGCTTATTTTTCAATATAAGCTCTTTTCGGAATATTTCCACCTTCCATTAAATCTCAAGATACTACCTGACTCAAACAATGAATGATGACTTTACATTTTTAATCTTTACTTACCATAAACCGTCTTTCACTAGCACTCGCTTCCATCTGAAGACACTGAGAAAATGGCGGCTTCTCGCACTGGTGTTGTCGAGATACGTCCGATGTTAACGTGATGTGCGTGCTCTCTTTCATGTCCGCGTTCCCAACCCAGCACTGCTGGGTTATTGATCAAGACCAATTTTCAACCCAAAATTGGGTTAAAACAACCCACGTCCTTACCCAGCGGTCTCAACCCAGCATTTTGGGGGGGGTTGAAAAAACCCCCGCATTTTTTTAGAGTGTATTTATTTTGAAGACTTATGTTCTGCAACATCTAGACAGACCAGGTACTTATGTGAGGATCCTGTTCGTGGACTTCAGCTCGGCCTTTAACACGATCATCCCAAACCTCCTCCAGCCCAAACTAACTCAGCTCTCCGTGCACACCTCCGTCTGTCAGTGGATCAACAACTTCCTGACAGACAGGCAGCAGCTAGTGAGGCTTGGCAAAATACACATCCTGCACCCGTACGATCAGCACTGGAGCTCCTCAGGTTTGTGTTCTCTCCCCACTGCTCTTCTCTTTGTACACCAACGACTGCACATCTAAAAGACCCCTCTGTCAAGCTCCTGAAGTTTGCAGACGATACCACACTCATCGGCCTCATTCAGGATGGTGATGAGTCTGCTTACAGACAAGAGGTTGAGGAGCTGGCTTTCTGGTGCAGTCTTAACAACCTGGATCTGAACACGCTCAAAACAGTGGAGATTATTGTGGACTTCATGAGAAACCCCCCTGCTCTTCCCCTTACTCACCATCATGAACAGCACTGTGGTTGCAGTGGAGTCATTCAGGTTCCTGGTCACCACAATCTCTCAGGACCTGAAGTGGGACACTCACATTGAGTCCATTGTTAAAAGGCCCAGCAGAGGTTGTACTTCCTTTGCCAGCTGAGGAAGTTCAACCTGCCACAGGAGCTGCTGAAACAGTTCTACTCCGCCATCATTGAATCTGTCCTCTGCACTTCTATAACTGTCTGGTTCAGCTCAGCTACCAAATCTGACCTCAGAAGACTACAGAGGGTAGTCTGGACTGCTGAGCGAATCATTGGTAAAACCCTCTCTTCTCTCCAAGAACTGTACTCATCCAGATTGAGCAAAAGGGCTGGCAAAATCACTCTGGGCCCCTCACACCCAGGCCACTTCCTCTTTGAACTATTGCCGTTTGGTCTGCGCTACAGAGCACTGAGCATCAGAACGGTCAGACACATGAACAGTTTCTTCCCTCAGGCCATCCATCTCATGAACACTTGACAATAACTGTGGAACACACACTATTTATTCACTCATACACTTATTTATCTAACACACATACTCAGTCTACATTTCAATTTGCACATAATATACCTGTACATACAACTGTCTATTGTTATATACCTGTACATACAATTGTCGATTTGTATATTTTTTATTAGCTTTTTTTTTTTCTATTTTTGTTTTTTTTTTTTTTTGATTATCTTTGTTTTTTGTTCTGTCACTGTCATTCACTGTGGAAGCTTCTGTCACGAAAAAAAAAATCCTCGTATGTGTAAATATACCTGGCAATAAAGCTCACTCTGATTCTGATTCTGATTCTGAAGTGTGTTTTGTGCATGGTTTGTGATGGCAACATTTAGTTAGAGTTTAGCTATTACTCCAAGCTGACTGTAGCTCCAGTCAGTTCAGTATCGGTCATTTGCCTAGATTTGAGTAAGATTTTCCATGTCACCAGGAAGGGGGTGAGGTCTGTCATTGCACCCAGTCATATTAAATTATTCAGATACCATCTCTATTTTTCACAGAAACACAGAGCCACACATAGTGATACACCTTCAAACAGTAGAAAAGTAGAAAATAATGTTTCTAACTAACCACCATGCATCCCACGGGGAGTTTACTGAACATGGGACTTTCTTTAAACCAGCCGATACTCAAAAGTGCAATGCCCCACAATAACGCCTGCACTGTTTTTCAGGGTTGCCCGTCTGAAAATATTTTGATGAGCATATGAAGTCTTTGTGTGGCTGCCTACAAAGCCAGTCTTCCACAGCGCTTTGTCTCACTATAAATGGCACCAAGCACACGCACAGCCTTTTGATCCCTCACTCAAGCCCCTTGTCTTTGCCGCTCACTTTCAGCTATGAAAAAGTCTGTATGCTAACAAGGGTCTGGGGAGTGAGCTGCGTTTGTGCTGGTCACTATCAACATAATAGTGAGCATGAATCAGTCCATTTTCAACCAACATTAAAGGCAGAGAACATAAACAGCTAAGTTTCTTTATCTATCTGCCATCCAGCATCTGTGTTCTGCTAATTAATCTGAACGGTGCTTTTAGTAAAAAGTTCATTTATTTATTTATTATTTGGGGATGAATTTTCATGCTCGGCCTTTGAACTGCTGTGATCTTTGATAGCAGTGTGCAGGGGCGCCGCTAAGGGGGGGAAAGTTAGGACGATTCTAAGGGCCCACACACTTTTGGGGCCCCCAGAGATCTGTTTTATTAGTAGTAACAGTAGTAGTAGTAATGTTATAGAAATGATAAATGTATCTACCAAAGATACAAATAAAACAAAATTACAGCTTATTTCTGCATTTCCAGCTAAATTATCTCCCCCCATTCACTGCATGGTTTCGTCCCGTCCTACGTAGCCTAGAGTCACTGAGTGAGATCAGATGGTAAACTGTCTTCGAGTTCGAGGGGGTCAAGCCGAGCCGGACGATTTGGTCAGTTGCACTTTTAAACACATTTTAGTTTTGCTATAGAAAATCTACAAATTCACAATCTGATTACATAGAGCAGCAGCAGGAAGCACATGAGGTTGTCATGGCAACCAGATACACTGCACGCGAATTATGGCTGCGCTTCTATTTTGCCACACTAAACTTTGCAATAAACACGTTTAAAATGCACAATTAACATGTCTGTCAAAACGATCTCAAAGGAGGCTTTTATTAAGCAAATCAAGGAGTGAATTACTCATCCACTGTTTAAAAAAAATACTTTAGCTGGGTTTCAACAGGCAGGGTCACAATTATCTACAGCAGTGTATGAAGTTAAAGGTTTTGGGTTAAGGTTCATAACATTTTTAACATTGTATGCTGTATGTGCATAGGTAGCTAGATAACAAGGAATACAGCTGTTAAGCTAATAGTCACATTTAGCTGAGTAAGATCATGATGGAAGTGCTGCTATGGGGTTCCTATTTATTTTTTAGGATTTTTTGTTTGCCCCAGTGAGCATTTTTTAATATAACTGATTAAGTATCAACTCATTCCATATAAAACAGGTTCTGATGATTAGGTTACTGATAGCCTAATTGTCAAAAGCATAGCAAGTATCAGGTCATATTATTATTGTCAGACAGATTTTGATCATCTAGGCTGCCTGCACAATATATTACCAAAAGTATTGGGACACCCCCTTCTAATGAACAGGTTTGACTACTTTAGTCATTTCCATGCGTACAAATCTTAATGTGGTAAGCTATATGCTATTCTAGGAATTGTGTGCTTCTAATTTCTACAATGTTTAACGGACCCTGTTCTATTTGAACAGACAATGCCTCTTGTAAGGGCAGTAAAGAAAAAAGATTGATTCCATCAGTGTGGAATAACTCGACTGGTCTGCATAAAGCCATTCCTAATCCTCCTGAACACCTCTGGTTGGTGACTAACTGCAGACCTTGAGCCAAAACTCATCACCAAACACCTGTGACTTGTACATACATATGGACAAATGTATCGGGACACCCCCTTCTTTAGAACAGAAAAAGGCACGTCCAAAACTGTGGCATCAAAGATGGAAACATAATTCATGTATTTAAAGATATTTATCTTTTTGCCACAGTTTTGGAAGTGTCTAAAATGATTGTACGCATATGTACAAGTCATTGGTGTTTGGCGATGAGTTTTTTTTTAGTTTTATTGAATTTTCCCAATACTTTGGGCAATATAGTGTATGTTTGGTGCGGTAGGGGGCCCAACCTCATATTCTTTCATAGGGCCCAAAATTGCTTGTGGCGCCCCTGGCAGTGTGTAAGATTGTAGCTTGTGGGTCTGTTTTATCAGGTGAATAGGTGTCATTCTTTGGTCCAAATGGTTTATTTCTTTATCGTTTCCTTTTCACTATCCTTTAATCCTTTTCTTTGATAGTTCTGCTTATTTCTACTTTCTTTCATCTGCTCACCCCCAGTTTTTCCGCTGTATCCATCGTCCTTTGATTCAGTTGAGCCACCCAGTTCCCAAATGGAATCAAGGGTAAACTACAATGATAATGACAGTATAATATCCTCTCTACCCAGACCGGTTTCTCAGATAAAACAAAAATATCTTTAAAGTGTCTGATCTGTAGTGAAGGACTCTCTCACTTCATCTGTCACCTGTCTGGCTTTAGAGCTTTGCTGTTTCTCATTACATCAAAGCATAAGAAGCATCATTGTGGTATCTTCACAGCCTTATCTCAGATCAGCTAAGCCTGGATATTGGTTTTATCCATGCAAATGATCAGGTGATAGTATGTGTGTCATCAGATTAAAAAAGAAGGCTTGTTGCGTGCATGTGCAACATAGTGAACAAGCAGCATCGTATGCTTGCATGTGTGCATACCTTTTATGCAGTATTTAATAATAAAATCAATAAAATGCTACAAGGTTACACACTATTACACTGTGAAACTAAATGATAAACTATATACAAAAATCCCATTCTTTATCAAACAAATACCATGTGTGCTAATGCATGTTTTCATGGTAAAGGGCCGTGTTAGTCACCCAGCCTTCGTCGTTCACGCAGGACGGTGTGCAGGTGTGCATATATGCGGCATGCAGAGGGCTGAGGATTCAGCCTTCAGGACCACCAGCTGGTCCACGTCGCATTAGACAGATCATGCAGCAGATAGATTATGCAAGCCAACCCATGTGAGCTTCATATAAATGTATTCAGTCTGGCCTGTGTATTATTTAAGCAGTATCACACGAGCTGCAAGCAAGAGTGCTGTCGTAATTTTGTTCAATAAACAAGGAGTTGATACTCAATATCTTACATTTTAGGGTAAGTTTACATGACAAAGATGTACTAAAAAGAATGGAAAGGTTTTTCCTTTGGGTTTTTGAAAAGTTTTCGTATAGACGACAACGTTGTTGAAACGATCCCTCTTCACACGTATTTGGGACAATGACTAGAAATGCTGTATTATGCATGCCAGGCCATAGTTGGTGATGTCACTTTGTAAAGAAACACTACACACCTGGTGCAACCGGCTCCTGCACACATATACCTTTAACCTGAACATGTAATAACGCATGCGCCGGACCATATTTACCGCTATTGTGACTAGACTAAATCCCCCCTCCCCCAAATATTAAATAAACTAGTATTAGCCGACCCCCACACAAAAATAGCAAAATATTTCGTATCGATTGAAACCATCGAATGTATGAGCCATCTTAATTAGTTTGAGAATGGAAAAAGACTGTTCCATTAATAGGCTCTGGCGTCGTGGCCGCATTAATTTCTTACGCACATTATCCAAAACCTTCCATTGCTAATACCACACAATGTCCAGCGGAGGCTTTAGCCATTGATATTCAAGCTATGTAGTTTTATTAATGCGTCTAATCATTTGGAGAGGGAGCGTAAGAAGGAAGCGTGATTTTCCATAAGAACAAAGGTGGAAAACATGCAATAGTTTTGTCTTATCTTATATTATTGCTCATTGTCTTTTGGGGTGTTGGTTCTTTGCTGTTTTAAGGTAGCCTGTATTATAACACAATTATATCCGGTATTCTGTATATCCTTGCCTAGAAGCCTACAGGTGTGAAAAAGTGTTGGCCCCCTTCCTGATTTCTTATTTTTTTGCATGTTTGTCACACTTTAATGTTTCAGATCAAACAAATTTAAATATCAGTCAAAGATAACACAAGTAAACACAGCATGCAGTTTTTAAATGAAGGTTTTTTTATTATTAAGGGAAAACAAAATCCAAAGATACATGGCCCTGTGTGAAGAAGTTTTTGCCCCCCTGTTAAAACTGTGGTTTCTCACACCTGAGTTCAATTTCTCTAGCCACATGCAGGCCTGATTACTGCCACAGCTGTTTGCAATCAAGAAATCTCTTAATTAGGACCTGCCTGACAAAGTGAAGTATACCAAAAGATCCTCAAAAGCTAGACAGCATGCCGAGATCCAAAGAAACTCAGAAACAAATGAGAAAGAAAGTAAATGAGATCTATCAGTCTGGAAAAGGTTAAAAAGCCATTTCTAAAGCTTTGGGACTACAGCAAACCACAGTGAGAGCCATTATTCACAAATGGCAAAAACCTGGAACAGTGGTGAACCTTCCCAGGAGTGGCTGGCCTACCAAAATTACTCTAAGAGCGCAACGACGACTCATCCAGGAATTCATAAATGAATCCAGAACAACATCTAAAGAATTGCAGGCCTCACTTGCCTCAGTTAAGGGTCAGTGTTCATGACTCCACCATAAAAAAAGAGACTGGGCAAAAATGGTCAGCATGGCAGAGTTCCAAGACGAAAACAAAAAGAACATAAAGGCTCGTCTCAGTTTTGCCAGAAAAAATTGATGATCCCCAAGACTTTTGGGAAAATACTCTGTGGGCTGACGAGACAAAAGTTGAACTTTTTTTGGAAGGTGTGTGTCCCATTACGTCTTGATTAAAAGTAACACTGCATTTCAGAAAAGAACATCTTACCAACAGTAAAATATGGTGGTGGTAAGTGTGATGGTCTGGGGCTGTTTTGCTGCTTCAGGACCTGGAAGACTTGCTATGATAAATGGAACCATGAATTCTGCTGTTTACCCAAAAATCCTGAAGGATAATGTCCGGCCATCTGTTCGTGACCTCAGGCTGAAGCGAACTTGGGTTCTGCAGCTGGACAATGATCCAAAACACACCAGCAAGTCAATCTCTGAATGGCTGAATAAAAACAAAATGAAGACTTTGGAGTGTCCTAGTCAAAGTCCTGACCTGAATCCTTTTGAGATGCTGTGGCATGACCTTAAAAGGGTGGTTCATGCTCGAAAACCCTCCAATATGACTGAATTACAACAATTCTGCATAGATGAGTGGACCAAAATTCCTCCACAGCACTGTAACAGACTCATTGCAAGTTATCGCAAATGCTTGATTGCTGTTGTTGCTGCTAAGGGTGGCCCAACCAGTTTTTAGGTTTAGGGGGCAAACACTTTTTTTCACACAGGGCCATGTAGTTTTTGATTTTGTTTTCCCTTAATAAAAACCTTCATTTAATAACTGCATGTTGTGTTCACTTGTGTTCTCTTTTACTAATATTTAAATTTGTTTGATGATCTGAAACATTAAAGTGTGACAAACATGCAAAAAAATAAGAAATCAGGAAGGGGGCCAACACTTTTTCACACCACTGTATGTGTACATCCGGCCCTGTGCATGCACATGACTTCACCATTTTCACAAATTAGCATTTTTTGTAGTTTACAAAAAAGACAATAATGGTATAATTTTCAAACACTTGCACTTTAAAGCCTGTTTTCAAAAGTTTGCATTTTCAGGCCATTTTTAGTTGAAAACGTGTTGTGTAAATGCCCCCTTTGACAGCGCCCACTTTTGACGGTTATTTTAGTTATTTTCACTTTGACAATTAAATTTTTTTGTAAACAAAGCTCCTTTGAGCAAGACATTTATTTTTTTGCTCCTGAATGAAAGTGTTTATGAACAAATTGTTTTAGTGAATGATTCAATGACTAATTCATAAAAACAGCTAGTTGTTTCATTCCTGAATAAATCAGTGTTTTAGGAACAAATCATGTTGGAGAAATGATAAAACCCATCCAGTGGCATATGATGGACCCGGCAGAAAGAGTCCATGAACAATCCCCACCATCCTTTATCAACAAAAACTAAACCACACTATTAGTTCATTAAAAAGTCTTATAGAAGTGCAAAGGAGTACAAACTTAATAAAATTATATAAACTCCATATTAAATTAAAAATATACTGACAAAGGACACAACAAAAATTATTAGACTTAAACTACATTTAAATTTAAAACTAATAAATGAAATGTATTTCAGCACTAAAGCTAATTCCAACATCAATAAACATTTAATACAATATCTATCTCTATATAATATATATAAATATATATATATATATACTATATATAAAGAAGGTATAGTGTACAATATTTGTCAGATAACCTAAAAATTTACTTTATGTGCTTACATCTTCAACTGACTTTACTGAAGTATTATTTGATGTGTCTGAACCAGCCTGACTACTTTAGGTTACACCAAACAGAAGTTATATTTAAGATTGATATTATGTAAAATATACTATGTTGTTACAGTGTAAGATTTAAAATGTGACGTTTGTTTGGTTTACCTCAAGAATTACACATTTATTGGTTCTTTAAACTTAAGCAAAGCTGTTGATTTTAATATGGGAACAAAGTTTAATAATTTCATATACTGCGTACAACTGGATGCTCAGCACCATTCAGTTTTCATCTCCTAGATGAGTTTTGCATTTAGAATGACTTGGAGAACAGCCTTGATATTATTGCGACCCACTGAATGTATCCTCCCTCTTGATTTTAGCTGATGAGTGTGAAAGTAATTTCCTTCGAAAATGGTGCAAGAGCTGATTTGAATAACAAACTATGTATAGACTTGATCTGCATAAAATCATGGTAGGTGCACATGGATTGGCTGGATGGTTTTGGCAGGATCTTTTCATAGATGAGAAAATAACCCAGCTGTGGTTATTGCAGGTGGCTCATCTGAATCAGTCTCTCCCACATTCATAGGCAAATGAGCGGACCGAGTGACGCTGTGACTATCAGAGTGTAAATGCACTTCCTCCTGACTTGTTGTAGGTTTAAGTGTGTCACTGGGCAGCATGACGGAGGTGATGAACAGCTGTGACTCCGCGGTGGGAGACTACAGTGTGAGCGGTGCATCTGAGGAGCAGAACATCTCTTTTCAGGTTGGTTGCGCTCCTCTTAGTCAACTGGCTGGATGCTCTCTTGAAATTCATATCAATGTTTTTATTCAAGCCACAGGAATAATATATACAGTCACTGGTCATTTTCAAATACAGGGATTTAATATAGATTATGATCACCTGATTTATTAAATTGCTATTTGCCAAAAATAAATAAATACAAGAAATAAAAATAGAAAGACAAAGGGAATGCATGGACATGAAATATTGATTTGAGTTATTTTAAATTAATTTGTATTTTCTTACATGGATGTTAGCTAATTTAATAGTTAATTTAATTAAAAAATAACTGGTCTAGCAACAGAACAAACACTGCAATGTACATTTGTACAATCTAAAATGTACATTTTAAATTAATTTGTATAATTATAATAATTACATTTAATCTGCAATCCATCCTTTTTTGTGGACCTACAATGTAACATGTCTTCCTCAATTTCTCTTTAAATTTCTGGTTCACTGTTTTTAGCATTGCTCGGCGATGTTTTAATTTTCTGTAAAGTGTGATTTGCAAGATGGCGCCAGTGAGAAATTCTAACTTGTGACATTTGTCATTAAAATAACGCCATAGTGACAAGAGAATGAAAAGAGCAGAGGATCCTCAAAGCAATATGAGAGACCTGAAAATAGCACCATTATGTCGTCATAGACAACGATAACATATATATTTAAAGCCCGTTCTCACATTAAGAATGATAACTATTACAATAACTGTTTTAAGTGGGTGGGAAACCGAAAAAAAAAAACTCATGCAAAAGTTCCAAAGTTTAAATTTGATGCACTCTGTCTTGCATTGTCATTGTCATGTGACCTACCAGCATCAGTTGCGTCACTTCACTGCCATTCCAAAATCTCTCCCTTGGCAACACGGGATAGTAAAGTGTAAAGAAGTAGTAGGTCATCTGGAATACTGTGAATCGGACATACTGCTCCCAGCTAACAGTGAATGTTCTCAGAATGGTGGCTAACATTCTAGTAAAGTTCTCTCAAAGTTATAAACAAACATCTATCGTTAACATATCGTTGTATAACATATCGTTAATAGAACATTATTTCGGAGTTATCTGGTCTTTAATAATGCTCTCAAAACATTAACACAAAAATATTATACATTATTCATGGAATTTTTTTAACAATTTAGTTGGATGTTCATCTAACATTTTCTAAAATGTTACTACTTGTTTCAGAACATTAAGAGAACGTTCAAAACGAACAATCCCACAATGTTGGCAAAATGATAAAGAATGTTCCCTTAACATTCACATAACAACAACAAAACTGATGTTCTTTTAGGTGTTTTTAACCTACTATATAGTAGGGAAGTATGCGCTTTTGGATGCAGCCATACTTTAAAGCTTCTGAAAGTGACTCTAAAGGGCCATTCACATAGAATGCAAAATCTATAAACGCATTTTTTAAAAGTTGAACTTCTTTTAACAAGTTGCGTTTTTAGAATGCTGTGTCATGCACAAGACAATGCAAAAGATGCACGGCATATGTGTGCAACAGTCAAACACGTCCATCTAGTGCATGTTTTGCATAGACAATTAATCAAAAAGCGGCACAATGGAATGTGAACGACCCCCTAAAGGTATCATTCCTCTGTGTCCTTTATAGTTGTGCTATGGATACTATTCTTATAGAACTGTAGTTTTCATTCTTGGTGTGTCCATTAAGTGGCATTTTACAAAAACATTTAAGCATTCAGTCCCACGATTGACCAATCAAAATCAGCTATTCCAGAGAGCAGGGTAGGTTACATTTTAAGTCATGGTCAGACACACATACGTGCTGAGTGTTTTTCCGGTTACCTGATAGATGACTGGGATGGGTCTCAGTGGGTCTAATTGGAGCTTTACCTCCATTATTTCAGCCTGATTGGAGTCCCTTTCATTTTGCTCACATCGCTACAAAAAGCCAGTCAGATGCCTGCTCGTTCATACAGCCTGCTGGATGAATTCAGATTCCTCTCAGACACTCAAGAGAGACTCAAAAGGTCACAATCTTTTCAGGAATTGATCATCATTACCCTTTCTTTACCACAGGATGAGCAGTGCTATCATATGCTAGCTGAATGAAACATGTCTGAATCTTTCATTCACTCTGTCATACGCTCTTTCTGTGCTGTGTAAACCAACATGCAATGCACACCCTTTTCCACTGTTGGTGCAGATGCTTTTAGACCATTCACGTCTCACTTGATACCCCACGTTGCCGACACACACTCAAGACGCTCTTGTTCACACTTCCCTGCAATTGTGGAGAAATAAACATACACAGCGTGAGTCACATTCTGCTCTCGTGAACTCGGCTGTGTTATGGCAATAAGACTCACACAAGGCGTGAGGTGAATGCCAAACACATCATTAATAAAAACCCATCAAGGAGTTTTTGATGGAACTGCAGGAGGGGAGCTTTTGTAAACATATCTTTACTCATATTATAAGTGATTGCCCCCCCCTCCAAAAAAAAGATTTCATTCTTCACTCGGATTGCTTAAAATTGGGAATGCACTGAATATTTCAAGTAGGATTTAGTGCTGAATGCTTCCAAGGTTAAAACAGGTTGACCTGACAACAGCCTGCCTTAAAAATTATTTTTAATAGGTATTTTTTGTTTTGTTTTCCAGTAAATATTTGATAAAAAATATCATGAATATATATAGTTTTTCTTGACTTTTTTGTGTTAAGCACAAAAGAAACAAAGTTTTGTGAGGTTTGTGCTAAAATTAAAACTTCTGCTTCTGCATAAGATGGTTTAATGAGGTCCTTAGATCTTTAACAGAGGAAGTAAAGGTCAAATCATGCTGTTTCATGAAAACTGTTGAGAACTTTAGCTCACTGAACTGTCGTGTACTGTGGCCTCTTATGATCCCTGTCTTATAGATCTCCCCAGACTCCCATGAACGGTTCCCAAAGCTTTCCAAACGCTTGCCATCCATCGTGGTTGAACCCACTGAGAGCGGGGAGGTGGAGAGCGGGGAACTCCGCTGGCCTCCTGATGATCTGAGCCCTACAGACGACCCCAGAGACAAACAGGCCCAGGCTGCAAGTAAGTTCATGTTAACCATAATAAGAACGTCCCCTTTAAGTTTACTGTTATTCTCTTTAATCTCACTTTTTTTCCCCCCCTCAAAATATTAATTTTAACACAACACATAAATCTTCTTCATACTATATGCAATACTGAAAACATTTATACACAACACAAAAATTGTAAAATCTATATGAACTGGTCTTAGTCAAAAATATTATTTAACATCCATGAATCCACCTAAATACATTGATTTATACAAACAAAACTATTTATTTATTTTTTGTTAAATAAGAAGAAGCTCTTTATGATTAAAAAAAAAAAGTCTCTTATGCTCATCAAGGCTGCATTTCTTTGATCAAAAAAATACATAAACACATTAGAAATATCATTACAATTTAAAATTACTCTTTTCTATTGTAATATATCTTAAAGTGTATTTTTTTCCTGTGATGGCAACGCTGAATTTTCAGCAGCCATTACTCCAGTCTTCAGTGTCACATGATCCTTCAAAAAATAATCTAATATGCTGATTTGATGCTCAAGAAACACGTATTATTATCAATTTTGAAGACAGTTGTGCTGCTTAATATTTTTGTGGAAACCGTGATATATTTTTCAGGATTCTCTACGTTCTGTTCTGTCACTTTTGATCGATGTAATGTATCCTTGCTGAATAAATGTATTAATTTCTTTAAAAGCTCTAAAAAATTATTATATCGATGCCAAACTTCTGATTGGTACTGTCCGTAAAAAAAATGTTGTTGTAAATTTTTTTTTATTTAATTTCAAATGCAGTTTAGCACAATTCGAAATGCAGTCTTGTAGCATCAGATGCAGATGCATTTACGGAAATCTAATTTACGGGATGTTTGAATATATTGTGTTTGTATTTCAGGTGACAAGGCCACAGAAGACAGCCAAGAGGTCGCAACAGCGACGGAAAACTAATGGGCGATGGTTGGCACCAATCCAGCCAATCACTGTGAATGTCTTCATTATGGACAGGAGTGAATGGGAGACTCCACCAGTTAGGTCTGCCTATCATCCACACTAGAGCCGCCCACCAGCTGACCTTCACTCCCCTAGGTGGAGCCGAGGCCTGAGAGACTGTCTTAACTGAGCTATCTCACGTGCCAAACTCTAGTGCTAGTCAGCTGCTGTGATTGAGTTGTAAAAGATCTCCAATAACACCATGATACCCATTAGAAGTCACCTATGCCTGCTAAATTATAGATTGGCATTCATTTATGTATTTATTTGCTTTGGACCAAAGTCTTTCATTCCTTCCTATCAAAAGGACATATAGCTTCAGAATATTAATTTGATGTATTATATCAGCATACATTAAGTGAAAATGGATTTCAGATGATATGTAAATTAACTATAGAGTGCATAATGGCTAGTGTAGATTTCAAACTTTACGCCATGTACAGTAGATCTCAGTTTGTTTTCATGTTCACTTAGGCTTTTCTTCTTAACATGCTTTCCAGATTTGCACATATTCTTTGGCACTTGCATTAATTCTCTGTTATTAACATCGCTGCTGCTTATTTACTAGTGTTCGTCAGAGCTGCTGTAAATGTAGCTTTCTTTGCCTTAGACATTTATTTGTAGTTACACTGTATGTCATAATTTAAATGAAATTACTGTTTGTATATAAGTGCTCTGGTGCTTCAGAGTCTGTTGAATATCACTGTATTCTGTTACAAATCTACTGCTCTTTTGATGTTTGAGTATTAGTCTTAAAATATTAATAATCTGTCTGGGAATGGGAATGAATGCAGCACAGTATCACTTAGCATTAAAGGCAGTTATTTCTACATCCGTGCTTTGTTGATTCATCAAATGAATGTATGTAGGATCCAGCCTTGACACATCACTGATTTCTTGTGGGTAGATGTCAAGTACTAGCCAAAGGCACTTCTAGTTGAATACTGTGTTGACACGAGCAATAGTTATTCTAGCCCAGCAGCATCAGCAGCTCTAAGCAGTTGATGTTTTCCAGCCACAGGCATTGCTATAGCAGTTTTAGGGGGCTTCAGCCCCCCTTTTCTTTCATCTCAACCCTCCTAAAACTTTTCCCTTTAACTCAACTGTCGGATCCCTTTAAAATCTGTAATAATCTTCAGCATGTTTGCTGTAGCGACTGCAGTATCTGAGGTTAAGTAAGGCCTTTAAAAACTTTTTTTTACTTCCAAACAAGGTTGTCAAGTACATTTTAGGTGTTTGTCTAAACTTTCCTTGTTAAAAATTACATTCATTGGGGGTATTTAAATTTTTTTGAGTTTCAATTCATTGTAATTCTACAGATCTTTCGTCTGTGAAAAACAATACTGTTAGTTCCATACATGAATGCCAGTGGGGTCCAAAATAACATTGCACCCGAGTTCAACAGTTGCAGAAGTAAAAAATTTTTTTTTATATACGGGGGAATTGATAAACCTCTAAGATGGACCTACTGTGAGCTATGAGCTTGCTAATGGAGGGTGCATAGTTTGTTGAAACTATGTTTTTATATATATACAATCAACCTCTTCAAATCAATAGTTTTATCCAAGGTAATTGACATTCGCAATGATTGCAGTTCTTTCCATCAGTAAAGCTGTTAAAGGAATAGTTCACCCAAAAAACTGAAATTCTGGTCTGTCCACAATTATTCACCCGGAATCCATAGTATTTTTTTCCATTTTATGGAAGTCAATGGCCACTGGCAACTGTTTTGTTACCAACATTCTTCAAAATATCTTATTTTGTGTCCAACAGAAGAAAGAAACTCATACAGCGTTAGAACAATATAAATGATGACAGAATTTTCACTTTTGGGTAAACTATTCCTTTAAGTATACACAGTCTTGTACCTTTTGTCATTCTGTTTGATTTTCAAACACTTTTTTGCTTCAAGTCAAAGTTTGTAATGTTGCAATTCACTCGTAGAATGTTTTTTGTTTTCATGGCTCATAACTCTTTTTGAAAATCCCTATCGGAAAAAGAAGTGGTGGGCATTTCTGCCACTTAATTCAGGGGGTTTCCAATCCTGCTCCTGGAGGGCCACTGTCCTGCAAATTCAGCTCCAACCCCAATTAAACACACCTGAACCAGCTATCAGTCTTACAGAACTCCATGCATTGTTGTTGAGGAAGTTGGAGCAACTCGTTAGCAGACAGTAGCCGAGTGGTTTGTGACACCCCTAGGATTTGTAACTATGCCCAAAAGTGGTAACAAGTAGAAACAAACACAGCCAGGAAGAACAAAAGTTTACACGCAATGGTAGGGATAGGTTTTATGTGTTCGCACAACCAGGACTATCAAAAGTTCATAGATTATGGGGAGACTACATGGTGTATGGTGCAACATTAGCCAGTCTGAAAGCTTGAAAGTCTAGTCTGACTTCATACCAGACAGGGTAACCGCTATTCAAAGATTGGCTTGTTCAGACCTTTCCCAGAATTCACAATCCTGCCCTTTCAGAGTCTCAAGTTCGCTACATCCTTTCTAAACGAGGCTGAGGACCATGTATGTTCAGGTAGAGAGAGCTGTCACGTTGCGTTTGTGCTCTCCAGTGGAGACTCTCCCCAGACAGAGCACTAAAAGCACATCGTCAGGTGGCTTCTGGGAAATGAACCACTGTCAAGTTTAGCCACCTCCAGCGAGAGCGGCGACCTGACCTGCCGGAGATGATTTTCACTCATTTTCTGCCACTGAATGCTGCTGGCAGAGTGACCTTGTTTGGAGCCGCAGGTTTCCGAAAATAAACATGTCACTCTCAAAGGATCTCGACGATACCAAAGCTAGCTCGAGTGAGAGATATTACAGTTCCCCGTCACGGAAGCTGCCGGTATGAGTCGGCTCTGATTTATAAGTGTTCCTACGCATGCTCATGCACCCACACATGCAGAAATACACAACTACAGTGCAGCCAACACACTTGAACAATCTTAAAGGCTTTTTTTCCCTGGCCTCTCTGAATAATGAAGGGGGGAACCGTAGGTGGACCAAACATGTCATGTTATTTTGAAGACTAAAGCTTTCTGGCACACTTCTCATAGAGTTCTTGAAATCCGAGACAGTGTTTAAAATATGTGTATCTACCTCTAGCCTCCATTAGTTCTTAAATTAGCCTAGTATTTCACAGTGTCGGGCTTTCAGATTGATACAGCCCCTTTGACTCTGTGTTAAAAAGGAGTGTCATGCCCATTCCGCTGCGGTCCGTGGCTCCGCTTCATAATATGTCAATCGACACCGACAGCAGCAGCGGGACGCACGGCATCTACCTATTATAATGTGAGCGCTGCACACCTGCCCTACTCACCCCCACACTGCCCACCTCCATATCCAACATTCTTTTATTTATCATTTTATCCCTCCCTCTCTTCCTCTCTCGTTCTCTGTCTCTCATTTGCTGGAGAGCTCTTCTGATGTGCTTGTCCTTTGGGACTTTGAGCTGTGGTGTTACCATAGCAACCACCTTGTCAAGCAGGCATCAGAGTCCTGCCTTTCTCCAGCGGCAGCGCGCCGCTGAGCGATCTTCCCCACTGACCCACTCACTTTGTTTGACTTTATCATAATACATTTTTTTGTGCTATATTAGTGCTGCTATTAATCAGAGGTGAGGCGAAAAATAGCATGCTTCTTTGATTGGTTCGATGTGGGAAGCCTTTTGTGGTGCTGAAATGTTTAGTTAAACGTGCCTCCTGATGCAGACCGAGCCTGCTGTGCGACAGACAGACAAATACATCGAGTTACACAGAAACAGCTTTCACATGCCTGCACATACATATTCCTGGCCACTTCAGGTCACTCATACTAATTTTTCTACCTTGTTAAAAGACCTGCATTGCTGGTGACCATCTTATGTTGGTTTTTGGATGCTAAACCAAGCCTCCTTTGGTCAACCAGCTTCTTCAGAAAGACCATGCTGGTTGTTTGTGGTGTGGATATGGTGGTGCACCAGCTATGGCACCACATTAGCAATAATCCAGCTTGGACCAGCATGGAAATTCAGGTTATTTAGGTTTGTTTGGTTCTTGTCATGGTCATTTAACCTCCTGAGACCCAGCTATGGAGTTTTTGTCTCTGAAGTGGACATTATATTTGAGTGAATTTCTCTTGAGACCTCACATGTCACAGTGTTCAGTCAGGCTGTACAGAGCATATTCAGGGCTTTTCAGAGATACCAAATGTTTGGAAGTTGCTCCATGACCACTCCCTCTGCTTGGTCTTTAAAAATGGCTGACATTAATTTAGTGATAAAATTGTACATCCTTATGGAAATATGATAATATTTTGTAATTATCATTTAAATCTGATTAATTTTCAAATTGTTTGTCATAAATCAACATCTTGGTGATGCGTTGAACACCCTGTTCTGATGAAGCAAGAGTTGCAACTATGGCAGCTGAGAAGGCCATTCTTTGTGTTCTTTTTGAAGAATTTTCGGAGCCTGATGAAATCGGTATAAATGTGTGTTTAATACTGCAAAATACGCTCAATGTTACAGTCACTGCCCTTGCCCTCCAGAATAAAAGAGAACATCCCAATCAAATGAAGGGATTTGTGGAAACTGTGGTTCCTAATTATTGTGATCCAACATTTACCTCGCATTTCAGGATGAAAAGACAAACATTTCAGGTGAAGGATAATCCACTACTTACCTCCGAGACTGTGTTATGATCTATATGACCTTATTATTTTTATTGTGAGTATTCGGCTTATCATTATTGCTGATCACTGTTGTTGTGCTTTGATATTGTAATATTTACCATTATATAGTCGGAGGAGTATAGAAAAGTTTATGAGAGTGTCACTCCATAATGCAATAGCAAACTATATAAATATGTATAGTATTTTTATGTTACATTAATCAGTATTTAGCACACCTTCCTAAGGAAAGGATATGGACCAGAAGACATTGCAATTACTAAATTATATTTAGACAGACTTAAAGAAGTTCCAGATCTATACTTGTGCTCTTATTATTTTAGTTATTTTGCCTTTACTGTTAATAAACATGTGCAAACAATATACTTTGTTTAAATTCTTGTGAATTTATTTTGATGTTAATAACATTTTGCTAGCTATCTCTTTAATACCGGGTGTTTATACATGTTGCTGCTGATTGGGCTGACATTTGACACACCCACCAAACAAGAGAAAAACGCATCTCAAACCCCGTTGCACACCGTTTCCAGGAAACATGTCGTTCAAACCAGAAACCGTAGCAAAACGGTGCACACCGGTTTGAGCTTGAACTTGCCCCAGGAATAAAAACATGTTTATTATGCATTTTGGGAGACACAACAAATGAATAGGAAAATAAATTATATATCAATATTATTATGAAATATTAGATATTATTATGAAAATCTGGCCAATTACTACTCCCATTATTTTCAACATGCTGTCCCAACAGCACATTAATATGCTAATTATGTGCAGTGTATAGATAGCAATACTGTGTTTAATGGGAAAACCATTTTATGCCAATTTTACACACACATTGCATAAAGTAAAATGGTATATCAAATAATTTTGTTGTATATTTTATAACATAGTTGAGAACCAACCTTTAAACAAAGTTAGGTATAAAAAAATCCTGACACCTAAAAATTGATTGGTGATTTAAAAAGAATTCCCATTGTTTTTGCCTTTTCATGTCTATTCGTGTCTTTTTTTTTTTTGGAGTCCTGGGACATAGCATAACATACAGTATGAATAAAACATATATTTTTTAAATATATATTTTCCATTTTTTTCTTACACTCTAAACCAGTGATGGGCAAACTTGGCCCTTCCAGGCCCCTTTCCTGCAGAGATTTGATCCAACCCTGATAAAACTCACCTGCCTGTAGCTTTCTAGTGATCCTGAAGACCTTGATTAGCTTGTTCAGCTGTGTTTTTGATTAGAGTTGGAGCTAAACTCTGAAGGAAAGTGACCTGGAAGGGCCAAGTTTGCCCACCCCTGCTCTAAACTATGTAATGACATGAAAAAATACTAAATTCACAAAGCTCCCCCCCCCTGTTCTCAGAGTTTTAAGTTTGTGTGCAGTGTTCTCCAACAGCTGACCATGGCATGGATATACTGGTCCATTGTCACAGTTATGTTCTGTTAGTTTAAGTTCATGGACTTTTAGTTTGTATTTCTTCAGTTCCTGTTTTTCTTTGTTGGTATTCCCGCACTTCCTGGTTGCTATGGTCACTGTCGTTATGAGTTTGATCTGTTGAGCTGTGTTAGATTCATTATCTCGTTTGTGTTTGTTTGCTTTATAAGTTGTACCCTTGCCTGCACTCTTTGTCCGGTCTCGAATCACGTACAGTATACATGTGTTTGACGCCTGCCTGTCTTGGTAGATGGTATTATTAAACGCTGTTTGGAACTTTATTCATCTGTCTTTGCCTGTATTCCTGCAATAACATCCATAAGCACTTTACAAATAAGGTCCCATTAGTTAACATTAGTTAAAGGAATAGTTCACCCTAAAATGGCAGTTTGCTGAAAATGTACTGACCCTCAGGCCATCCAAGATGTAGAAGAGTTGGTTTCTTCATCGGAACAGATTTTGAACAATCGTGTGGAGGTGAACCAGGCTTTTTCCAGCAGTCGACAGCATTAAGCTCAATGCTGATGCTCACACCACTGATCTGCCATGGAGCATTTTGTGAAACACTGAAGCCAGTGTTTACGGTCTGGAGAACAACCTTATATTAGTGATTTGGACAGCATTATAAAATCCTCCGTTTCCAAGCAGTGACCCATGCACTGACGGCACAGAGGGGCAATTTTGAAAAGTAATTTAAAGGGGAAAGCTTACAAGCCAAGCTGTGGAACCATGGTTTGCAGAGAGAAAGAGAAAGAGGTGAGATTGGATGCGAGAAAGTTCAGATTCAGAGAACTGATGATGTTCTTTGTTCTGCCTCCTGAGCTTCAGAAATAAATAGCCAGAGGTGAAATGTCAGCATGTGAAATTACTTCACTATTTTTGTTCATTGTGCATTTGGTTTGGTCTTCTATTGTAAATCCAGAGAGCTCCTATTGTGCCGTGCTTCTTGATTTGTCTGCTGCGGTCAGACGGTGGATGAACAATAAGGAAATGAGAGAAGATGTCAGAGCAATTCAAGTGCCAATGAATCTGAAATGCGTCCCATATTCACACCCCCCCCCTCACACAAAGTGAATAGAGCCGTGAGAAGCATCTTGACATCAGGTATTTGTGAGTCTGGTTCGGGGTGGAGGTTCTCAGGCGGTTCCTCTCCTCCATGGGACGGCAGCACTCCATGGTGAGCAGCCCAGCTGGGATCAGAGCGCTCACACTGAGTCAAAGTTCACGCTGCTACCTGCCAGCCACCCAGATGCCACACTAAAATAACAGCTGATATTTACGGTGGAAATGTCAAACCCAGTTGTTTCTTCCAGCTGAGCTGAGCTGAGCAGAGCACTAGCTGGCTTCCTTACAAACATGCACACAATTAGAATTAGGTAACTTGATTTTATGCTTATGGCATCCCCATAAGCACCATTTGATAAATTATAGGCTACATATAAAACAATGTAATATGTGCTTGAAACATGAGCATCTAAGTGTTTCTTTGCCTCAGTGATTCGACTGGTTTCTTTCCAAGTGAAAACATTTATTGAGCAGTTCAGCAGATCCCAACTGTGTATACAAGAAAATGCAAAGTCACAAAAACACACAATTAGCAAACGCACAGGTACATTTTTTAATATATTGTTTACAGAATCTTTTAACTTGTTAAATATCAGTCATTTATTGTCAAATGACAATTGTGTAGGTTAATAATTAAGTAGAGCCCAAAACAAAGAGGAAAATAAATTTGTGAACATTCTGAGTTACAAAATGTTGACATAATAATAATAATATAATAATAATAATGTGAATGTTAATTTGTTTTATATATAGAATATTATATTATGTATTATATATATATATATATTTTTTCTTTTTTTTTATTATATATTTTATTATTTACAAAAGGAAATTTTTGGCAGAACCTAATTTTTTATTATTGTTTGTTCCTGACTTTTTGAAACAATACGTAAATAATCACTGGACAAAATAAACATAATTTCATGATGACCTTGTTTTGCTGTCATTGGGCTACTACAATAAATATAATACTGAGATGATGATGATTATGATAAGTGATGATTCGAATAACATCAATAACCAATATGCAGAACCTATTTTTAATTTATTGTTTATTTTGCTGTTTGATATAATAAGTAAATAATCATTGGACTACTACAATGAAAATAATAATTATGATGAGGTGATTAATTCTGACTATATTTTTGTTGTTGGGACCTACTACAATAACATATACTGAATTCATATTGTATTATTTATTATTATTATTATTATTATTTATTGTCACGATCCGTCCATGACGTCCTCTGCTACCATCAGAGGTCACCCTTTCCGATTTCATTGACTCTCGCACTACACACTGTTGCACATCACCCCGGACTACATATCCCATCATCCACTGCACTAACGACACACACACACAGTTGATTGCACAGCACTGATTGCACAGCTGTTATCACTCACACATCCCCTATTTAACTCTCACTCTGATCCCATTGCACTGCCGAGAATTGTTTAGCGCATATCCTTAGATAGCTACACTACAGAGCCCGCCTTAGCCTTAGCCTTAGCCTTAGCCTTAGCCTTAGCCTTGTCTGTTTTCTCCGGTTTTGAGCTTCGCCTGTTTTCCTGGATTTCTCCCTTTAGCCTTGCCCCTGTAACTCTGTCTGCCGTTCGTTGACCTTCGCTAGCCCTAGGATTATTCTTGTGTCTTGCCCGCCATATTCCTGGTTGCCACTGTTTGACCCTGCCTGTCTTATGACCACGTCTCTGTCTTCTCCAAATAAAGCTTTGCATATGGATCCGCACGTCTCACGTCTCTTCACCCCGGACATTATTATTATTGTAATCTAATGATAAGTTAACATTGTATCAAAAAGCAAAAATAAAATAATAATTAAAATAGGTTCTGCAACGTAGTTCCTAAAAAACTAAACATAAAGATAATCTACAGCATTGTTGGTAAAAACAAAAACAAACAAAAAACATGATAATATATTTTCTTACAGAGCAACATGTGGATTAAATCACTGCATCGTCATTTGGATGGTTACACTCATCAGTACTTAATGGGATCAATTATCGTTACATCAAACTGGCGATACGCGTGGCTGAAGTCGTGGCTGAATGCTCAAAGGAGATTTCAGAAACAAGAGGACACACACAAACACACACAGAGAGAGAGAGACACACAGTAACTCTCTTCACTTCTCAATCTTTCACACCTGAGTGGTCAACTGCGTCTCGGCAGGATATGAAACCTCTTTCCATGAATGAACATTGATGTCCAATGCTGAGCAATTTCTCCTCTGAGTATTACAAATCCAATTACCACTAAACAGCAGCACTCCTTTAGTTACAATCATTTTGCTCTCACTTCCTGTCTGTCTCGCTCTTTCTTTCATTTATTCTCTGCTCAGCAGCTCTCCCCTGGACTAGACCTCGTATCAATAGTTGTGATAGCCTGCACTTCCTGCCTCTTACAATCAAACTGCCTGCCATTTTCAGGAGATGAAAATAAAGAGGCGGTTCAGAGTGGATTCAAGTAAAGGCCAGAACATGCTTAGTCACTTGCACAGACATGTCTCAGTTTGTGTGTGTGTATTTATGAAGTGCCAGTGTTTCCACTGTACAGCATATTGAAAGTTCATTTAAGCCAAGTCTGTTCACTTGGTTGCCATATTGGGAAGAGAGCAACTTTCTTTGTAGGCAATAAGCATACAACTACAGCTCCTATTAGCTTGAATGTGGGAAGACTACAATCTCCAAAACATATTACAAATCAGCAAAAAATGTAACAACAGTATCTTTAGCTCAGATTATGCAAAAAAGAAGAAAAATAATAACAATAATAAGATTATTTATTTTAAATAGTTTCTTGGTCCTCTTTTATCCTTACTCTTCTATTACTATCGACAAACAAACAAATAAATGCAATTTAAAAAAAATATCATATTTGCTGTGTTGTGCTAGATGCATGAAAGATACTACTGGTTGAAGACTATAACCTTAGTGAAAATATTGTTTATTGATTTAACCTGAAAAACATTTATTAAATTTAAAATACATTTGTGGCATTAATCATGTGACTCGTCCTTTGTGAAAAAGAAGTGTACTCAATTGCACTCAAATCTTAAAAGTACATTTAAACTGTACTGCGCCCTATAATAATAATAATAATAATGACATAAAAGGCCTTAAGTGCACTTAAAGAAAGTTTACTTTCATGACTAAGTCGCTTTATTATTTAAAGCTACTTTAAAGTTGATAGTTCCTTTATATATATTATATATATTATATATATAGATATATATTTTTTTTTTTTTTTGTTTTTTTTTTAAAAGTACTAAACTTCATCATTACAAATGTGTAATACTAATTACAAGTGTATACATACAATTAGAATAGAAATGACATTAAAGTATAATTTTGTTCACCATAAATGCTCATTAGTTAATTCACCAGTATACTTCAAAGACAATACAAGTAATTATGAAATTACCGTACATATTAAGATGTACTTAAGTCATACTTAGTGGGTTAAAATGCACTCTTAACCTCATTGTATTTAATACAAATTTGAACTATAATAAATGTTCAGTTAATTATAAATATCATTACATTTAGTTTGCACTTAAGGATATTCCTTATTTCTGTAAGTAGCTCTTTTTTTTGTTTTGCTAAATTTGACTATTTTCACAAGGGAATGTCTACAGACATTCAAATGTTTCTGTTGAAGCTTGAGATGCTCTTTGGATCATTCTCAAATCATGCATACATTATATGAACTGTAAAAGACAGTTTTCAGCATTGTCACATATATTCTTTATATCATCAGTTCAGTGAGAGGATGCTCATGTGGATGAATGACTGGACATGGTTAAATATTCAGTCCATTCTCTCAGGATGTCTGTCTCTTCACACAATTTCATCCTGGGTGTCTGACCCATGAAATGGAGTGAATAGATAGACTGGCCTCAATTAGTGGCTGTCTGCAGGCATCATCTCTGATGGTCATATTCAGCGGCCAGTCAGCCGGAGGGAGCAGACAGATACATTTATCCAAAAATCACACATCTACTGCTGGAGCGAGTGTTTGAGAAAGCTGCTTGGAAATAATCATTATTTTTGCAATTCCGCTTCATGCCGCTAATCAGTAGTTCAGCGGAGGTCTTACACATGTAAATGGTGTATGTCCTTCTATTTTTCCTAAGGATTTTGACTACGAGGTGTGGATGAAAAAAGAAGAAGAAGAAGAAGTACTATGTAGACCAATTGTCAGAAAACGCACAACAGCTCAGTTCAATATTATTGTCACAAATCCGGCCTATAAACTTCCGTTCTCTCACCATCAGAGGTCACCCGCTCTCCACATGGACTCTCACACTACACAGACTGTTACACATCACCCTGGACTACATTTCCCATGCTCCATTGCACTAATCACAAGCTCACCTGAAACCAATCACACACAGCTGCTACCAATCACACACACTATATAAATCAGTCTCACACCACCATTCAATGCTGAGTATTGTTTAGCGTTTATCACTTTGATAGCTACTTTACGGAGCCTGCCCTAGTTTTCATAAGATAGTCTTGCCTTGCCTGTTTTCTTGGTTCCTGATTCTTGCCACGTATCTTGGATTAACCCTTTGCTTGCTGTTTCGGACTGTGTTTGCTCCTCGCCTGGCCTTATGCTAATGTTTACGGATTACCCCTCTTGTCAAGCCCTCTGGATTACGTTTGCTGTCGTCTGACTCAAGCCCGTTTAGGATTGCTCTTTTGTCTTGCCTGTGCCATACCTGTTTGCTGTTGTTCGACCCTGCCTGTGTTTTTGACTGTTTATTAATAAAAGCTTGCACATGGATCCGCACGCCTCTCGTCTCGTCAGTTCTGTTACACTTATATTATACAAGATTATAAAAACCTGTTCATCAAAATATTTTTGTCACAATCACCAGTCCATTCACTACCCTCAGTCACCAGCCCAGTCCACTGGGAACTACATTTCCCAGCATCCCTTCTGGTCAACACCTGCACTCTGTATAAGAGGAGCTACTTTCCACTTCTTCCTTGTCTATTATATAACATTTTTATAACTCTGAGTAATAATAATATATTATAACTGTGTGGTACATTAATGATGTCAGCATACACAATTAAACTATACATAACCAAAAAAAAATTTATTCATAAATAAAAATATTCAATACATAATTCATGCATATTTTACATACTTGAAAATACTGACTGCAAATAAAAATACATAAAATACAAGTAAAACAAAATATGTAATTGATGTGTGCTTACATTTTATTGTAATGTAACTTTTTTACTTAAAATTAAACTTTATATTACTAATTTACTTTATTATCAGTTATGAGTATATTTGAACTTTGTAAAGTTATAAGAAATAGCTGTGATTACTGAATATATATAGATATATATATATATATACAGTGGGTAGGAAAGTATTCAGACCCCCTTAAATTTTTCACTCTGTGTTATATTGCAGCCATTGGCTAAAATCAATAAGTTATTTTTTTTTTCCTCATTAATGTAGACACAGCAACCCATATTGACAGAAAAACACAGAATTGTTTACATTTTTTCAGATTTATTAAAAAAGAAAACTGAAATATCACATGATCCTAAAGTATTCAGACCCTTTGCGCATATAGTAAAGTCCCTTTTGATCTATTACAGCCATGAGTCTTTTTGGGAAAGTTGCAACAAGTTTTTCACACCTGGATTGGGGGATCCTCTGCCATTCCTCCTTGCAGATCCTCTCCAGTTCTGTCAGGTTGGATGGTAAACTTTGGTGGACAGCCATTTTTAGGTCTCTCAAGAGATGCTCAATTGGGTTTAAGTCAGGCTCTGGCTGGGCCATTCAAGGACAGTCACAGAGTTGTTGTGAAGCCACTCTTCCGATCTTTAGCTGTGTGCTTAGGGTCATTGTCTTGTTGGAAGGTAAACCTTCAGCCCAGTTTGAGGTCCTGAGCACTCTGGAGAAGGTTTTTTCGTCCAGGATATCCCTGTACTTTGGCCGCATTCATCTTTCCCTCGATTGCAATTGTCGTCCTGTCCCTGCAGCTGAAAACCCCCCACAGCATGATGCTGCCACCACCATGCTTCACTGTTGTGACTGTATTGGACAGGTGATGATCAGTGCCTGGTTTTCTCCACACATACTGCTTAGAATTAAGGCCAAAAAGTTCTATCTTGGTCTCGTCAGACCAGAGAATCTTATTTCTCACCATCTTGGAGTCCTTCAGGTGTTTTTTAGCAAACTCCATGCAGGCTTTCATGTGTCTTGCACTGAGGAGAGGCTTCCGTTGGGCCCCTCTGCCATAAAGCCCCGACTGGTGGAGGGCTGCAGTGATGGTTGACTTTCTACAACTTCTCCCATCTCCCGACTGCATCTCTTGGAGCTCAGCCACAGTGATCTTTGGTTTCTTCTTTACCTTCTCACAAGGCTCTTCTCCCCCGATAGCTCAGTTTGGCCGGACGGCCAGCTCTAGGAAGGGTTCTGGTCGTCCCAAACGTCTTCCATTTAAGGATTATGGAGGCCACTGTGCTCTTAGTGCAGCAGAAATTTTTTTGTAACCTTGGCCAGAATTGTGCTTTGCCACAATTCTGTCTCTGGGCTCTTCAGGCAGTTCCTTTGACCTCATGATTCTCATTGCTCTGACATGCACTGTGAGCTGTAATGTCTTATACAGACAGGTGTGTGGCTTTCCTAATCAAGTCCACTCAGTATAATCAAACACAGCTGGACTCAATGAAGGTGTAGAACCATCTCAAGGATGAACAGAAGAAATGGACAGCACCTGAGTTAAATATATGAGTGTCACAGCAAAGGGTCTGAATACTTAGGACCATGTGATATTTCAGTTTTTCTTTTTTAATAAATCTGCAAAAATGTCAACAATTCTGTGTTTTTCTGTCATATGGGGTGCTGTGTGTACATTGGACATTACTTTCCGTACCCCTGTATATATATATGATATATATATATATATATATATATCTTATCTATATATGTATATATATATATATATATACACACGTATTATTTATATTACGAATTCTATATATTATATAATATTAATATATATATATAGACGACATACATACATACACAGTGTTGGTGAAAGTTACTTTTAAAAGTAATGCATTTACAATATTGCGTTACTCCCCCAAAAAAAATAAACAAAAGTACTAATTACGTTAGTTTTTTTTATGGAAAGTAATGCGTTACGTTACTTTTTTAAATCTGGACAGGGCTTGCTTGTTTTGTTTTTCAAATAAAAAAGTTATATTTTTGGCAAATATAAAAACCTTTTCACACCAAAAGTGAAATGAATAAGCCTCAGGCTGAAAGGAAAGTACATTTATGTCCGTACAGTAGAGTGCAGAAGAAGAAATTCAACACACTTCAGCAATAAAAAAGGTTTGCGTAATTTTTTGTCAGGTTTTGCGTCATTCTGAGTTTCATTACTTTTAGGCATTTTGAGGAAGACTGAATCTGTGGGGGGGTTTTGTGAGTGAGTTGAATTAATGCATATTCATATTTATTACAGTAACATCTTCTGATTTCTCTTAACATGTGGACAGGAGAGCTGTCAATCAATAAATTGGGGGGAAAAAAGTAACTTGCTTTACTTATTTGAAAAAGTAACTCAGATTTTTTTTTCTTGTAAATTAAAAAGTAATGCATTGCTTTACTAGTTACTGGATAAAAGTAATCTGATTACATAAACGCGCGTTATACCCCCACGTATGTAGTATGTTAGATATTATACATATTATATCTATATATATAAATATTGTTATATTACATTATAATAACATTCTGTAAATGTATGGCGGTTGGATCCCAGTATGCCCAAATCATGTAGCAAGCGCTACATCACTGCTGCTAGTAACACACAAATTAAACACTTCACCTCTGATTTCCACAGTATTCTCTGATTTAATTCATTAGTATTTATCCTCCATGATGTAACATGGTGCAGAGGAGGATACCCAAAACCCACGGATGTCCTTCTCGCTGCCAGTGAAACGATTTGTGACAGTTTAAATCTTTTAGGTGACAACTTAAATCTTGTGGAGGTGTGCAGTGATTCAACATGAGTTTCCAGAGAAGCCCACCTGTTGACCGAGGAGGAAAATAAACTCATCGCAACCTCTGGGTCATGCTTCTGAGCCGCCATCTATGGTCGATGAATATGCATTCACAATCATCCTCATCCATTACAATCTCATCAAGGAAGAGAGAGATGGAGAGAGCCGAGGCCCCCACCTGAGTCACATTCAAATCAGTTCTATCCCCTCTTATCATTATAACCCCAGGCACATATGTACAGACAGATAGAGAGAGATCAGGAGAAAGAAGAGCCTGGTTAGTGGAGGGGAGCGAGAGAGATAGATGGAGAGGTAGAGAGAGGGGACGAGAGGGGGGAAAAGATAGGATCAGGAAGAATGAGATTTGGTGAGCGGAGGGGTGCTGTTGAGCCTTTGTCAGAGGCAGATTAAAATTCATACAGTCTAATCAGCCGCTAAATTTAACCTTGTCAGCCAGACCCCTATTCTGTTCCTCATACACACACACACACACACTACCATCTTGCCCTGCTATCGTTCACAGTAAAGACTGAATTCAGCAATACTCCACCTATGAGCGAGCCCTCACAGAAATAATATTACACATTCATATTTCTTGACCATGGCTGATTAAATTAATATCACATATGCACTGCAGACTACTATTTGCTGTTACTTTCCCCCCACTACACTAGCAATTCACAAAAGCTTTGTTTTTATATCAGATAATATAGAAGGGAAATAAAGTGGAAATGAGGAAAGTGTGTTTTCAGTGGAAACTGAAAGCATCATGTTTTGGTAGAAATACACTCTTAAAAATAAAGGTTCTTTATTAGCATTGATGTTTCCATGAAGAACCTTTAACATCTTTGGTTTTTATATATTAGCAAAAGTTGCTGATACTTTAATTTTATTTTCTAACATTCCTATCACTTACGAAATTTCTTATGATAGGGTGTTGGTATGTTGTTTCTAATATATGCTGGGTGGTTAGGTGGTTAGTTACTGTCCCAAGTCAAAAGAGCCCAAGTTCTTAAATATGGCTTAAGATCCTCCTTCAGTGTAAGTCTACGAGAATTGTTCACCCTAGTCTGATAAGAATTCACACACAACAACAATCCAAGTGAAAAAAAAAAACTCATCATATGGTAAAGTTGAACTCTCATCTTCTGCCTCTTTCTCTTTTCTAAAAAGTTACTTCTTATTGCCTCAAAATTACGCAGAGTTTTTCTGTCAGAAAGGCGACTCTTTCTTCTTTTATCAAAAGCGTTTAATGTCATTTGCAATTACAACATGTCAGAGGCCAACAGTCCCTGAATAATTTTCTCTAAATGATAATAGATCTTGATGTTCATTCAAATAATCAAGATTGTGAGTCGTTCATTTCCATAGGGGTCGCTTCCTGTTAACTTTAATTTCCTTTAGATGAATGCTGACCTCAATTTCTTCTTCCAAATAAACTTGGACATTGGACATTCCTTTTTACTTCCATCACAATGACTACAAGCCTGGTTTAATTGCAGTGGACTTCTATCGCTTTCTTGTCAGTTTTTCCAAATGATTTGTCGTTAAGAAAAAGCATATTTCAACCAGTCCATTCAACCAGTTTACAATCGTGTACCCATCTAGAAATGTTTCATGTTCTGGGAATGTTTTCAAGTTTTATTTTAGTTCCCAGAATGTTTTGCTAAAAGGTAAGATAACATTCTCTAAAAACATTCTAAAAATGTTTGTTGATAACATTGTTAGAACATTATCGTCTAGCATTCTAATAAAGCTTCCCATCACACTAGATGTGGACTTACATTGCTCAGAGGTCAAATTTTGGTTGAAAGTGAAAACCCAACCTTTGTTTGATATCAAGCTCCAGCGTAAATAACTCCAAAAACAGCATTACCAGTTTCACTTATAAACCAGATTCACTTTATTTCTGTCATACATTTACAAATGTTCTTATTGAGATTAACAGAGGTGTGTTGATGTAATAGTTTGGTTTGATGTCACCATTATGGTGAGAAGTGTTTGCTTTAGTTGGGCAATTTGACTCTTGACATTTTGATGTTCTTAGCTGCTGTAACTGTGTTTGTTTAGGCAAAAACAGCAAGCGAAAATATGATCAGACAATGTTGACTATTGCTGATAATAAAGATATTATCATCATCATTTAGTGATCTGATTAACTGATCTCATCTAGAGCCTAATCTATGCTATTAACTTCATATTAATGACTGTAGTAGTGTGTCTCATCAGTATAAGGTCCAGCAATGTTCTAATCAGATAATCTGCATTTCTACCTGTAATTTTTAAAACACATTGTTCAGGAATCACTTTGAACTGCTAAACGCTGAGATACACACAGACATCAAGAATCAGTGTATGAATCTCAACAATGGTGACATTGTTTCATGTCTCAATGCATTCTGGGAACCCTGCATGAGTTTTGTATGATGCACCCAGAAAGCATTGCAGCATGAAGCTTTTCTTCTTCTCACCATTGTTGAGATTCATACACTGATTCTTGATGTTTGTGTGACAAAACAGTTTTTTTTTAATTATTGAAATTATCTTATTGGCGGTCATTAAGCCTCTTATTAAGAAACCACATCTAGATCCTAGTGAACTGGCAAATTACAGACCCGTCTCAAATCTTTCTTTTATGTCTAAAATTTTAGAAAAATTGTCTGCTCAAGTGTGCTCCTTCCTGCAAAAAAAATTAAGATTTTCATGTCAGGTTTCAGGCTCCACCATAGCACAGAAACTGCACTTGTTAAAATTACAAATGACTTGCTTCTTGCGTCAGACCAAGGCTGTGTCTCATTGCTAGTTTTACTTGATCTTAGTGCTGCGTTCGATATTATAGATCATGACATACTCATAGATCGATTACAAAACTATACAGGTATTCAAGGGCAGGCTTTAAGATGGTTTAGATCCTACCTGTCCGATAGCAACCACTTTGTTTATTTAAATGGGGAGTCATATCAATTATCACCAGTAAAATATGGAGTGCCACAAGATCTGTCCTAGGTCCTCTGCTATTTACAATATGCATGTTGCCCCTTGGTAATATTATTAAAAAAATACAGGGATTAGTTTCCATTGTTATGCTGATGATACTCAACTATATATCTCAACCAGATATGAAACAAGACCATATGAAACTTCTAAATTATCTAAGCTAACAGAGAGTGTTAAAAATGTAAAAGATTGGATGACCAATAATGTTCTCCTATTAAATTCGGATAAGACAGAGATATTACTTATTGGACCAAAAGACAGTACACCGAATCTCGTGGATTACAATTTGCAACTAGACTGATGTACTGTTACTTCCTCTACAGTAAAAAAATCTGGGTGTTATATTAGACAGAAAACCTGTCTTTTGAAAATCATATTTCACGTTACAAAAACAGCATTCTTCCATCTAAACAAAAATTGCCAAGCTACGAAACATGTTACCCATTTATGATGCAGAAAAGCTAGTTCATGCATACATGACCTCTAGACTGGACTATTGTAATGCACTGCTAGGTGGTTGTCCTGCATCTTCAATAAACAAGCTACAGGTAGTCCAAAATGCAGCAGCTAGAGTCCTTACCAGGTCAAGAAAATATGATCATATTACCCCAATTTTACAGTCTCTGAACAATGGCTACCTATTAAGTTCCGTATCAGTTACAAAATATTATTACTTACCCACAAGGCCCTTAATTTGTTAGCTCCTGCGTACCTAACTAGTCTTCTACCACGCTACAATCCATCACGCTCCCTAAGGTCGCAAAAATTCTGGACTTTTGGTAGTACCTCGGATATCAAAGTCCACTAAAGGAGGTAAAGCTTTTTCACATTTGGCTCCCAAACTCTGGAATAGACTTCCTGATAACGTTCGGGGTTCAGACACACTCTCTCTGTTTAAATCTAGATTAAAGACACATCTCTTTGGCAAGCATTCAAATAATGCATCTCATAATCTTTTACTGCAGTTATATCTGATCAAATGCACATTATTATTCTTTAGCTTGGGTTAAACAAATCAATTTTGCTTGGTTGGAACAGCAGCTACGCTAATTATGTCTCTATTTGTTTCTCTGTTTACACAAGCTTCAGTCTGGATCCAGAACACCTGAGAAGAGATGATGCAACTCCTCAGAGGACCTCAGATGATGCCAACCCTGAAACAACATACATAACTACCACATTTTGCTATAAGTTTGATGCATCATATAATAATTGCTGTTAATAATATTATTCATCGTCTGTTTTATTATGTCTTAAATTGATTTTTCCGTACTGCTGGTTTGTCTGGTCAGAGGAGAACTGGCCCCCCGACTGAGCCTGGTTTCTCCCAAGGTTTTTTCTCCATTCTGTCACCGATGGAGTTTTGGTTCCTTGCCGCTGTCGCCTCTGGCTTGCTTAGTTGGGGACACTTCATTTCCAGCGATATCGTTGACATGATTGCAAAGACACTATTTAAACTGAGCTGGATATTAACATCACTGAATTCAATGATGAACTGTCTTTAATTAACTGAAAAATTAGTGTTTACTATTGTCATTTTGCATTATTGACACACTATTTTCCTAATTAATGCTGTTCAGTTGCTTTGACACAATCTGTATTGTTAAAAGCGCTATATAAATAAAGGTGACTTGACTTGACTTGACTTGACTCATTAAAATCTTGGATCTCGGTCTGTATAAACATAAATAATGTGCAACTAATACCATAAATTAGACTAGATGAAATCAGATAATCAGACTGCTATATGATGATATCTTAATCATCAGCAAGTAACAAACATCATTTAATCACATGTTCTCTCGCTGTTTTTGCCATACCAAAAATAGCTACAACAGCTAGAGAAAAACATCAAAAAGTCTAGTCAAATTGCCCAACTACAGCACTTAGCACTTAAACAATTATCACAATTATGGTGACGTAAAACCAAACTATTACTTTCAAACAGACATCAACATCTAAACCACAGTTAATCTCAATAACACCTTTTGTAAATGTCTGACAGAAATAAAGTCAATCTGGTTTATAATAAGTGAAGCTGGTAATGCTGTTTTTGTAGTTATTTAATGAAGTTGGAACGTCATCAAACTAAGGTTGGGTTTTTACTTTCAACCGAAAGTTGACATCTGAGCAACATTTGAGTCCACATCCAATGTCGAATGGAAAGTTTCCGCTTAAACCTTAATTAGAATGTTAAAGGATAATGTTCTAATAATGTTATCAATAAACATTTTTAGAATGTTTTTAGAGAATGTTATCCTACCTTTTAGGAGAACATTCTGGGAACTAAAATAAAACTTGCAGCTGAAAACATTATCAGAACATAGCAGAATGTTCTCGGAACATCCTTAGAACAATAACATTCCTAGCTGGGATAGCACATGCTAAACAAACACACTAACTAAACTAGTTTAAAAAGGATCCTAAGGAAAACTAAATCTTGCCTAATATTGTTATGCCATTTGGGCAGAGAGAGTGACTGAAGGTGACTGAGGAGGAATAATGAGCACATTTACATTACAGGCTTGCAGATGAACCTAGGGGAGCCTGATTAGGAATTGCCCTCTGGTTACCGAGGTGATTATTAATCTTATTGAGTCGCAGGATTTCCAAATACAGACTCCCGGGTTCTCTTGGAAGAGTCACGCAGTCTGTGGAGAGACAGAATCCACGGGGCAATAACAGCTAACGAGGCACAGAGCGCCCTGAATGCATCTAAAAGTCCCAAGAGACCCAGCGATTAAGGGCCAGTGCAGATGTCCAGTACTTACTCACACAAGAAGCTCTATAATACCTGGGAAAAAGATAGCCGTTAGAAATCCATTAGCATTCCCAGTTCAGTTGTTGTGTCTGTGTAATACTCCCAAAGTCCATTTCATGCTTTTAAGAGACCTCCAAAAAATGACATACACTACTGTTCAAAAGTTTGGGGTCAGTACGATTTTGTTTAAAAGAAGCTAGTACTTTGCTTTTCAGGAAGGATGCATTAAATTGATTGAAAGTGACAGTAAAGACATTTATAACGTTACATAAGATTTATGTTTCACATAGGCTAAATGCTGTTATTTAGTACTTTCTATTCATCAAAGAATCTTAGGAGAAATACATCACAGTTTCCACAAAAATATTAAGAAGCACAGCTGTTTTCAACACCGATAATAATAAATGCAGCGAATCAGCATATTAGAATGATTTCTGAAGGATCTTGGGACTGGAGCTGGAAAAACAGCTTCGCCATTACAGAAATAAGTTCTGTTTTAAAATATTTTAAAATAGAAATCCGTTATTTAAAAATAACTGGCCATAAGCATAAGAGAGCATACACTCTAAAAAATGCGGGGTTGAATACAACCCAGGGCTTGGTAAAATAGGGACAAACCCAGCAATTGGGCTGTTTTGACCCAGCGGTTGGGTTACTACCCAGAAGGTTGGGTTAAACATTTGTCCCTATTTAACCCAGCACTGGGTTGTATTTAACCCAGCATTTTTTAGAGTGTATGAGACTTTCAAAAATAATAAAAAAAGGGTGTAATTATAGCAAACAATCAGTAGATAAAAATAAAGTGTTAGTTATTCGATGCCAATACTGACCCCTATGTGTGCAGATGCATAATGCAAACAAACAAACAAACAAAGTTGTAGACAACATATACCAGCAGAGAAATGCCAGATCAATATATTCTGAGAAAAAAGTCTTCGATTTGGAGTTCTGATGTAAATTCAGTATCATTTGTGTGATGGCAACATGGTGGTCACCAAGAGGTGGGAATTGTGTCGAATAAAAGCCTTTTCTTAGTGAATCAGCTTTCTAAACTTCGGATCAATTGGACCAATTACTTCACAGAATGCACTTGCATTTAATGACAACTTTAGATGATCAATATAATTGCTATGGAATTTTCTTGAAATTTCGATCCTCTTCAGAAAGCATGATGTTTTCATTCTTACTTGCCTTTGTAAGTGCCTGCATTTTATTGTTAGTCACTTCAATTGCCTTAGTATCTAGTTTGTCAAGAAAGCATCTTAAAAGCCTATGATTATGGACGCCAATTATTGTCACATAAGAAAAAACAAACATGCTATGGTAAATCATAATTATGACATAAACAGACAGAATTATGACAAGTGAAATTTTTAACAAAAGTCAAAATGTGAATAACATGTCAATTTAGATACTTTGTCATCATTTCTACTTTTTACCTCATAATTATGACTATGTCATAACTTTTGTATTTTTTTATCTCATATTCATAATTTAGCATCTCATAATGTCAACTTTTTACAGCATGTCATAATTTTGACTTTCCTAATAATTTTTTTATCTCCTAATTACGATTAACCATCATGATGACTTGTGTCATAATTATGACTTAGTATGTCATAATTTTGACTTTTTAATCTCATAATTCTGATTTGGTATCTAATAATATAAACTTTTAATGTCAGAATTCTGAATTTTTATCTTACAATTATATTTTATAAGTATATATTATTATTTTATAATAAGATTAACCATTTTTTCCCCCCCTTACATATTTTTGGGTTTCCATATATAATAGTTCAAATTGCTAATACTGCAATAAAACTGTCCTAATTTTCAACTGCAGCAACCAACGAAGGAGAACTAATCCAACACCCAAACATCTCTCATCAGAACACCAGCTAACTTTCTGTGTGTCAGCAGCTCAGAGCTGACAGTGACTCCACCATCCTCACTCTGAGAGAAAGAGGATTGGAATTGTGCCTAGCCATTGTCAATGAGTAACTTTGTTGAATATGACTAGATCCTCATCATCCTCCGAACAGTGCAGAGTCACTGTACATTCGTTTTATTCATCAAGCACCCACTGTATGACTGTTATTACTGTTTAATTCTGTAAGCCACTAACTGTTGCTGGCATGTTCGCTGGTGAACATGAATGAGCAGATGATAAGAACAAATGCAGATTAGCCCCCGCAAGCTAACATGTGCAGCAGCCTTCAAGCGGCCAAAATGATTTGTCACTGGTCGTGAACGAGGTCTTTGGATGACTGTGAGCAGGGTGATCCACATGAAGGTGACATGCACGTGTCAGGTTTGCTCATGACGGACTCCCTAGGCACCCCCAATTCAATGACATCTGAAAGAGAACAATTTACTACACATTTATTGTGACTGTTTAACAGTGTACAGGGTCTTTTTGACACGTGATAACCACCTGAAAGCAGTCTTTCAAATCTAATACTATGGAATAGTGTAAACTATATATTTACACTATATTATACACTATGGAATAGTGTGGATCACCCTGCTCACAGTCATCCAAAGACCTCGTTCACGACCAGTGACAAATCATTTTGGCCGCTTGAAGGCTGCTGCACATGTTAGCTAGCGGGGGCTAATCTGCATTTGTTCTTATCATCTGCTCGTTCACATTCACCAGCAAACATGCCAGCAACAGTTAGTGGCTTACAGAATTAAACAGTCATATTTAAGGGCACCTGCCACAACAAATACAGTGGGTGCTTATACACTATGGAATAGTGGATAACTATGCATTTAAGTGACAAACAGAAATTACAAATACATTGACATGACTTGTTTTACTAAAGCACTTCAACACAGTTCATTCAAACTTCTTTTGATCATAATTACATCTTCACATGATAATGTTATTTTGAAGTGAACTAGTGACCTCATGTGGTATGACAAAATAAAATAAATACACTTTTGATCCATTAGATGTCAGTGTTTAATTGATACTGTGGAGTCTAGTTCATTCAGCAACAACTGGATATTATTTCTTGTTTTATTCATTATATAGGCCAGTACACTACCATTCAAAACTTTGGGATGGGTAAAATCTTAAAGTAAAAACAATATTGTTGTAAAAAATTATTGTAAAAAAATAATACAATTTAAAATACTTGTTTTGTATTTTAATGTATTTTATAATGTTATTTATTCCTGTACTGGCAAAACTGAATTTTCAGCAGCCACTATTCAAGTCAGTGTCATGTGAACCTTCAGAAATAATTTTAAAATGCTGATTTGCTGCTCAAGAATTTGTCATTGATAATATCAATTGTTATCAGTGTTGAAAACAGTTGCTTAATATTTTTGCGAAAAACCGTAATGTTCTTTTCTTTCAGGATTTTTTGAGGAAAAGAAAGAACAGCGTTCAAAAATTCAAAAAGAAGAAACACATTAGCGGCGATAGAAATCTTTTATAAAATTATAAATGTCTTTAATGTCACTTTTGATCAATTTGATGCATTCTTGCTGAGTAAAAGTATTACTATTTTTAAAGCAATAAGTGGACCAAGGAAGTATAAAGTTTGAATAAATTGAATAAAGTCCACACTGAACATAGATTTACAATCACTCAAATCAAATGTGTAGTTTTCTGGTCAGATTCATTTCAAGAAAATGTCTGACTTTTGTTTCAGTAGCCTATAAATCTTGTAATAGGGCATTTTAGCAGAAGAGAGGGACAAAAAACATGATGCTCAGAGATACAAGACCTCAAAACATCACGGTAATGGACAGACAGCACTGCCAAGATCCCATTAAACTTCAATTCGACATTTCCTCTTCTAAAGAGACAGATCAAAAGAAAATGGTCACTAAACTTTTTGTCATTCACCTTGAGCTAAATTACCATGACATCATGCAGGCAGTGTAACATATATTGCATCGTGTCCCACTACACAAGATTAGTATTTACAGTTGGACTGTAAAAAAAGGGTCAGAATCCATTCTTTCATCATCATTTTCTCCCACAATATGCAATTGTCATGTTGTGAAGTGGAGGAGTCAGAAACTACTGTAAACAGAAATACTGTGATACATAATTGCTATGTAAACAGCATGAGACCCTCAACTTCATTCCTTCAAAAACTGATATGTTTGTTACCACCGGTAATTTGAATAATTGCACGTTTTGATATGAACTAGTGACCTCATGCGTTTAGATAAAAAAAACAAAATGTAAAAAAAAACATGAACATGTTCATTCCAGTAGATGTCACTGTCTAACTGATGCAATAGTAGAGTGAATTCATTAACTACTGGCCATTATTTCTCTTCTCATTTATTACATTTTCTAAATACAGTCCAGAGCTGCCAAGAAATAACTCAACCTGACATATTCAGGATGAATGGCCATTTTGATTGATAATTAATGCAATGTAAAATGTATGGTCTGGATGTTTATTTTTTTTAAATACAAAAATAAAAGTTATTAGCTTTCTTTAGATTCTACAATCTTGGATGTAAATGTTGATTTCAAAATCATAATTCCCCATTATACTACAGAAGGCATGTACATCCACTTGGCGAACGTCTGTAGGCAGCAGTGAGGGGATTTCTGGAGAAATCACGAGGTTTCCAAGAAACTGGCTGAGAATCTAGCCTTAGCTGACACTGTCCTTTCCCTACAGTAGCTAAATAAAATGAGTTGCAATTTATCGAAGAGAGACTATAGATTGCATTGTATCCCTATAACCAAAACTAAAACGCAAGTAAACTGGCTAGCCTATATAGATTCAGTCATACAGCTAAAATTACATATGTAAAAAAATATATAATAATAAATTAACTCATTCAATTCTCCTTCTCCACTGACTATTAAAATTTGCTATTATGTTTTTCATTGTTAATGCTGTCAACAGAATGATGTCTACAGTAGATTGCAGCACAAACTTACATTTTAGTATAATTCTAATGATGTTTTATTAACAAAGTTCAGGAGGAGCGCGTCAGATACGGGGGGGTACTCTAGGTTCGAGCTATTCCCCAGACAGCACGCCAAATATGCATTACCATACTTTAGCTAATTATATGTAAGTGTGAACTAACGAAATGCTACTTAAAATAGAACAACCCACAGGCTATTTCCAAAGGCTGACCAAAATACATTACACACACACACACACACATACATACACACAACTCCTGGGTTAAAAACAACCTAATTTGGGTCATTTTGATCTGGACGCTTGTTATCTTTAAAATTATGCCTAAACAAGAATATGTAAATGATATCGTTAGACTCATACTGGACCTCTGTTCTTGTTTTACTAGATTTTCCACAAATCAAACAGGAGTCATGTTAGATATAGGCCTAGCGTTATCATTATTTGTTATATAGTTAACACTCAGGAAGTAGGTTAGCTTTAGCAATCAAGATAGGACTTTTTTTGTTGCAAACAGAGACATTAAGAGTCGAAACATAGGGTGGGTCTCCTTTCCACTAGATCAAATAATGCAGCAATGCAGATGAGCAGCAGTCTATAAAAGTAGCTGTGCAGGGCTCTCGTACAAACTGAAAGCTAAAAGAGAGTTGAGACACACTTGGGCTGCCTTCAATTCTGGATAATGGCCTTTAGCAGAGAGAGAAAAGGTAAGACAATCTATGACATGACATACCATGTTTTGTTCTGCAAATTTTGACCATTGCTATTTAGAGTCTGGGATTAAACGTTTGATTTTAAATGTAAATAGACATGAATTAAATAATTTGTTGTGTTCTTATCTATCCTTTTAAGTTAAACATAGCCTAATGTATCTACCACACCCCTGTATTTAAGAATTCACGAAATCGAATTGCTGTAAACCAAGCATCAGCACAGTGCCTACTACAATGTGGACAACAGCCCAGATTTGAGCTCTGCTAGACTGAAATGTGGCAGACGAGACAACATAAACTACGGAGGCTTGTGTTTAATTTGATGTTAAATGCCATGTCGCGAGTTTATTTTAGTGGTCTAAATTCTTTCGCATATTAAATAGCAGCTTGCAGCTTTCTCTCCATAGCGCCATCATTATTACCATAGCAACAGAGAGATAATAAACTCTCTCGGACATTACATGTAACATCTCTCGGTGTGTTACATTCGGACCGGTTACTTCAAGGCAGTCGCCTTACCCTACAGGGTGTGCCATGGAAAATCCAAACTCTCTATTATATTTCATTATTATTGTTTTAAATCACTACTAGTGGTCTTCCTTATGTCTGTTTGGGTTATTTTTACACATATTTAACCAATGAAAAGCATTCAACAGAGCTTGTCACTAAACTTTTTAACGCTATGGATCCTCAAACTGTCAGCAAAACCTCTTAACTTCACCCTGCTTCCATTCTGAACAAAGCGCCGCGCAGCCTGGAGACAGATCTCGGCTTGTTCGAAATGCAAGGGTAAATAATAAATGATGTTTGAATAAGTGCAGCGTTTTCTTCACCAAAACACTATGTCTATAAATGGTCTATAAATGGCAAATGTAGACTACTTTTGTAGGCTACGTTTTAAATATCCTGTGCATATAGCGCTTCATCGTCTATCATGAGATTTTGGCCACGTGTATTAAACGACATGAAAAAACTAAGCGCCCTATAGCTCAGATTATGCCATTCTTGAGACGTGGGACAAAACAGGTCCAGCCAGGGTAACTGCTATTAGGTTTAAAAATAAAAACATTTTCGATTTTAAATGTCATGAGGGATTAATAATAGAATGTATTGTACACAATTATCACCTTCAATTTAATTGTCTCATTATTATACCAAATCTATGTTTATTAATGTCCTCTCACTACATCTAAAACAGTGTGTCCACAGAGAAGGGTTCAATCATTCATATGCTATAAAATGGATAAAAATGTTTTTTTTTTAATGATGAAAAAGAGCTTGGTTTATAATAACAACACGATACATCTCCCTATCAAGCAGTTGTTATTATGAACACATGCATGTTTTAATACGATTTTAAAAGTTGCGTCCCCACTTTTGTCAACCGTACCTCGTCAAAATTCCATAAACTGCTAATACGGAAAATTTTCAAAAAGTAGAATACTCAATGGGCAGCTGTCAGCATCTAAAGGACGCCCCTCAGCCACAGTTCACCTCTCGCAGTACATCAGTGTCGACAGTGTCTCGGTTCAGTTTGTGAGGTGGACGCAATATTTTCAATCCTAAGGTATAGGAATGGTCCGGGTCACGGCCAGAGAGTGCACCCCTTCGTCCATTTTCGTATGAAAGTATTTGAAAAGATGGGAGCTATTTTATTGTCCTGAGGTCGGTTCCACTTAGCACTACAGCACAGAAAAAAAGAAAATGGCGTGCGACAATGAACGCCAGGGGTTGTGGGGGGGTGGGAAAGAAATGCCAAGTGGTTCAACCAACCGGCAATGGCCACCATAAGATCTGTGTTCCTGATATATCCAAATACCTTGGAAGGTGTGACTCTTGAATAAAAACTTTATAAACAATAACATACTCACTGATTGTTTTAATACAGTAATTGACTGATTCAATGTATTTGATAGTTAAAATGACTACAAATTCAGGTTTTCGTCACCTCCGTCAGATCGGTCAACTCCGTCAGTTGAATATTTTGATAATATTTCATTATGATATTTTATATTTGTTGTGGAATTATTGGTCACATGTGAAAGTGTAATCTGTCTGCTAACACAAGAATGTGTTTTGAAATGTTAAAAACATCTTGAATGCTTGTTAAAGATAAAGTTGAGATTATATTACACAGTCCAAGCTAAAAATAAAAAAAAGCACATTTTGTTAAAAAAGAGAAAAGTTGGGAGTTTGTATCAAAACATAGCTCAGTAGCTTAGTACATATGAGATGTATTTCATTTGTCTGAGTACAAGGTTTTATTTTTTCAATTTTGCCCCGTTTTGTCCCACTTCTCAAGAATGACTGAGCTACAATAAATGTTATAACCTGTAAGCTGATGAAAGCGTATATGCGATGCACTTGCTGCCTCAGATGCGGTCGTTGTAATGATACAAAACACATCTCCGTCATATATATATATAAATTCCTTTTCGATTTGTTTTATATTTCAGTGTGAAACGCCGCCACTGGGTTACTTGCTGCAGCACAAAATCTAATGGTAGCCATTGTAACTGCTGCTGTTCAAACATGTCGCACAGACCGGTGCGACTGCAGGTTATTTAGGGTCGGTGCGCTATACAGGAGCTGGCAGCTGTACCGCCTGTCGAGCCAGCGGCAACCGCAGTTAACAAACCGAGTCAGAGGAGAAGATTGGAGCTTCTTCTTCTTCTTTAGTTTTTTGGCGCTTAAGAATCTAAATGTATGAGAAGATAGGAACTTTCATAGCTCATACAGAGATTATTTTACTATAGGGAGATGAGAGGGTCTGTATTACTCCACTAGCTGTGTCTCGTTTAGAAGGCGCGTTCCTCCCGGTATTAGGGGGGGTAGAGGTCGCATTCGAAGCTTGCATACGTCATCGAGGCTGTCTCATTTCAGAAAAGCAAGTAGGACACTCCGAATGCGACCTTCGAATGCGACCTTCTTTCACAGGAATTCGGAGGATGCATGAGGTGTATCCTTCGCTGCTACAGATAACCCACAATTCTTTGCGCTGCCGTAAACAACCGTTGTTAATTTGAAAAAATGCCAACGCCGGCAGATGCACACACAAGCGCAAATGTGGTGTTTACAACTTACCTTAAAACGCCTCGGTAAAAACGGATAAATATTTTTAATATCCTCCTCCTTTTTTTCCTCTAATAGATGCCTGCTGTACATACGCTGCAGCTCCTCAAACATTGAAAAAAATAAAACAAGTAAAAGCATTTTTTCCCCTTCAAATTACATTCCAAATTTAGAAATAATTTTCCTTAATCTAAGTAGTGTGAGAGCGCAACGATGCGCTAAATGTGTTGGCATAGCAACGTGACTAACTGCCGTGTTGCGGGTCCTCCGCCTGTCCCATTTCCTACTCAGGCGGCGCGTTTAATTCTAGTTAGGACCCTTCGGTAGGTCTATCCTACAGAGGATGCCATGGCGGCCACTCGTCTCCGGTCCTCAAAAATAAAGACTAATAACTTGTCGCGGAAGGCCCTAACTATTGCAGGAGCTACTGAGTTTGCCCACGACTCACCTTCCTTCAAACACGGCTATGGACTACGCTCCTCACAGTCCCTGGCGTGGGGGGGAGGGAAACGACGACTCACTCTCCTCACACGGCGTGCGACTCACTCTCCTCAGCTGGCGACCCACTCTCCTCACACGGCGGGCGACTCACTCTCCTCAGCGGACGACTCACTCTCCTCACACAGCGGGCAACTCACTCTCCTCAGCTGGCAACTCACCTTCCTCACACGGGGAGGGCGTTCTCTCCTCATCAATTGCTCCTAGTCGTCTGCGGGCGACTCACTCTCCTCCTGGCGCCTCACTCCTCCTCAGCTGGGGCTACGTCTAGCATTGAAGCTGGCCTGCACATTTGCTGTAATGTCAACAATATTTACTCAAAGTGCTGTTTGGAGCTAGCGGCGGGCGACTCACGCTACCCAGCGGGTGCGACAGCACGCTCCGCATGGGGGACTCACCGCGCCTCACACAACAACCACAAGGCGGGCGTACTCACGCTCCTCAGCTGGCGACGATCACTCTCACCTCCACCCCTCTGAGGAGAGTGAGTCGCCCCCGTGTAGGAATGAAGTGCCAGCTGAGGAGAGTGAGTACGCCCGCCTAGTGAGGAGAGTGCGTCCCCTCGCCGTGTCTGAAGGAGAGTGAGGGTCGCCGTGTGGGATAGTGAGTCGGCGCGGCCTTGTGAGAGAGTGTTCGCCCCCGTGTGAGGAGATGAGTCGCTTTCGCCGTGTGAGGGAGAGTTGATTCGCACCGGTGAGGAAGTGAGGCGCCGGCTCGTGTGAGGAGAGTGAGGTCAGCTCACTGAGGACGTAGTGAGTCCAGCCCCGTCCGGTGATGGAGAGTTGGGATTATCTCCGTGGGAGAACAGTGAGTCGCCCGCCGTGGGAGGAGAGTGAGTCACCCGCCGTGGTGAGAGATGACCATCCTCCGCCTGTGCGAAGTGAGTCACTCGCCGTGTGAGGAACATGCCCAGTTCGCCACTGAGGAGAGTGAGTGATCGCCGACCCGGCGTGTTAGGCAGATGGATCCCCCTGGCGGGTGACGTAGAGTGAGTCACCAGCTAAGGGGAAGTGAGCTCGCCCGTCGTTGAGGAGAGTGAGTCGGTTGCCGTGTGAGGAGAGTGAGTCGCCCGCGTGTGAGGAGAGTGAGTCGCCCGTCGTGTGAGGAGAGTGAGTCGCCAGCTGAAGAGAGTGAGTCGCCAGCTGAGGAGAGTGAGTCGCCAGCTGAGGAGAGTGAGTCGCCTGCTGTGTGAGGAGAGTGAGTCGGCTGCCGTGTGGGGAGAGTGAGTCGCCCGCCGGGTGAGGAAAGTGAGTCGCCCGTCGTGTGAGGAGAGTGAGTCGCCAGCTGAGGAGAGTGAGTCACCCTCCGTGTGAGGAGAGTGAGACGCCCGCCGTGTGAGGAAGGTGAGTTCGTGGCAAACTCATTAGCTCCTTGGCAATTAGTAAGTGACTTTCCTGGCAACAAACGTCTATATTACGTCTGTAATTTTTGCTGGAACCGGAATGGCCCTCCTATGACCGACACTCACTTCCAAGGATTCGACCTCCGGAGGGTGCAGCCTTCTAAATGAGACACAGCTATTTTTGTGGGAAGTCGCGTAGGGCCTAACGGCCTATTCTGTGTCGGATTAATACGCATTTTCCCTTTAATACCGCACTTGCCCCAGGACAGTGCATTGTGATTGGTCGAACACCGTAAGCACTCGTTGGAAATGTAACGCCCTTACCATAATCGCGAGCTTCATCTTTCGAAATAAATGTAAAGACAGAGCCCAAAAAGGGAACAGAGTCTCGTGACAGACACAGTGATAAAGCTGGTATGTATTTGTGATGTAACCCCCCCCCCCACCCCCCTCGGTCGCCCTCCTCCGCGCTCGCTCTCTCTCTTGGCTAGCTCCTGTCGCAGTGCTCGCACACACACCCACACACACGATGTGCAAAACTCCGCATTTGAACAGTCAACAGTACGGAAGTTCTAAGCGGCCATGCATTATTTTTTTTTTCCCTTCTTTTTTTCTCGTTATAACGACTTATTTTTCTCGTTATATCGACATAACGAGAGTTTTTTTCTCGTTATAACGACTTATTTTCTCGTTATATCGACATAACGTGTGTTGTTTTCTCGTTATAACGACTTAATTTTCTCGTGATCTCGACATAAAAAAGTTGTTCTCTAAGTTACAAAACTGCGCCAACCGGTGGCACTATTGACCTGTATATAACTGATGGGGTGTTGTAGGCTATGCTGTATGTCCACTTTACTGTACGCGTTTGGGATAGAATATGACCTTCCTCGTGATTGCTATAATTTGTACAGTATTGTTCATTAGGCTACTGACATTTAATTCATTCATATATGTTAAATGCTTGAATCAATATGACTTTTTTGTGTATTAAGTTCTTGCTAGATGCCTGAGTTTCACCAACGCGTTCTGTGTCATAAAATAATAACTGCTTATTAAAACCAATGTTGACGTCACTGTATAGTATTCTGTTTGCACCTATATCTTTTTTTTGTGCTTCCTTGAGGGTACAATGTATTGTAGTGTTTAATAATCGGGGATTGTTCTGTTTATCTCCAGTCGGACAGGCTTCCCGACGTAGGCTATATGTAATGTTCCTCTTTTTTCCTTATGATTAATCTTTATTGTTAATCATTAAACGTATATTGATAAGAAATGTGATTTATATGTAAAGTGTATAGGCTAATTTAATTCAGTGATGTTCTACAGTGTTGTAATCTTTTGTGTTTTCTATATTTCTTTGTGGAAACCACACAAGCACACACATATACACACCCCCACATACAATTAGCTACACATTAACGCTCTTTCAAACAGAAGCTTAATGCCACATGATATCAGGACTCACTGATATTGACTACTAAATACCATATATATAATTTTCTTTCAAAATAAAAGGAAAATTGAAAGTGAAGTTGAATCCAAGCAGCTCTAAAAATTTTAGAATAGTTCTGCATCCTGAGGCGCTCCGCCTGTGTTTTGCGGTGTTTGCTTTGACCATTTAAACATTGCCTAATTACTCAAACACCTGTTAGCGTACTGTCTCTCGTAAATATCACCCTGTGATGATCGGCTTGGTTTCCCTTTATTTTTTTGTATGTAGACGTTGATTACTAGGTCCGAACACTAATAGTTGCTGAAATATCCATGCCTGCTAACAGTAAGAGTGCATGGTTTATTCTGTCCATCCATATCGTGTCAAGTTGATTGTCCGTTACACTATATACCACAGTATTCAAACATCATGGTAAAAAAACTTTTCCGAGATCAAAGAAAACATTAAGGTTCGTTATAACGAAACAACTCCGTATTTCGATGATCCCAGAACATTAAGTCGTTATAACGTGCTGAAAACACTGCGCCGGTATGGTCGAGATCACGACACAACTAATCGTTATAACTAGAAAACACTGGTCGTTATGGTCATAGAAAGAGCAAATTAAGTCGTGTATAACGAAAAACAACTCCTCGTTATGCGAGATCAACGAGAAAATATTACAGCTTAAGCTTTATCGTTTACTAACGAGAAAACAACTCCCATTATGTCGAGATAACGATTAAATTAAGTCGTTATAACGAGAAAACTCTCGTTATGTCGTTATAACGAGAAATTAAGTCGTTATAACAAGAAAACAGCTCTTGTTATGTCGATATAATGAGAAAATTAGGTCGTTATAACGAGAAAACAACTCTCGTTAAGTCGATATAACAAGAAAATTAAGTCGTTATAACAAGAAAACAACTGTCGTTAATGTCGATATAACGCGAAAATTAGAGATTAATTCTTGTAGGCTACGAGAACACAACTCGTCGTTATGGTCCGAGATCAGGATAAAATTAGGGGGTCGGTTCGGGTAACGACAAACAACTCTCGTTTCGTACAGATCCGAGAAAATTAAGTCTTTATCACGATAACCACTCTCTTATGTCGATAAACGAGAAATTAAATAGTTATAACAGAACACACTCTCGTTCTTGTCCGATATAACGATAATTAATCGTTATAGACAGAAATAAACTCTCGGTACTGTTCGCTATATCTTTAACTAGAAACTTAAGTCTAAACATAAAAACTTCCTCGGGGTTGATGTCGATATAGAGCGTCCGAAAATTAATTTTTGTTCGTTATAATGAGAAAACAACTTTCGTTATGTTGATATAACGAGAAAATTAGTCGTTATAACGAGAAAACAATGGTCGTTATGTCGATATAACGAAAAATTAAGTCGTTATAACGAGAAAACACTCTCATTATGTCGATATAACGAGAAAAATAAGTAGTTTTTACGAGAAAACAACTCTCGTTATGTCGAGATCACAAGAAAATAAGTCGTTATAACGAGAAAACAACCCTCGTTATGTCGATATAACGAGAAAATTAAGTTGTTATAACGAGAAAACAACTCTCTTTATGTCGATATAACGAGAAAATAAGTAGTTTATAACGAGAAAACAACTCTCGTTATTTCGATATAACGAGAAAATAAGTCGTTAATAACGAGAAAACAAGAAGGAAAAAAATAAAATAATGCATGGCTGCTGAGCACTTCCGTAAATCGCCAATTACTTTGGCTAACTAATAACAAAAAGTAAGCTTGATCAGAGCGCCCGATTGTGTGTCATAGCCAAGGTTCAAAACGGGGGAGATGGGTGCTCTCTGGTCAGGATGTCGTAATCTTTGAGACATAACAGTCGACCACTTAGTCCTCCTTTGGTTGCTGGATATTTCAGCGAACGTTTAGTCTTGGCAACTTCAGGGGAATGCCTTTATCGATGCAACCCAATCCACTTGTAGACCCGCGCACAAAGAGAAGGAAAAACTTGAAAGCGCTCATATAACCCCTGAAATATTAAGTTCACTATGCTAGCCACCAAAATCGTGATCCTTCGAAAAGAGGGATTGCACAGGTAGCCCAGGGGGCCCGGAGGAGCTGGTGCGTATGGGCTCAGCTATGGGTTTATCGGGGGAAAGGAATCAAGTGAGCATTCTAGCCGAATTCAAGTTGAAGGGAGAAGTGTCCTGATAAGTCAGTTGGCCGATGACACGGCTCTTTTTTTTTTTTAAATGCTTGTCAAATTCAGTCGGCTACCAAAATTATTGAAATTTTCCAGTGCCCAAGGGCCTCGGGTCTTTTTCTTGAATTTACAAAATGTGGAATGGTTTGCCTTTGAAGAGCTTTCCAGGACAAATCCAGTTGGTAAGATTCCCGTACGGGATGCTCAATCTATTTAGGTAGTGGGCTATTTCCAAAAAATTGGTGAACAGGACAGAATCCACAAATTTTAATCCTTTAATCAAAAAAAGTAAAGGTGAGCAATTTCAATATTTTTGGTTTACAGAGAGGATTTTGTATCTCTTACATGGTCGTGCTTCTGCTGGCTAAAGCGAAGCGATCTCTCTCTAGGCACCCTAGTTTGCTACTTCTGCTACTTTTGCTGTCCCTGCATTCATTTCAGTGATACGTGAAATAACTAAGATAACTGTCAACCATTATTAATTTTTTTTGTGGAAAAGCCGGATGTGCCTTATATATAAAATCTGTGCGTATTAATTCATAGACCAATACAAGGTTTATGGTGGGTGATGTTTTCTAGATATAATGACACACTGTGGTTGTTGCAACTTTTTTCTACTATATTAACAGTTAATATTTGAGCGACTTATTTCTCTCCGTACGTAGAATTAATTAAATTTAATGTGGAGTATTTTAACTGGGACAAATGATTGACAGACCAGTTTACAGTATGAGGTTTGTTTTGGAGGAGCTCCGGCCTCCTGCCTAAATCGTAAGGCGAAAGTATGTAGGGCGGAGCTGCAGTGAGTGGATGAGTGAAATAAGCCGCAGTCAAGACTGACAGTCGGCCCTCTGGAAGTGACAGATACCAACGAGATCAAAGACGAATATCGGTTTCCACTGTAGGTGCTGTTGTGGCGCTGATTAACGATGTATATCATTTCAGTCTGGTTATTCCATTTGTATGTTTATTAAAATAAGTATAAGACGCGAACAAGACATTCTAAATGTCTTGTGCCTGTTCTATTTTCTTCTAAAATTCCATATCGAACATAGCTATTTATCACTTTAATATTTTAATATTTCAACTTTAATACAAACATGTATTTTTGATTTTTATAGAAATATGACAAAAATCACATATCTCACACAGAGATCGCACGGTCATAGTGTTTGGTAATATTAAGCAGAATGGTAATCACTAAATACATTTAAATACTAAAATACTTAAATCACCCTGAAAACCAGAATAAGAAATAAACATTTAGAAGAAACCGCCGCATTCACGGTGTCTGAACCATTGAGCATTAAGCTGCTGTCCTCAGTCTGGATTGTTTCCCTATCATGCTTTTGAGTGCCTCGCAAGCGGGGGAGAGCAATCCGACACGTAGCCCGCCCTCGGCTCGCCGTCTGCGAGAGGTTTTTTGGCACACGTCATCACTTGACACTTTTTAACAGGCGTGCATCTCGGGCTGATCACAGGCTATGCCGTTTTGGACAGTCTGGGATTCTGCACGATGATTTTTGCGCATCTCAAAGCTAAGCCTAAGCAGTGGTGCTGTAACAGGTGTCTTACAGAGCGGTCCTTTATTCAAGACGCAGGTTGTGTCGTGACCGTGGAGTATGTCCCAAAGCTTTGCCTACTCTTTCTACTACACATCTTCTTCAAAGTTTGTTTTTTACTTGTTCGTCAACCTAAAGTTTGTGAAACATTGCTTTTGTTAAACAGGGGTTTCATATGTACTTTGCGATGCGTAAAAAATTCATCTTTTCTATCCTTTTTCTGCTTTTGGAGTGTTTTGTTAACAACGACTCTTAGGGTGTTTGTCTCATACAGAAGATCTGAAAGTTTGCTCAACATTATAACTAAGCTCAAATCTTCAAATGATATATTCTTTATAAACATTAAGAGTTCACACTCCTACCTATACAGCTCGTTTCTAACACACCCCCACGACTGTCTACGACACGTGTGGGAAAATTATGCATAACGCTGTGCTCCAAATGTTCACTCGGCAAAGAAAGATTGCAAAGCTTTTTATTCGCCGTGTAGGATGTTGTGTCGCAGCTCACAGCCCATTCGTTAAGGCGCTGTGTGCTTCGTGTGAAGCGAAACTACTTATGGTTTGGTCTTCCAAAAGAGGACTATATCTGCTTTTCGTCATGCCTGCAGCTGATCCGTGCTGGGTTTGACTGGTCTGTAGGAAATCTTTTTTACAAACTGTTGCGCTCGTTGGGGTATTGCACCGGAATCTGCTTTCAAACCGTGGGTACTATATCGCAGAGTCCAGTATCCCAAGTCATCACATGTTCCTCTTTTCTCGCGGACTGCTCCTTTCGTTCGAATCCTCCGCCGGCCCGTTTCGGCCGTTCTCAATGCCCCCGGCCGTCTTGCTCACTTCTAGCCTCTTCTCTGCCGTTTCCTCACTTTATCACCTCCGCCTCTGCACACGTCTACGCCCCCGTCCGTTCCTCACTTTAATCCCGCCGGCCTCTGCTCACTCTAGCCCGGTCCGGCCGTTCCTCCCCAAAAAACTTTTTAAAAAAAACGAAAAAAATCGGGGGCCCATCCCCCGGCCTCTGCTCCCTCTAGCCTCCGGCCGTTCCTCACTTTATCCCCCAGCCTCCGCTCACTCTAGCCCCCCGCCCGTTCCTCACTTTAAAATCCCCCGCCTCTGCTCACTCAAGCCCCCGGCCGTTCCTCAGTCTAGCCCCCTGCCTCTGCTCACTCTAGCCCTCCGGCCGGTCCTCACTGTATTCCCCTCCACCCCCGGCCTCTGCTCAATCTAGCACTCCGGCCGTTCCTCACTTTATCCCCTGGCCTCTGCTCACGCTAGGCCGCCGTGTGTGATGCTGTGTGTTTCGTTGTGAAAGCAAACTACTTTGTTTGGCCTTCCAAAAAAAGAGGACACGACTAGAAATCAGTGGTTTTTAAGTTGTATTTACAACACTGTTCCAGCACACTTCAACCCAAATATTCAGATGTAAGCAGCACATTTTATGAAGGACTGTTTACTGATCCTGGAAGAGTAACACATGCCGGGGCTGTTCTGACTCAAATACTGTAAGTAAGTTTTTTTATATTTAATGAGTTTTTATATTTTATATATTTAAAAGCGAGTTTTTTGGGCAGTGGCTTTTTGCGATGCACCCCCCCACCCCCCGCAACTCAGTTAAAAAAAAGTTGTTTTGTATAAAAAAAAAGTACCGTAAGTCTTATAATCCATAATTATGCGTCCCCGACTTGGATGCAACGATCCTCTCGTTTATAATGGGTTTTTTTTCATGTGATTTTTTGAATCTCGCTCCGGCCTGACAGGTCCATCATACACAATATTGTAGTGATTTGTTTAACATTTTCCGTCTCACGCTTTAGGTATTCGCCCAATCACATCACGCACTGGATAGCTTGCCAACACAGTGCACACCTAGTTCGCTTTTTTAGAAAGATGAGCTTTGTAAAAATTGACGGGTTTCAGAAAGGTGGGTCATAGAGGATAAACAATAATGTACAGTATGTAGAAATTAATGTGTGTTTTTAACCTTAAACCGCATAAACACATTTCATTACACCAAATACACCAAATAATGTTCTTTTTAGCAGCATCATACGACCCCTTTAAGGGCGTAGTATAAGTAGGCACATTGAGATGCAGCATCAGTCGCCATTTACGGATACCATAGGAATGAATGAGAAGTGCCGTAAGCTGAATCCCACCTGTCACAAAAAGTCAGTGACTTAAACTCTAAAAGTGAGGAAAACTCTAAAAATAGTACAATCCAAAAGTATTGTTTAGTGTAAAACATGTTGAAGATTAGCAGATAGGCTGTCGATTCATTAAAAGGGTCATATGATGCTGCTAAAAAGAACGTTATATTTGGTGTAATGAAATGTGTTTATGTGGTTTACGGTTAAAAAAACACATTATTTTCCACATACTGTACATTATTGTTTCTCCTCTATGGCCCGCCTTTCTGAAACGCGTCGATTTTTACAATTCGATTTAAATGACCAAAATCATCTTTGGGAAAATTGTATTGGAAGCGTAATTTATTTTTTAAATTTTGACTCAAGTCTCATTTGTTTACATGGAGAGGGCGGGGTTTATGACCTGCACTGCAGCCAGCCACCAGGGGCCGATCAAAGAGCCTGCAGCTTCACTTTTCAGGACGTGTGAGGCACACCTGGTTTGAATACATAGTTTATGAGGACACAAATGTGTATAAACAAATTACAACGTACTGGGACACTTCCGGTGTCCTCATCAGTATTGTTGGATAATAGGGGTGTGAACCTACACTGGTCTCACGGTTCGGTTCGATTACAATTATCATGTCATCGATTCGGTTCAATTCGATATCACGATGCATTGACGATGCACTGCATCCTCAATTTTTTAATTTTAGTTAATGTATACAATTTTGTCAATAAATCCAAGCAGTCAAATATATGAACTGAACCTGACGTGGTTTCTCAAGTTAGTAGCATTACCCCCTGCATATTTTATTTGTGTGACATGATTTACACACAGCGTGTGTCTTCTCCAGGTTGTGCTTACCAGCTTGTTCGTAAAAGCCAAAATATGCCCAGATGTCGGCATTTAAAGTAGTTGGGACATTTTTAATAGCTAGCACTTGCGTCTCGCCTCCCTCTGCCATTGTATGCTACCACGACAAAGCACGTATGCGACAAATGACGTCAGAAAAGCGTCAGTACGTTATATTCGGTTATGGTCTATTACTGAACTAATACCGAATCGTCCTCATCTGCATCGCGATGCATCGTAGAAACAATTCATTTCGACACCCCTATTGGGTAAGTTACTCTTAAGTAATTAATTACATCTTTAACAGTGTAATTAGATTATACTGTACTAATTACTTTCTCTAAAAGGTATTGCATTACGTATTACTAATTACTTTTAAAATCCTGTATCAACCTCGACCAGGTAGCTAAACAATAAAAGGATAGACATGAAACTGCTCTTTTAATTCTTTAAAAGAAATGAAATAACATTGTAAAAATTATTCTTGAACTGACCAAAGTATTTTAAGGAAGAATGTTAAGTTACACTAAAACATACCCGTCTTTACAAAAAAAGTCACTATTTGGATTTACTGTAAATAAGCAAATACAGAAGAGTTTAGGATTGGATCATTATTGCAGTGATTAATATGTTTCTGGCATGTTTAGTAACAATTCTTTGAACTGTAACTGATGCAGTGCGTAGCTTTTTATTTCTCAAACAACATAGGAAGACATACCCATGTCCATATTCCTTGATGACGATGCCAAGATTCATTGGGCTCAAATTGTGAAAGAGTGATTCAGCAAGAATGAGGAATCATTTTCACACATGCATTAGTTACCATTGAGTCCTTGATCTCAACACTAATGAAAAGCTTTTTGGATGTGCCGGTGAGTGGTTTGACTCTCCATTGTCAGAACAAGATCTTGTCCAAAAAATCTCTTGATGGAAATAAATGTGAAACAAATGTGGTGTTGCATAACGTTGTTGAAACAATTCCAAAACAAATTCACATTGTCATCAAAGCTAAAAGCAGCCCAACAAAATATAAGAGTGTGCAACTTATTTTTGAGCAGGCAGTGTAAACTCTACTCCAGCACATCCCAAAGACTTTCACTATGGTTAAGGTCAGGACTCTGTGGTGGCCAGTCTTTCACAATTTGAGTCTTATGAAACTTGGCATTGTACATGGGTACATCTTCCAACATGGTTGTGTGAGAAATAAAAAACTTAAAAGAATTGTTGCCAAACATACAACATGCCAGAAACATATTAATCACTCCAGTAATGATTCAATCCTAAAATCTTCAGTATTTGCATATTTAAATCCAGACGTGACTATTTGTGGCCATGCAGTGTTCATTTTAACATTAGATGTACAATTTTTATGTTATATTCACTATTGTTTCATATAGAATTGTTCTGTAGTCTATACAATATTCAATGCAATTACATCAAGTAATGTAATTAAATGAACGAAATTCTATGTATTTTTAATATATTTTTTAAATTTTAAATATATTTTTTTAAATTAAATGAGAGTAATTAATTACTTCGTAATGCATTGCACCCAACACTGGTCCTCATAAACCAAATGGCTTAAAAATGCATACACCCTGCAGTCGATTCACATGATGTCAGTCACAGCTAATTGTTTACACATGTTAAAACAAACAGTAACTCCTAACCCTACCCTAAGCTCTAACCTGTGGTAACACTTCCTAACAGATAACCACCGTGGGACACTTCCTTCTAGGGCTGTGCAATATATCGAAATTATCGAAATATCGCAAATGTACATATCGCAATATGCATATAGCTATGGCTTGCAATATTTGGTGCCATGAACAAAAGACAAAGAGAAAAATCACTCACTGCTCTTACCTAAATAGCTTTTGTAGCTTAAATAAGAATCAGTGCATATTGAATTCAAAGAGTAAATACTAAGCAGTGTTTTATTTTTCCTTTTTATTATTCAGTTCCTAAACTCATGTTAAAAGGATTACACTAATGTTGAAATGACATTATGTAATGCTCAAGAAAAACACTACCGTTCACTTTTAGAAGTTGTTGGAGGGGTGCTTTCTTATTAGAATCAGAATGAGCTTTATTCACCACTTAAGTGTGTACAAACACACTTCTTTTTAGATATACATACATACATACAAATAACCATATATATATATATGTATATGACACAAGATAGTTATAGAAGTTCACAGAACTGACTCTGCAACAGCTGAGTAAAACTGTTTCATCGGAGCATGTGGCACTTTAAGCATTATCGTATCGCGTATCGCATATCGCATATCGAATATCGCATTTTTTCTTCAATATCGCACAGCCCTACTTCCTTCCATCCCAATATTCATATATATGAGGATTTATTTATTTTATAACATTAATATTTTAATTGATATATGTTTCTGATTACTTTCTGCTTTCAGAAAACCTTGAAGAATATAAGAAATCAGAAGAAATCTGCGAAGAAATCATTGGCATTGAAGGCATAGGTGATGAAGAGCCCAAAGAACAACGTCAGAAACAAAAGCACAAAATGAAAATACCAAAAAATATTAAAATGAAAAATATTATAAAACACAGAAAGAATTCAAAATCTGAAGCTGCCCTCAGCCCCGAAGCACTGTTAGGTAAAATAGCTCAATGTGTTGTAAATTGTAATGCTTGTAAATGAAAGAAAACACGTTTCTTATCATCTTCTAATTTCTGATTTATACTTTAGAAGTGGACCTTGACACTATTGAAGGCATACCAGATTCCCCTGGTGATCCTCAAGTGAAATGTCAGAAACAAAAAATCAGAATCAAAATATCAGAAAAAATTAAAATTCTTGACTTCAAGAAATGGCAGAAGAATTCAAAATCCCCTGGAACTCCATCAGGTATAGTATAGTTGATAGAAAAAATGCACTGTAAACATAATACAAAAAGTAAATATTTCCCAGATATTATTTTAATCATTTATTTTACAATTAGAACAATTGACAATATTAATGCAATTCATAAATTTTGTTTTTATTTCACGCTTGATATTTTCCTCTCAAAGTTGAAATAGATCTTTATACATGAAAATGTATAATACAGCTGCTATATTTTAGTATGGGTCTCTCGCAAAATGATCACTATATTAGAGGAACCTTGGCATCAAAAAGTTTGAAAACTCCTGCTATACCATACACATGAGAATTAGCAGGAGCTAAGGATTAATTAAAATAAATTAAGTTAATATAATGTAATTATCTTCTCATAATGCAGTGGAATTGGATTTCAATGGGAACCTTGAGCAGAACCGTTTGGCTGAAGCACAGCAACAGCTGGTGAAAGCTGAGGAACGTCTCTTCGTTTCAAAAGAAGGGGCCAGGGCAGAAGATGAGGAAGACAAGCTGCATATGGACTATGAGATCTTTGTTTTGCACCTGAGATTGGCCATCAATGACTCTTTCAGTGAGGACAACCAGGAGACACTCAAGAGTGCTTTGACTTCAATACTTAAAGAGGAGGCACAGGACAGACGCTGGATGGAAGTGGCCGTGGATCAACGTCCAGTATGGAGGCCCACAAGGTGCAGACAGATTCATGACACATTACTCCAGACTACCGTGGAGGAACGAATGAAGAATGCAGATGAACAGGAGAATAAAGCAGACATGCTGTCTACCTCCTTGAAGAGAGAGGTGTTCCGAATGGGCAAACAAGTGCAGAAAGATCTGCTCACAGTGGTCCGAAATCTGAGAGAGCGTTACCCACCAGACTTTGACATCTGCAGAACGTATGCTCAGCTCTACCATAAAGCCTTTTCCACCAGACTTCAAGAGCTCACCAGATCCAAAATCAGTTCTGAGGATTGTTTCTATATATTAAGTTGGATTGTGGAGTACTACCCAAAGTAAGGGCCAGTAAACAACATTAATCTTTCAAAAGCATGACGTTTTACATAAATTTTCAGTTTTTTAAATGTTAATGTTCTTTAATGTTTTTTTCTTAGAGATGTATTGAAGCATAAAGAACTAGAGGAGCACATCAACAGTTCATCACTTGGACCTCTGTTACCTGATGAAGACCTTAAGAGATTAGAGGAACAGTACTTATCTTACAAAGAGGTGATTCAGTACACACTGACATTATTAGCAAATGGTTTTTATTTATAATAAGATATATATATTATATATATATATATATATATATATATATATTATATGATGATACGTGCCAAACACACTATTGGCACCCCTTGGTAGATATGAGCAAAGGTGGCTGTGAAAATAAATCTGTATTGTTTATCTTTTTGATCTTTCATTCAAAAAATTCAAAAAATTCTAACCTATCATTGAAGTAAAACAATTGAAATTGGGGGAAAACTCACATTATGAAATAAATGTTTTTTCTCCAATGCATGTTGGCCACAATTATTGGCACCCCTAGAAATTTTTAATGAGTAAAATATCTCTGAAGTATATTCCAATTAATATTTACAATTTTTTTAGCACACCAGGGTGACTAGGAGCATGAAATTCTCAAGCCATGACTTCCTGTTCCACAGGATTATAAATAGAGGGACACAAAGGCCAAATTACCTTAATCATCCATCACAAAGAGTAAAACAAAGAATATAGTTCTGACGTCCAGAACAAGATTGTCGAGTTTCACAAAAGAGAAAGTGTCTGTAAGAAAATAGCTAAAGTGCATTTAAATCCCCATTTCCACTTCAGAGCGAATAAGAAATGTACCAATCAACTAAAGATGTTACAAATCTTCCTGGAAGAGGATGTGTGTCTATATCGTCCTAATGCACGGTGAGGAGGAGACTTTGAGTGGCCAAAGACTCTCCAAGGATCACAGCTGGAGAATCGCAGAGATTAGTTGAGTCTTGGAGTCAGAAAACCTAAAAAAATTTTATAAAATAAAACAGCCCCTACATCACCACATGTTATTCAGATGGGTTTCAAGAAAATCATCTTCCCTCCTCCAAAACAAAACTCCAGCATATTCAGTTTCTACATGATTTACTGTCGAACGGTACTGTCTTCTATGGTCGGATGAACTAAAAAAAGATCTTTTTTGCGTTCAGCAAACCCACAATGGTTTGGTGCAAACAGAGCTAAAATCAGTACCCCATGCACACCGTTACATTACAGTCATGGCCACTTTTTGTCAGTGACAGTAAATTTGGTGTTTTGCAAATAGTTTGCTGCGTAAGCTGTTTGTAGGTCTGTTCATTTCATCTTTTTACTAGATTATTGTGCTGTCGATGATAAGTGCATTTTTAAATAATTGATAAAATCTTGATTGGCCAAAAAAAGTGTTTTGATCATGAACAAAATGACCACTAACATGACTTGACTAGCATAGCATCACACATGGAAGTGTGAATGAGTACTAGTCAGGTGAAATAACCATCATAATTAGATTGTAAGGGCAGACTGATTGCTATAAAAGGAGGGAAGAAGCGCTTCCAATCATTGTGTTCTTGTTAGCAATGGTTACCTCCAAAGAAACACCTGCAGCCATCATCGCTTTGCATCAAAATGGCCTCACATGCAAGGAAATTGCTACAAAGAATATTGCACCTGAAAGAACATTTTACCGGATCATCAAGAACTTCAAGGAGAGATGTTGACTGCATTGAAAACTCTGCAGGGTTCCCCGAGTGTCCAGCAGTGCCCAGGACCGTCGCCTCCTGAGGAGTCAGCTACGGAATCGTGTCACCAGCGGTGCAGAGCTTGCTTAGGAATGGCAGCAGGTTGGTGTGAGAACATCTGCACTCACAGTGAGCCGAAGTCTTTTGGACAACGGCCTGGTGTCAAGCAGGGCAGCAAAGAAGCCACTTCTCTCCAAGAAAAACATAAAGGACAGACTGAAATTCTGCAGGAAGTACAAGGATTGGACAGCAGAAGACTGGTGCAAAGTTATTTTCTCTGATGAAGCTCCCTTCCGACTGTTTGGGACATCTGGAAAATCAGTTGTTCGGAGAAGAAAAGGTGAATGCTACAATGAGTCCTGTGTTGTGCCAACATTGAAGCATCCTGAGACCATCCATGTGTGGGGTTGCTTTTCAACCAAGGGAGTGGGCTCTCTCATAATTCTGCCCAAAAAAACTGCCACGAATAAAGAATGGTATCAAAACGTCCTGCAAGTGCGACTTCTTCCAACGATCCATGAGCAATTTGGTGATGATCCGTGCATTTTCCAGCATGATGGAGCGCCATGTCACAAAGCAAGAGTGATAAAGAAGTGGCTCGAAGATCATTACATTGAAATTTTGGATCCGTGGCCAGGCAACTCCTCGGATCTCAATCCCATAGAGAACCTGCTCTCAGTCCTCAAAAGGCGAGTGGACAAACAGAAGCCCACAAATTGTGATCAACCCCGAGAAATAATAAGGCAAGACGCTAATCATCCATAAAATGGCAGCGCGATTTGCAGAGAGGTTTATGAGAACAAGAGTCACACTGTGTACATAGGCCTTCATTATATTTTTGCCAATAAAGTCTTTAAACTATGTATGCTTATCATTGTTGTCATATAAATATCTAAAATACAGAGCAACAACTTTGCAAAACACAAATGTATTGCCCTGCCAAAACGTTTTGCCAAAACGCCTGTACTGCTGTATCTTTAATGTTGTTGGTGTTTTTTTCTGCCGGAGGTCCTGGACATCTTGATCAGATATTGGCATCATGGATCCTATCAAATACCAACAGATAAAAAAAATCTAAACCCAAATGCCTCTGTAAGAAATCTTATAATGGACAATGTTTGGATCTTCTATCAAGACAATGATCCAAAACAAACATCAAAACATAAATGTGTCACTGAGCACAAAATGAAACTTCTGCCATGGTTGGCTCAGTTCCCTGACCTGAACCCTATAAAAAATGATTGGGGTAAACTAAGTGAAGAAGCACCAACATTAGGGCCTTTTTCGCACCGCGGGAACCTTTTCATAGTACCAGAACTAATTGTGGAACTACCCAATTTTCGGCGTGTTCGCACTGCCGGAACTAGGAGCGATTTTAGTACCGGACTGCCTTTTTTTTGAGAACCAAATTGTGTCTAAACCAGCCATCCTGGTACTTTCACCCGTGCATGTGAGTAGACCTTGATTGGCAAACGCGTATGAAGAACGGCCCTCCTCGCCATGATTTAAAACGCGTGGTCAACATACTGTATACATTGTTGCAACTTATTTTGCAATATGCATAACAGCATAGATGGTGACTGATGTTGAAGTGCAGTCCTTGTAGCAAATGTAGCACTGCCATTTGTCGTTGGAGATTCTTAGTCCTCCTTTCCGTTCTTTCAATCGCTTTACGTATACGTCGACTTTCCATGTCCATTATTGTGAAACCCGCGAGACACAACAAACACACAGCTCCAGTCACAGCGTCCTCCATCCTCCTGTTGTTAACGTTGTTCTTCTTTGTTTCTGTTGTTAAACGCCATGCACAAATGACGTCGCTGTCGACCGGATTACGTCACTTCCTAGTACACACTGTTAGTGCGAATGCAACCCTTTAAATGGAACTGGGAAATAGTTCGCGCAAAATCGTCCCAGTACTTTAGTACTGTACATTTAGTTCTGGAACTAAAGAGGTGCAAAAGGCCCTATGGAGCTGGGAATCTGAAGGATCTGGAGTGATTCTGTAAGAAGGAATGGTCTCTGATCTCTTGTCAGGTGTTCTCCAAACTCATCAGGCATTACAGGAGAAAACTCAGAGTTGTTATCATGGGGAAAGGACATTGCAATAATTGGGTGCCAATAATTGTGGCTAACGTGAACTAGAGAAAAACATTTATTTCACAAAAAGACCCCACTCCCCCACTTGCCATTGTTTTACTTCAATGATAGGTTAGAATTTTTTGAATGAAAGATCAAAAGGATAAACGATGCAGATATATTTTCACAGCCACCTTTGCTCATATTTACCAAGGGTGCCAATATTAGTGGTTGGGACTGTATATATAATGTATATGTGTATATATAAAACCAAAACCATTTGTCCTGTTGTCGGAAATAACACAAGTATCTGTAGTAAGTTAGGATTAAAACGAGGTGACCATTTGCTGAATTCGCTTTTGCTTTTGACAGGACGTGCTGCTCATATTCGGTGTAGATACAGTGTTAATGTTCTTCTCTCTCATATCAGTTAATGCTGCATGCTTTAAATTATAATTCCTATTGCTTATTTTCTCTCATCAGAACGAGATCAGAAACTGGTTATCCAATGCTTTTGATAAAGAAGTGAAAAAATGGAGCGATGGCATCGAACCAGAGCTGATGGATGGATACTACTTCAATAACCTTGCTGTTGATGTTTTACCAGTAGGTTATGGGCTCTAATGACTCTCTAACCATCATCTTACTTTAGTTATACATGTTGGGATACTCAAACGGAGTCAGAAAAAACACTTTATGTGGTTTAGCTGTAACGGAGGAGGTGTGACAACAGAGTTGAGGATCCATCTACAACTTTATTTAGAGCGTAGTCGGACAGGTAGGGTCAAAACACCAGCAAAACAGTACATCCAAGGTAATCCAAAAGACGAGACCCACTATCGTGACAGTGCACATCTGGAGGTTCTGGAGTGAGTTCAGAAGGGAGCGGGTCGTGATATGGACCGGCCAGGGACTAGAGCAGGCTCGTGAGCAGACTCAGGGACTGGAGCGGGCTCAGGAGGAGTAATTGAGCAGTGAGTAGTCCAAACGCACATGATAGTGACCCCAATTACAGGGAGCACTGAGTCTAGGGGAATAGTTTGTCCCACTATAATAGAATACCCACTATTCTGGCCGAAACCAATGGTGGGTCTGCCACACTGGACGCCATGGAACTGACTTTAAAGCTCTGGACAAGACCGACATGACGTGAGCAGGTTCTGGCTTGGCAGGTTTGACGTGAGCAGACTCTGGAAGATCAGCTGAGATGTGACGAGACTCTGGAGGATCAGCTGTGACGTGACGAGACTCTGGAAGATCAGTTGAGACATGACGAGACTCTGGAAGATAAGCTGAGACGTGATGAGACTCTGGAATGGCGGCCATGACAGGATGAGACTCTGAAATGGGAGATACTGCAGGAATGCTGTGTTCCTCCTCCACAACACCCACAGTAAATTGAGAACCACTTAATTGTAAGGCTAGATCAATATAAGATTCCAAAGTCCAGTGAGGTTTGTGCAATGGCATGATCAAACTAAGTGGCTCAGACAGCCCTCCTCGAAAAAAGATCATGAGGCATACCTTATCCATGTTTGTCAAATGCGCCAGCTCAACAAGTCCATTACTAGGTTCCTCGGCACTGGTCCGATCTCCTTGACGGAAATACATAATTTGTGCTGCTGGATTCATCTTTGCTGGTCTGGATGCACTTATAACAAGACTTGCTGATCACAGTGTGAGGACGATTATTCTGTAACGGGGAAGGCGTGACGACAGAGTTGAGGATCCATCTACAACTTTATTTAGAGCGTAAGTCTGACACGGCAGGTTCACACACCAGCAAACAGTATTCCAAGGGTAATCCAAAGATTATCCACAGAACAGGCAGTAAACAATCACAAACCAGGTAAACAGTCCAAGAACAAAACACGAAGGCAAGGCAAGACAAGGCAGAAACTAGACAACATAACAGGCTAACAATAATCAGCCCTGTTGTGTGTGTATGTGCATCTTTTATAGTGTCACTGATGGGAAACAGGTTTGGTGTGATAATGAGTTTCTAGGCAGGGGTTATGGGAAATGGAGTCCAGAGAAAACAAAGATGAGACCCACTAAAGTGTAAAAAAAATTTTTTAGCTTGTTGATGGGGCTGTAAAAGATGTCAACACACTTTTGAGCTGTGAAAATAAAGCCTGGAGTCTTCTAAAACAGCTGGACAGCTTTCTTCTGAGGTAGATAACTAGTTGCTATCATTGTCACATTCTCACATAAGTAGAATCATAAGATTGACATGCTTTCTCCTTTTTTTCAATTGCAGCTATAAGACAAGTCTGGAGGAACTTGTCAAAAGAAAACAAGAAAACATTCCTAAAACTCTCACTGCTAATCTGGTTAATATTCACCAGTTTAGGTGAGTTTGATTAATGACAAATCTGTTTTCTGCCTTACTGCAGACGTTCATTTTTTATTGTTTAAATATGCTGTTACGATATAATGTAAATATTTATTTTAAAATGATTATAAATTGCACTATAGTATAATGCATCATGTTATATACTTGAATTTAAAATCATTCAAATACAATTTTATTTTATATAAACTAGAGCTCTCTGTTAACTGTTAACATGTTAACAAGTCTACTGTCTTAATTACTATAAAATTGTACCAACCATTATTTCTCTATATCTTCAGGGATTATGTACAAAAACCAGAACATCCTTTCTCAGAGGACACTAGAACAGCTTGCCTGTCCACATTAGCAGATCTCAAAAACATTTGTCACAAATACTTCCTCAGTCGTATTCACACAGAACTGAAGGTAAAGAACAAAAATCATGTACAGTTACTGTACTTATTTACCTCGAGATACTGCCCCAATCAACATTTTCCATCTCATGTTTTATGTTAGATGGCCAATGAGGAAGTGTTTAGTATAGTATATCCAGATATCACAATTTAGAAGTCAGCATTTGATACTACAGCAATTCAACAAACTTGGATTTAGCCAAGTAGTTCCTGTAACAACATACTTGTTGGTCCTGGAACAGCATTTAAATCAATGGTTATGATTAAATGTTTGCTTGAAAGGCCTGACATGTTTTGGCTCAACCTGTGGTGGTCAATGGAATTATACTTTTTTAAACCTTTAACTTAAAATTTATCTCAGATTTTTAGAGGTAGGTTATGGAAAGGCCGTAAAGAATGGCTTGGCTTTTGATTTTATTATAGGAATGTTGCTCCAGGAACAACACGGATCTCCTCACTTAGATACATCACATAATATGCTTTACTTTCATGTTTGTGATGCTTCTTTTAATATGAACTTCTTAAATTAAATCTTACATTTTGGAAATAACCAAATTGTTTATCTGCACAGCCGCTGTATCGTAAGCTGTGGACTCAAGTTTGGTTCACTGGACATTGTGAGGTTGTGGAGGAGCTGGTGAAGGCGCTTGAGAATAAAATAGACAATTTCAAAGAACTAAAGTCTGTCTGCAGAGAGGTCAGAACCACTTTTGCAGCGAATGTCATTTCTGACAGTCTTATAACGTGATGTTAACAGACATGTAATCTCATTTTGGTCTCTATGATCTGGTGTTTTATTGTTTTAAGATACAATTATAGATATATGAAGAGTGTGTGTCTGTGTGTTTATAGGAGCTACTGGCTGAGCTGCATGTAGAAGTAATGGTTGAATATGTGAGGCGAATGATGAAGAGAAAACTAAAACTGAAAAACAAAGAGCAGCAAGAAGCAGCTGCTGAGTTCATCTGCCACGACAGCAATACAATCTGCTCTGTGTTTGCCAAAGTGGTGAGATCACATCCAGACCCACACAACACATGTATGCATACACATACACCTCATGCGGCCAAAATTTCGCAGTGGGGTGTTCAGTACATTGTAAATTGATAATGGCTTAATGTACAAATGTTTTATAAAGGTGTATATAATATATATATATATAGAAGTTATTTATTTATTTAATTATATTGTATATACAGTATATAACATTGCAGTGAATGGGTGCCATCAAAATGAGAGTCCAAACAGTTGATAAAAACATCACAAGTAATCCACTTTACTCCAGACATTTTTAATGTCTCAAGTAAGAGTCCTCTATCCATGATATTGCTGTCTCGTCTGAATCAGGAGAGAAATATGCACGGATCAAACACCATTTACAAGTGAAAACATTCCTAATCTGTTCTAAACAAATATGTCGTGGACTTTGATGTGAGATGATGACAAGGGATGGACTTTTTCACTGGAGGAAGCGTTATTATGAATTTTGGACTCATATTTTGATCAGAAGCAATGATTTTAAATTACATTCACTGCAGAGGATCTATTGGTGTTTTCAGGAAATTAAAATTTTTGGTTGAACTATTCCCTTGATCAATGTTTTATCTATATTTAGTTCTTTTAATGAAGTTTTGATGTAAATATATTTGTGTTTCATGTGTTTTCATCTCAGTTGTTCACATTGGGAATCTTAATAATTAAAGCCTTAGAGAGTGTTGTAAGGTTAATTAGTTAAAATGGTTTGAAAAATGTAAAACATTTATGTGGCTGACATGCTGACAGTAACGTACAGAAGTGTGGTACTATTGTAAGGTCCGCGCACCTGACCCAAGGAAGGTATCCAGTGGCGGATGAAGGTCTCTCGCGTGTTCGGTCTTTTCTTGTTGAGTTATTCAATTTAGGTTTAACTCAGTCTGACTCCATTTTAGTATGAACTCGAATTTAGGTTGAAAGGCAAATTTGGTTGTTTGTCGGTCTCTGATTATTCTTACATTCAATTATTCTAATTAACTCTTTACTTTGCATATTTTTCTCGTTCATTAGGAATCTATGCCGCTTAGGATGCCTCACGGCGGCCGCAATGCGTGGGCTCCACGATCACAAAACTCGCCATTCTAATCCTTATTCAGAGGTTTGTGGCTAAGGTTTAGCCCCCTACAGCTACCCATGTAATATTCCGACATTAATCAGCGGTTCTTCTAGACCACCTTTGTCTAGACCCCGACAGCTGATCGCTTCGTACAACTTAATTAATTCTGAAATCATATACATGGTTAACCATATAATATTCTGACATTAATCAGCGGTTCTTCTAGACCACCTTTGTCTAGACCCCGACAGCTGATAACTTTGTACAACTTAATTAACACTCAAAGTATTAATCAGCGGTTCTTCTAGACCCTTTGTCTAGACCCCGACAGCTAATCTAACTTCGTACAACTTAATTAATTCTGAAATCATATACATGGTTACCGTAACTGAGTACAACTTAAACTAAGGTCGAGCGGTTAGTCAGAAATTTAGAATCTCACCTGATGCGCCCCATGCTTCATCTCCTGAGATCTAATGTGCACTTAACCCTGGACGCAGATTTGCGGAAACATAAGCCTTCACTTAATCTACTTGAGAAAATAACTTCAGAGTAATCAGAATGAATCAAATGTAACAATTTATTATCAGTCAGGTAAATATGTATTATGCCAATTATCTCCACAGCCAATTCAACGATATCAAATCAATACAAGACATCAAATTCTCAAAGACGAATCTAAGAGTAAAATGCATACCTGAGATTAAATGTATTAGATGTATTAGAAAAATACATAGTACAGAGTGTGTGGAGATACTCTATACTACGGGCTCTCTGACTACAGAACCGCCCTGACCCTTTTGCTGCAATCCTTTAAATAAAAAACCAAGATAAAACATCCTCCAAATGGAGGCGTGTAATTTACATTAACCCAGGTCCCAGACCTGGGTGGTTTACACCTCAATGGGAACAAAAGGTTATTTGCATGGAATGACCCTCTACAGTAATCAAAGTATCTTTTAACTCTTAGGATCTGGATTATCTTTTGGTAAGATTACGACCATTGTACCACTCGCCCTGAAACTATTCAAATGAAACCAAACATGACTGTAAATCTTATTTGCATTCATATAGAACATTATATTCTTGACCATTTTGAGTGCAGGCTGGGTGAACGCGAAGGATGGGTGAGGGTAAGGAAGGGGAATATGATAACGCATGCATATTGAGAGAGGCTTTCCTGACCACCACCCCTCTGTGGGGTGTCTTGAAGATGCCAGTGTATTGTTTGTTTCTCAGGAGATCAAAGTATTTGAGTTTCTTTTATCCTTACACTATTATTTTTAAACACAATATGACAATTAGTCAAAGACAAAATATAGCCATATTTACTGTATTCTCTTTACATTGTTCTCTTTGTTTGAAACATCATAATGAATTGTGGGAAAGCAGAGGGAAATTATGATGTCACTATAAAAGTATTTCTAAATAGTTTAGAAATTAGATTTCTAAATCAGGTACCATTCTCTTCTCTAGGGATCCAGAGAGGAATGGCTCTGTCAAATACTGCCCAAATTATCAGAGATTCTGAGACTGCAGGATCCTGGGAGTTTGCAACTTGAGATTGTTACTCTGGCAAGAGACTATCCTGACATAAGGTAAATCTGTTAGATAGGAGCTGGCAAGATGCAGTCATTTTACCTTAGAGAAAGAAACAATAGCAAAATATCTTATTTTCACTCTTGTTCGTTCTTTATTCAAATATCTATTTACAACATGTAGTTTCAGTACAGATGCCATTAGCCAAATGAAAGATAAGTTTAGAATTTGATGATCAGTACAGTACAGTGTGACTCTTGTTTCATCAATATTCTTTGTTGTCATTCTTCACTAGTGAGCAGCATGTTCTTGCTCTCCTAAATCTGAAGACCGACCTTTCAAGCTCAGATCTGTGCAGGATCAAAGGGTGTCTGAGTGAAAACAGAGGCACACTGGAAACACTGGAGTCCTCTACTTCCTTCTTCTCTAAAGTACTCATCAAACGGAAAATCATCTGTGACGTGACATGTGCCAAGTATGGTGACCCATACTCGGAATTATGCTCTGCTTTACCCAGTCCAAAGTGCCACACACACACCATGAACACACTCCGGCGCAGTGGCAGCCATTTTATTTTTTTGCTGCGGCCCCCGGGGACATTTGGGGGTTCGGTCCTTGTCTCAAGGGCACCTCAGTCGTGTTATTGAAGGTGGGAGAGAGCACTGTACGTTCACTCCCCCCATCTACAATCCCTGCCGTTACGAGACTCGAACCCGCAACCTTGGGTTATGAGTCCGACTCTGTAACCATTAGGCCACAACTTCCCCAACCTAAAGTGTCCGACATCGATAGCTAATGCTAAATAACTGTGATTCATTCTGTGATACATAATCAGTGTTGTTATGTAATATTTATTATTAAAAATCTGTGATATTATTCTGTTCTTCTCAACTGATTTCACACTGTTCTCCAAAAGTCCTCTACTTCCTTCTTCTCTAAAGTATTTGTCAAATGGAAAATCATCTGAATGCCCTGTTATATATATAGGGTCGTGGGTGGCTGAAGTCTGAACGAATGGCAAGTATAATCAGTATTATTTTAAGTAATATTTATTATTATGAAAACTCATATCAGTCTGTTACAAGTCATAATATTCTGTTACAGTTTTTCTTCAACTGATTTTACAGTATTCTTCAAAATTAAGGTCAAGAACAATGTGTTTTGAAATTTGTCAAGGACAATCAAAGACATTTTTAATATGGCGGAACATTACAAGTTTTTTTTATAGCACTGAATTTGTGTAAAACCAGTTGAGAAAACCTATGAAATGCCATAAATCTAAATGGTCAAATCAAATGTAAACAAAAAAGGTGTCTATTTATAATGTAAAGTGCTTCATTTGAATGCATGTTCAAAGCTCTCAAAAATTATTTAAACATTCTGATATTGTCAGACTTTTGTACCTGTTTTGCCCCATAGTTCTTCCTGTGTTTCCTTATTTGGTCATATTCCTGTCCTCGTTTAGTTTGATTATATTCCATTGATGTCACCTGTGTTTCCCCAATTATCCCTTTATTTAAGTGTTATCCCTTTGCTAGTCCCTTTGTCCGTATTGAATGTTCATCTTGTGCTACTGTGTATTCCTGGCGCCCTGTTATCCCGTGTTGGATGTAGTGATCAAAGTCCCGCATTCATTTCCGCACACGGTTCTTTTTCGGACAGATCGAATAAATGGAACTGGGTGAAAAGCCCTTCCTCGTTCCCTCTGTGTCATCAAGCAATAACTCTCTACTCATTCATTTCTAACAACTCAGTGCCATCTTGTTCAATTAAAAATTCAAATGAGTCCTTTGGATCAACACATATTGAACCATTCAAAAATAAAATTAGGTTTTGTGTGAAAGCAGATTGCTAGCATATATTGCCCATAAAAAAGAAAATAATTCACATCAAGTTAGTGGTTTTTTGTGTTACCCGAAGTTTCATTCACGACCCTCAGCTACGCATCCTGACCTGACCCTATTGATTAGCCTACAACTTGGATAAGATTCTTAAAAGTTTCACACCTACAGCACACATTACAGACATTGATGCACAAACGCGGATATGTTCTACATGTCTACAGTATAAAGAATGAATACACTAGTCTTATAAACTCCTTTATTTCGCTTAAGCAACTTTAAATATAATATGTATGCACAAACTGTTGTAAAATTAATTTACATCACTTGACAGAAAGGTTTTTGCAGGTTTTAATAAAATGTAATTTAATAACAGTCATAATAAGCATATTTACAGTACGCGCCTCAGGCTTGCACAGTGCCGTCAACTCAATCAGAATCTTCGTTTATCCTCGGCAAACTTCGCCACGGCTCATTCAGTTCTTGTTGAGTCCTCGGTAATCATCTGCAAACTTCGACAGTTGGTTAAACCGGCTCACTCTGTTCTTGTTTTATTTGGACTTCGACTCTCCGGCTGTGCGGTCCTGCGCCATCAACCCGGAACTAAAGTTAAGTTCAGTTCGATTTGTGAACCGGCTCAACCGGTTACTTCCTGAGAACCGGCTCAAAAGAACGATTCGTTCAAGAACCTAACATTACTAGTTGGAAGGATTAAAGACTGTGTTTACTGTGAAATCTCCTGCATCTCCTCATTCCTCGTTCCACGCTCCTCGTTGTTGTACAATGACCAGGCATATCAGGGACCAACAACATTTTACATTGCGGTTTTCCCCTCCGTTTTGTTCTGTTTGTCGCTCAGTTAATTTGACTTTTCCTCTCGTTGTGTTCCTAAATGGAGTATCCCTCATTCGCCCCATTTCCGCCTCCTCCTTCTGGATGGGGGGCACTCGCTCGGGGTCCCTACCTTAACTGTTTCTGGCGATTGCTCATCTCTCACCTACCGACCGACGCGTACAAGCGCCATCGTGCGAGCGCCATCGCCAAGATGGCCTTGGTCACGAATTCGCGCCTTTGTGGAGTGCACTGGCGATCACACTCCCCGGATCACCACTGCCCGCGGGATCTCGCTGGTGCGGTCCCATTTTCAGGCTTAGTCAATGTTAAATACCAAATTGGTAGACTCGACTTAATATTCACCCTCTTCTACAGTATTTGCTATGCTGTGTTTCTGTCTGCCAGAAAATAATTTTGACTCTCCTCATTACAAAAGCAAACCTGCAGCAGTACACCTGAAAGTAAGAGTTTTATCAGCTGATTTTATCGCCACGGAAGCCAAAATATCTGTTTCCATCAAAAATTGTAGTAAATTTCACAAATATTTGTTAGATAAGCACAATAACATACGAATTAAATGTGAAGTATGAATATTAGATAAATACATCAAAAAAAAAACGTTTTTTCTTGTAAAACATACTTTTTTTGGTTAAAGTGTTTAAAAAATATGTATATATTAATTATTAATTATTCCATGCAAAATGTGGTATATTCTGTCTGCATAGTATTTTTGCTTATCTAGATGGACTTCTGGTTATGCATTTTCAGCATAATTTCCTGTAACTGGAATTTGTTCCATGGAAAGTGCTGCAGAGATCATTAAAACATGTAGTTGTCTCTTCTTGAAATCCTTCCACTCATTTCACAGAAAGTACCAGGTTTACTTGTTTATATAGCCATGGCATATTTTTTTTACATAACTGCATGGACTGGGTTGGTAAGCAACTCTATCACACTAAATTTAGCATCACACAGCCCTGTTTTGACTACAAGTCCCACGATGAGAGCTTTTGAGTTAAACAAACCTAAAATTCATGACAAAAGGAAAGAGAGAGAGCCTACGGTGGTGTTCGGAAACAGATGCACATCGCTGCTTTGTTTTGTGTGGGCTAATTCAGATCCGAACGCAGGGAAGAGCGAGTGCGTCAGTAAATGAATTAGCCACTATTGGGTTTATGTGATCAAATATACTGTTTTGAACACTGATTTACATTATTAAATGTTTAATTGAATATTAGAATGGGGGGCCTTTGTTGAAAGCAATTGCAGTTCACACACACACACTGCTTTTGAAAACTCCAAAGTCATCCAGTTTGCTCTAATCACCACAATTAGTCCTGAATTATCACCGGACTCTGACAGACGTTCCTTGTAACTCTCTTTTATTTCCAGGCAGCGCTAATCAGCCGCTCTCATTACTGACGCTGATTAAACTGCAAATTAGCCAGCAGTGGCCCCGTTCAGCCTACCCGCGACTCGCTCAATATCAATTAGGCCCAGCAGCTTGTCTGCGGCTCTCTGGGCGCTTCCAAATGCTTGATAGTGCCACTTATTAGTTTGGAAAACTAGGAAAATACCAATAATCAACGAGTCGGAGAGAGAAGAAGAGGGAAAGCAAGAAAAACGGCTCTTTTTTAAAGCTAACTTTCAGCTCGGGGGTCAGTTTTAGGAGCGTGTGCGCGAGGGCCGGACGATAATAACGGCTGTCATCTCAGACCAGAGTACGGGCGGCCCCTTATCAGGGTGTCAGCGGGGAAGAAAAATGTATTAGACAAGGTGATATCTAGGCTTTTTGAAGTCACTTTTAGATATAATGAATCGCATTAAGGCGTGACAAATCTGAAATCCTACATCATTAGGTCGTTCCGGTAGCAGTGCGAATGAATAAGTATTTTTTCTCTCCTTCTAACCTCCTGGAACCGGAGTTAATGGCGGTTTATTTTATTTATTTATTTCATTAAAGAGAAATCATCTAATAAGCCCGCAATTATTTTCCTCTGGTCCCTTGTAAAAAGTGTCCAAGCGATAAAAGCGGACATAAAATGGTGGGAATTCAGAAGCCCGATGGTTTGGTTTCTCATTAAGCACGGTGATTTGTGAATGAACGGCGTCGAAGCTGCAATCGCAGTGAATGATTATTGCGGTAAACAATATCAATGGCGAGTATACGGCTCAATTGCAGCAGCTTTGTGGAAATTTTCAGTGTATTGGATTGCATTTAATTCAAATCAAAGAGTCTGAACACCATTTGAGCTCTTTGCCAGGCAATAATATCTAGACTAAATCTGTACTAAAAAGTGACAGTGTGCAGCTCTGTCTTCCTGACCTCTGACCTTGCATTTTTTCATATTACATAGTATTTTTGACTTTGAATAAAATCTGTAAATTTAGACGTTACTGCATAAATCGCATGTTAAAATTATATCTCCATATATTTTTCATGCAGCAGCAGATAGAATGCATAAGTATGTCTTATTAGCATAACATCAACATTACATGACATTCTGTAGAGGTGAAAGTTGTTTCATAATGAATTAATTTTTCAACAAATAACACTTTTCTTTGCTGTTTGTTACCGTAAAGCTGCTTTAAAACTATATGTATTCTATAAAACACTGTATAATTAAATGTACTTGAGTACATTGCTTTTGATGCTTTTAAATAGCATAAAATAGATTACTGATGTGGTTGAACAATAAGAACAAGGGTTTAAATTGGCCGATTCTTTCATCTACATTTGGATATTTGAATAGAATAGAACCTTATAGGCCTACCTTGTTGTGTGGGCGTGGCCATTTCTAACTTGGATGTGCAGAGCTTCTGGTGTCATTGGCCTCCATTTATTTTTAGTTGTACAAAAACAGTCCGTTATGCTGCATGATGTTCCAAACTGGTATTTGTTATCATATTTTAATTTATTATCATAGTCGGTACATCGGTGCCTAGCGCTTTTGCCGTTCTGCAGTTGTTATTCTTCTAGCTATTTTTTTCTAGTCTAAGCTTAGCGGTTAACAGCCACCCCAGGTTAATCGTCTTTCAAGGAGCTTGCCATGTTATACAGGCAGGTCCTGAAATGATGAGAAGGATGAAGCCAATAATTCTTTGTTGTTCAATAATTGTGATTTTGTTTTAATCCCTACATTTTTATGGGTGCATGATATATTTAGGTTGTTTGGATTAATGTCCTCGTATGATGTTTATTTCTCTGTTATAGTATATAAGCTATGAATGATCTCAGTCTGTGAGACTTACCGTTATTGCTTTGTATAGCCTATTTTGTTCTGTATGAGCTTAAAATCAAAAACACGTCTAAATCCACCTTATTCTTTGACGTGGAAGTAAGCCTATGGGCGAGAATTCCGGTTGAATAGCAGCTATAGGGAAATAATGAGAAGAATTACAACGTGCAGTAAACGGTAAGACTGTTTGCACTACAAATGAGTGTGTTCATAATTAAGACAATACATCAAAATTATATGGTAAGACACACCAATTTTCAATATCAAGCAACAAAACGAGCTGTTTTGTACAGCTAAAAATAGCTAGACGCAGATGAGACCGGAAGCTAGACCCATAGAATTTGCAATGCCTCGCCCATTTTTATGGCAAAAAACCAAAAAAAACAAAAAAAAAAAAAAAAAAAAAAAAACAAAAAAAAAAAAGAAAACAAAAAACAAGACACAAAATAAAAAAAAGAAAAGGGGATAGCTTGCGGCTAATGGTCGAAGTCTCGCACATCCAGGAAATAGCTAAGTCGCGTTACAATCAGTGGTTGAGGTCTAAAAGGTGTACATTTCCTACAGCCGGAATATATTTACACGAACATAAATATACTTATAGCCTATGTAGCTACTTTTATTTATTTGTATGGTACACAATGCTGTTCTGGTTTCTAATGGACTGCAGTGCAAGGGCGTTTTGTCCTGATGGCATCCTCTGCTCTTGCTACACCTGACCCTTTTTATGATCAATAACCGTGAATGAGTCGATTTAGCGATATGATCATGAATCACGCGCGTCTCCATCTTCACCGGACAGTATTGCTCGGCGCGCAGTCTTTCTAGGTTACCCGGGTGTCTGCGCGTGGGCTCCGGCGGTGATGACATTCATCATTCCCGGCGCCATGTCTACAGTTTGACAGCTCCTGCCACGTGTGACACATCTCACTTCACCTGCTCCGGTCCAAACATTACCTCCGGCAATCGAGGTGTCTGCGATGTCCACTCTGCTTCCAGAGTGTCTGAGAGGACCGGAGTAGATCAGATCACACAGAGCCCAAACAATAGCAGACGACAGACAGAACGCAACTGAAGCAGCGTTTCAAACAACAACAACAACAATAATGTGATTATACAGTATAATATCTCAAATAATAATAATAGAAACAGTATTATAAAATATAATGTATTAACTGTCTCAATTAAATTAATATTTTAATAAATAATATGTAGACATATTATTGTGTATTCATATTATTAACTAGCAGAGAACTTCTGTCCACTCAATAATAGTAATAATATGATTATAAAATGTGGAATGTCTAATAATAATAATTTAAAATAATTAACGTTATAAAATATAATCTTTATAATTTGACATCATATATTATACTTAACTAACTAATGGAAGACCTTATCCGTCCACTTTAACTAAAATAATGAAATAATCATTTAAACTATATCTAAAATATAACCATAGTATAAACGCTATAAGTATTATAATCAAATGTGTAATATATTTGATTGAAAATATTTTCAGTATATTATCACTTAGGCCTAATTAGTCCCCTAAATGGTTAAAATAAAAAGCAGGCCATATCTAATTTTTCGTCATTAAAAGATATTTACTAATCGTCTGTTTAATTTTAGTATTGGTATATCTGCTTAGATTTACATGGCTTTCCGGTGTAAGATATCAGACTCTCGCGTTGATATCAGCAGTAAAAGAGAAAGGTTAAGAAGACATAATACATGGCCCTTATTAAACTATTTTTATGGTATTAAATATTCCTGTGTTCAACACACTAGGAATTTACATGATGCTCGAGATAGCCTACTTAAAATAATTAACCACCTTTAATACCATGAATACTAGTTTCTGGTATGTTTTTTTTTTTTACTATTTTATCGACTTTATTGGTAAACAGCCTACATAAATGGCGTTATAAAATGTAGTAAAACTAAAGAAACAAATACATTTGCTTTTTGAGTTGATCTTTGAACTGTCACACGCTCTGCTTCATCTGCGCATGCGTACATTTTCTGCTGTGTTGGTGCGTCTGCGCAAACAGGTTCATCTCGGCTGCGCGCTTCTCTTATTATAAACATATTTATCCGCTTTATCTTCCGTTTGCACTATTTCAAACAACACGAACAATGGCGGATCCAAGAATACGGCAAATTAAAATCAAGACCGGGGTGGTTAAACGGTAAGAAGACTGAGTAATCTTGTTTCTGAAGTGTTCTAATGTCAGCAGGGTTAGGCCGCGGATTCACCGTGCCCCTGTACGGGCGTACGCCGCAGATGAGTGTCCTCATTAGGCGGAAGCTGTAAATACAGCCCGGTGCTCTGACAGCTGCTGTAGCATTGTTCAGGTGCTGAATTGAAATGCTGAAGATGCTGAATTGAAGTTGAGGCTGTTAATGCCACATGCAATAGATATTTTTATACCCTGTCAGGCAGTATGTGTGTTTGTCTGGCCTATAATTAAACATAGTCAAGAATGACGTAATATGATTTCTGAGTCTTTTTAGAAGCTGTAATTGCTGATTATTTAATAAGTTATGTGTGTTTTGTATGTATGCGTATTACAGAAGATATGTGTGTATTTAATGCATTTTATGTTTGTATATGTTTGTTGAGTGTGTGTGTGTGTGTAAATGGGTCAAAGGATAGAAGTCCCATTTTAGTGCACGCATCAAATTAAATTTACAAAGGTAATTTTATATACATAGAGAAAGCATATTATATGCAAGTAAAGAGTCTTCTTTACTGTTTCTAATACGTTTAGTGAAAATAAAATGTCAATATATGGGTGAAATAATGTTCCATTGTCATTCAGCGTAACAGATATTATTTATTGAAAAATTAAACATGCTTATTTTTATCTGCTTGTTAAGGGCTATGATGCGATTTCAATTTTTCCTTTCTCTTTGGAGTGTTACAAGATCTAGGTGCATAAAGAAGATCTGTAAAGTTACAAAGACTAAATTTTCAAATCCAAAGAGCTATTCTTTATAAAATTTAAGAGTCAATCACGCCTACCTAAAAAGGCTTGTTCTAACACGCCCCCCCATGTCTACATCACGATGTGGGAAGATTTGCATAATGCTGCCCAAATGTTCACGCAAAGAAATGAGGCGTAACTTTTATTCTCGCTGTAGTATTTTTGCTGCCGCCACCATGTAGTGAAGGCACTGTGTGTTTCATTGTGAAAGCGCAACTACTTTGTTTGGTCTTTCAAAAGAGGACGATTTCTGCTTCGTCATGCCTAGAGCTGATCCTGCTGGTCACTGAGGAAATACATCAACATCGCGCTGTGTATCGCCGGATCGGCTTTCACCGGGATGAAGCGGAGTCCAGCCCGTGGTCGTCACATGTGGTTGCCGCAGGCCCTCTGGACGCTCCTTCGTCGAATCTGCCGCCTCCGCTCACTCGCCCACCCCGTTCCTCACCTCTACCTCCGCCTCCTCGCACTTAGGCGCTGTGTGTTTCTTGTGAAAGCGAAACTACTTTGTTTTGTTCTTCCAAAAGAGGACACGAGTAGAAATCTGTGGTTAAGTTGTATTTACGACACTGTTCCAGAACACTTCAACCCAAAAATACAGATGTGTGCAGCACATTTTATAGAAGACCGTTTCCTGATCCTGGTAGAGTAAACTACAATGCCTGCTGTTCTGACTCAAAGACTGTAAGTAAGTTTTTTATATTTACAGAGGTTTCTATATTTTATATATTTAAGCGGTTTTTTGGGCAGTGTAGAGTATGCTTGTTGTTTGTCATTTCTCCGATAACAAATGCAAACATGGTTTTATGTTTCCGCGGCGCGATGCAACGCATAAAGACAGTATAAGTCATTATAATCCTAATTATGTCCCCACTGAATGCAACAAAAGCCTCGTTTATAATGAGTTTTAATGTTCTTGTCTCGTCGCTCCAGCCGGACGGGGCATCACACAATATGGATAGGGCGTAACGTTTCGTCCTGCTTGAGGTATTCAGCCAATCACCCGCCCTGGCTATCTGGACCAATCACAAGCACACCTTCTTTTTACAACCGAGGAGCTTTGTAAAAATCGAGTGTTTTCAGAAATGCGGGGCATAGAGGATAAACAGAATGTCCAGTATGCATAAACAAGTTCATTACACTAAATACCCAAAATAATTTCATTTTTGCACTCATATGAACCCTTTTAAAAGATATAAAGACGTGATCAAAATTTTATTATATATTTTAATTTAAAACCTTGCTTCTTGCTGAGCATGGTTAAAACCTAGTGGTTTACGGTATTTAAGGGGTTTTTGGACTGCCTTTAAATAAGGGGTATACAGTGGGTACGGAAAGTATTCAGACCCCTAAATTTTTCACTCTTTGTTATATTTCAGCCATTTGCTTAAATCATTTAAGTTAAATTTTTTTCCCTCATTAATGTACACAGCACCCCATATTGACAGAAAAACATTTTATTAAAAAAGAAAACTGAAATATCACGTGGTCCTAAGTATTCAGACCTTTTGCTCAGTATTTATTAGAAGCACCCTTTTGATCTAATATAGCCATGAGTCTTTTTGGGAAAGATGCAGCAAGTTTTTCACACTTGGATTTGGGGATTCTCTGCCATTCCTCCTTGCAGATCCTCTCCCATTCTGTCAGGTTGGATGGTAAACGTTGGTTGACAGCCATTTTTAGGTCTCTCCAGAGCTGCTCAATTGGGATTAAGTCAGGGCTCTGGCTGGGCAATTCAAGAACAGTCACAGAGTTGTTGAAGCCACTCCTTCGTTATTTTAGCTGTGTGCTTAGTGTCATTGTTTTGTTGGAAGGTAAACCTTCGGCCCAGGCTGAGGTCCTGAGCACTCTGGAGAAGGTTTTCATCCAGGATGTCCCTGTACTTGGCCGCATTCATCTTTACCTCTATTGCAACCAGTTGTCCTGTCCCTGCCGCTGAAAAACACCCCCCCAGCATGATGCTGCCACCACCATGCTTCTGTTGGGACTGTATTGGACAGGTGATAGCAGTGCCTGGTTTTCTCCACACATAGCTCTTAGAATTAAGGCCAAAAAGTTCTCTCTTTTTCTCATCAGACCAGAGAATCTTATTCTCACCATCCTGTGTCCTTCAGTGTTTTCTTTTTCGCAACCTCATGCCGGGGGGGCTTTCATGTGGTTTGCACTCTCCTTCCTGGCCCCCGATCTGCCATAAAGCCCCGACTGGTGGATGGCTGCAGTGATGGTTGACTTTCTACAACTTTCTCCCATCTCCCGACTGCATCTCTGGAGCTCAGCCACAGTGATTTTTTTGGGTTCTTCTTTACCTCTCTCACAAGGCTCTTCTCCCCCGATAGCTCAAATTGGCCGGACGGCCAGCTCTAGGAAGAATTCTGGTCGTCCCAAACGTCTTCCATTTAAGGATTATGGGGCCACTGTGCTCTTAGGAACCTTAAGTGCATTAGAATTTTTTTTGTAACCTTGGCCAGGTCTGTGTCTTGCCACAATTCTGTCTCTGAGCTCTTCAAGGCAGTTCCTTTGACCTCATGATTCTCATTTGCGCTGACATGCACTGTGAGCTCTAAGGTCTTATATAGACAGGTGTGTGGCTTTTCCTAACTCCACTCAGTATAATCAAACACAGCTGGACTCAGTTGTAGAAGGTGTAGAACCATCTCAAGGATGATCAGAAGAAATGGACAGTACCCGAGTTAAATATATGAGTGTCACAGCAAAGGGTTTGAATACTTAGGACCATGTGATATTTTTGTTTTTCTTTTTTAATAAATCTGCAGAAATGTCAACAAGTCTGTGTTTTTCTGTCAATATGGGGTGCTTGTGTGTACATTAATGAGGAAAAAATTAACTTAAATGATTTAGCAAATGGCAGCAATATAACAAAGAGTGAAAAATTTAAGGGGTCTGAATACTTTCCGTACCCCTGTATAGTGTACATGCATATATATATATTATACACACACGCACGTATTTTGGTTTTATTTGATGTTTTTACTTTATTTTTTAATCTAGCATGAAAGTACAAACTTTGTAGCTTCAGATATGACCTGTGACCTACATATGATCACATTGACATTGATTATTTTTGGTCTGTACAACCGACAGTCCCCAGTATGACCAGGAACTTAGAAGCTCTTAACGAATATTAGACTGGTATTAAAGTTGGTCATTTGTGTTCTGTGAGTGTCTCTGATGATCTTGCCTCATCCTCTCCCCTCCTCACCCCTCCTTTTCTCTTCTCAATCCCCACCTGACTGCTGTTTGCATTGATTGACCAGATGAGGGCCTGATTGAGATGGGCCTGTTTGATAGGGCTGGTAATGGAAGTGTGGGAATGATTCTCAGTGGGACTGAGAACGAGAGAGGGTTAGGAAACAACTCGCACACCATGCCAACACAGGAGACAACATCGTAATGAGCCGCACCGCGATAAGAACCGAACACTCAGCCTGTCAAACTCAGCTGATGTTCACATGAGGGACCAATCACGTCTTGTTGTCTGAATTCATTTATGCTGAATTTGCTTATTGCGTGGGCACTGTTGGTGTCGATTGATGATTTTATGATGGAACATTCCCGCTGTCAGGCCCAGCAACGGCAGACACATCGTTCGTGTCTCTTCTGGATTTCCCATCTGTTTTTTGCTCTCTGTGGATGGTCCAGCCTTGGTATCGATTAGAGCGGTGCGAGCTGCTTTGTTTTCTTTCAGCTGGGTCTTTAGGTTCTATAGATTTGTCTCCGATTTCTCTCCCCATGCGAGCACAGGCCTCTGTGGTTCACTCAGACTGGGCCTTCTCGGCTCCAGGTCAGATAATTGATTTTGTCCACCTCTGAACGCTGTATTGCTGAATTGCATTTCTTCATTTGTCAGGCCGGTGAGGTGTGGGCTGCTTGATGGTCACATGGTTTACTCATTTTAAGTCGGTTTGCATGTTTGTACTAGCTTCACATTATATCTTCACCTGCTTTTGGCCCATGGGTGATAATTTTTGTTCTGTATGGTCAAACCTTTTACAATGAAAGCCAATGCTGATATGAGGAAATCATGATGGCTGATGCAGTCAATATAGGATAAAATAAAATTTTTTGATGTTGAAATACTATCCTGTGTAAAAACAGAGGCTCCTTGGGATATTGTAAACGTGGGGAATATAATGTCCAACGGTCCAACTTTTGACAAAAAATTGCAGAATTCGAACTAGAGCATTACGCTAACAATGCCAAGTTCAGGTTCAATTCCAAAGGAATACATGAAGTGATATACCTTGAATGCAATGTAAGTCGCCTTGCTTAAAATAAAACGTTTATAGCATTATGCATTAGCAAGTTGTCAAGGTTTCTGTCAAATTACTGTTTTTGCAAATAAAAACACAAATGCCAAATTAATTTTGAAGTAAAAAACAAGAAGGATAATATACAAGGTTTTCCCAAAGTCAAACACATATGCGTATTTTATTGTTAGATTTTTATCTTTTGTAATTACTTTGTATTACATGTTCTCTTGTTTAGTTAATGTTTATTGCATTATTTTACGAGTTCATCATGAATTTTGTCATGTGGTTTTTCTAGTTTACTACTTGTATTATTATGGTGTTTATCAGTACTTTTTAAGGTACAATGCAGATTTTGGTGCTTCAAGTATATTACTGTATGTATACAGTGTGGATTAACATTTTTTTTTTTTTGGAGGGTTACACAACTTCATGAAATTTACACATATTAGTTGTAAATATACGTCTTTGCATACCGAAATTTTTCAGTATATGTATATATATTTTTTTAAGGTGAATTTCTGGCAACTACGGCTATTGTTTTTCTACTGTAAATTTACAGAGACATTTTTTACAGTATGGCATTTTTATCGTGGTTATGCCAGAGTTTCTGGCACTGCTATTTGTACGTTTTTTGTATTTCAGACCATACTGTTGTGCTGCTGGACAGTTTTATTAAATGACATTGTAAAGTGGTCATCCTTTCCACCAATGACTCCTGTTCTCACACTGTTTGGTGATGCAGGGCCATGAAGAGTTATCCTGAGGTGACGTCTCAACATGTTGTAAGACCTGGTGCTGCAGTAAATGTGGGTGCTTGTAATGTCAGTTAATTACACTTTCAGGTCAAGCTCCTCTCATACTGCTACATCCCTGAACTCCACGTTTTCAAACGCCTCCAGGGTGTTCCTGAAATGCCCTATGAAGCGGTCAAGATCTCATGCCAACTCAATAGTGTTCTCTGCTCAATCTGAAGCATTTAGTCCAAACGTCTCACAAAATATCAATATATTCATCCTGTAAAGAAATTAGCTATTTTACAGAAATTTCTCTCCATCTTGGCTTTGACAACCGGATGGTGTTGGTCTTCCACATCTCGTCATCTCTGTTCTACCCTATTCTTTTCTTCTTTTTGGTGATGTATTCCAGTCAGTTTTTTTTGGCCTAGCTCAGCGGATGCACTTAATAAAATGACAGACGTAATTTGCTTTTGTCACCGGGTCTCGCCGCCGACCCGCCGCCTCAAAAATACAGTATTAGAGGGGAGAGAATGTGTGTGTCGAGTCTAATTCTTTTCTCTATTTTCCAGAGAGATGCTTTTTCCATTAAGCTGAAGGAAGCAGCCCTGGCAGCCCCATTTACAGCTGCCCAGCTCCGCCCCTGCTATAAGCAGCTCCCACATCACCCTGCAGAAACAAGAAATTAACATCAGCATGACACTTTTTCATTAGCCTGTCCCTCACTTTTATTAGAATTATGCTACACCCCGATCTTTCCACCCTGCTTGCACCCCCTCTCCTTTTCCCGCGGTCTAATTTTTGCGCGCATGTCGGAGTAAGCCTTACCTTGAGCATATGTTGAGAGTTGCACCAGGGCGTTGCGATAGAAGCCTGTTAAAACCAGCGTAATTGACGTAAAATATGACACATTGTCACAGCCGGAGGCGAGTCTTACGGCACGCGGCCCGGGCTGGCAGTATGTTTGATTAATGGAGAAGTGTCTCCTGCTCTCTCTCTCTCTTTCTCTGTCTAACACACACACATACACGGCTGATTTTATGAAAAATGAATTCCGCAACGCCATGTCGTCCCGACAAGCGAGCAAGCCGCAGACGGAAAGCGGCTATTAGCTTGAATCATTATCAATAGTGATATTTTCAAACTCCATTACGGCAATCAGGCCGCGAATTTATTCAGTCCGTTTAGTTCATTTGGCCATAATTGATAAATAATCAAAATTTATCAATGTACTCGCTCTGCGTTTTCACTAACAATCAAGCAAAAGTGGCCCATTTGCCACCTGACTTGGTCCAAATTAGGGACTAAATTGATGATCAATTAATCCTAGTAGGGGCAGTACAGTGTCTTCGTGAGTGGTGTGCGAGGGAGACGGAGACAGATGCCGTTAAAAGACAGATTAGCGTAGCGATCAGGAAGTAGCTGATGCAGGTTAGTGCCGTGGCTAACAAGCATGCAGCTTTTCTGAGATTGACGGTTGATATCTTTAAGAAAGAGGAAAAAGACAAGAGACTTGGGAAGGGTGTGTTTACAGTAGGATACAGTGGAGTATAGAGCTAGGTGTTTGATTAGTGGGTTTAAATTTTGTGGGGAATCTTAGCGGAGTTTAATCTTGCATTTGTTTTTGTCTGAGTGTTTTTTTTAACCATTTTAAGTGTTGTTAAAGTTATGGGGTCCCATTAAATAAACTATTGTATGCTCCCCAAGCACATTTATTTGAGCAAAATGCGTGAAAACAGTATACTGTAAATAGTATTACAGTTTAAATCACTGTTTTCTGTTATTTAATATAGATAATGTAATTTATTCCTTTACCTTTTTAATTATTACTCCAGTCTTCATTGTCACATGATCCTTCAGGAATAATTTTAATATGCTTATTTGTTGCTCAATAAACATTTCTTATTATTTTCAGTGTTGCTTAATATTTGTACAGAAACAGTGGTACACTTTTTCCCAGGATGAATAGAATGCAAAAAAACAGCATTTATTTGAAATAGAAACAGTCTATAATTGTTGTCATTTTTAATCAATTTAATGCATCCTTGATTAATAAAAGCATTAATTTCTTTAAAAAAAAATCTTACTGACACCAAAACAAAACCAAAAAAAAAAAAACAAAACTTAAATGGTAGTGCATTTAATTTCCACAATATTGTCTGCATCTTAGTTGTCATCTTTTTGTTGTATTATGTATATCAACCGTACTAAACTATACTTGCATTGTTTTTTTATTTGTGTAAAATGCAATAAAAAAGGTTAGTAAAGTGAAACGTCAAGGCATTTGAAGTTGGTTCTCTGATTTCAGGCCCTTAAAGGTGGTTTATTTGTATTTTGAGAGATCTGCAAGTTAGGTAGTTGTTTGTCTTCATAGGGTAAATTCTTGCCAAGCATCGGCAGGACAAATAGTATTGAATTTTTTTGAGTAAACTCCCTCTCACTATCTATTCCCATTTTGTTTCTCTCTCTCTCTCAGTTTGCCAAAGAGGAGGTGTATTTACATAAGGAGGCAAATGCGCAGGAATATAGATTGAGCGGCTTCAAGACACAGGCAGAGATATAGTCATTGTACTCAAGAAACATTAAGAAGATAAACCTGAAACAACACCTGCCCATTGTTGAGACACCTTATGGCGACTCACTCATTAAGTACCATACAAAGTGCCATTTTTGGGCCAGAACTGTGAACATCAGCGGTTGGCATATGCTGTGTTCAAATATCGTAAGACATGTTCTCACAGGATTTACGAGCAGCGATACAGCTGGCCTGTGCGATATGGGCACTGTGCAGCATGGACCAACGCTTAATTTGTTTAAAGTTTACATTTAAACATGGAGTGAAAATGCAGGTTTCTAAAAAAGAATGATAGAGCATATATACATTGTGTGAACAAGTGCTTGTCCCCCTTCCTGATTCTATTTTTTGCGTGTTTGTCTCGCACTAAAACAATGTTTTAGATCAAACTAATTTAAATATTAGTAAAAGCTAACACAAGTAAACACAACATGCAGTTTTGAAATGAAGGTTTTTATTATTAAGGGAAAACAAATCCAAAACTACATGGCCCTGTGTGAAGAAGTGGTTGCCCCCCTGTTAAAACTGTGGTTTCTCACACCTGAGTTCAATTTCTCTAGCAACACCCAGGCCTGATTACTGCCACACATGTTCGCAATCAATAAATCTCTTAAATAGGACCTACCTGACAAAGTGAAGTAGACCAAAAGAACCTCAAAAGCTAGACATCCCCCCCATGCCGGATCCAAAGACTTCAAAACCATGGGAGGACAGTAATTGAGATCTATCTTCTGAAAGGTTATATAAGCCTTTCTAAGCTTTGGGATCCAGCGAACCACAGCTTGAGAGCCTTATTCACAAATGCGAAAAACATGGAACAGTGGAGACTTTCCCGGAGTGGCCGGCCCAAAACCAAATTACACCAGAGCCGCGATGCCTCATCCAAGAGTTCACAAACGACCACATCAACATCCAAAAACTGCAGGCCCCCGTGCCTCTTACGTCATTGGTATCACTGACTCCACCATGAAAGGAACTGGGGCCTCTTCTTCAGGACCTGGAGGACTTGCTGTGATAAATGGAACCATGCATTCTGCTGTTTACCAAAAAATCCTGAAAGAGAATGTCCGGCCATC